>JBBGZY010000513.1:0-1200000 GCA_037952925.1 Lithobates clamitans
AAAATGAAATATTCCTTTAAATATTGTGCCTGAGGGGGTGTATATAGTATGCCTGTAAAGTGGCGCATTTTTCCCATGTTTAAAACAGTACCACAGCAAAATGACATTTCTAAAGGAAAAATTGTCATTTAAAACTAATCACGGCTGTAATGAATTGTCGGGTCTCGGCAATATAGATAAAGCTCATTGAAAAAAAGAGCATAGGATCCCCCCCCCCAGTCCATTACCAGGCTCTTTGGGTCTGGTATGAATATTAAGGGGAACCCTGAACCAAAATTTAAAAAAAAAATTGTGTGGGGGTCACCCTAAAATCCATACCAGGCCCTTCAGGTCTGGTATGGATTTTAAGGGGAGCCCTGTGCCAAAATATAAAAAAAAATGGCGTAGGGGTCCAGACCCTTATCCGAGCACGCAAGCTGGCAGGCCGCAGGAAAAGAGGGGGGACGAGAGAGCGCCCCCCCTCCTGAACCGTACCAGGCCACATGCCCTCAACATGGGGAGGGTGCTTTGGGGTAGTCCCCCAAGGCACCTTGTCCCCATGTTGATGGGGACAAGGGCCTCATCCCCACAACCCTTGCCTGGTGGTTGTGGGGGTCTGCGGGTAGGGGGCTTATCGGAATCTGTAAACCCCCTTTAACAAGGGGACCCCCAGATCCCCGCCTCCCCCTGTGTGAAATGGTAATAGGGTACAATGTACCCTTACCATTCCACAAAAAAAGTGTGAAAATTTTAAAAAAGACAAGACATAGCTTGGACCAAGTCGTTTATTAAAATATAAAAATGTCCCACGATGTCCATCCATCTTCTTTTATCATGCCGCCGATGGACAAAAAAAAAAGCCGCGACCGATGGGAGGCTCCTGCCGTGTGACGCTCCTTCGCTTGTGACTGTTCTTATATAACTGAGGGTGGGGCCACACGGTGACGTAACCAGGTGACCCCGCCCCCTCTGACGCCACGGGGACTTCCCCTGGGGCAAGACCCAGGTCCCCAAACACTTTTTATGGCAATAACTTGCATATAAGACCCCTTTCACACCGAGGGCGTTTTGCAGGCGCTATAGCGTCAAAAATAGCGCCTGCATTTTGCCCTCAAACAGCTGCAGCATTGTCTCCAGTGTGAAAGCCCGAGGGCTTTCACACTGGAGTGCTGCGCTGGCAGGACGGGAAAAAAAGTCCTGCCAGCAGCTTCTTTGGAGCGGTGAAGGAGCGGTGTGTTTACTGCTTCTCCACCGCTGCTCCCCATTGAAATCAATGGGGCAGCGCTGGGATATCGCCGGCAAAACGCTGCTATTGCGGCGCATTGCGGGCGGTTTTAACCCTTTCTCGGCCGCTAGCGGGGGGTAAAAGCGCCCCACTAGTGGCCGAAATGCGCCGCTAATCCGACGGTAAAACCGCCGACGCTATGGGCGGCCCGGTGTGAAAGGGCTCTAAGCCTTTAAAATGAACACTTTTGATTATTCATGTTCATGTCCCATAGACTTTAACGGTGTTCCTGTGTTCTGACGAATTTTTTGCCTGTTTGCATGTTCTGCTGCGAACAGAACAGGAGGGTGTTCGGCTCATCCCTACTTAGGATAACAAATTAATACGTGTTGCTTTTTTTCAGCACAAACAAGGTTTTCTCCTGGTAATATTGTCTATGCAATCTATATTCAAAAGGTGTAACAAAAAGAAAAAAAAATTTTTTTTTCTTGTTTGACCAGTGTTGGGAATAATCTTGTGATCTTGTTGATAAAAAGTGCACATTGTATTCTACAATTTCTCTGTGTATAATGACAATACTTTTTTTGTTTCTATTGCAAAGCATAGCAAAGTTATTTACAAATAATATATATATTTTTTTAATTTCTAAATTTTTTAAGCTAAGAACATTTTCACCAAAAAACAGAAACTACTTCTTGCTAAAAATGCAGTATCCTTGTCACTTCCTCTGAACTGCATGGAATTATATCTTCCTACCTAGCTATCCTCTGTAAGCTACCAGTTGCCCTGCCACCCCTGTAATAGAGATGAAGAGATATGGACATGTTTGTAGTCCATATCAGCAGAACAACCTAGATTGACAACTATGGCTCCCTCCATAGATGGGAAGGGCTTTATTTGCAGGATTACCAGGTAAAAATTAACCAAAAGAAGCTTAAAGAAGAAAAACGCAACAAATACTAGCAGTCTGCAATATATTATATTTTTCTTTTTTGGGTTTTAGGTACACTGTAAAAAAAGAGAGAAATTCAGCAGCAAAAAAAATAGTTAAGGAGAAAAGGAGTTATTTAGAGCTGATTAGGGTTAACTGCCTTTTAGAATATATGGCAATCGCTTTGCAATAACGCTTGTAACAAATGTTACTGTGCATTGCATTGCAGTAAAGCCCATATTACCACATACTGTATGTATGTGTAGTTTGGTAAATGGGCCCCAAAGGTCCCTCCTTTGATCTGCTGTAAATGAACCCGAGAAGTTACAACACAGTAATAATAACACTGCTACATCCTAACTCTACTTGACATCACTGATGTTACTTTATAAGTGTGTCATGCACACATATCTATCTATCTATCTATCTATCTATCTATCTATCTATCTATCTATCTATCTATCTATCTATCTATCTATCTATCTATCTATCTATCTATCTATCTATCTATCTATCTATCTATCTATCTATCTTTCCACATTTTGACATGTTCCAACCAAAAACGTAAATGTATTTTATTGAGGTTTTATGTGATGGACCAACACAAAGTTGCACATAATTGTGAAGTGTAAGGAAAATGATAAAGGGTTTTCAAAAAAAAAAAAAAAAATCTTAAAAGAGTGGTATGCATTAGTATTCAGCTCCCTTTACACTGATACCCCTAACTAAAATCTAGTGGAACCAATTTCCTTCAGAAGTCACCTAATTTAGTTTTTACTAAATTAGGTGACTTCTGCAATTTAATCTTAGTATAAATACAGCTCTTCTGTGAAGCCCTCAGAGATTTGTTAGCAACCTTAGTGAACAAACAGCATCAGATAGGCAAAGTAACACACCAGACAGGTCAGGGATAAAGTTGTGGAGAATTTTAAAGCAGGGTTAGGTTATAAAAACATATCCATCATCCGAAAATGGAAAGAGTATGGCACAACTGCAAACCTACCAAGACATGGCTGTCCACCTAAACTGACAGGCCGGGCAAGGAAAGCATTAATCAGTAGCAGCCAAGAGGCCCATGGTAACTCTGGAGGAGCTGCAGAGATCCACAGCTCAGGTGGGAGAATCTGTCCACAGGACAACTATTAGTTGTGCACTCCACAAATCTGGCCTTTATGGAAGAGTGGCAAGAAAAAAGCCATTGTTGAAAGAAAGCCATAAGAAGCCTCATTTGCAGAAGCCATGTGGGGGACACAGCAAACACCTGGAAGAAGCTGCTCCTGTCAGAAGAGACCAAAATGTAACTTTTTGACCCAAAAGCAAAATGCTATTTGTGGCGGAAAACTAACACTGCCCATCACCGTGAACACACCATTCCCACTGTGAAACATAGTGGTGGCAGCATCATGTTGTGGGGATGCTTTTCTTCAACAGGGATAGGGAAGATGGTCAGAGTTGATGGGATGATGGATGGAGCCAAACACAGGGCAATCTTAGAAGAAAACCTGTTAGAGTTTGAAAAAGACTCGAGACTGTGTTGGAGGTTTACCTTCCAGCAGGACAACGACCCTAAACATACAGCCAGAGCTACAATGGAATGGTTTAGATCAAAGCATATTCATGTGATAGAATGGCCCAGCCAAAGTCCAGACCCGAACCCAATTGAGAATCTGAGGCAAGACTTGAAAATTGCTGTTCACAGACGCTCTCCATCAAATCTGACAGAGCTTGAGCTATTTTTCAAAGAAGAATGGGCAAAAATGTCACTCTCTAGATGTACAAAGCTGGTAGAGACATTCCCAAAAAGACTTGCAGCTGTAATTGCAGCGAAAGGTGGTTCTACAAAGTATTGAGAGCTGAATACAAATGCACTTCACACTTTTCACATATTTACTTGTAAAAAAATTTTAAAAACATTTGTCATTTTCCTTTCACTTCACAATTATGTACCACTTTGTGTTGGTCTATCACATAAAATCCCAATAAAATAGATTTACATTTTTGGTTGTAACATGACAAGGGGTATGAATACTTTTTCAAAGCACTGTATCTATCTATCTATGTAGCACGCCCAATGACCATAACTGGTTAAAACTTATTGCTCCACCACTATTGGTTAGGTAAAGTGGTGTATGTCCATATTTACTTTAATTTTGAAGAAAGCATTGGATGAATGAAAGGTAGAAGTAGCCATTGACACTAGTGCGGGCAGGCCATGCGTCCTGCATTTGCGTTTTTATTTAAATGCATACACCTTTTTAGAAATGCGGCCACAGGAAAACCGCATGGTATTTTTGAACATACGGTTTCCCTACAGTTCCTGCACCAGTGATCGCACTGCCAGCGTCTCGCAAGAGCAGTGCGATTTGGTTGCAGGTGTGGGAATCGATGCAATACCCGCAACTAGAACGCACAGTGTGGGCCAGTGTAAACCTAGCCTTATTGGATTTTGCGGGTTATACAATACATAGACCTATTTTACAAATTTTTTTTTCAAAGACTGAATATCGCAGTGATTATAAGTAAATGAATAACAGTTGCAGATATAAGCATGCTGCTTGAGAAAGTACATTCTGTCCTTATGTCATTTATAACAAAAGTAGAGATTTGAAGTGCTGGGTGATTTAGAAGAGTAATGTTTGTAGTGTCCATTGTCCATTGTCCATGAACCCGTATGAGGGGAAAACAAGGAGCAGGTGAGCTATATTATTCCAAAATTTAAATTTAGGCTTTTTTTTGTGATTTATCCTTGTATAAGATGTTTCTGATCATTTGAGTAGTAGCCAATATCTTTCAGACTGTAATTATCCTGTTCTGTGAATAATCGTTTTTATTGATAACACTTTTTAAAAATGATAATCTGAAAAAAAAGATATTTCGGTTGGTTGGAGGATCATTTTAACCAATAGCTTTTTTCTGTTGGCATTAATTGGTATTCTTCCTAGAATGTTGGAATGTCATTTGATTTCATTGGACTTTTCTCTAATTTTCTGAAAAATCGAACCATGCAAAGTTACTTCACTCCTTTTGTTCATCATTTGATTATATTGTGTTGCTGTTTAATTATATGTGACCTTCAACATAATTTTTTTGTGGTGTTTACCAGATTGTAGCTCTCAATAAAACGAAGGAACGGATGCGACCTTACCACCTCAACCATGAAGAAGAAGATCCGGACATCAAGAAAATCAAGAAGGTAACCTGCAAACAAAAGAATAAATCTGCCATTCTACCGGGGTGCCCTTATAGTCATTCAGAGCATACATTTTCCATATGTCTTTCAGACAGCAGCTTACCTACAGTACAGATCCCTGGCTCTTCTATTTCTGGAGTAGTACATCCTTTCCTGTGCATATACTATTTCCAAGTGTTTACAATGGATCAGCTAAAGTATCATATGTACCTGGAGTTTTTCCCTTTAAATTTGTTTTGACAACTACTTAGTTTCTGACAACTATTTCATTTTCTGAACGCTTACTGAAATAATGGTCTTTTACTGAAAGCTTATGTGCCCACCTGGTTAATGCCTTTAATGCCCCATACACACGACCGGACTTTCCGGCAGAAAAGGTCAGACGGAATCATTCCGTTGGATATTACGATCGTGTGTGGGCTTCATCAGACTTTTTTCTTCAAAAATTCCGGCGGACCTAGAAATAGAACATGTTTCAAATCTGTCCGACGGAATCAATTTCTATCGGGAAAACTGTTCGTCTGTATGCTGGTCTGACGAACCAAATACGACGCAAGGGCAGCTATTGGCTACTGGCTATTGAACTTCCTTTTCTAGTCCCGTCGTACGTGATCACATTAAAAAAGAACGGACTTTGGGTCGTTCGTGTGTGGGCAAGTCCGTTCAGTCGGAAGTCCGTTGGGAAGACGTCGGACCTTTCTGCCGGTCGTGTCTTTCTACCGGACTTGAAAGTCCGGTCGTGTGTACGCGGCATAAGTGTTGAAGCAAGAGGGTCCACTTGGCAGCCAGGCAATATGGTAGTCTACATGGCAGCAAGTGTTTTTAAAGGAAAAGGGTAGTTTATGTTTTAGCAGGTTTCCTTTAAGTGACCCATTTTCTTCTACAGGATAGATGTTTCCTATTTGTTTGATGATTTATATTAACAACTCTCAAATGATGATTTACACCAGTTTTAAGCCGACCATAGATGGAGCGATTTTCTTTCCTGCAACCATAGGTTGACTAAAAGCAAACATTCACTGCAGGTGAATCTTTCTGTTTTTTTTATTATTATCATTTTTATTGTAGTTTTAAATTGTAGATTACAAAACAGAGCCTCTTGGGCATACCCAGGCTCGGAGACACAAAAGAAACAAAGACTAAAACAATAAAAGCAAAACTAGAACATCCTAAAACAACCTAGAGTTGTACGCTCAATCCATATATACAAATTCCGGTACAGGAGTTTTTCCTGGCCATCTTCAGTGGCAAACACATTAACGAGATGCCCTCTCTCCTAGAACCCAGTCACCTAGGAGATCATCCACCCTGTGTGGCAGAATCACAAAGTTCCACCACCTATGGAAGAACAGATTGTATATCCTAAAGCTCATTAGTCGTCCAGAGAATCTGCATTTGTATCTGCAGACTCCATCCAGATATTCCACATCTTATGGAACCTCTTAGCGCACCCCCTAGACAGATAAGTGGCCTTGTACATTGGTAGGGCTGCATTAACTAATCGATTCCAGAAATTAATAGATGGTGCAACAAAGGATTTCCACTTGAGTACAATGGCCTTGTGTGCATAATACAGTAATAATTCTAAAAGGGTTCGGACCACCCGGCGATTGGCCAGAGGTTCTACAAGTCCTAACAGACACGCTTCCCCCGTCAGCAGGACTTGGATAGTGGTAACTGTAATGTCCTGTAGACACGGTCGGATTTTCCGACGGAAAAAGTGCGATCGGATTGTGTTGGAAATTCCGAGCGTGTGTGGGGTCCATCTGACTTTTTCCGTCGGAATTTCCGACACACAAAGTTTGAGAGCAGGCTATAAAATTTCACGACAACAAAATCCGATTGGTTAAATTCTTACCGTGTGTACACAAATCCGACGCACAAAGTGCGAAGTGCACAATGTTTTTGCTATCTCTCTGATGGGTTTGTTTTGTTTTTTCAGCCTAATGATGGCTTGCTTCACTGATAGTGACAGCTCTTTGGATCTCATATTGAGAGTTGACAGCAGCAGATTCCAAATGCAAATAGCACACTTGAAATGAACTCTGGACCTTTTATCTGCTCCTTGTAAATGGGATAATGAGGGAATAACACACACCTGGCCCCTGGAACAGCTCAGCAGCCAATTGTCCCATTACTTTTGGTCCCTTAAAAAGTTTGAGGCACATATACAAACTGTTGTAATTCCTACACCGTTCACCTGATTCGGATGTAAATACCCTCAAATTAAAGCTGAAGATCTGCAGTTAAAGCACATCTTGTTTTTTTCATTTCAAATCCATTGTGGTGGTGTATAGAGCCAAAAAGATTAGAATTGTGCCGATGTCCCAATATTTATGGACCTGACTGTAGGATGCAGCTTCAAACTGTGGGACAGATGCCGGTAAGATGGTGGCGGTCACAGGGCCAGAAGGCCGCGGGTTTACCTGGCAATTGCAGTGGCTTAAGGATGGTCCGGCAGACAGGTAGGGAGGTGAGGGGTTGCACAGGGATAGCAAGTCTGTACACCAGTGTCCAGGATGGATGAGGTCTGGCTCCGTCCCGCAATACATACACATTCTTCTTGCTTTATGCCTTAAAATCTCTGCGCATTAAGCTGCGCATTGAGCTGTTGAGAACTGACATACAGTTGTATTTTGCTAAACTGCTCAACCACTCACACTCTGAGATCTCTACAACATTAAGGCTGATTATTCTGTAGTCCAAGATAAAAAAACTAGTCGGGTTAAATAGCCTATTTAAGATAATGCAGGACGTCTGCAAAGGACACGGTTCAGCTAATGTATGTAAGCAGGGGTGGACTGACCATTGAGGCACTGCCCGAGGGCCCTGGGCCACTTGGGGGCCCCATCAGGGTTGCCAGCCTCAGTAAAACCAGGGACAGTATGTATAAATCTGTGTTTTTTTACATCTGTCTGTGTATACTGTGTGTACATGTATGTGTATACTGTGTGTGTGTATACTGTGTGGCCCCATAATCTCTGATTGCCTGGGGGACCCTATAACTCCTATTGCCCGGGGGCCCCATGAGTTATCAGTCTGTCCCTGTATGTAAGTATGTTTCATGCCCTGGATCTGGAGGTAAAGGTGTATAAGGTCCTAGATGAGGAGAGAGTACAGAGCAGATCATTGTGGTGATGCCCTCTCTGTTTAATAAGTAGCCTGGATGAGCAAAGGTGACACAGGAAGCTATAGAACTCTGTGCTCTTAATAGTGATATTACCATCTTGTCTGTAGATTTTGGCAGGGCTGTGTGTGTCACGAGATTGGCTAAAAAATTACTAATATTTTATTAGGTTAAATGGTTTATATGCCCTTTTTTCAGCTTAGCTGTTATCTGTTTGGTTTTTATATTTCTCTTTAAAGTGGTTGTAATGTCAAACATTATTTTATTAAAATAAAAAAGAGGTTTATACTTACCTGCTCTGTGCAATGGTATTAAACAGAGTGGCCCCTTTCTTCCTCTTCTGGAGTCCCCAGCCGATGCTGTCTGCTCCTCCTCTTTTTTGTGTGTTCCTATAGCAAGCCACTTGCTATGGGGGCACACATGTGGCCTCACTCTGGAGCCGGGCTGTGTGCGTCCATAGACACACACAGAGTGTCCTGGCCCTGCTCTCCACTCTCTCTCCTCATAGGGGCTGCCTGATACTCCTGTGAGAAGAGAGAGGGGAGAAGAACTGCAGATGGGCACAGCGCTGGATCGATACAGAACTCAGGTAAGCGTTTAGGGAGATGGGGGAGAGGAGCAGCTAGTGGAAGCCAATGGACTTTGAGAAAAAGATTTTATGTTTTATGGTGAGTACAAAAATCCTATTTTATGATTACATTGATTACTGAGCTTTTAGGTTTCTTCCATTCCTGTTCATATGATATAGTGCAGAGAATTGAAGAAATTTGTTTTTATTTCTAATTTTTATAATGTAGACATTCAATAAAATAACGTGGACCAACATTCCTCTGTCCCTGTATGTATGGGGATGCTTATCTTAAAGGGAAAAAAATAGCAAATAAAGAAAAAATAATATAGCGTAAAAAATTGTCATATTGTAATTGAATGGTATTAAAAAGTACCATCTTCTTTTTCAATCTGCAGCTCTGTAATTTTCTGTAAAATGCAATATGGCAACCTGGAGGTGTTCCCGTACACAAAATGTGTACAGGACGCCCCCCAGAAAAATAATTTCCTGCTTGTGTGATTGGATTACTGATTTTCCCAGAAGATGCAAGTCAGATATCAGGCATCCCCTGCAACATAAATGTAATATTTGGTGCGATACTCCCAATAGGAAATCGGGTCTAAAGGGATGCAGGCCCAGCAGCTTTCCTAATTGGAGTCCTGCAGGTGCAGCAGCTGATTGATAATTATGAAACTACTCCCATTAGATCCACTTTTACACATGGATACAGACAAACACACAGGGATTTCTTCAGAATAACAAAAGGTAGGAATCTGCAACCAAGTTTGTTAAAATCCTTGTATTGTACATAGATCACCAGAGGGGAATGTTTTTTCCTCAACAAAAGTTACTCTTTAAAGATTTTCTCTACGTTTTGTTCACTTAATGTATTTAGGCTTGCCAGTTATAAAGAAACTTCATTTCTATGTTTTTGGTCTACAATACTAGTTATTACTTTACATTGACACTGACTGTTGGATAAAAATATATATTGTTGGAAAAAATGTTTATCGTGAGGCTACTTATTGATTGATAAATCAGGGAGAGCACAATTCCTTAATTCCACTAACACAATTTATCTGTTTAGGTTCAGAGTTTTATGCGTGGCTGGCTGTGCAGAAGAAAGTGGAAGACAATTGTTCAAGACTACATATGTTCACCGCATGCAGAAAGCATGAGGAAGAGGAATCAAATAGTGTTTAACATGGTCGAGGCCGAGGCGGAATATGTGCATCAGCTTTATATCCTTGTGAATTGCTTCCTCCGGCCCCTGAGGATGGCAGCCAGTTCCAAGAAGCCACCCATCAGCCATGATGATGTGAGCAGCGTTTTCCTCAACAGGTGACAACACTTTGCCTCATACTCATATATAAAGTAGGTCATGCTATCATTAAATGCATTTTTTAGCTTAAAACCAAACTCCAAGCAGATATAAAAAAAGACACATGAATACAGTTTTGTATTTAATAAATTTTCAATAAATGTATTTAAAATGCAACCAGTGTAAGTACCTGATTTGACTTCAATCACTTATGTAGATAGCAGCTGCTTTTCTGTGTTTGATACGCACATCAAACACAGTCAGCAGATTCCTATCTACTTCATTGGTGTAACGTGGTTCTGAACCTGTGCTTGACCATCATCTATGGCCGGTTTATGTACAGTACAGCAGCACTCTGACTTAGAGAGGGAGGGGCCATTTTGTAGGCCAATTAGACAAGTGGCATGTACAAATCCAAACAAGGAACACAGTTGAAGAGAGCAGAGTGAGCAGAGAGATGACTTTATCAGTCTGCTGCCAGTCTTTCACTGTCCAATCTACTGGCTTGAGGCTTGGAAGAGTGCAATTCTAAATGCAACAAAGAAAGTGGTGCCATCTGCTGGCTATGCTGTGTGAAAGGGTTGTAAACAATTTAGGACTGGACAGACAGAAATACAAATCTCATTGGCAGGTAAAACAGCCTATATATACTGTGTGTGTGTGTATCATGTCATTGTCATGTTGCAAACAAAAACGTAAATGTATTTTATTGGGATTTTATGTGATAGACCAACACAAAGTGGCACATAATTGTGAAGTGAAAGGAAAATGATAAATGGTTTTCAAAATGTTTTACAAATAAATATCTGAAAGTGTGGCGCGCATTTGTATTCAGTCAATACTTTGTAGAACCACCTTTCGCTTCAATTACAGCTGCAAGTCTTTTTGGGGATGTCTCTACCAGCTTTGCACATCTAGAGAGTGACATTTTTAGCTCAAGCTCTGTCGGATTGAATGGAGAGAGTCTGTGAACAGCAATTTTCAAGTCTTTCCACAGATTCTTAATTGGATTTAGGTCTGGACTTTGACTGGGCCATTCTAACACATGAATATGCTTTGATCTAAACCATTCCATTGTAGCTCTGGTTGTATGTTTAGGGTCATTGTCCTACTGGAAGGTGAGCCTCTGCTCCAGTCTCAAGTCTTTTGCAGACTCTAACAGGTTTTCTTCTAGGATTGCCTTGTATTTGTATTTGGCTCCATCTATCTTTCCATCAACTCTGATTAGGTTCCCTGTCCCTGCTGAAGAAAAGCATCCCCACAACATGATGCTGCCACCACCATGTTTCACGGTGGGGCTGGTGTATTCAGGGTGATGTGCAGTGTTTGTTCTCCGTCACGCGTAGCGTTTAGCTTTTAGGTCAAAAAGTTCAATTTTAGTCTCATCTGACGAGCACCTTCTTCCACAGGTTTGCTGTGTCCCCCACATGGCTTCTCATAAACTCCAAACAGAACTTCTTATGGCTTTCTGCCTGCTTTAAACTTCTCTACAACTGATCCCTGACCTGTCTGGTATTTTTAATTGGCCTTCATTATGCTGTTTGTTCACTAAGGTTCTCTAACAAACCTCTGAGGGCTTGACAGAACAGCTGTATTTATACTGAGATTAAATTATACAGGGGTGGACTCTATTTACTAATTAGGTGACTTTTGAAGGCAATTGGTTCCACTAGACTTTAGTTAGTGGTATCAGAGTAAAGGGGGCTGAATACAAATGCACACCACACTTTTCAGATAGTTATTGGTAAAAAAATTTGAGCGCCATTTATCATTTTCATTCTACTTCACGATTCTGTGCCACTTTGTGTTGGTCTATCACATAAAATCCCAATAAAACACAATTACGTTTTTGCACACACACACACACACACACACAGTATCTCACAGAAGTGAGTACACCCCTCACATTTTTGTAAATATTTTATTATATCTTTTCATGTGACAATACTGAAGAAATGACACTTTGCTACAAAACCGCTGGCAACAAAAGTGAGTACACCCCTAAATGAAAACATCCAAATTGGGCCCAAAGTGTCAATATTTTGTGTGGCCACCATTATGTTCTAGTACTGCCTTAACCCTCTTGGGCATGGAGTTCACTAGAGCTTCACAGGTTGCCACTGGAGTTCTCTTCCATTCCTCCATGACGACATCACAGAGCTGGTGGATGTTAGAGACCTTGCGCTCCTCCACCTTCCATTTGAGGATGCCCCACAGATGCTCATTAGGGTTTAGGTTTGGAGACATGCTTGGCCAGTCCATCATCTTTACCGTGGTTGCCGCCACACACACTTGACACCATCTGAACCAAATAAGTTTATCTTGGTCTCATCAGACCACAGGACATGGTTCCAGTAATCCATGTCCTTAGTCTGCTTGTCTTCAGAAAACTGTTTGCGGGCTTTCTTGTGCATCATCTTTAGAAGAGGCTTCCTTCTGGGACGACAGCCATGCAGAACAATTTGATGCAGCATGCGGCATATGATCTGAGCACTGACAGGCTGACCCCCACCCCTTTAAACTCTGCAGCAATGCTGGCAGCACTCATGCATCTATTTCCCAAAGACAACCTCCAGATATGATGCTGAGCACGTGCACTCAACTTCTTTGGTTAACCATGGCAAGGCCTGTTCTGAGTGGAACCTGTCCTGTTAAACCGCTGTATGGTCTTGGCCACCATGCTGCAGCTCAGTTTTAGGGTCTTGGCAATCTTATAGCCTAGGCCATCTTTATGTAGAGCAACAATTCTTTTTTCAGATCCTCAGAGTTCTTTGCCAATAGTTGCCATGTTGAACTTCAAGTGACCAGTATGAGAGAGTGAGAGCGATAACACCAAATTTAACACACCTGCTCCTCATTCACACCTGAGACCTTGTAACACTAATGAGTCACATGACATCGGGGATGGCTAATTAGGCCCAGTTTGGAAATTTTCACTTAGGAGTGTACTCACTTTTGTTGCCAGCGGTTTAGACATTAATGGCTGTGTGTTATTTTGAGGGGACCGCAAATTTACGCTGTTTATACAAGCTGTACACTCAATACTTTCAATTTTCACAGTGTCATTTCTTCACTGTTGTCGCATTAAACGATATAATAAAATATTTACAAAAATGTGACTGTTGTACTCACTTTTGTGATATATATATATATATATATATATATATATATATATATATACATATGTATGTGTATATATATATATATATATATATATATATATATATATATATATATATACATACATATGTGTATATATATATATATATATATATATATATATATATATATATATATATATATATATATACATATACATATATATATATATATATATACATATATATATATATATATATATATATATATATATATATAAATATATATATATATATATATATATATATGTACATATATATATATATATATACTGCTCTGCAAACAATTTAGGCAATTTGGTTCCTAATGATATTGGCTGCATGTTTGGGGTTGTCCTACTGCAGAATATATTTGGGCCAGTTACACACCTCCCCAATGGTATGGCATGATGGATATGTATCTGCTCACATTTCTCAGCATTGAGGACACCATTGATCCTGACCAAATCTCCAACTCAAGTTGCACAAATGCAGCCCCAAATTTGCAAGGAACCTCCACCATGCTTCTCTGTTGACTACAGACACTCATTATTATTATCTCTAGCCTTTTAGCAAACAAACTACCTCCTGCTACAGCCAAATGCACTGCTCAAAAAAATGTAAAGGAACACTTTGAAAACACATCAGATCTTAATAGGAAAAAATATCATGCTGGATATCTATACTGATTTGGACTGGATAATGTGTTAGGAACTAAAGGATGCCACATCGTTTGATGGAAATTAAAATTAAAAAAGCCTACAGAGGGCTGAATTCAATGACATCCCAAAAATCAAAGTGAAAAAATTATGCAGCAGGCTAGTCCATTTTGCTGAAATTTCATTGCAGCAACTCAAAATGGTCCTCCGTAGTTTATATGGCCTCCCAATGCTTGTATGCATGCCTGACAATGTTTGGGCATGCTCCTAATGAGAAGAGGGATGGTGTCTTGGGGTATTTTCTCCCTGATCTGGACCAGGGCATCACTGAGCTCCTGAACAGACTGAGGTGCAACCTGGCAGCGTCGGATGTTCCGAAACATAATGTCCCAGAGGTGTTCTATTGGATTTAGGTCAGGCGAGCATGGGGGCCATTCAGTGGTATCAATTCCTTCATCCTTCAGGAACTGGCTGCATATTCTCGCCACATGAGGCCAGGCATTGTCGTGCATCAGGAGGAACCCAGGACCCACTGCACCAGCGTAGGGTCTGACAATAGGTCCAAGGATTTCATCCCATTACCTAATTGCAGTCAGGCTATCATTGTCTAGCATGTAGAAGTCTGTGCGTCCCTCCATGGATATGCCTCCCTAGACCATCACTGACCCACCACCAAACCGGTCATGCTAAACGATGTTACAGGCAGCAGAACATTCTCCACGGCTTCTCTAGACCCTTTCATGCCTGTCACATGTGCTCAGGGTGAACCTGCTCTCATCTGTGAAAAGCACAGGTCGCCAGTGGCGGATCTGCCAATTCTGGAGTTCAATAGCAAATGCCAATCGAGCTCCATGGTGCTAGGCAGTGAGTACAGGGGCCCACTAGAGGACATTGGGCCCTCAGGCCACTCTCATGAAATCTGTTTCTGATTGTTTGGTAAGAGACATTCACACCGGTGGCCTGCTGAAGGTCATTTTGTAGGGCTCTAGAGGTACTCATCCTGTTCTTCCTTGCACAAAGGAGCAGATACCAGTCTTGCTGATGGGTTAAAGTGGAGTTCCACCCAACAATTAACTTCCGCTGTCCGGATTCCTACCCCCCTCCGGTGTCACATTTGGTACCTTTCAGGGGGGGGGGGGGGAGCAGATACCTGTCTAATACAGGTATTTGCTCCCACTTCTGGCGAAAGATCTCCACAGTGTCCACGGCGATCTACACTATGTCCGGCCCCTCCTCCCCCCCGCTGTCTTCTGGGAGACACACAGGTCCCAGAAGACAGCAGGGACCAATCAGAACGAGCAGCACGACTTGCGCATGCGCAGTAGGGAGCCAGGCTGTGAAGCCGCAAGGCTTCACTTCCTGACACCCTTACTAGCAATGCCTGCGCCTCCACCTGGAGCTGAGGGACGGGTCAGCTTCGGGTGAGGACATCGCAGGTGCCCTTGACAGGTAAGTGTCCTTATTTTAAAAATCAGCAGCTGCAGTATTTGTAGCATCTGACTTTTAATTTTTTTTTTTTTTTAGGCGGAAATCTGCTTTGAGGACCTTCTACGGGCTTGTCCAGCCCTCTTAGAGTGACTGCCTGTCTTCTGGAATTTCCTCCAAGCTCTTGAGACTCTGCTGGGAGAAGCAGCAAACCTTCTGGCAATGGCACATATTGATGTGCCATTCCTGGAGGAGTTTGACTGCCTGTGGAACCCCTATAGGGTCCAGGTATCCTCTTATGCTACCAGTAATGACACTGACCCTAGCCAAATGCAAAACTAGTGAAAAACAGTCAGAAAAGATGAGTAGGGAAAAATATGGCCTCCGCATCTAAAAGATTCCTGTTTTGGAGGCCTTCTAATTGTTGCCCATCTAGCGCACCTGTTCATTTCATTAACACCAAAGCAGCTGAAACTGATTAACAACCCTCTCTGCTACTTAACTGACCAGATCAATATCCCAGGAGTTTAATTGACTTGATGCTATACTCTGATTAACAAGTGTACCTTTAATTTTTTTTAGCAGTGTATTTTTCTGGCGACTACTGCGTTTACAGTTCTCAACGTTGCTTGTTTCTTTGTGCTTCTTTAAAAGAGCTTGAACAGCACATTTTGAAACCAGTCTGATTTCTAAGAGAGACCTTGCTCTTGCAATACAACTACCTTGTGTCTTATGGCTGTGCTCAGTCTTGCCATGCTGTATGACTTGTGACATGTTTTCCACAACCTCACCATAGTAGCAGAGTTTGGCTGTTTCCCACCCAGTTGTAAGCCTCCTACACAGCTGTTTCTGTTTAAGATAATGACCGTGTTTCAACCTACATATCAAATTGATGATCATTTGCACCTGCTTGGTATAATTGGTTAATCATACACCTGACACTAATCCTACAAAATCCCTGGTTTTGTGCAAGTGTAAGAATTGATGCTGGTTTTAAGCCAAAGGATAGTCACACCAAATATTAATTTGATTTCTTCTTCTTGATTTTTCTTCTTGCATTTTGCAAATAGATCAAAATAAACTCCAATATATATTTTTGAAAGCATTCTTACTTTACAGCACTGCTTCACACCTGCCTAAAACCTAAAACCTTAGTACAGTTATATGTGTGTATATATATATATATATATATATATATATATATATATATATATATATATATAATATATGTATGTATATAACCACTTGCCATCCGCGCTATGGCCGAATGACGGCCACAGCGCGGACCTGAATTCCCGGGAGGCCGTCATATGATGGCCTCCCCTGTGCACACGCTCTGCGCGCGCCCTGCAGGGTCCCTGCAGGTTTCTGCACAGATGTCAATGTAAATCACATCCTCTCAAAAAGTAGTACAGAAACTACTTTTTGGAATCGGTGTGGCGCCACAAATAGGACGGTGCCATTGCCGGCAATTGCCACAGATTTTGACATGGTAAATCGCACCAATGTGAACCAGGGCTTAATCCTTCTTTTATGGCTGATAATAGCGTACAATAGACAGCTCTGCAAGTAACCTGTTTCTATTTTTTTTTTTTTTCTTGTGCTCTTAAAAGCATGTCATTTGTTAATCCAGATAGACAGCTTTGGTAATATTGCATGTACATGTTGCCTGGCACTATACTCTTCTATTCTTCTAATCTGCATAGATGGGTTGTAGAAGCGGCTGAGCACTTTAAAGAATAGAAAAAAAGCCTTAAGAATTCCAGCAGTCATTCCTCAAAGGCTCCTAGCAGTGAAGACGTTAAAACTAGTTCCGTACTTTGTTCTGCGTTGGTGACAGCGTTTTTATGTCATAAGACAGCAGCAACATTTTATCTGCTGTGGCTATTATAGAGCTGACTGGATCCTGCAACATAATGATTTATCTTCCCTGTTCCATCATTCACATTAATGATAAAAAGCTGCATGAAGCTTGCTGAGTTCAACTTGGAAACATGACTGACATAATGGAATCATCAAACACAATTGGAGATACACCGTGTGCCTAGATTATATGTCATAATCTATCAGCAGCCTCCGGGATTGACTGTTGGATTCCAGTGTTTGCACATGCTGGTCTTTATCTCTTTTGATATTTCTTGTGATTTCTTAGTAGGCTTTCAGGAAAGGACAGTTTATAGGAATTTAGGAGAGATAAAGATAAAATAAACTAAGCGTTTTTTGTTTTTTTTGTAGCATCCTTTTGTTCTGTGAAAACTGAATTTGCAGTGACATAAAGCTAAACCAGGTATATTTCCCACAGTAGGGGCCAATTCACACATGTTTGCGATGCTTGTTGCTGCATGTGTTTTTGTGTGTTTTAAATATACATTTGTGTGTATTTAAACATGTTTTTTTGATTCTAAAGGAAAGAATAAAAAAATAACAAACATGATATACTTACCTGCTCTGTATAATGGCTTTGCACAGAGCAGCTCCAATCCTCTTGTTCTTGGGTCCCCCACCGGCGCTCCTGGCTCCTCCCCCCTGCTAAATGCCCCTCTGAGCCGCACTTTGTGTGTCTTTTTACACATGGAGTGTGTCTCCCCCCACTCTCTTCTCATTGGCTCACTAGCTGTGATTGATGGCAGCAAAAGCCAATGGTGCCCGCTGCTGTGTGAGCCAATGAGGAGAGAGTGGCCTGGGAGAGCAGCTGCTCTCATACACATCAATGGATCGAGATGGGGCTCAGGTCCATCTCGATCTCGGGGGGTTGGGGGTTGTGCTGCACCCAGAAGGTTTTTTACCTTAATGCATAGACTGCATTAAGGTAAAAAAAAACCTTGAGTTCTTAGAACCACTTTAGTAAGGAAGAAACAGTATAGAGGTTTTCCATGGTGTAGATGCATTTAAATGCACAAAAAAATGATATGCGTTTGTGCAAATTTATTTTATTGGACCGGCTTAATGGGTGTAAATGCACAAATGCTGCTTTTTTTTAAAGTCTAGTTTAGGTTTATAAAAGTGCACTAGTCATATACAGTATGTTAGTCAATTCAGTTTCTTATTGAAATGCATTTTGATGCTGTTAAGGTGTATATCGTTTACTGCAGGAATATGAATTGGCCCTAATCTCAACTTCAGTGGTATACTGTAGTTACTGGCATCCCGATGTAAAACTTCACTTCGCCAAAATCATGATAGTGTTACCCATCAGATAGATGACTATAGAAAATGGCTACCAAATTTCTGCATCTTTGGTTACCTACCTAGCCTCCAGTCTGCCTATTGGATAATGGAGAAGCAGCAGTAAACTGATGTGTTCACCTCTGTGCTGTCCCCTCCTATAAGTACGCTTTCAGTGTTAGAATTACAACTCTGTAAAATATAGTAGTGCCCATCACATTGGGCATGTGGTGGCTTCATACGTTTTTGTTTCTTTTGCTTTTTTCCCTCCTGTATTAGTGAGGCACCACTCTGGATGAAGAAGCACAAGAGGCACAGCAGCATTGCCAGTCTAGGGGAAGGGTAGTGTTAAATGTATTAGCAGATTTAGATACCCTAATGCCATGTACATGCGGGCGGACTTTTCGACCAGATCCTGAACGAATTCGTCGGACAATCCGACCGTGTGTGGGCTTCATCGGACCTGCAGCGGACTTTTTTGGTCAAAAATCAGACGGACTTTAGATTTAAAACATGTTTCAAATCTTTCCGATGGATTCGAGTCTGCTCGAAAAATCAGTTCGTCTGTATGCTAGTCTGACGGACGAAAATCGACGCTAGGGCAGCTATTGGCTACTAGCTATGGACTCCCTTAATAGTCCGGTCGTACGTCATCACGTACGAATCCGTTGGACTTTGGTGTGATCATGTGTAGGCAAGTCCGTTCATTCGAAAGTCCGTCGGAAGTCTGTCTAAAGTCCGTCGGAAAGACCGTTGGACCTTTGATGCCGAAAAGTCCGCCCGTGTGTACACGGCATTACAAATTGAAGCCAAACTCCAGCTCACACTTTATAATCAGTTACAGCAAACCATTTTTTTTCCTTTTGGGATAAAGGTTTTACATGAATAAATAAAGGCTGATCATTTTAATCACCCCGCCAGTGTTATGTGGTTTGTCTCATTCATGTAAACTGACACATTTTACTGTAGAGCTTCAAAAACATCAGACTTGTTGGCTGGATTAGCAGATGGAAAAAGGAGAAAGAAAGCCTAAAAAAGGAAACGAATCACATCTAAGAATTAGTAAACTGCAATATAACAAATGTTTGGTTTTGGGATTAATACTGCCTTAACCACTTGCCTACAGGGCACTTACACCTCCTTCCTGCCCAAGCCCTTTTTCAGCTTTCATCACTGTCGCACTTTAACAATTGTGCGGTCATGCTACACTGTACCCAGATGAAATTTCTAGAATTTTCTTCACACAAATAGAGCTTTCTTTTGGTGGTATTTAATAACTGCTGGGTTAAGACCAAAAGATGTGAAAAAAAAAATGTTTTACTTAGTTTCTGTCAGTAAATTTTGTAATTAAGTAATTTTTCTCCTTCACTGATGTACGCTGATGAGGCAGTACTGATGGGCTCTGATAGACTGAACTCGAGGGCATTGATGAGGTGGAACTTATGGGCACTGATGAGGCGTCACTTATGGGCACTGATTAGGTGGCACTGATGAGGCACTAATATGCCACACTTATGGGCACTGATAGGTGGCACTGATATGTGGCACTGATGAGCACAGATAGGTGGCACTGATGGGCACTGTTAGGTGGCACTGGTGGGCACTGATAGGCGGCACTGGTGGGCACCGATAGGCGGCACTGGTGGGCACTGATAGGCTGCACTGGGAATTGATGGGTGGCACCGATCGGCGGCATTGATGGGCAGCACTGATAGCCAGCACCGACTGGCATCACTAATGGGCACTGACTGGTGGCACTTGTGGGCAGTGGTGGCACTGATTGCTGGCACTGGTGGGCAATCATCGCTGGCACTGATTTGTGGCACTGGTGCCCTGATTACATTTATAGATGTCTCCTGTGAGGAGATGCCGCTGATCAGCTCTCCTCGCCACACATTCTGTCAGTGTGAGGCGAGGAGCGCCAATTACCGGCAGCTCAATGTTTACATGTGACCGGCTGTGATTGGACACAGCCGATCACATGGTTAAAGAGCCGCGGACGCGGCTCTTTACAGAGATCGGGGTCACACCGTGTCCTAGCAACACTGCGCGATTGCCACGCTGTGCGCCCCCGTTGGCGCGCCAGGGCGGCTGTTCTGGGACAGCGTGATATGGCGCTGTCCCAGAACGAGAGCCGCACCGCCCCGCCTTCATTTAACGGTGAGGCGGGCGGCAACTAGTTAACCGATTCACGCTGGCATGACAGTCAATCATGGCGCTCAAGTGATCTTAAGCCCTGCCCCGCCTCCCGGCAACCTAAACCTCTTAAAGGGAGGTGGGGCGGGGCTTAAGACCACGTGAGTGCCATGGTTGACTGTCATGGCGGTCACGTGATCTGAACTCCCGATCACTGCTTTCTCGCTAGCCTTTGGTTAGGCGCCGGTAACTGTGCCGGTAACTGTGCCGGGAATGCATAGGGCGCATGCTCTCAGCACAGCTGTACTGACCGCAATTCACTCAAATATGCGGCCTCTCAGCGCCAAGGACCATGGTGCCGAGAGGCCACATACTTGTGTGCAGCCGGCGCCAAAGGGTTAAAGATTGGTGATCTGCAATATATTACGTTTTTTTCTTGAGTTTATTACCACTTTAATTAAAGACAGATTTCATGTGCTTCTATTTTAAATTACCTATTGTTAATGAATGTGTAGCTGTAAAATTATTTTCATGTTTTCCTAGAGTTCAGCTTATAGGATAATTGCATTTCCCAATTTTTATATGGAGCATATAATGCATCTCTGTGCATAATGTGTTGTATTTACCTGCTCTGCACTGTTTTGCAGTACTCAATACTAAGCACAGAGGCATGCTTCCAGAGCCACAGTGTGAATGACTGCAGCACTTATCTGACCCCAAATGCCATGTCTTTTTAAGGGCAGAGTCTTCAATGTTCATTCTGGACACATTTTGCTAGAGAACACTTCTTGTACTGCTTTCCACTTCTCAAAAGCTTTCCTCAAGCTTCAATCGAGCTGCACTAAAAATGAACTACAGCTTACACCCCGCATGGCGAAACCATTCCCCAGAGACCATCTGACTACCAATGATAGATAGATAGATAGATAGATAGATAGATGGATAGATGGATGGATGGATGGATGGATGGATGGATGGATAGATAGATAGATAGATAGATAGATAGATAGATAGATAGATAGATAGATAGATAGATAGATAGATAGATAGATAGATAGATAGATAGATAGATAGATAGATAGATAGATAGATAGATAGATAGATAAAACACACAAAAGTGAAGTGGAGTAGGGGGTGTAAATGTGTCACAACACACAAAACTAAAGTCATTTTAAAAATACAAAATAGCCTTATTAATATGACAACAAAATATCCACAGTAGGGAAAATCTAAACATCTACAGTACAATATTTCAAATTTGAATTATATAAAATATTTAACATTCTGGACAAGTGTAAAAAAAAATTGGGGGGGGGGGGGGGTTATTCCCAAACATTCCAGGGAATCATAAAGATGGACAAACACACCACTCAGGGTGGACAGTAAAGACATGAACTGAGTACATTCTCTCACCTAAAAACTTTAGTCACTGAACTCACTGAACATCCAACCGCTGCATCCAGGGTTTATCAAGTTGTCTATCAATACATGGGGAGTATCTATCTGAACAATAAAACAAGATATGTTTCTCTGAAAATAATTAATCAGTTCTAACCAGGGCTTTTTTTCTTAAATAATAGGTGCTGGAACTCAACCACGACACCCCAAAACCCCTCCCCCCACACACATCCTCAAATTGCATCAAATAGTGGGTGTGGTTAGATCTCACAAACAGTAGGAGGGTCTGAAAGGGCATTAAATACCCGGATTGCATTACATACAGAGTGCAGAGCTGTCACAAGTGATTGTGGTGAGCAGGCACCAAAGGGTCTGACCCGAGGTGGTGGAACTGAGTTCCACCAAGTTCCCCCTGAAAAAAAGCCCTGCTTCTAACCAAAAGTAGTATTTCTAATGAAAAGCACATGCAATGCATTTTATGTAGGTAAAACGAAATGTAGATTTCGTTTTGCATATAACTGAAATGGAGGATGGTGTCAATAGTTTCAAAATGTAGCACAGTGTATCCCCCACCCAGATATTATATATATATATATATATATATATATATATATATATATATATATATATATACAGGGCTTTTTTTCAGCGGGAACGCAGTTCCAGCACCTCCTGGACTGACTGTATGTAATGGTAAGGGGTGCTGGGGTGTGCTGCAGGGTGTTGATGTCCACTGCTGGGGGATCTATGCTAGCTGGAGGGGATATATTTTTGCAGGGCTGGTTTATTGTTGCTAAGGAGGTCTATTGTTGCTGTTGGGGTACCTATTGTTGCTGGGGGTGGGTCTTATGTTGCTGGGGGGGTCAGTTGTTGCTGAAAGAGATCTACTGTTGGGGGGAGGGGTCTATTGTTGGCTGCCGGAGAGTCTATTAATGCTGGCTGTGCGGAGATCTGTTGATGCTGCCGGGAGTCTATTGTTGCTGGGGGGGGATTTTATTGTGGGTTGCTCCATTTCTGTTAGGGGGATCTATTGTTGCTGGCTGCAGGGGATCTATTTTACTGCTTTTCTTTTCCATAACTCTGGCTCACCGCCAGTATTGCCCATCCCTTAACAGGGTTTTTTTCTAATTTCCTGCCTGCCTCAGGGGTCCCAAAGAGGAGATCTCCAAAATTCAGCAACTGTGTTGCAGTCACTAGCCAGTCCACACTGCTATAGACTCCACAGGCACCAGCTGATGGCTTCATGTTACTCTTTTAGGCTTCTCTTTCAGGTGGCTTAACTCCTTCAAATCCCCTGTAATCAGGGTTTGGACTTTTGTCTAGGGAGTAAGGAATAAACAGGAACACTTACCTTATTCCCTGTTCCACCTGGCCACCTGTACTCTCCTCGGCTCTTGGTAAGTTAGCGGGTTCCATGATGTCCTTACAGACAATGTAGGACAGCTGGCGTGCGATGATGTCATAAAGGTCATGACTGGACAACTAGTGAAGGAAAGGGACTTTGTGGGACCTTATATAGGGACTGTCCAAACTAACTTTCAGGCCATGTTTAGGAAAAGCAATAGACTAACTATTGCAGATGCAGCTTAGTGCCCTGCCCTTATAAACACGACAGACCATTGCATGATTGGTTGGTGCAAGCTGACCCCAGATCTAAATATGCGAAGATGCCTTACAAGTTTTCTAACAAAACATTACTACAAGTTTTATAATAGCAGTGTTTGCAATTCTTTGATCTAGCGGACACAGTTTGCACATCCACACACAGAAGAAAATACCCTTTACAAGACTGCTACAGTTGTCAAATGGAACTTTGTATTTTGCTGTGAAAATGCTCCATATGTTGGCAAAACCTTAGGTCCTTTTAAACGATGTTTCCAATGCCAAAGAAGTGACATAAGAAGAGCACTTACCAAAATAGCCAGGGGAGAACCTATTAATCTAAGTAAAGCTGTAGCAGTACACTTTGCTGAAAACAACCATCAGGTACATGCATTAAGAAGGATGGTCATGGAACACATTGACAGACCACCAAGAGGGGGAACAAAGATTGCTTCCTCCTATGCATACTAGACACACATACTTAAAACTTTACATACAGGAGAGTTAAACACAAACCTTTTCGTGACATGTTTTTTGGATGAACACTAGAGCCTAAAATTGCTTACTGATCTCACCAACACTGTTTTTATTCTTTTCTTGCTTTTTCTTTCTTTATCTATAGACTTCTGTTTTTCCTGACATTGCTGTTATTTCATTTCTTGTCCCTCATCTTGTCTCTTAATACAATGTTCACTAAGGCAGGCCATAGATGATGCATTTTTTTGTTGAACAAAAAAATGATTTGGTTCCCTCTTCAACACACTCGTGTTGATGGAGGAATCCCTCCCATGGATCTATAGTATTCTAATAGAGGGGAGACTATAGCCGGCAGCAATGATTGATGGTGTTGATGGGGGAATCCCTCCCATGGAGCTATTGTATTCTAATAGAGGGGAGACTATAACTGGAAGCAATGATTGCGCTAAAAAAAAAAAAACTGACATGCTTGTCATACAGAAGTCAATCGGGAGCCTGTCCATAAATGGATGTCCATAGATGGATCGAAATTCAGCATTTCCCTGCTGAACTGGCCAAACTTCGATCCATCTATGGTCCGCTTAAGTGAGATATGACTGCTGTGATATCTCCATAGACTAATCTATAATTTTATTAATTTCACATTCATATTGCGAAAGCTGGCAGCTGTGCCTTGTTTACTAAGAAATGGCTAATTACTACTGACCTTTACGGTAGATGACCTGTGATTTCACCTTTATATTCTTCATTCTTTGTTGATGTATTATTTATGCAGTTCATTGTTCATTATTTCCAGGCCTACTGCAGACACCATTAATATTTTCTTCATACAGCTATTGGAAATCAAGTTAAATATTGAGTTGCTGTTTTCCAGTAACACTTGATCTTTGCGTTAATTGCTGAATATTGGGGGATTATAATGTGTCAGTAATGTGTGTTGTGTTTTGTTTTTTTTTCAGTGAAACCATCATGTTTCTTCATGAAATATTTCACCAGGGTCTGAAAGCCAGAATTACTAACTGGCCTACTTTAATTTTAGGTATGTGAACTTGTTTTCTAATACTATTAATAATACATGAATGAGAGCTGCCAAGTTGAATGGCTACTGCCTTGACGTTTGGGACTTGTGTGGCTTTTTGATATGTTCATATCATTTTGAAGTCTTCCTTGGGTTAGTAGAAACGGCATTACTTTTTTATCACGCTGAATTATACAGTATATCACTGATTGCTTCTCTTAATCACCAGTCTGTTACTGGATAAGAAGTGCTAGGAAAAACAATTTTTTATGTCTGGTCCTTTAGAAGTGCCATTTTTTTTGTTTTATTGTTTGTGATCCTTAAGTCACTGCTAATATTTGTTAGGCCATTCATGTGTCAAGGTGTGCCCCTAAAGCTTTGATAATGGCAAGGTATACTGCTTTCCAAAGACATCTTGACAGAAAGCAACAGTACAACAGGGTGATTGTAACATGAAGTGAGCTTTTATAAATGTACAAGGAGAACACTGCACATCTCTGAACCACTCAAGGTGGAAGAGGGATGAAAGGTGGCCTCAGCCCTGGATCCTCCCGACTTGTTTTACCCCATCAAGGGGCTTAGGCATAGAGGTACACCACGACTAAGCCCCAGCGGTGAAGCAAAATACATCAGAGAATGTGGCTTGTCTTAGGAGCAAGGGCTGAGGCTTTCATCTCTCTTGCACCTTGAGCGGCTCGAAGGTGTGTGGCATTCTCCTTGTACATTCCTACAGCATTGAATTAAGCATTCACACCTGCACCCTGTTTTGGAGTGGGTCCACCAAAGCCATATCACCGATGCTTGGAGCGGCGCTCCACTAAATATTTATAAAGTGAGCTTTTCCCCTATTCTTCAGTAGAAATACATGCACATATTCTAAGAAATGTAAGAACACTATATCTCTTCTTCTAGAGGAGGATCTCAATTCCCCCAGTTCCTTCCATTTTAGCTGATAGAGTGTACTTCCTACAGTGTTGGTGTAAGGAGATCTATTGTGGCAATGGTATCCTAATGACAGGAATATGCTTTATGCAGGTGGATAGACTAAAACTCTCTATCCACAGAGGCGTTATGAGATTAACCTTTTCGTCCCCAGTCCTAGCAGTCATCAGATGTCCCAGGAATATCCATGATCAGATTCTTTTACAACTTCGTACCTGCTTGTGTGTGTAAATCATATGTATAATCAATTGAATTCAGACTGGTGCTCTGACAGCAAACGGTGGAATGTTTTAAAGAAGAGAATGCACAGAATAGGACTATGTACAACAGCAGTTTAGTGGTTAGCATTACGCAATATTATTGGCCACCAGCCGCCCAATCTAAATAAAGTCTGTGCAGGCTTCCTCCGCGTAGCACTGTCTTCTTCTATTTGATGCCTGCATATCTGTTCTTCATAAAGAGACTGAAAGTTCTTTTTACATTTAATGTATTGAAAATATCAATAAAATACATTGAACAAGAAAATGAACTTAAAGTGGACCTGAACTCAAAAAGTGAAGATTTTCTTTGTAATAGGGAACATGTAGATGTGTTAATTGTGCCTAAGCAACACACTGAAAAATATACTTCTTTAATTCCTCTTAAAAAACAGTACTTCATTTTCTGGTATGTGAGGGCACCTAGAGCTTACAGCTTCATAGCTGTATATTTGCAGTGTGAGATAAAAAGGCAAAGCTGCCTGTGATTGCTGGTCTCAGGACATTGACTATTTTTAATCCTTATGCTACCAGCAATACTAAATAGATAGGAAGGTATATTAAATTTACTTTTTTTAACTACTTCCATACTGGGCATTTTCACCCGCTTCCTGCCCATGCCAATTTTCAGCTTTCAGCGCTTTTGCACTTTGAATAACAATTGCGCGGTCATACTACACTGTACCCAAATGAAATTTTTATCATTTTTTCCCCACTAATAGAGCTTTCTTTTGGTGGTATTTGATCACCCCTGCGATTTTTATTTCTTGTGCTATAAACAAAACAAAAGTGACAATTCAGAATTTATAAAGAATGCAATAAGAAATGTAAGGGTGCAATTAGGACGGCTAAGATAGAACATGAAAGACACATAGCGGAGGAGAGCAAAAAAAATCCCAAGAAATTCTTTAAGTATGTAAACAGTAAAAAAGGGAGGACAGACCATATTGGCCCCATAAAGAATGAGGAAGGACATCTGGTTACAAAGGATGGGGAGATGGCAGAGGTATTGAATTTATTCTTCTCCTCAGTCTTCACGAGTGAATCGGGGGGCTTCAGTAACCAAAACTGCAGTGTTTATCCTCATGACACAACACAGGAAGCACCTACATGGTTAACAGAGGACGGAATTAAAATTAGACTTGAGAAACTTTACATTAATAAATCACCGGGACCAGATGGCTTGCATCCGAGGCTACTTAGGGAACTCAGTCAGGTGATTACCAGACCGTTGTTCCTAATTTTTACAGACAGTCTATTGACTGGAATGGTACCAGCTGATTGGAGAAAAGTCAATGTAGCACCAATATTTAAAAAGGGCCCAAAAAACATCCCTGGGAATTACAGACCAGTTAGCCTAACATCAATAGTATGTAAACTCTTGGAGGGGATGATAAGGGACTATATACAAGATTTTAGTAATAAGAATGATATCATTAGCAGTAATCAGCATGGATTCATGAAGAATCGTTCTTGCCAAACCAATCTATTAACCTTCTATGAGGAGGTGAGTTGCCATCTAGATAAAGGAAGGCCCGTAGACGTGGTGTATCTGGATTTTGCAAAAGCATTTGACACAGTTCCCCATAAACGTTTACTGTACAAAATAGGGTGCATTGGCATGGACCATAGGGTGAGTACATGGATTGAAAACTGGCTACAAGGGCGAGTTCAGAGGGTGGTGATAAATGGGAAGTACTCGGAATGGTCAGGGGTGGGTAGTGGGGTCCCCCAGGGTTCTGTGCTGGGACCAATCCTATTTAATTTGTTCATAAACGACCTGGAGGATGGGATAAACAGTTCAATCTCTGTATTTGCAGACGATACTAAGCTAAGCAGGGCAATAACTTCTCCGCAGGATGTGGAAATCTTGCAAAAAGACCTGAACAAATTAATGGGGTGGGCGACTACATGGCAAATGAGGTTCAATGTAGAAAAATGTAAAATAATGCATTTGGTTGGCAAAAATATGAATGCAATCTATACACTGGGGGGAGAACCTCTGGGGGAATCTAGGATGGAAAAGGACTTGGGGGTCCTAGTGGATGATAGGCTCAGCAATGGCATGCAATGCCAAGCTGCTGCTAATAAAGCAAACAGAATATTGGCATGCATTAAAAGGGGGATCAACTGCAGAGATAAAACGATAATTCTCCCGCTCTACAAGACTCTGGTCCGCCCGCACCTGGAGTATGCTGTCCAGTTCTGGGCACCAGTCCTCAGGAAGGATGTACTGGAAATGGAGCGAGTACAAAGAAGGGCAACAAAGCTAATAAAGGGTCTGGAGGATCTTAGTTATGAGGAAAGGTTGCGAGTACTGAACTTATTCTCTCTGGAGAAGAGACGCTTGAGAGGGGATATGATTTCAATTTACAAATACTGTACTGGTGACCCCACAATAGGGATAAAACTTTTTCGCAGAAGAGTTTAAAAAGACTCGTGGCCACTCATTACAATTAGAAGAAAAGAGGTTTAACCTTAAACTACGTAGAGGGTTCTTTACTGTAAGAGCGGCAAGGATGTGGAATTCCCTTCCACAGGCGGTGGTCTCAGCGGGGAGCATTGATAGCTTCAAGAAACTATTAGATAATCACCTGAATGACCGCAAAATACAGGGATATGTAATGTAATACTGACACATAATCACACACATAGGTTGGACTTGATGGACTTGTGTCTTTTTTCAACCTCACCTACTATGTAACTATGACAAGTTTGAAAAAACACAATATTTTTTACTTTTTGCTATAATAAGTATCCAAATTTTTTTTTTTTTTTTTAAACAAATTTTTTCTTCATTTTAGGCCGATACGTATTCTTCTACATATTTTTGGTAAAAAATATCGCAATAAGCGTATATTTATTGGTTTGCGCAAAAGTTATAGTGTCTACAAAATAAGGGGATCGATTCATAGCATTTTTATTATTATTATTTTTTTTTACTAGTAATGGCGGCGATGTGCGATTTTTATCGTGACTGCGATATTGCGGCGGACACATCGGACAATTTTGACACATTTTTGGGACCATTCACATTTATACAGCGATCCGTGCTATAAAAATGCATTGATTACTGTATAAATGTGACTGGCAATGAAGGGGTTAACCAGGGGGGGCGCTGTAGGGGTTAATGTGTTGCTAGGGAGTGATTCTAACTGTGGGGGAAGGGGATTCACAAGGGGAGGAGACCGATCGGTGTTCCTCTGTATTAAAGTATAATTAATGGTTCTTCTGTATGTCTTTACAGGGGTCACTTAGGGCTGCCAATATTTTTGGATCATTCAAAAACATTCCCTGGGCTAGGGCAATATTAGACAGCTAAAGGGATAAATTGCTGTGGAAGAGAAGAACAAGTCTTCCTTGAGATGCTTTTATAAATACTGTAAGGTTCCTTTTGCTATAGATTGAGTATCCTTTTAATGGCAGGTGCTTTAACTGTAATGTGTTTGTGATCCAAGTCCATCTGATGATTGCACACAACGTACATCTTGCGCTCAGTCATTGCTTTACTGTGCTATTCTTCTACAGCTGTTGTGAGTTATTTTATGTTTTTACAGGAAAGGGCAAAAGCTTTCAGAATAGTGTTGACATGAAAGATGAAAGATAGGTTTGTTTATTCACAGTTTCTCAACTTTAATAGATTTCATCTAAGTAGATACTGTAAAGTTTCTACAGAGAAAATAGAGTCTAGTCTAGTGATATTTCAATGTTTCCAGCATTACTAATGGGTAGGTGAACACTTTGTTCCTAACAATTCCTGTGGATGATATGTACTACTCAAGAACACAGATATCATTTACAAGCTGAGAAGAAATTGTGGGCTCCCTTGTCTATCTCATAAATATCTAACAGGTTGGCTCCTGACCTTTAAATGAATTACAGGTTTCTGGGGTCCCCTTTGGACTCGGTACAAAAGGTAGAGAAGCAGGTCAAAGGCATCTTCTAGCCTAGTTTCTAAAAAGTCATTTGAATTAGACATAGGAATTTGTAGGCTTGAAGATTAGTAGTAAAATAATGCACACCCAAATCACAAAATCAGTGCATAAAGGGTTTATTACATAAATAAGGGTGCTGAAACCCTATATTCGGTTTTCTCTAGAATAACCTGGGGATAATACACTCTAAATAAATAGTAGGCTGCACTCCAAGTAGCTGACTTTTTATGTTTCATATATTTATGAAAGGAAGCATAATATAAAGACATAACAGTAAAGTGTAGCATATGCACAAGATTTACCCACAGTTCCTCTGTTTAGACCAGGGGTCTCCAGACTTTCTAAACAAAGGGCCAGTTTATGGTCCTTCAAACTTTTTTTTTGGGGGGGGGGGGTGCATGATAACCAGTGGGAGAAGCAAATGTTCTGGCATCAGTGGAAGTAATCAATGCTCCATGATTGGTATTAGGGAGAGGAATAGTGCCCCGTGATTGGTGTCAATGGGGGGAATAGTACACCATCATTGGTGTTAGTGGGAAGAATGGTGCCCCATTGTTGGTGTCTGTGGCAGGAACTATGTCAGCAACAGTGGGGGGAAAAAATGCTCCAAGGGCCAGATAAAAGCAAGAAAAGGGCAGCATCCGGCCCGTAGTTTGGAGACCACTGGTCTACAAACTGCGCCCAGGGACCGAATGTGGCTCTTTGCTTATCTTTATCCAGCTCTTGGGGCACCATTTCTCCCACTAACATTAACAATGGGTCATAACTCCTGCCACTGACATCAACAGTGGGGCACTTTTACTCCCACTGACACCAACTATGGGGCACTATTCCTCCCACTGACACCAATGATGGGGCACTATTCCTCTCACTGACACCAATAAAGGGCACTATTTCTCTTACTGTCATCAATGATGGGGATTGTTACCGACCCCAGGACATTTTTCACTCTTACTAGCCACAGCCCGGCCCCTCTAAAGTGTTAAGAATAATAAACTGGCCCTTAGTTTAGAAAGTTTGGAGTCCCCTAATCTAGACAAAGGCAAACTCTCAGCTACAAGCATCATCTACTGTACATTTTCATTAGAACAAGGAGGAGATCCAGACTAAAAAGTACAACAATTAACAAACATCAATACACATAGATAGATACCAGAAAAAAACCTTTAGCAGGCATGCGGACACTCCGGATCAGGTGGAGGTGGATCTCACTTGAGAAAGGGGTTTTTACTCCAAAACACCACCACCTAATCCCCAGTGTCCGCATTCCAACTAACATTTTTTCTGGTATCTAGACATGTGTATTGATGTTTGTTAATTGCTGTACTTTTAGTCTTGATCTCCTCCCTGTTCTAATGAAAATGTATATGATGCTTGTAGCTGAGTTTTGCCTTTGTCTAGTTGGAGGAACTGTGGGGAGATCTTGAATGTACTACAATTTACTTTGATGTCTGTATTTGATTCTTCATTTCATTAATTTTTGAGACCTGAAAAGTTAGCTGTTTGGAGTGCTGCCTATTATTTATTTAGATTGAAGATTAGTAGTGCCATGCCAGTAATATAGGGAAGGATCATTGCTACATGGGCCCACTCACTAGGATTTACCAAGCACTACAATTTCAGGATTGGGTTGGTATTAAAGATAATTATTCGACCCATACAGATAAGGTTACACTGTAGACCATTGTTTTTTTTTATCTTGGCGTACGGTAACACCTGGGGGAAACTTGGTAATATCAGGGGGTACCTGGGCCATCAATGTAGTCTGTTAGTACAAGAGTCATAGCATAATCGGGGGATTGTATCTTCTATAATACATCAGAATATGGGCACAGTATACTGTAAATGCAAAATTTGGTTTGGTTATCTGTATCAGTTTTGGATATACAAGCAATATGTAAGGCACTTTTATTGGATGCAGTCTATTTGCCATGGAGCTGACTGAGGACTAAGTCAAATTATCATTCATTTTCAATGGCAGTGATGAGAAAATTCAAAGGAGCGTAATGGAAATTTTTTTTTCATTTTTCAATGAACAAATTTCTAAAGGTATGTGTGGTTTGTTGTGCGGATAAGGCATTTCATCCCAAAATCAAATGTTAAAAGCAAACAAAATTTCGAAATACTTTCAGATCAAAGGGGCAAAATGGGCAAAGGAGAGGGCAAAGAGAGAAGAAAAATGTAGCAGCTGAAAGGAAAAATAGTCACAAAATGAAGTAATTTGCAGCAGGAATGGGTGAACAAAGCACTTACCTTTTCTTACAGCTTCACTCACTCAATGGGCAAACTAGTGAGATGCGACTTGGTTTCTATTCCCTCGCTAGTAAGTGAGATTCTGCAGGGTTTCAGGTCAGCGACGGAGCAATTCCATTACAGTAGAAGAATGCCTTCCCTTGGTGAATTGCCTGTGTGATATGGCTCTTTGCAGCACTTACATAATGACAATATTGCATTTTAATGCACAGCATGGATGAAAGCTGTATAAAGCACTTTAGAACAGTTGACTATTGTACAGCTGTCATGTAGCAAATAGTGAATGACCCCCAAATAAAAGGCACTGTGACACTATACCAAAATTGTGACATCAGAAAGCAAGAGCGAATTATCAGGGCAAAAGCAATGGTATGAAATAGTGCCGGCAGCTGCAATTTTTATGCCCCACAGGCAGCCTAGTTAACTGAACTGAATTTCATACTTATTATAATGAAATATATTAGAAGCATCTTTCCATTAAAATATATTAATAAATGTAATCTAGAAAAATCTTACTATACATGATTGATTCTCCTAAAGAGTGCATTACTGCTTATTCAGTCACTCAGAACCACTTCTCAGTTCTTATTTAATCACAAAGAAGCAGCTTTCAGTTATTATTAGCTGCAAAGACCCAGCCAACAGTCCTTGTCCAGCTATACAAAGATTCTAATTGTTCCACAAAGAAACACTTCTAAGAAGCAAACCTTGATTATCTACTGGTCTGTTTTTATATACTTCTTCTTACATCATTTAAAAATTAGGCTTTGCCATTGTCTATTGGCTTGTGAAAGTGTCAAGTAAATTTTGGAAGGGTGATGCTAAAGCCCAGCTCCAGCCAAAACTGTTTAAAGGCTAAACCCAGACACTTTCCAGATAAATAAATTTGCCCCATATTCCCCAAGCTGATAGACGATCAAAGAATGTTTAGGAGATGCTTAGGAACTGGGGTCTTCAGCCTTTCTAAACAAAGGGCCAGTTTACTGTTCTTCAGATTTTAGTGGGGCTGGACCGTGGCAATGGGAGTAGCATCAGTGAAAGTAAACAATGTCCCCTCTTTGGTATTAGGGGAATTATTAGTGCCCCATTATTGGTGTCAGTGAGAATAATTGTGCCCCATCACTGGTGTCAGTGAGAGGAATAGTGCCCCACAGTTAGTGTCAGTGGGAGGAATAGTGCCCCATCATTGATGTCAGTGGAAGGAATTGTGCCCTATTGCTGGTGTCAGTGGGAGGAATAGTTTCTCGTATTAGTAGAATATTGCCCCAAGGCCTAGATAAACGCAAGCAAAGGGCTGCATTCAGCCCCTGGGCCTGATTTTGAACCTTTGCACATGGGCTTTGATTAAGGCTGGGTTCACACTATTGCGAATCGCATGCCAGGAGATTGTGAATGGCTCTCAATGGAGCCGGTTCACACATCTCCAGGGCGGCTCCAGAGCAAATTACGCAGGAGTCCTGTGCATCTTCTGGTCCATTTCAGGTCTGAATCCACCAAAAAATTTGGGACGAAATCGGACCTGAAACGGTAAACAGGGACACACCTGACCCCTGCTGTGAGCCGCTCTATACGGCAGTGTGAACCCAGCCTTAAACAGATTTAGCATCTTATACAAATCTATGGGAAGAAGGCCAGCTGCAGTTAAAACGCACCTGTCAATTAATTCTGAATGGTCCCAGAAGCATCTTAAACTGCTGACAGACAAACAGAAAATTTGAAAAACATGTTACTGCTGGAGTACACAAAATGAGGAAAAGGAGCAAAAATGCAGCAGGAAAAGCAGCAAAGATGCAACAAAAAGGGTGGGACTTTATATGAAGCTCATGGTAACAAAATGAATAGAATGGTGGCTAGTAAAATATTTAATAATAATAGATACATGTTTACATACATAAAATTTCATATACATAGAAATGCACACTTCCATAGTGCCAATTTCTAGAACAGTAATATCTGGTAGTAACATATTTATAAATATTAATCACACGATAAGATTAAGGAGTCCACCAACATTCATGATTGGATATACACATATTGAAAGATAGCATCTGCACGGTCTATGGTCTTTTTGATCCCTGTCACAATAAAAATTTTATATATGAGCACATATCTTAATGGGCGTGTAATTGAAGTACACGACAACTGGTAGCTCAACGCGTTTCACAGCTTTAAGCTACTCTTCAGGAGCAGACGTGATGTAAATGCAATGGGAGAGTAAATTAACTAAGTAAACTAGCTTGTATCAGTATAGGGGAGGATAGATAGAACCCCCCCCCTCTATTTTAAGCAGACATATGACGGCGTCCCAGAAAGAGAGCCGCACCGCCCCTGCCGTCATTTGATGGTGGACGGGCGGCAACTGGTTAAGGTCATCACAGAGGACAAGGAGGCACTCTTTACGTCTAGAGGAAAAAAGATTTAATCTCCAAATACGGAAAGGCTTCTTCACAGTAAGAGCTGTGAAAATGTGGAATAGACTCCCTCCAGAGGTGGTTCTGGCCAGCTCAGTAGATTGCTTTAAGAAAGGCCTGGATTCTTTCCTTTATGTACATAATATAACTGCGTACTAACATTTATAGGTAAAGTTGATCCAGGCAAAATCCGATTGCCCCTCGGGGGGATCAGGAAGGAATTTTTTCCCCCTGCTGTAGCAAATTGAATCACGCTTTGCTGGGGTTTTTCACTTTCCTCTGGATCAACTGTGGATGAAGGATTGTGTATATGGGACTATATTTTTTTTTTTTTGAACTAGATGGTCTTTTTTCAACCTAACTAATTATATAACTATGAAAAAGTCTTTAGATGGGAGTATATGCTGCTCTAAAACCTGGATATAACTTTCAGCATTGCCTTTCCAGATGTGCAAGCTGCCCATTCCATAATGCACCCCATACCATCAGAGATGCAGACTTTTGTACTGAGCACTGATAGCAAGCTGGGGGTCCCTCTCCTCTTTGGCTCAGAGAAGATGATGACATTTCTGGATAATGTTCAGATATGGCATCTTCTTTGCATGATAGAGCTTTATCTTGAATTATTGGATGGCACGTTGAACTATGTTTACAGACAGCAATTTCCTGAGCCCATGCAAAATAATGCCTGTTCCTAATTCAGTGCTGTCTGAGGGCTGAAAGATCATAGACATTCAATATTGCATTTCGGCCTTGTCCATTGCGCACAGAGATTTCTCCAGATTTTTGCTGAAAAAGTCTTGATTTTTTTGTTGTTTAAAAATAATAAACATGTTATACTTATGTGCTCTGTGTAATGATGTTGCACAGAGCAGCCCAGATCCTCTTCTTCTCAGGTCCTTCGTCAGCACTTCTGGCCCCTCTTTCCTGCTGAGTGCCCCCACAGCAAGCAGCTTGCTATGAGGGCACCCGAGCTGAGCTGCTGCTCTGTGTGTCCATTCAAAGATGTGTGGCCTCTCTCTCCTCATTGGCTCTCTTGCTTTGATTGACAACAGTGGGAGCCAGTGGTGCCCCACTGCTGTCTCAGCCAGTGAGGAGAGGGAGTCCAGGACAGTTGAGTCTCTTGTGCAACATTGCTGGATCGAGATGGAACTCAGGTAAGTATTAGGGGGGTTGAGGGGGGCCGCTTTACACAGAAGGTTTTTTATCCTAATGCAGAGAATGCATTAAGATAAAAAAAAAACTTCTGTCTCTACAACCACTTTAAAGCCTTTGCAATTTTATGTTAAGGAACATCATTCTGAAATTGTTCCAGAATTTTTAGATGTAGTTTTTCACAGACTGGTTAACCTCTGCCCCATTTACTTCCGAGACACTCGGTTTACACCCATTCATGTCACTGACCTGTTGCCAATTAAATAATGTTCTTTCAGTTCTTCCTTGTTAGTACCACTTACTTTGCCAACTTTTTGTTGTCCTGTCTCAAGTTTCTTGAGATGCGTTGCTGACATCAATTTCAAAATTACAGTTTTTTCTATTATTTGATATGTTTTCTGTTTTCTTTAGTGAATAAAATGTGTGTTTTTTAGATTTGCATTCTGTTTTTATGTAGATTTTATACAGCATTCCAACTTTTTTTGAATCGAGGTTGTAGTTTTAATTTAGTATTATCTTTGTCTGTGTTTTTGGTATTGTTGAGAAGCACATGTGGAAAACATTACCTTTGCAGATTTTAAAGTGGGGTTCCACCCAAAAAAACAAACATACCTGAAAAATTCTAAAAAAAAAACCAAAAAAAATTTGGATATTTTTTTTTTTTCACTTACCTCTAAATGCCTGTTGCTAGGTGGTCTGCCTCTTCCTTTGCCTGGGCTGGTGACATGACTTCCCCCTCGGCACAGGAAGGGCTCCGCTCTGGTCCCTCCTGTCAATCATCTGGGACCCATTACAGGTCCCAGGTGATTGAGCGGCCAATCACGGCGCGCGGCGGCGCTCACGCATGCGCAGTGGGTGCCAGGCTGTGAAGCAACAGCCCGGCGCCCACAGTTGAAATGCCGGCGCCGACGAGGCAGCAGGTAGAGCTTTACATTCCATGCTACAAAGCCTGTTGGTTAAAGAACTCAATAGCTCAAGCTGAAATTTATATCAGCTTCGTTGAAGCGACTCAACATGTATTGAATTGTCTAAAGTTTCAGTTAGACAAACCGCAGCTTCCAATCAAGGAGTATCTGTTGTGACATCTTTTTAGATAATATATAGTGTTCTAGGGATCTATTGCCATTTATTATACATTATTTGTAATACAAAGGTTTTATATAGATAGTAAATTACAGACATAAGCCAATCAGTCATAACATTATGAACACTGAAAGGTAAATTGAATAATATTGATTGTCTCGTCACAATGGCATATGAAAGTTGGTGGGATTTATTAGGCAGCAAGTGAACATGTTATCCCTGAAGTTGATGTGTTGAAAGCAGAAGGAAATGGGCAAGCATAAGGATTTGAGAGACTTTGACAAGGGCCGAATTGTGAGTCAGAGCAATTCCAAAACTGCATGAAGGAAAACTGGCGAACCATCAACGGGTTCCTAGCTCACTGATTGTGAGGAGTGAAGGCTTGCCTGTGTAGTTTGATCCAATAGAAAAACGACAGTTCAAAGTGCTAAAAAAGTTAATACTGGTTCAGATAGAAAGGTATCAAAACTCACAGTACATTGCAGTTTATTGCATATAGGGCTGCGTAGCCACAGAAAGGTCAAGATGCCCATGGTGACTTGTGTCCACAGCCAAAAGTGCCCAAAATGGGCAGGTGAGCATCAAAACTGGATCAGGGATCAATAGATTAAGGTGGCCTGGTCTGATGAATAACATTTTGTTTTACATCATGTGGTTGGCTGAGTGCATGTGCATCGCTTACCTAATATTGTTGCTGACCCAGTACACCCCTTCATGAAATTGGTACTCCCTGATGGCAGTGGCCTCTTTCAGCAAGATATTGCACCCTGCCACACTGCAAATGGCTCAAGAATGGTTTAAGGAACACAATAATGATTTTGAGATGTTGACTTGGCCTCCAAATTCTTCAGATGTCAATCCAATTTACCATCTGTAGATTGTGCTGGAAAAGCAATTCTGATCAACGGAGGCCCCTCCTCACAGCTTACAGGACTTAAAGGATCTGCTACTGACTGCTTGGTGCCAGATACCACCCCATACCTTCAGAGCTGTTTTGGCAGCAGTAGGGGGACCTACTCAATATATGGTGGATGGTCATAATGTTATGTTTGATTTGTGTAAATCATTTGTTAAAAAATGTATAAACAAAAAGATGACGATAAAACTGACTTATAATAATATAGTTTTCTGCTCAACACCACTGGTAGGACCAGTTGAGAGACTGCTGACATGGGGGTTTAGGAGTTTGAAATCTACTATGATGGAAGCTAAGGAAACTTAGACCCCTAATTGATAGCTATGACCAAGTTTAGCTAAGGGTAAGCCAAAGGTCATGAGCTTTATACTAATATATTCCACCAACTTTCATGTGCCATTGTGATGAAACAATCAATATTATTCACTTTACCTGTCAGTGGTCATAATGTTATAACTGACTGGTTTATGTCTGTAATTTACTATCTATATACAAACTTTGTATAACAATCTAAGACCCATCTCTTCACTCCCTTTTGCCTCCAAACTCTATGAACGTTTAGTCTACAACCAACTGAGCAACCACCTTATTGAGAATAACCTTCTTGATCCCCTTCAGTCTGGATTTCACCCACAGCACTCCACAGAAACTGAAACTCACAAGCGACTTACTAACAGCCAGAACCAACGGTCATTATTCTGTACTCTTACTCATGGACCTTTCCACTGCCTTTGATACAGTTGACCACCCTTTCCTCCTCAAAAAACTCAATTTGCTTGGTCTCCATGGCTGCGCTCTCCCTTGGTTCGAGTCTTACCTATCTCATCGCACCTTCAGTGTCACTTACAACTCCACTTCCTCCTCTCTAACTCCTCTTATGCCATGTACACACAAGCGGAATGTCCGACAGAAAAAGTCAGACGGAAGCTTTTCATCGTCTATTCCGATCGTCTGTATGCCTCATCAGACTTTTCTTTTTCGAAAATTCTGACGGACCTAGAAATGGAACATGTTCTAAATATTTCCGACGGAACCAATTCCTATCGGGAAACCCGCTCGTCTGTATGCTGTTCCGATGGACCAAAAACGGCGCATGCTCTAAAGCAAGTACAAGACGGAAGCTATTGGCTACTGGCTATTGAACTTCCTTTCTCTAGTCGCGTCGTACGTGCTGTACGTCACCGCATCCTGGACGGTCGGATTTTGGTGTGACCGTGTGTAGGCAAGACCGCTTGAGCGGAATTCCATCGGAGAAACCTTCAGAGTTTATTCCGACGGCAAAACCGGTCGTGTGTACAGGGCATTACCGTTGGGGTCCCCCAAGGTTCTGTCCATGGACCTCTACTATTCTCGATCTACACATTCTCCCTGGGTCAGCTGATAGCCTCCCATGGCTTCCACTACCATTTATATGCTGATGACACCCAAATCCATCTCTCTGTCCCTCAGCTCACCCCATCAGTCTCCTCACGCATCACTGATTTACTGATATAGACATATCAGCCTGGATGTCAAACCACTTCCTCAAACTAACTCTTATCTAAAACCGAGCTCTTAATATTTCCTCCCCCATGTGCCCCTTCCCCTGACTTCTCTGTCAAGAACAATGGCACATCTATCAGTCCGTCCCCGTGCTAGGGGCAACCTTAGACTCTAAACTGCCCTTTCAGGCTCACATCCAATCCCTGTCCAAATCATGCTGCCTTAGCCTCTGCAACATTTCCAGAATACACCTCTTTTTAATGAATGACTCCACAAAGCTTCTAATTCACTCCCTGGTTATCTCTTGCCTCAACTACTGCAACTCACTCCTCATTGGATTAGCTTTACATAGACTATCCCCCTTCAGTTATTGAATGCCACTGCAAGACTCATCCACCTTACCAACCATTCACTGTCCTCCACCCTGCCAATCCCTCCACTGGCTTTCACTCACCCAACGAATAAAAGTCATCCATAACTGCCCCCAGCTACATCACTAACCTAGTCCCAAAATACCATCCAAGGCGCTCTCTTCGGTCCTCCCAGGATCTCCTGCTCTCTAGCTCTCTTGTCACCTCCTCCCATGCTCGCCTTCACGATTTCTCCAGAGCTTCTCCCATCCTTTGGAACTCCCTACCCCAATCTGTCCAACTGTCCAACTGTCCCCAATCTAACTTTAGACGATCCCTGAAAACCCTTCTCTTTAAAGAAGCCTAGCCTGCTTCTAACTAATATTCTGTTTTACTTCCTCCATCAGCTCATCCCCCAAAGCTATTACATTCTGTATCAATTGACCCTCCCTTTTTAGATTGTAAGCTCTAATGAGCAGGGCCCTCTGATTCCTCTTGTACCAAATTGTAATATAACTGTAATGTCTGTCTTTTTTTTTTTAAGCGCTGCGCAAACTGTTGGCGCTATGTAAATCCTGTATAATAATGAGCCAGAGGTAGTAGTTTACCAGAGGCAGGGTTGGAGCTGGGAGGTCATTTGGAACTTAGACAAACAATATAACCAACAGGCACTAAGGGAATAGTTGATAGCTAAACGTGTGGGGGTCCCAGGATCTCGTGTTTCTGGTCTTTACCAGAGCCAATGGTGGTGTGGATAGATTTGACCTGCACGGCAATCCTAAGATGCAATCTTTGGGACAACCTTGCTGATAAGGATGATTGAGACGGACAGAAACTGACCAAAGAAAACTGGTAAGAGCACAGTGGCAAGGAAGAACAAGCAGGGCCACAGCAGACTAGAGGCAGACAGGGAACACTTAAGACTCGTACACACGATCGGATTTTCTGCCGGGAATTATGTGATGACAGACTGTTGGCCTAAAATCCAACCGTTTGTACGCTCCATCGGACAATTGTTGTCGGATTTTCCGCAGACAAATGTTGGATGGCAGGCTTATAAATTTTCCATGTACATGAGTCTGTTGTCAAATTTTCCTATCATGTGTACACAAGTCTGTCATACAAAAGTCCAAAGTACAAATACGCATGCTCGGAAGCAAGGACGAGCCGGAAGCGGTTGGTCTTGTAAACGAAATAATTAACATTCGTGACGTGGCAAATTATGAAATCTCGAAATGCAGCGCACATTCTCTTCTTCTTTAATGGGATAATAATGAAGCTGTTTTGCTGGTGATACTGATGGAGTTATGGCAAACGAATTTTCAAAGGCTTTTTTTTTCTAGTGATATCAAGAATAATATTATTATGCTTGTTATTTTTTTTTTTTGGTGCAAGTTACCACAACACCATTATCCCGTAGTTTTTAAGATCAAAGATACAACTATGTTGGTGTCCCTTGTTAATTTTAAATTGTATTTTTTAAAATGTAACTGCCTACTCCCAAACTGTCATTTGAAGTAAAACACATAGCCAAGTATTATTCTCCACCATTTTTTTATTTGTGTATTAAAAAAAGAAAACGCATAAAATTAGACATGCTATCTGCCAATAGAACTTAACCAAAAAGTGCATTCTATGCATCCAAAAATATAGAAAATATAAGAAATCAAATCATTTTTCAACCAAAAAATAAAATAAAAGCCTCATGCATGTGTCCTGCTTCTTAATATAGGGGGACAACAATGCCAGTTGGTGAAAACAGGGGTCCGTCATCCGGAGATAATTCTGAAAATCATCCGGATTATTCTCCTGGAGCTCCCATAGCAAAGGCATATGACATAATTGGTCACGATTAATAAAGCAACCAATTTTTGGTCCAAGAAATCCTCCTCCTCCTGTTCCTGGACTGGACTTGGGTCAAAGCAATAACTCCAAGGCCAATAATAAATAACACGTTATCTTCTCTGATTCCACAACATGGCTGGTTGACGAACGGCCGTTCAGAAATGAAATGAAAAGCACAAAATGAAAAGCGCAAAATGAAAAGCGCATAAAGGAAAAGCGTGAATCAACACTCACCAAACTTCTACTAACATGAAATTAGCAGAAGGAGCCCAAAAGGTGGTGTCTGACAATTGAACTTCCTCTTTATCGGCTCGTAGTATGTCTAGTACGTCACTACGTTAGTGTTTGTTGGCCGACAATTCCTTGTCGTTTGTATACAAGACAAGTTCCTGGCCAACGCCCTTCGGACAAAAGTCTGACGTTTTGTCTGCGGAAAATCCGATCGTGTGTTCGAGGCTTAAGTTTGAATAAAAGAGATGAGCAAAAAAGGCTGGAGTGCAAAAGCAAAATTATAGCAGAGCTGGGGGTGTAGCAGAAGGCAAATGACAGCAAACACTCAACATAGGAAAGGAAATGGTTAACAGATGGGGGAGCACACATCAGCACAGATTAGACTGATCAACTTTAAAGACAGAACACAGCATTACCTTCAGAAACTGACAAGGACAAATCAAGGCAAGGCACATACTCAAGGACTAAGAGCACAGGAGATAGAACATTCATTCTGATCAGACATCGAATGAGAATGTTCCAGCATAAGACAAACAGACCCACACTAAATATTGCAGCTTATCGGTTCTTACATGTGGCTGCTGCATTGATTTTATTTGTCAGGCTTGTGTTTCTTTATTTTCACTTGATTCTGCCTGTCCTGCACATCCTCTTAGGGCAGTGGTTCTCAACCTTACTAGTGCCATGACCCCTTAATAAAATTTCTCAAGTTGTGGGGACCCCTAACAGTAAAATTATTTTCATCGTGTGGGTTCTCAGCACCCAAGGCAAGACAAGTAATTTGCGCCCTAACCCACGGATATTTAGCGCTCCCTGAGTCCCTTCCGCTTAGGATGTACCACTCTTTTTGTTCTCCTTTCTTTCTTTCTTTTATCTCTCTTTATCCTAATTTCTTCTTTTTTTCCCCATCCCTCTCTCGCCGTCTTTTTGGTTCTCTCTCTTATTCTCTCTTTCTCTTTGTTCCTCCCCCTCTTTTCCTCTCCCTTCCATGTATTCTCTATTTTTATTTCCTTCTCTTACTCCTTGGTGGGGGAAAAGGGATGAGTGGCAGTGCTGGGGGAGAGTTGGGATGAGTGGCAGTGCTGGGGGAGCGTTGGGATGAGTGGCAGTGCTGGTGGGGGGTGCGATCAGTGGCAGTGCTGGGGGGACTTCTGATCAGCCAACTTAGGTGCTCTTGATCAAAGTAATTTGCTGATCTGAGAACTGTAGTGGGGGCTTTTAATGGCAACTATAATCACAGGTAGTGTTACTTACTGTGTCTCCGACTTTGTGGTGTCTCGCAGCAGTGACACCTATACTGAAATCAGGAGATAGGGCCTCCTTCAGCCTCTCCCATTTCACATTCCTCACCAGTCAGCTGACCTCTAGTCTCTGCCCCCCAGCCATGCTGTGAACTGAATGTGTGGCTGTAAAGAGGCTGAGTGGGTGGCCGCGGGCTCCAGGAACAGCCCTTCTGGGCGGCCTCGAAAAGGCTGGGAGAGCGGTGCAGGATTCAGGAACAGCCCAGGATTCGGTGACCCCTGGCAAATCGTCATTCCACCTCTGAGGGGGTCCCGACCCCCAGGTTGAGATCCACTGTCTTAGGGCATGGGTGCTCAACCTGTGGACCTCCAGCTGTTGCAAAACTACAAATCCAATGAGTCATTGCAAGGCTGACAGTTACAAGCATGACTCCCAAAGGCAGAGGCATGATGGGACTTGTAGTCCTGCAACAGCTTGAGGGCCACAGATTGAGAATCCATGTCTTAGGGTGACAAAACTCAGTCAGTGTACTGTGACTGTGTAAGTGAAATATCTTAGCTAAAACATAGTGGGCTCCATTCACTAAAGCAGATTGCATGCAGTATTTAGGTGTCCAGACACATTTTTCCTAAATATCGCATGCAGTCCTAAAACTGTCAATTCGCTACACCGTTTTGCAGTATTTATTGCAAAACGGTGAAAATGCTCAGTAAATACCACATGAAAAGGCTATAAACTCAGTTCACAGAAGGAACTAAATAATTAAATGCATGCAGTATTTAAGGAATGTAAAAATATAATAGCCAATTTTGAGCAGTCTGCCTTTTTGGATGGGTTCTCTCAACAGTAATGCATAGAAACCTAAATATGGAAATCATTGGGGTTGATTTACTTAGTGTATAACTAAACTTTTTTTAAGTTTTGGATAGAGTGGAGGTGGATTAGAACATCTGTCATGTTTTTATTGTTGTCTATGCCCCCCATTGGGGAGAGCCACCCTGTCTATTTGTCCTGTGTACTATTAGCATTGAAGTCAAAGTAAAAGAAAATCCTACAGTTGTGTGAAAAAGTATTTGCCTCTTCCTGATTTTTATTTTTTTTGCATATTTCTCACACTTAAATGATTCAGATCATCAAATAAGTTTTAATATTACACAAAGATAACCCGAGTAAATCTAATATGCAGTTTTTAAATTATTATTTCATTTATTAAGGGAAAAAAGCTGTTCAAACCTGCCTGGCCCTATGTGAAAAAGTAATTGCCCCCTTCCATGCTAAATCATGAATGAACTGTGATTACCGTATATACTCAAGTATAAGTCGAGTTTTTCAGCACATTTTTTTGTGCTGAAAGTGCCCCCCTCGGCTTATACTCGAGTCAAGCACTTTTCTGCAGCAGAAAATGACATTTTCTGAACCTACTTTGGGGCCCCGTATCTCGGGGCCACTTGGTGCTAGGAACCTCAAATTTGGTGTGCAAACCCAGTGGAACTAGCACTACAACATATCCAAAGCTGGTTCCTAGCACCAAGTGGCCCAGAGATACAGGGGCCCAAATTCGGTTCAGAAAATGTCATTCTTTGCTGCAGAAAAGTTCCGAACTGAATTTTGGGCCACGTATCTCGGGGCCACTTGGTTCTAGGAACCACAGTTTTGGATATGTTGTAGTGCTAAATTTAGGTTTTGGAGTGGCCTAGTCAAAGCCCAAACTTAAATCCAATTGAGATGCTGTATCATGACCTTACACAGGCCGTTCATGCTGGAAAACCCTCCAATGTGGCTGAATTAAAACAATTCTGCAAAGAAGAGTGGGCCAAAATTATTCCACAGCAATGTGAAAAGACTCAATGTGCTCCACAGCAATGTGCCAGTTATCGCAAACGCTTGATTGCAGTTGTTGCCGCCAGGGGTGGCACAACCAGTTATTAGGTTTATTACTTTTTCACATATAGCCAGGCAGGTTTGAACAGCTTTTTTGCTTTAATAAATGAAACCACCATTTAAAAACTGCATTTTGTATTTACTCGAGTTATCTTTGTGTAATAATAACATTTGTTTGATGATCTGTGTCATTTAAGTGTGACAGATATGCAAAAAAAGAAAAAAATCAGAAAGGGGGCAAATACTTTTCACGCAACTGTAAATGTTGTGTTGTCTCCAGACAAGTAATAGAGGGAAAATCTTCCAATGGGGACACAGATGGCAAAAAATGTAAATCAAAACTGACAGGGGTTATAACCCTCCCTTACTCTATCCAAAATGAAAAAAATACGTTTTGCCTATAGCTTTGCCTTAAGGCAAATAGACTGTGCAAGTTGTGCATAGACTGAGCACTTTGCAAGTTGCTCCAGAGCTTAGTAAATGAGGTAAAGATTCACATTATAAAGAATTGCCAATCACATGCAGGTGAAAAAATAACATTTTCATACTAAGCTCTGGAGCAACTTCATTAGCTAAGTGCTCAGTCTATGTGCCTTTAGTAAATCCACCCCATTACATGTAGTAAAATATAATTATTTTCTCTGGTCATTTTGCCAGATTTTTAAAGACTCTTTTTGTGAATATACAAGTATATACATAATTTGCTGCAAAAATAACTCCAAATCACTCCAAACATAATGCAATGCACATGTACAGACAACATTTTCTTTTTTATTGGTGGAAGAAGGGTATTTATTAGGGTTGTCCCGATACCAATACTAGTATCGGTATCGGCACCGATACCGAGCATTTGCCCAAGTACTTGTACTCGGGCAAATGCTCCCGATGCTTCCCCCGATACCTGAAAGTCAGCTGTGATTGGCGCGTGGGGGAGTTACAAGATTCTCCCCCAGCGGCTTTCAGCGGCTTTAGTGACATACAGCGGTGATCGCTCATCGCTGACTGTCACTGCATCCTCCTCCATGCCCCCTCCTTTCCTCTGTCCCCCTCCGCTGTCCCCTCCGTCCCTCTCTCCTTTTCTGTCCCCCTCCGCTGTCCCCTCCGTTCCTCTCCTTCTCTGTCCCCCTCCGTTGTCCCCTCCGTTCCCCTCTCCTTCTCTGTCCCCCTCCGTTCTCCCCCTCCGTTCAGCCATCCTCCTCCTCCTTCCTTTGTGAATGGATAGAGTCAGCTGACTCTGTCCATTCACATAACTGAAACATTGTAATCTCCTGTGATTACGATGTGTCAGTTTATGAATGGAGAGGAGCCGCTGTCTTCTCTCCATTTATTTTCAGTGCAGCTGAGGCTGCAGAGAAAGGGACTGGGGAATCTCTATCCTCTGTCTCTTTCTCTGTCTCAAGGGGGAGATATCAGAGGTCTGTTAAGACCCCTGATATCTCACCAAAGCCCCCCTAACAGGGCTGATTAAAAAAAAAACAAAACAAAAAAAAACACATATTGCAATAAAGAATAAAAAAAAATTATTGTAAAAAATAAAAATTGTAAATAAAAAAAAACACACACACATACACCGTTCACCCCCCCCCCCCCAAAAAAAAACAAAAAAAAAAACACTGTCACGTGACATTAAAACAAAAGTATCGGTAATCGGTTTCGGCGAGTACTTGAAAAAAAGTATCGGTACTTGTACTCGGTCCTAAAAAAGTGGTATCGGGACAACCCTAGAATTTATATATGAATGTGATTTCTGATACTATTATCATTCAATATTTGACATTTATAAAGATATGTTGTATTTACTTAATTTAGTGAATTGCCATATTTCTACATAAATAAAAATTGACCAGGATTCTAATTCTTCTCCACTGTATCAATCCAACTAGATTGCAGGAGATAAAGTACTGCATGGTTTCATGAGATAAACACTGGATATTTTGGAAACATTCTGTATGCAGTATTTTAGAAGTGTTTTTTAATAAATGCCAACAAAATTTTGGAAAAACGCTATGCTGTATTTTACCTAATTTTGTAAAGCGGAAGATACTGCTTCACAAATGGAGCTCAGTATCTCAGTTCATTAATGCATGGAACTCAATTGTTGCAGCTCTGGCTTCCAGAGGACTTACTAAAATGAACAACCTGTTGCTTGTAGCGTCATTTATGTTGATGGTTACTGATAGACTGAGGTGTGAACCTGAATATAAGAGTCAGCTGTACATACCCTAATTTATACAGAGATGTGTACAAACTGCAAAATCCTTGCTGCCACCAGCTGTATTTGTATTTTGTGATTGTTGTATGGAATGATATCTGGTAACTGTTGTTTGTTTTAGTGGAAGTTTTGGGCTACTACAGTTTGTTTACTGATCTGATTTTGGTATCTCCATCTGCCCCCCCCCCCCCCCTGTTTTTTGTTAGCTTATTCATAGCTAGACCCTTCCAGTTCCTTTTATGTTCCTTTGGCCATTGTACTTCACAAAGACAGAGCTTAGAAAATCATCTGTACTGCAATTATCTGAAGTAATATTGCATTATATTAAAGTGGTTGTAAAGTCAGAAGGTTTTTTTATCTTAATGCATTCTGTGTGTGCAGCAGCCCCCCTAATACTTACCTGAGCCCCATCCCGATCCAGAGATGTTCAAGGAGTGTCTCGGCTGCCCGGGACTCTCCTTCCTCATTGGCTGAGACTGCAGCGTAGTGCCATTGGCCACCACTGCTGTCAATCAAAGTCTTTGAGCCAATGAGGAGAGAGGGGGTGGGGCCGAACAGGCAAACAGAGCAGTGGTTCAGCTCGAGTGCCCCTACAGCAAGCAGGGGGGGGGGGGGGGGGCCAGAGAAGAGGAGGATTGGGTTGCTATGTGCAAAACCACTGCACAGAGCAGGTAAGTATAACATGTTTGTTATTTTTAAAGAAAAAAAAAATGAGACTTTAATGTCACTTAAAATTTATGTGTCTTATTGAAGACTTAAGCTGCTTGTGGATGGTGCCATATCAGCACTGGGTCTAAGGAGGTATGTCCGTGCATAAAGCTGCATTTGAAACAGAGTAGGCTGTACTTACCCTAAAGCATGAAAAACCTCAGCTTTCAGATCTTAACTGGAACTGATACGTGTAGTAAAAATCCAAAAGTTTGCATAGTTCCCTTGCTCAACTGTAGCTCTATTGTGTAAAAGGTATGCACAGGCAAAAGGCAGCAATAGAGTAGCCTTGATGCCTTTTGCACAAAATGCCCATTCGTAAGGAATATTTCATAAAGTGCTTACGATTGAGCACTTTGTGCAGAAGGCATCAAGGTTCCTGTGTTGATGGCTCTTTGCCTGTGCTTATACAGTAAACAGACAGACACAGTAAAACTTATGGTTGACCAGGAGAACTATGCAGACTTAGGCCGCATTGACACCTGCGCATTTCCTGAACATGCAAAAAAACACACAGGAATACACGTCCTGCCATGCATTTTTGAAATGAGTGAATAACGCAATGCAAACGCATGTCATGCTTGCGGTGCCATTAATTGTTAATGGCACCCCAAGCGTGGGTGGCAGTTGCAAGTATTCTCAAGAGACAAATGTGCTACAAACATGTGGAACGCTCCACATAGGTGCTGGCGCGTTTGGCATGCATAGGAAGACTATTCAAGTTATTGGGCTGCCCCCCCCATAGCGAAAGGCCTGTGCTATGGGGGCACCCATGTAGGTGTGCTGCTGACCTGGGCTGTGTGCATCTGTAAACACACATAGCATGGCTCAGCCAAGTCCCTCTCTTCCTCCTCACAGGATTTGACTGACAGCAGAGGGAGCCTTTGGCTCTCGCTGCTCTTCTGTGTGTCCTGTGAGAGCAGAAAGAGAGACAAGACTGCTGAAGACAGTACAGCGCTGGATTGGTGGAGGAGTCAGGTAAGTGTTTGGGAGGGGGGTGCACAGTAACTAGTGGGATATTTTTTACTTTAATGTAGAGATTGCATTAAGGTAAAAAAACATTTATGCCCCGTACACACGGTCGGACTTTATTCGGACATTCCGACAACAAGATCCTAGGATTTTTTCCGACGAATGTTGGCTCAAACTTGTCTTGCATACACACGGTCACACAAAGTTGTCGGAAAATCCGATCATTCTGAATGCGGTGACGTAAAACACGCACGTCGGGACTATAAACGGGGCAGTGGCCAATAGCTTTCATCTCTTTATTTATTCTGAGCATGCGTGGCACTTTGTGTGTCGGATTTGTGTACACACGATCGGAATTTCCAACAACGGATTTTGTTGTCGGAAAATGTTATTTCCTGCTCTCAAACTTTGTGTGTCGGAAAACCCGATGGAAAATGTGTGATGGAGCCTACACATGGTCCTATCACACATTTTCCGCCGGAAAATCCGACCGTGTGTACGGGGCATTAGACTTTAGAACCACTTTAAGTTCAGGAGTCTTTTGATCATAATTTTTGAGTAAATAATTATACTCATTGGCTCCTCCCAGGTAATGTGGTAAATGTTTATTATTTTAATAGTTTTTTACTATGGTTAGGGTTTTGGGGTACAATCATGTGAATAAACATACTGCATTTTTGGTATATCTACTTATTTTTGTTTTTGTATTTTAGTTTTTTGTGGGATTTGTGAAGCTATTTATACACGGTTGCTTTAATTTTTATTATTTTGGAGCCAAGGTATTTGGGGTTTGGGGATTCCTTTGTAGACGGGACTGCATTTTTCTGTAGAGTTATACATAAAATTGAGTTGACAATCCTACCTTCTTTGTATAGTCTAGCTCTTACATTTGATCCTTGTAGTGGGATTTATTCATGTAGTCTTCAAAGAAAGGTACCATGGCTTCACAGAAAAGAGAAGGAGTTTTCTCATGTCATGTGTATTGGCTGAATTATAATATCACTATTAGAACTGCACAGTAGTAGAGCAATAGTGTAGGAGTTCCAGACATAAATGGAGTGTTGTATGACAGTTCATTGTTCATATTAGGCTGTTTGAACTGCCCTGAGTAATGTAAGCTCAGATCATGACCACATTCATATATGAGATTAAAAAGCATGTTCATACATTAGGGATATCCAGAAGTCATTGCTAACAACTTCTGATATACATTTTATAGTTTTGTCAATGCTGTGAGATTCTTTTTAACATTTTCTGTGTAGCTGAAGTAGACATGTATCTGTTATATCAGGGATATCCAACCTTCTGACCTTCCTGGGCCACATTGGAAGAAGAGGAATTGTCTTGGGCCACACATAAAATACACTAACAATAGGGATAGCTGATGAGCAGAAAAAGTCAAACAGATCACTAGTTAATGATCACTGATAAAGATAATGTACCTATTGGAGCAATACAATTTAATTTGTTATTATAAAAGTAAAAGGCCAACATAAAACTAGTGCAATATTTGTCACAGTTTTTGATAAACTAACGCATCAGTATCTGATTCGATGGATATAGTAGAAATTCTCAATGAATTCTCAAGGTGCTTATCATATTTTGGTTCAAATTTTGCCCTTTTTGTGCTCCATCCTTGAAAATAGTTGCTCACAAATTTATGTACGTGCTGTTCACAACTGATGACATGAATAAGGTGCGATTGTGAAGAGTGGGTTATTTTTCTTTGGGAAAATAAAACTTAGAAAAGTCCAGTAATGAGACACTGTCAAATTTTTCATTCAGCCTCATGTGTTCGCTAAGTCTAAATGCATTTTTACAAAACATGATTCCAAAAGAAATTCAACATGTTTAATTAAGTTTATGATTTTGTGTTGGGCCACATTCATAGCCGTCTTGGGCTCCATGTGGCTGTAGGTTGGACACCCCTGGTTTATACCATCAGTCATTTCAACTTGATTTCATTTTCCAGCTGGTAGAATTTTTTAGCATGTTGAAGAGAATGGTAACATTTTAACATTTTCATTAGTTATGGATGTAGTGGGAAAGGTTTAGAATCTTTGTGCAGTTATATCTGTTTCTGTGGCATGAGAGGTAAGGAAAGTGCAGATCTACAGAATGAATGAAGTAGGAGCAGGGAGATGCTTGCGCTGCAGGTGCAGCTTCCTCTCCAGCAGACCCTCAGAAGTACAATTAGCAGCACAGCAGTGATATCACCAAATCTCTCCTAAAATCTAGACTAACAGAAGCAGGAGTGGGCAGGACATGCATTACATCAGGGGTCCCCAAACACTTTAGCTCACTGACACCTTATGAAATTTAAAATTTTTCATTGACCCCCAAACATTTATTATATGAAAATAATTTAATAAATATTGCTTGAAATAATAAAACTACATAAATGACAATAATAATAGATAAATATTCTTTTGAATATTGTTGACACTTCTTCTTGCAATTAGTAGCAGCTGTTATGGTTTTTACACTACTGAATTTTTAATAAATGTACAGCATTCCGTTTTTTGGCATTTCTATGGGTGTATTGTCTCTCAAAGCTTGAGATGGAAGAGTACGCTCAGGATGGAAGTGAAAATGTTCGTATATCCTTGCAGGAAGTGGGAAGGTAGAAGATCACAGACCCACAATGCAAAGCTGGTAAACAAGGCCAGTAACAACACCTAGCTGGTAGAGGCAATTTAAGACCGCACTTGCTGGTGGCTGGCCATCCAAACCTTGGTAACCAGCCACCCCACCTTCAGAACTAGGGACTGGCGTGAAGCTCTGCAGAGCCTAAATTTACCTTTTATAATTTAGCCACCACCTATTGGGCTCCAGCAATTTTTTTGACCCCATTTTGATTCCCAGCCAACTTATTGACCCCTTTGGATAGTCCTGTTGAGTACTACATAAATTACAATAATAATAGATAAATATTCTTTTGAATATTGTTGACACTTCCTCTTGCAATTAGTAGCAGCTGTTATGGTTTTAACACTACTGAATTTTTAATAAATGTACAGCATTCAGTTTTTTTGGCATTTCTATGGGTGTATTGTCTCTCAAAGTTTGAGATGGAAGAGTACGCTCAGGATGGAAGTGAAAATGTTCGTCTATCCCTGCAGGAAGCGGGAAGGTAGAAGATCACAGACCCACAATGCAAAGCTGGTAAACAAGGCCAGTAACAACACCTAGCTGGTAGAGGCAATTTAAGACCGCACTTGCTGGTGGCTGACCATCCAAACCTTGGTAACCAGCCACCCCACCTTCAGAACTAGGGACTGGCGTGAAGCCCAAATTTACCTTTCATAATTTAGCCACCACCTATTGGGCTCCAGCAATTTTATTGACCCCATTTTGATTCCCAGCCAACTTATTTACCCCTTTGGATAGTCCCGTTGACCCTTGGAAGTCAGTATTTACCACTTTGGTGTAGGTCCCTGCCTTTGAAGACCTCAAACTGCAGATATATAGAGCTATGAGGTTACAGCAGTGCATAGACACAGTCGCATGTCAGGAAGTACATTACTATTTTTATGAAGAATTGGAGGCAAAAGGTAAAATTTTCAGCATACTGCTGATGAAAAATTAACCATTTTAACAAAGCAAATCTTTACTTTTTGAGTTTAGGTCCACTTAAATATCAGTTTATTTGCATTGTTTGACCTGTGTTTAAATTTGTTTACATCAGTGTAGGTAAATGTGTTCCGTGTAGAAACATGCAGTCACAAACCATGTGACCTGCCTGTGTCAATGTGATATAAAATGCAGGGGTCATCTCTTATTAGAAGGAGCTAACCTGGTCCGCATGTTGTAACCACTGTCAGACCCTGTCATTTTAATCATTTTCTTTTATATTTTCTTGCTTTAACCAGCTGACTTGTTTGATATTCTTCTACCGATGTTAAACATTTATCAAGAGTTTGTTCGGAATCATCAATACAGTCTGCAAGTGCTGGCGAATTGTAAGCAAAACCGAGACTTTGACAAACTCCTGAAGCAATACGAAGCCAATCCAGCCTGTGAGGGGAGGATGCTGGAAACGTTCCTCACTTACCCCATGTTCCAGGTATTTTCAGTTCTCCAACATGTTGTGGTATTCTAGTAACCAAAGGTTTCTTTTTAAATGTAGTCCTCAGGTTGACTTGTACATAATGGTTCCTGTCCATTTTAAAATGAAGATATATTGTAATCACCAGGTAATCAATTAACATTTTATTGACTTTAAAGTGGTAGAGCAGCTAATATACAAAGCTATTACTCAACACCCTAAACATCTATGTGTCTGAGGCCATACTTACCACTACATCATGGTGACTGAAGAAATCAAAGCAGAAATACTCTTACTAACCCATATAAGCTGAGCATTCAAAATGTTTTCCGATTCACAGCGCCTCAAAAACAACATGCAGCGGTGGAGAATTGGACACATGTAAGAGAAAATGGCATTTCTGCAAAATAACTTGGAAGCTTGAGAAATGAAAATTTCTTAAGCAAAGTTGTTACAGATAGGGTTGTAGTTTTCTAAAAGTATAATAATTTACGTAGTCTTTCTAGATTAAAGCAGTGATGTATTCAAGCACTGTTTTTAACAGACATTACAAAACAAATTGTAAGGATTCTGTTGGTGAACATCGACATGCCTAGACTTTGGTGAAACAGTGTACATGTAGTCAGGGCCGCTGATAAGGGGGAAGCACCTGCCCTCCTGTACAGGTCCCAGGCCCAATGAGTTCAACAGGGGGGCTCAGAGCAGCAGGAATGGGCGCAATTACTGGAACCAATCCCCTTGGGGCCCTCCTTGGGTTTACAATGTTCAGTTTGTGAATAAGCAGGGAGCCTCTGTTCTGAGAGCTTCCTGTTCACTCACTCTGTAGCTGCAAAGAAAGGATTTTGAGGAATCTGTAATGTTGGGTGTCTGTTTAGATATTTTTCCAACCCCCAAAGGGCTGTTAAAAATTGAAGGAAAACAAGGTATTCTGGTTGCATGGATGAGTGGTTTGTCCATGATGTGACTGGAGCCACCTGTTAGGCTTGGTTCACTGTTCCTGTCAGCTAGGCTGTACGGGACCCAATGATTTCTAACAGAAGCCTTGCATGTAGTAGAGGCTCTGGGGAGCAGAGGTAGCTGTGATCAGCCAGCCCTGACAGATTGGATTACTAGATCTTGCTCTCTTTGTGACCTCTGTGTAGACTATTTTGCAGGTAATCGATACAGCCTGGTCTAGTACCACCCCCAAACTGTGATTGGATATTGAAGAAGCAGCAGTGTACACTTTGTTCTCTCCTGCTGTCAGTAAGCATCTAGTGTTAGTTGAGCAGTACTGTGCAATGCAATAAGCCTAATTGGTTAGTAGTCCTACCCCTTTCTACATTGAACTTGTAAGTTTGTTCTAAGTGAAATACATTTAACGATATTTAATAAATCAGTAAACTAATTAACTATTCTTGTTGTACCTGCCTGGAGTGCACCTTTAACCTCCCTGGCGGTATGATTATTTCAGATTTTTGATGCTCAAAGCGGTACAATTGTTTTGCATGGAAATTTGGCGTTTTATATTGTAGGCCTGTAGTTGTTAGGAATAACACACTTAAATCTGTCCAAACAAGAGTCTAGTAGACAGCCCGGTTATGATAAAGTTTGAAACACAAAATCATAAATTACAATATAATAAATAACTATAAATAATTATAACAAATAATAATATAATAATAATAAAAATTATTCAATAATGTAATCAAATCAAAAACACTGAAATTTGCTCAATTGTAGAATTGTCACTGTCATTACTTTCAGTGTTTGATGACGAATTTCCCCACAAATCACTATCGCTCAATTCTGCAAGTGATTCTAATTTATTATCGCTGTTTTCTAGCTGGCCTAAAACCGCTTTTGATGTAAAGGAACGGTTTTGGTTGCTATGGACAATCCCCAGTTTCCAGGCAGAAATAACGGTATTTGTAATATAAAACTGTATGCAGGGCACTGGAGAAACCACTAGGGACAAAAGGGATGTGAAATTATTTCATACAGTAATGTAATCTGTAAGAATACAGTGTACTGTATGTATTGTGTGTGTTTCACTTTTTGAATTTGGCGCTGTGCTTTGTCCCCGTGCGTCGCAACGCTCGCAGGGAACAGAGCCCGGCGCTGATACATCGAGCGGAGGACGGCTCGCACACAGTGCGGGGAGGACATCGCAGGATCCAGGGGACAAGGTAAGTAACTATACCTGGATCCTGGCTCGGGGTTCCCACTTTTGGTACTGAAGATCCACCCCGAGCCACGCTCAGGAATACCGCCAGGGAGGGTAAGCGGATCTAAACTGTATCTGAGCAACACAAACTGAAAACGCTATTTAATTCATTTTTAGTATTCAAAGCAAACTCACCCTCCCATCCATGTCTCCATGCTTTATTTTGTTGAGAAATGTTTTGAAAAATAACCCCTAGCATTTCTGGTTCAATAAGTTTTATTGCAGAAGTAATATTAAATATACAACAATTTCAAAGGCACCTAGATCGCCCATGCAGAGGCTGGAACTGGCGCATAAGAGACAAAAACAACAAAAGGGAATACCCCCCTAGCATTTCTAGCTGGAAACCACTGAAAAAATGTAAAAAAATAATATTTCCTATATATTTATTAATGCTAGCAGCATAAGGATGTAAAGTACTGTAGTTAACATTGATTGAGAGGGTTGAGTCATCATACATTAGGACTACTACTATATCTGCTTTCATTGAGCAACAGGCCTTGTATATTTTCTGTGCAGCTCAGGGACATGAAATGGACTGAAGATGACATTTCCGGTTCCATTTCACCACAGGGAGTCCTTGGCAGCAGACATTTACAACCTATTTTAATTGTCTGTTGAACAGATAAATACATGTCTTTCACACAATGAGGCATGACCATGTATAATTATTGGTTGGTTGGCAAACAAATGGCTCATGTTGCTATGGTTACAGCATCAGAAGTCTTGTGTATGGATACTTTAATGTCAGAGATTTAAAATGAATGGACATGTTCATTTTAACTCATAATTAAATCTTGAGCCCAGTGCTCAAGAAAATATAAATATTGTATGCAAGTTTTCTTTTCTGATTTCCAAGCTTAGATTTAGCCATGCTGTAAAATGTAAGGCAATAAAGGAATGCTTACCTAGATTGATAGCTCAGCTTAGGTTAGAGGATTATAGTTTGTTGACTTTAATATAACATGCACATGGCAATTTAACTGACGCACATCAGATTATGCTTTTCATGAATCTATTGCTCTGATTAATGATTTGCCAGAGATGGGGGCAAAGGACCAAGCACTTAAAGGGAATGGTTAGTCATGGAACTTTGAAGCGGCTGTATACCCACAGAAAAAAAACAAAAAAAACCTTGTAAGGCAAAGGCATAATGAGCTAGTATGCATTGCATACTAGCTCATTATGAAATACTTACCTTAGAACAGTGGTTCTCAACTCCTGTCCTCAGGACCCACCAACAGGCCAGGTTTGCAAGATAACTGAAATACATCACAGGTGGTATCATTTGCTGCTCAGTGATTGCAGTATTCTAGTTTGCATCTCCCAAGGTAATACTTAAAATCCTGTTAGTGGGTCCTGAGGACCGGAGTTGAGAACCACTGCCTTAAGACGAAGCGTCAGCATCGCATCCCAGTCACGGCCGAGGGAGCTGACATTTTCCCCTCTGTGTTTCTTCCGGGTTCGCGGCTCTGGTTCTGCGAGTGGCCGGAGCCGCGATGACGTCACTCCACGCGGGAGTCCTCCATTCCTGCAAGGTCTGGCAGCATCCACCGGACCTTCAGAGAGCATGCGCCGCTGACATCAGAGGCTGCATGCAAGGTGAATATCTCCTAAATCGTACAGGTTTAGGAGATATTAATTTTACCTACAGGTAAGCCTTATTATAGGCTTACCTGTAGGTAAAATTTGCTAAAGGGGTATACAACCACTTTAAGTAACCATTGAAATATATCTAAAGGCAAGGTTATACACTATATTATCAAAACTATTGGGATGCCTGCCTTTACATGCACATGAACTTTAATGGCATCCCAGTCTTAGTCCATAGTGTTTAATATTGAGTTGGCCCACCCTTTGCAGCTATAACAGCTTCAACTCTTCTGGGAAGGCTGTCCACAAGGTTTAGGAGTGTGACTATGGGAATGTTTGACCATTCTTACAGAAGCGCATTTGTGAGTTCAGGTACTGATGTAGACAAGAAGGCCTGGCTCGCAGTCTCTGCTCTAATTCATCACAAAGGTTGATCGGGTTGAGGTCAGGACTCTGTGCAGGTCAGTCAAGTTCCTCCACACAAACTCGCTCATCCATGTCCTTATGGACCTTGCTTTGTGCACTTGTCCAAATCATTTGGTGGAGTGGGGATTATGGTGCGGGGTTGTTTTTCAGGTGTTGGGCTTGGCCCCTTAGTTCCAGTGAAGGGAACGTCAGCCTACCAAGACATTTTGGACACTTTCATGCTCCCAACTTTGTGGGAACAGTTTGGGGATGGCCCCTTTCTGTTCCAGCATGACTGCACACCAGTGCACAAACCAGGTTCATAAAGACATGGAGGAGTGAGTTTGGGGTGGAGGAACTTGACTGGCCTGCACAGAGTCCTGATCTCAACCCGATAGAACACCTTTGGGATGAATTAGAGCAGAGACTGCGAGCCAGGCCTTCTCGTCCACATCCGTGCTTGACCTCACAAATGCACTTCTGGAAGAATGATCAAACATTCCCATAGACACACTCCTAAACCTTGTGGACAACCTTCCCAGAAGAGTTGAAGCCGTTATAGCTGCAAAGGTTGGGCCAACTCATTATTGAACCCTACAGATGAAGACTGGGATGGCATTAAAGTTTATGTGTGTGTAAAGGCAGGGGTCCCAATTTTTTTTGTAATATAGTGTATGTTTTATAATTTTTATTGATTTCTCTTTGGTAAGATTTGTCCTCCTTTTCCAGAGACACCACAGAAAGGGAGAGGAAATCCCCTGTCAAACAATTGTCATCAAAACAGGTGTCCCCATTGGTGCTTTTTCCCACTATTCCTGTTTTGCTAACCACTGTATGAATTTGGATTTATGTTCGTAGACATTGGCCAAAGGGACAGTAGGGATGGTAAATTAACCCAGCAGAGACACAGACAGCAATAAAAGCATGACAGGGATTCTAATCCTACTTTGTACAAAGCAATAAAAAAATTTTGGTTTATATATACACACTAAATTACATATAAAGCCAATTTATTTTTCATTTTGAATGGAGTAGGAATTGGTAACACCCCTGTCAATTCTTTTTGCCAGTTGTGTCCCATTGGGGAGACTTTCCTGCACTTTCTGTCCTGTAAAACAACAGGAATGACCTGAACATGTGTTCCAATTGAATGATCTTTCCCTTTTATTCCTGTTCTAATGACAACTTGAAATTTGGATTTTATCTTACTTTGAGTCCTGATAAGAGTTGTCACCAGGATAAACATCAAGAACATTTCCCTAACACAGACATCAATTAAAACCCAATGGGGGTCCTAACTACTCACCATTGTGTAAAAAAAAAAAGATTTAGCTTACCTTGGCTAACGAAAACATTGCACAAGATATAAGCACTTTAGATATACGTTAAGCACTTGAGTGTACAAAATGCCTCCATATTTTAAGTGATCAGTAAATATAAGCTATTCACCACTAAAGTTCCTTGGCTTTACATTACTGTGTGCTTCCATTATTATCATCATCATCATCATCATCGATTCAAGCATATCAGACAAGCCTGGAGTGCTCTGAGTGTGGAATGATCTCAGGCGGCTGGAACACTTTTATCTCACATGCACAGGCACCTGTTCAACAGTATTGGCTAATGAGAACAATGAAAGACCTGTGATAGCTACACAATTTTGATAAACTCATATTCTAGCTGTTTCTTTCCTTCCTAGATTCCTCGCTACATTATAACTCTTCATGAGCTTCTGGCACACACACCTCATGAGCATGTGGAAAGGAAGAGTTTAGAGTTTGCTCAGTCCAAATTGGAGGAGCTGTCAAGGTAAGCCATTTATACATTAGAGTGTTCTTTTTTTAATCTCTTCACTCTTAAATATGCACAGTAGTTCCAGTGCAAATTGCAAATGATCAATTAGGGGCCATTTACCAAAACTGGTACTCAAAAAATGTAGTGCATAGTAGCCAATCAGTTTCTAGGTTTAAGCTCTCATTCACTCCAAGGGAGGGTTTGAAATCGCGTGAATTCAGCTGAACTCGCACAATTTGAAACCAGCATTTCAGACCGACTTTGGGGGCGATTTGACAGACACCTGTGCAGGTTCATGCACACATGTCTATTGCAACCATCCCTGAAGATGGCAAAAGGAGTGCAGGAACTACTTTTGGGAATTGATGTGGCGCGGCAAAGTTGGCATGTCAAATCGCATGCCAAATCAGTCCGATGTGAACAGGGGCTTATTGTCAAAGCTTAAGTGAACAAGCTAAAGTTAGAAGCTGATTGGTTACTATGAATGCACAGCTGCACCAGATTCTGTGTGCACCAGTTTTAGTAAATCTCCCCTACATTGTGTATTTTATTTATATGTACAGTTGCAACATACTCCTGAGCTTCTTACAGAGTACCTAGACCCATTCATGTTCGATAATGCCCCAGTGATGCTTACGGTGTTTGGTAGATGCTGAAGAGAAAAGCCACTGAAGAGTAACGAGTATCTCTCAGGAACACCTTTGCTAAGATCTCTTGGATTTTTCATACCATACATAAGAGGATCCCTCTCACCATGGTTATATTATTTTATTTTATAATATGGAGAGGGACTAACAGAAAGAGATGGAACAACATGGCAGAAATATAGAGATATAAGAATTCCAAGCGTGACCAAGATCACCAAAACCTATAAATAACTGAAATTTCAATATTGGGTGGTTGGACCCTTTAAAGTGGACCTGTAGTATAGTTGATATTTGGAGAACTATAGGCAAAACTTTTTTTTTGCATTTTGGATAGAGTAAGGGAGGGTTATAACCCATGTTAGATTTGTTTTTGCCATCTGTGTCCCATTGCGGCGATTTTTCTTCACTTCCTGCCCCATAGCCAAACAGGACGTTAGAGGAAATCTCTGCAAATTAAGGGAATATTTTGGGGACCTCCAGGTCACCAGAAGTAGCGTCCCTATTGGAGATTTCCTTTCTTTGACTTCTATGACTTTTCTGGGGACAACCCAAAATTTGGGATTTTCTTTAACTTTCACTGTCAATGAAAATGGTAAACAGAACAAATAGAGAGTGGAGAGCATCCCTAATAGGGTCACAGATAGTATTAAAACCTGCCAGGTGTTCTAATCCCTCTCCACTCTATCTGAAACAGAAAAAAAAGGTTTGCCTTTGGTTATACTTTAAATTCAAGCTGATTGTCCAAACATCAGCTGCCCAGCCCTCTTCACTGAGATCATGTGACCAAATGGCAGCATGAGTCACTGGATGGGCACCAATAGAAATAGTGGGCAGTGGAGGAGAGGTAGGTATGTTGTAAATGTTGCTTGTCTTCTTGTGTTAAGGGACTGCTTATTTTAATACAGACAAAATGTATGTCACCTTTCATTACCCTATCTGTCCTTCAAGCATTTTCTAGGTCCAGTTAGGTAGACTGTGGTTACATATTATTAGTGAAAACTTACAAGAAATCTTTGTAAACACAAGAAGGACAGACTGTGGTTGATTTACTAAAGGCAAATAGACTGTGCACTTTGCAAAGTGCAGTTGCTCCAGAGCTTAGTAAATAAGCAGACGCTCTGCTGATTGCCATCATCCAATCATGTGAAAGCAAAAATGCTGTTTTTTTAATGCTGTTTTTTTTTTTTTTTTGCAAAGTGCACAGTCTCTTAGTAAATCAACCCCATAGACTCCACTCCCTGATGGCACTTGAACCCAGGACTCACCATGCAGCTACAAGAAGCCAAGCCTTGACTTTTGAGCATTTCAGATTTTTTTTTAAAGCTCCACAAAATGTGGATTACTTCCTAATGAGGTGGCTTTTAAACTGGATGACCTAGGCTGTACATATCTAATGCAGTACTAAACACTAAACAGATTAATTCTTTTTGCAAGCAAAATCAATATTGAACTTTATGGAATGCTGTATGAATTGGCCAGCTACTACCCTTGCCACATATGTCAGGCAAAACCTGCAATTGTATTGTATTGTGTTGCAGACAGTTATTGCGAGGCCCCACAAATTGCTTTATTGCTTCCTAATACAGGTCCTCAGAATCACACTGCTGCAAGAGCCTTCTGTACATGAAGTACATTACCTGCACCAAAAGCTCCTGTATTCATGTATCATCCTCACTTAGATCAGGCATGGAGAGTAACTGAAATTTGTATAAAGCATGTTTCTGATCTATATCAGATTAATAGATTAATAACCATGGTCACTAGTACTTCTCTACTTCGGTAATATTTCATTTAATAGACACTTATAGATGAATCTATTACCCTTTTATTCTTTTATTTTACTCATTGCAAAGCCTTTAGGACAGACTCACCAAGGTTGGTTTGGAGAGATATCTATCAACCTACAAGTGGCTTTATTGCATGAAACTTGATTATACTCCATGTTTATGGCATACACCATGGGTAAGCCACTGGACAAAGCCAATTTTACTACACGAGTGCAATGGCTTTGCCACCATATCACGTGATCTTCTTTTAATTCTTTAAATCAGAATGTTAGATCTGTCTTAGTAATCTGTCTTCTTAATTAAATATGTTTTGCAGTGTTACTAAGGACTAAAGGTGAATATTAAAAAGGCTGTGATATGGCTGTACACAAGCTGTTTTTTTTTGTATAGCTGCTGTATGAATGCGCATTGTGCTCTGCTGGCTTCGGGGGGCCTGAATAATAAAAATGAACGGGATTGTAAAGATCAAAAAAGCTGGGATAAAAGCCCAGTTGTGTGACCTATAAAAATCACATCATTGACTCCTTAACTCTCCTTAAATCACAGAGCTCTCTGTCTGATGGATGTGCTAAGTAGAGATTACTGCATGGGGCATCAACACATTTTATGAATGGGCTGTCAAATGCAGGCTGCTAAGTGGACTGGTGGAGTATAACAGAGAGCCGATAGCAATATCAATTCTCCTTTATAATTTAGCCCCTTAAGTTTATCATATTGAAGTTTTATCAATGTGGAGAATATAGCAGGATGTGATAATAATCCTGCCAGTGTGCCCTAAAAGCATTTATAAAAATGTGCATTTCAGAATAAATTTTCCCTGTAAAACATCTGATACTTTTGATTAACTGGCCTGTCAGTGTTTGTATTTTTTTTCCTGGAAGAAGAATGTTTACTTTTATCAAATTGCATTTGTAATGCCCCGTACACACGGTCGGATTTTCTGACAGAAAATGTTCGATGGGAGCTTGTTGTCGGAAATTCCGACCGTGTGTAGGCTCCATCGGACATTTTCCATCGGAATTTCTGTCACACAAAATTTGAGATCTGGATCTCAAATTTTCCAACAACAAGATCTGTTGTATATTCTGATCGTGTGTACACAATTCCCGACGCACAAAGTTCCACGCATGCTCGAAATCAAGCAGAAGAGCCGCACTGGCTATTAAACTTCATTTTTCTCGGCTCGTCGTACGTGCTGTACGTCACTGCGTTCTTGACGTTCGGAATTTCTGACAAGATTTGTGTGACCGTGTGTATGCAAGACAAGTTTGAGCCAACATCCGTCGGAAAAAATCCATGGATTTTGTTGTCGGAATGTCCGATCGTGTGTACAGAGCATTAGACTTCCAAACACAAGTGATTAAAAATAGTAATGGTTATGGACACAGATAATTTTAGCGATCCCTGCACCCAAGATACAAAAGGCGGTGAGGAAGGTTCCAAATCAGAGGATGAGAGCAATGACAGCACAACAGACGATAGATGACAATGAATTCTACACCTGCCTGCTTTTACTTTTGGATTCCCGTATTGATGTTGTTGGCTATAATGATCTTTCAGTCCTTTATAGATCTTTTTTTTATGTACATCTGGCGTCTCCAACCTTTCTAAACAAAGGCCCAGTTTACAGTCCTTCATACTTTAGGGGGGCTGTTTTGTGGTCAGTGGGAGTAGAAATAGTCCTGGGAGTAAGGAAAAAGGAAGAACCGCACTAAAAGTTATGCTCAATGAAATACATATACACCCTAAACCAGCAGCAGCATGAAGTGGGATACACACAAGGGTTAACTTAGAATAGGAAAGCTGTGCTGCAAAAGTTTCAATCAATCAAATCAAAACATGCAAAATATAAAAAAGTCCATATTAAATCACTATAACGTCATCTATGACTAAACGCGTCTGGAGGAAGGCACATAGTGACGTCACCACGCAATTGTACCAGGAGGACGGGCTCTGTTTGTTTGTGCCGGCCGGCATTTTTTTTTAACGCATACCAATTTCATCATAGATGTAAGTGCAATACATCATTTTATTAAATATATTTAGGCAATATTACACTATGGTCAGTCTTCTTTCTTCTGGGGCATCCACCTGAGCAAAGACGGACTCCATAGTGGGAGAGAGGGAGCGATCTGCACGATCCAGTCTGCTGATACCGGTGTTGACATCTGCAAGCTAAAGGCCGCGGCTAGGTTATAGACACCTGCCCTTTATGCTTTCCATCTGGTAAGCAGATTTACATTACGGTGGTTGGGCACTCTTTTGTCTGTGTTGGATTACACTGTGGTGACATCAAGAAGCTGAAGTGATTTAAGAAGAACTTTTTTATATTTTGCATGTTTTGATTTGATTGATTGATCAAAACTTTTGCAGCGCAGCTTTCCTATTCTAAGTCCTGGGAGTAAACAGTACATCTTTGGCATTAGAGAGAGGAAAAATAGTGCACCATTGTTGGTGTCAATGTGAGAAATAGTGCCCCATCATTGGTGTCAGTGGGAGGAATCGTATCCCTTCATTGGTGTCAGCTGGAGAAATAGTTCCCTATCGTTGGTGTCAGAGGAAGGAATAGTGCCCCATTGTTGGTGTAAGTGGGAGGGAAAAAAAACCTTTTTCGTTGGTGTCAGTGGGAGGAATAGTGCCCCATTATTGGTGTCAGTGGGAGAAATAGTTCCCCGTTGTTGATGTCAGTAATAGATATGATGTTCCATTGTGGGAGTCAGTGGGAGGAATAGTGTCTTGCATTATTGTGAGGAAAAGTGTCCCAAGGGCTGGATAAAGGCAAACAAAGGGCCGCTGAGACCTCTTATGTACATCATCAGCATTGTTGGATTTTAACTACCAACACCTCCAATAGGCTGCTGCTTTATATGTCTCTACAAGAAAAGAAAATCTCATTGATTAGAGTCATCATTGATGTTGTTGCATACATTTTTCCACATTCATTCAGAAGAAAAAGCTGTAACTCTTTGGTGCTATTCTTTCACTGTGTACCGGAGGCCTGATTTTCTATTTTCTCTGGCATGGCACACTTTGTAAACTTTGAATGCTTTGCTTTTGAATTATCAAGGTTCTCTTATTTGAAAACTGGAACCCTAAGTTGGTGTTTACGTTCTCTTGGTATGACCCACTTTGTAAATGACATGGGAGAGGTATCACGTTTTTATGTTCTCATGAAATGACCCACCTCATGAACTCCTCTGGAAAGTTGTCAGCTCTTGAAAAGGTGGCAGTTTTTTTTTTTGTGAATTGAAGTGATGTTTTGCTGCTCCCTTTTGATATGACCCTATTTGAACTCGCCTGCAAAGTTGTCTGTTCTTTTTTTTTTTCTGTAAACCAAAGTCTTAACTTGGCCTGCTGCTCTCTCTTGACATAACCCATTTTGCAAACCTCTTTGAAAATGATGAATTCTTTATAGTAGCTGCACAGGATGGTCATGGTGTATATTATTTCTCCTACTTCATGCATAACCAGTGACCCCCCTAGATTTTTGGGTCGTTAGAATAGACCACTGCCTTCAAGTGGCACAGTTTATACGACAGGCATTTTTCTACTTTCATTCCAACCTTGAGTAAAATTTGATTGGCGGGTTCATATGTTAAAATATAACTAAAGAGAGATTAGAATGCTTGTCAGTTTTTTATTGTTGTCTGTGTCCCCATTAGGGAGATTCACCCTCTCCATTTGTCCAGTTTACCATTATCATCGAATCCCATGTTTTGGGTATGTCCCCAGAAAAGTAACAAAGGGGAAATCTTCCAATAGGACACTAGTTCTAGTGACCTGGAGGTCACTAAGGAATTACCTTAATTTACAGGGATTTCCTCGCACTTCCTGTTTGGCTAATAGACAGGAAGTGAAGAGAAATCTCCACAATGGGACACAGATGGCAAAAAATATCTGACAGGGTTATAACTCTCCCTTGCTCTATCCAAAATGAAAAAAAAAGTTTTGCCTATAATTGTACTTTAAAGTCAGCTTCTCTGTGACATTTCTTTGTATTGTACACTATGGTTGACCTCAGTTCTATCATTATACTAGCTGTTTGAAAATCTTTGGCTATTTTGCATTTTAGTTTCAGATTTCAATATTGTCATATTTTTTGTTACTGGCATTTGCACAATGATTTGCAAACATTTAAATCATCTTTACTGCTCGCAACACAAAGGAAACTATGAAAATATCTGCTGCTTTGATTGGCAGATTTTTACAGCCTGTTGTCCTCTAGTCATGGAGGAACAAGATGTTTCAGCATGCCTTGGTATCCAATTTATGTTTAGAGTAAAGGCACCCAGTAATGATTAAATATATTCATTGATTCTAAGTTAACGTGTATGTAAACTCTAACAATGAACTTGTCTTATTTGCACCCTTTTAGTGTGTGTTTTGTTGTATCTGTTTGATAAGTACAAACAGAGGATTTTTGATCCTGCCAGAAATTCAATGCTGTTCTGTGCATTTTTATTTTAAACAGTGTTATTAGCTCTGCCCAGTTCTGTGTTGTGGACTACAGAACATCTCCAAAAAACACAGTCACTTCCAGCGCTAATAGGTCTTCCAAGGTGTGGAGTAACAGGTGTCAGATAAAATGGTTGTGTGAAAGGTATATATGGTATCCAAAACTGGGTGGATGCTGCCTTCCCCAGATGGGGTAATCCGAAAGGAACTACAATCAATCATAGACAATATACAAGAAATTATGAACCACAATTGATGAATTGCCAAATGGCATGGGTTTGACCATCACTACCTGTAACCTGCTTCTTCCTACCCTGTTTCCTCCAAAAATAAGACCTAGCGTGATTGTCGGTGATGGCTGCAATATAAGCCCTACCCCCCAAATAAGCCCTACCCTGTTTCCCCGAAAATAAGCCTTACCCTGAAAATAAGACCTACAAGGACTTTAACTAGGGCTTATTTGGGGGGTAGGGCTTATATTGCAGCCATCACCGACAATCATGCTAGGTCTTATTTTCGGGAAAACAGGGTATGCCACATGTATTGGCATGCTCCACAGTTGGGGACACTGCACTTAAAAATACCCTTTTGGTCAAATAAACTGCTCCAATATTGGTTGGCCACAGTTTTGGGTTTACGAACTCTGCTTGGTGCAATGTGTCCCCTTAAGTTCTTGGGTCTACGGAAAATTACATTCGGCCGTTCTGGAATAACATTGGTCAAACAAGGATCTCGGTGGAGAATACCCCAATATTTTTCTATAAACCGCTTAATAGGGAAGGCCTTGTTTGTGTACCGAGTGTTAAAAGTCACATCAGAATGGCTGCAAGTACCAGTATTTTCCTTGACTGAGCCATTCCCATCATATTTGGTACGCCCCTCTTCATGCTGGGAATTCGCCTTCCCAGCGTGCTCAGGGTATTTCAGCCTATATTTGGTGTGTGCATCCTCAATGGTGGCCGGATCATAGCCCTTTCCCAAAATTTTTTTACTCAGTACACTGCTCTGTTCATCATAATCTTTTAGACAAGAGCAGGTCCTTTGGAGCCAGCAATACTGACCAAGAGGTACGTTTTTGATCCATTGGGGATGGTGAAAAAATGTTTTTCTTTCCCGCCCCTTTGAGAGCGTGGCTCTTTTTGACACACAATTTTCAATTCCATCATTCCTTATAAAAGCACTTGCCCATGGTGTACGAGACTAGCCTAGCTCTGAGGAAGGGGGTGCGCCCCAAAAAGGCGTTAGCTGTACCCTGTGTTCTGTGCATGTTGATGCATTGTTTTTATGGCCTTTTGTCAGTTGCATTTTGTGAGTACCCACTTTTATATAAAACATTTTTATTATTAAATTATCTTTGGTAATGCACTAGATATGCATGCCTTCCATTTCTGTTTTTCTTACAGAACAAGCTGCAATATATTACATTGTAGTTATTGGGTTTAGATACACTTGAAGCTGAATTATAGGTATAATCTTTATTACAAGATAAGAATCCAAAGCTGTACTTTGGCTCATGTAGACAGATATGTTCAAAAATCTTAGCAGGAGAGGGTGTAAGGACAACAGTATAAACTCTACTGCTGTGTCATGCGGTATATGAGCAGAGTATCGGTGCTCTGGCTGGCTGCAAAATCCACTGCAAATATTCAACAAACAAAAAGCTGGCCATTCGATGCTACGAGTTGGCCGAAACGCGCTAGAACATATGGATTCTGTTATTGCTGTAGTGCTTCAATAAAGTTTGCAAAGAAAGAAGCATCAAGTGGCATTTTTGTTTGATGAATACAGTGGACTTTGCAGCCAGAGTACCAATCCTCTGCTCATATACCGCATGACACAGCAGTAGAGCTTGGGTGAGCGTCTCTTGTGTTTTTTACTGTTGTCCTTACACCCGCTCCTGCTAAGATCATTGGACATATCTGTCTACATGTGTCAGAGTACAGCTTGGGATTCTTATCTTGTAATAAAGATCATACCTAGAATTCACTTTATTTACTCTAAGTATATCAAAACACAATAACTACAATGTAATATATTGCAGCTACCAGTTTTTAGACGTGGTAGTCACATTAGCTTGGCGAGTGTCTCTTATGATCTTTATTACATCAGCTTGGACCAATGTAAGTATGCATATCACATACCTGAGGGACAACGGTGGAAGGTGACAATTACTGTAGTGATCGTCACTACTATGATGATAGCTGCGATCTTCCGGGTCATGTGCTGGGCGCCTTCCCTTATAAATAGTGACCGGGGGGGGGGTGACACACAGTTGGCACTGCTGCCATATACAGAATGCCTTTTTTTATTTAGAGAATGGAGGTGGAGATCATGATGTCACTGCCCCACTTCCAGTCAGAGAACTCCTTAGGTTTATCTAAAAAAATACAAGGTGTTTTGGTAATGATGGTAGTGTAGAGTGAAGGACCTGCTTGGGGATGCCGCTCATGCGTGGTCATATTCCCTAAATGATTATAGAGAACATGTTCACTACCTTCATCTTTTTCAACATGTAACCAACTTCTGTTATTTTCAAATCATCAGTGATGTACCAAAATCTTTTGATACCTTTTATTGAATATGCAAAAAGCTTAGTAATATGTATAGCTAAGAAGCATTATGTAACTGCAACTCAATTTCTGAGGCACACAGACATAGCGAAGAGGATCATGCTGAATTGGTTGAAATAAAAGCTGTTGGTGGCCTTGCAAACAGCACCCGGCTCAACAAAAGTCTTTTTAAAAAATCAACTGGGTCACGTGGAAAATTCTCAAACAAACAGTGACTGTGTCCTACCAGATCCTACCATATGCAGTCACAGTTTGGCAGTACTACTGGGTTGATTTTCTAAAATTAGAGAGTGCAAAATCCGGTGCAGCTCTGCAAAGAAACCAATCGGCTTCCAGTTTTTTCTTTTTTTGTCAAAGCTTTATTAAATAAGCAGAAGTTAGAAGCTGATTGGCTAATATGCACAGTTGCATAAGATTTTGCACTTTCCAGTTTTAGTAAATCAATCCCACTGTATTTAGTCAACCTCTGTTAGCGTGGATGGGAGCTCAGTTAATATTCTCTTGATCAATCCTTGGGCTGAACAAAAGAAAATCGAGTCATCTACGGACAGATTAAAGCTTCAGTGGGCACTGATCACAAAAAAATGGAGGTTATTGGTTTAATGAATCCGAATTTTCTGAAGTCAAAAGGGGGTCTGCTAGGTTACTGTATAGGAATACCCAATAATGTGGTCACAGCTTTTATGTGTAATATGTACAGTGATCAGAGATTGTTTTTTAAAACAAGTATATACATTTCTCAGCACACGCACCCTGTCATCCTTTCAGTGCCAGTCCCAAAGTACATCTTCTCCAATCTTGCTCTTCCCATTTGTTCTCTACTTGGTTTAAAAAATCATTTTGTTTTGTAGCCAGAGAGCCAGTTTTAAACAAGCAACTGATAAAAAATTTAGCCTTTTGATTCGGCGATAACTTAGTCATTACACCTCATGTTACTGAAGATAAAAGGGCACATTTAATTCTATTTGAACAGTTTCTAATGACATTAAAATTATATTTCTATTACAAAGCTTAACGACGTTACTTGCAACTTTAGTAAAAGTCTTTTTTATTTTTCAATTTTGCACAGTCATTAAAACAATTAAGAAACAAAATGAATAGAAATTAACTTTAAACATTAAGGTAAAGATTTTAAAATGATTGTAAAGTCTCGTTTCTTTTTTGTATGAAAATAACAAACATGTCATACTTACTTGCTCTGTGAAATGGTTTTGCACAGAGCAGCCCCGATCCTCCTCTTCTCGGGTCCCTCTTCGCTGCTCCTGGCCCCTCCCTCCTTTCAAGCCAATGGCGCCACTGCTGTGTCTCAGCCAATTAGGAGGGAGGGTCCCTGATGGCCGAGCCACTCATGCACATCGCTGGATAGAGATGGGGCTCAGGTAAGAGGGGGGCTGAGGGGGGGCTGCTGCACACAAAAGTTTTTTATCCTAATGCATAGAATGCATTAAGTTAAAAAATAAACTTCACCTTTGATCTGCTATTAAAAAATACAATGGAGTGGATTTACTAAAGGCAAATAGACTGTGCACTCTGCAAGTGCAGTTGCATTCATTTTCCCAAATGCCTAGTAAATGTGGTAAAGCTTCACTTTGTAAAGAATATCCAATCAGGTGCAAGGTTAATATAAAAAAAACAAACAAAAAAAATGCATATTTGCTATCACATGATTGGATGATGGAACTCAACAGAGCTTTACCACATTCACTAAATTGAAAAGTGCATAGTCTATTTGCCTTTAGGAAACTACCACAATGTATCAACAATATTGTTAATACAATAATGGTAATTCCTTTTAATACTGAAGACATGGGAGTTGATTTACTAAAAATGGAGAGTGCAAAATCTGCTGCAGCTCTGCATAGAAACCAATCAGCTTCCATTTTTTTTTTTTTTTTTTTGTCGAATTGAAAAAGCTGAAGTTAGAAGCAAATTGGCTACCATGTACAGCTGCATGAGATTGTGCACTCTCTAGTTTTAGTAAATCATCCCCATTGTTCTGTGAGTGCCAAATTACACAGCCGCAGCTGCATTAATACAGAGCAAATCTTGGCTGTCATTTGCCAATAATTGCTACCAGGGAGCTTTGAGGGATGAAAATGAACATTTATATTAAAGTGGATGTAAACCCTCACATATACCAAGTGAAATGAACAGCCTCAGATGATACACAGAGATTAAACAAATCTCCTTACACAAGTTTTACTTCTATATCTGCTTCAGCTTTATATATTCTTTAGAAAGTTCAGATCATGTTAGGAGATTGGAGCTGATTGGAGGAAAGGCACACACCCCCTCTCCTCATAGGTAGAGACTTTCAGAACTGCTCATTGAATAGTTCAGCACTCTGCTAATCTATTTATAGCATCCTCCCCAACACAAAACGCCGGCTGCTTTTATCTCTTGTGTCGGAGATATTGTCAGAAGTTATCAGGCTGATAACAGAAGAACAGAGCATTAGAAAGCTACAGGACATAGTGCTTTGAAGAGAGATAAAACACTGCAGATATATGTGCCCAGCTCAAATTTCATGAATCGGGTTTACATCCACTATAAATTTTGTTAGGGAGTATGCAGTGTATTCTAATCCCAAAAACTAAAATTTTACCTAAGAATGCATTTTTGGGGCCTTTTTTCCCTTTATTCACACCTGGTGATCCTGCCAGTAACATGCTTCCTGTACTAGGGTAACAACACTTGCTGTAGTGTAGGTGTGGATGAGCAGCATTATCACCATAGCACAGGAAGTGTGTTATGGCTACAGAGCATCTTTCCTTTCCTACATGGAGTAAAGAATTGTTCTGTAGTTCACAGCTAAACTGGGCATGGCTAATAACAATCGTTGAGAGCTCACTTGATTTTTGACAGGATGAGCAGGTATATTTTTATACTTAAAAAAATGATATAACAAAATGGTTTCAATGGTATACTTTACAGACCAAACGGGAACAGATAAGAGATATTCACTGTTGGGGATTACATACGGCTATTGTCAAAATTGCTCAGGGGTGCTAAACTGGGGAGCAATACAAAGATAAAAAAGCTTTAGATGTAGTATTATTTCATAAATAGGAAATATATCGTTTGTGTTCATGAGATGTTCAGCTTTTTAAGAGGTTTTATAGTATTCTGCTACATTTGAGATGAGGGCTTCGGAAACTTTCATGTATCTTGCATTTAACAAGAGTGGATCTTTCTTCAGATCTTTAGCTAAATAAGGAGAATTTTCTGAACATGAATTCCCATCTCTAATGGAGAACAAATATCATTCTTCTTTATGTACTATTACCAGCTTTCTTGTTCTTTTTCCAAATACAGAATAGGGAGAGATGGGCGATAACAGCCGTGTAAACAAAGCTTCATTGTGAAAAAAATCCTTCTGCACAGCATACATGTATAGTAAGGGGAGTTATAATGGAATAGGTGTATTGTGAAGAAAAATTCCACATATTTAGTGTAATGGAATGTGTATCTTCTTTGTTATAGGAGACTATACTGTCTCATTGTTATTAAAAAAAATGCAAATTCATTTAAACAATTATTGAACACATAAAAAATTAAACGTATACAATTGAAAAAAGTTGCCAGAAAATGTTTCTATAATTAGGATATATTGTTCCTCAGTTTAAATAATTTATGGTTGCTGAGAAACACTTGTTTGTATTATTGTGTACCATCATTTCTGGGAAATTAACGAGGTGATTACTAATAAAATTTGCTATTTGCCATTCTCGCTTCGCTTCGCATTTGCCCTTTTTTGTTATTTAAAGTTGTTCTTCCAGGAAGAATGCATAATTTACAAAAGGTCAGAACATCCTAAATGTTAAGTTAAAGTGTATGTCTGTGCAAAATAAAAATAATATGTGGTACATCTCTGCAAAACATGCGTAATCCTCTGTGTTTTATCCTATTAAAGACCTAGGTGCAAGTACAGAAAAATACTTGTTCAACTGCCAAAAATCTAGCATCTTCCAAATTTCTGTTTGAGCTGACCGAAAACTCAGTCATTGTCGTTAACCCTTCCCAGTTCTGTTCTGCTGGATAGGAGGACACATTCCCCCTCTCCTCCATTACATAAGGTGGAGGTGTTCTGTAGTCAACAGAGGAGAACTGGGATGTTGAGTGCACAGGAAATTAGGAGTTCATTGGATTTCTGGCAGGGTTAATGTGTACTTTGTACTTGTAAACTGTACTTGCAGAATTTCTAAAAAGAAAAATAGGAAATGTGCATGTATTACAAAGATTTACTGCTTTTTAGACATGTAGGCTGAACCATTCATTGACTTTGTTTATCACTCAGAAACTCCATTGGTTACCTATGTTGTCTATAACTTTCAGCTCTTCTTCCTACCACGACCACAGAGCTTTATTGCTTCTTCTCTGTTACCCCATATGCAAAATAGATTAAAGATCTAGTAGGTAGAGAAAGACACATTTTAATTGAGTCATTATTCATATGTAGAGCCCCCCTCATCCCTGGCATCAAGGAGGGCTGAAATTTTGATTCACGGTGCTGGTTCCTAGGCATGGTTGGAGTGGACGGTTCCAGAAAAAATGGGCACCAGTTACATTTAGCCTGAACAATAAATTGAGGGGGGAGAGGGTTAGGGCACAGGACACTCTAGAACAGTAGGCAAACAGACCCACAGATTCCAAAGACAAAAGTGGCCAGGTAGACAGCAATACAGAACAAGGACCTTATGCCTTCACCCCAAGTTCTGTATCTATGTAGCAACAGTTGTCTCCTTTAGCAACCAGAAGCTCACAGCACCATGCAGGGTTTCCTTGAATGAGTCCCTCTTGACGTTTTCCAAGGCTCTCCACAGTCCCTGGCTCATGGAAGAGTAACCTCTGGATCTTCATCTCAGAACTCCATTCTTTTCCCCATGCCGCCAGGCAACAACAGGCTCCCTCTGGCAGAGCTTCGAGCACATGGCTAGGCTTAAGGCCTCACACCTGAGCGTAGCATTTTCAGGCAGAAAGTCACGCGTCTTTGCCACGATTTTGTACAGGTCAAAAGGTCACCAATGTAAAAAGCAGAAAAACGACCAAATATGCCTAAAAAAAAGGTCCAGAACTTGTTTGAGCTTCAGGCGTTTTGGAGATTCTGGCTTCAGGCGTTTTGGAGTGGAGATGTGAACCATCTCCATAGTGAATAATTGATTTTTTCCCCTCCACCGTTTTGTAGCTTCAGGCTTCTAGCTACAAAATGCTCAGGTGTGAACGGGGCCTTAGGCTTTAGGCCTCCCCCAATGCAGCTGCTCCTCACACATGCACATGTCTGAATGGGAGGAACCAGATCTCTTGACCTCCCCAAATATACTCACTCCCATCATGCATGCTCAGTGGCAATGAAACTCCTACTGATTGGCTGAGAGAAATATGCATATTCATAACCTAGCTTTACTGTAGCTCATCATACAAATGCCAAAAGTAACAGTGCCACCTACTGACAGAAGGGAGGAACCACAGCCACACCAGGCTTAGGAGAAAACCCAAATGATCACAAAGACTACAAATCAGCTAGGTTAACTACAACCTAGCACAGCTAAATTTACTGGTAGCCCAGTAAATTTGTTTAAGACAAGGATGCTACACATATATTTCTGTGGAAATTCACTAGGAGAGCAGTATCCCTGCATCATTAAGGAGCCTTTTGTCAACCCAATTCCTCAAAGTGTATCTTCACATTATTAGAAAAAAAAAACAATCCCCTTTGGTTGATCTACAGTATGTAAATATTGCAGGGATTTTAACAAACTTTGTTGCAGATTCCTACCTTTTGTTTCTGCTCTGAGAAAAAAAAACTTTGTTTCACCATGTCCTTTGCCAGACTGATTCTGAATGGGCGGATCTGGTTCATTATAAACACCTGGTGCACAATCAGTATTCTAATGAAGAAATTTGCATTGTCTGCATTAGAAGTATTTAACCCTGGGGAGTATGACCAAAACTGAAACTCCTTTTGCAGGGGGTGACTCAAATTTGCCATGTATCTTAGTGCAGAGTTCTGAGAAAATCAGTTAGATATTTACACAAGTAGAAAATAACATTTCTGGGGGCATTAACCACCTGTCGATCGCTCACAGTAATTATGCTGCAAGCAGGCGGCAGAGCAGGTTTGGGGAATGCGCCCACTGCTGACCGGTGCTGTGATAGGACACAGCATGAGTTTGGCAGCAGATTTCAGCCAATGATTTTGACTGAGACCTGCTAGTCGGCTGTGCCCAATCACACACACAGTTTACAAACACACAGAACTTTGTGTACAGCGAACATCGATCTGACTGTTTCTTCTCCCTGAAAAGCAGGGAGAAAAAAACAGCCAGATCAGTAAGTAAAAGCAGCACACATTACACTTGCTAGGCACACAGTTAACCCTTTGATTGCCCTTAGATGTTAAACCCTTTCCAGCCAGTGTCATTAGTACAGTGTCAGTGTACAGTATTATCACTGATCATCAATTAATATCACTAGCGACGTCAGCCTGCCTGCCTGCCACCCTATCACAGTCCCACAATAAGCTGCTGATCGCCGCCATTACAGTACAGCGTCTACAGCTGCGGAAATTCCAGTATATATACCATAGTTTGTAGAGGCGATAACTTTCACACAAACCAATTAATATACACTTTTTGTTTTTTTGTTTTTAACCAAAGACATGGAGCAGAATACATTTTGGCGTAAATTTATGAAGAGATTAGATTTTTTGATTTCTTTACTGATTATGTTTTATAACAGAAATTAAAAAATATTGGGTTTTTTTTTCAACATTTTTGACCTTTTTCCTTTATATTGCAAGAAATAAGAAATTAAAAATGCAGTGGTGATGAAATACCTTTAAAAGAAAACTGTATTTGTGTGAAAAAATGATATCAATTTAATTTGCGTTTAGTGTTGCATGACTGCACAATTGCCGGTTAACCACTTCAGCCCTCGGAAGGTTTTACCCCCTTAATGACCAGGCCATTTTTTGCGATACAGCACTGTGTTACTTTAACTGACAATTGCGCGGTCGTGGGAAGCTGTACCCAAATAAAATTGATGTACTTTTTTCCCACAAATAGAGCTTTCTTTTGATGGTATTTGATCACTTCTGCGTTTTTTATTTTTTGCGCTATAAACAAAAAAAGAACGTCAATATTGAAAAAAAAAAAAAAACAATAATTTTTACTTGCTATAAAACATATCCAATAAAAAACTGTAAAAAATTCTAATTTCTTCATCAATTTAGGCCAATATGTATTCTGCTACATATTTTTGGTAAAAAAAATCCCAATAAGCATATATTGATTGGTTTCCGCAAAAAAGTTATAGCCTCTACAAAATAGGGGATCTATTTATGGCATTTTTACTTATTTACAGTGGGGACGGAAAGTATTCAGACCCCCTTAAATTTTTCACTCTTTGTTATATTGCAGCCATTTGCTAAAATCATTTAAGTTCATTTTTTTCCTCATTAATGTACACACAGCACCCCATATTGACAGAAAAACACAGAATTGTTGATATTTTTGCAGATTTATTGAAAAAGAAAAACTGAAATATCACATGGTCCTAAGTATTCAGTATACCCTTTGTTCAGTATTTAGTAGAAGCACCCTTTTGATCTAATACAGCCATGAGTCTTTTTGGGAAAGATGCAACAAGTTTTTCACACCTGGATTTGGGGATCCTCTGCCATTCCTCCTTGCAGATCCTCTCCAGTTCTGTCAGGTTGGATGGTAAACGTTGGTGGACAGCCATTTTTAGGTCTCTTCAGAGATGCTCAATTGGGTTTAAGTCAGGGCTCTGGCTGGGCCATTCAAGAAAAGTAAACCTTCGGCCCAGTCTGAGGTCCTGAACACTCTGGAGAAAGTTTTCGTCCAGGATATCCCTGTACTTGGCCGCATTCATCTTTCCCTCGATTGCAACCAGTCGCCCTGTCCCTGCAGCTGAAAAACACCCCCACAGCATGATGCTGCCACCACCATGCTTCACTGTTGGGACTGTATTGGACAGGTGATGAGCAGTGCCTGGTTTTCTCCACACATACCGCTTAGAATTAAGGCAAAAAATTTCTCACCATCTTGGAGTCTTTCAGGTGTTTTTTTTTTTTTTTAGCAAACTCCATGCGGGCTTTCATGTGTCTTGCACTGAGAAGAGGCTTCTGTCGGGCCACTCTGCCATAAAGCCCCGACTGGTGGAGGGCTGCAGTGATGGTTGACTTTGTCCCATCTCCTGACTGCATCTCTGGAGCTCAGCCACAGTGATCCTTGGTTCTTCTTTACCTCTCTCACCAAGGCTCTTCTCCCCCGATAGCTCAGTTTGGCCGGACGGCCAGCTCTAGGAAGGGTTCTGGTCATCCCAAACGTCTTCCATTTAAGGATTATGGAGGCCACTGTGCTCTTAGGAACCTTAAGTGCAGAAGAATTTTTTTTGTAACCTTGGCCAGATCTGTGCCTTGCCACAATTCTGTCTCTGAGCTGTTCAGGCAGTTCCTTTGACCTCATGATTCTCATTTGCTCTCACATGCACTGTGGGCTGAAAGGTCTTATATAGACAGGTGTGTGGTTTTCCTAATCAAGTCCAATCAGTATAATCAAACACAGCTGGACTCAAATGAAGGTGTAGAACCATCTCAAGGATGATCAGAAGAAATGGACAGCACCTGAGTTAAATATATGAGTGTCACAGCAAAGGGTCTGAATACTTAGGACCATGTGATATTTCAGTTTTTCTTTTTTAATAAATCTGCAAAAACGTCAACAATTCTGTGTTTTTCTGTCAATATGGGGTGCTGTGTGTACATTAATGCGGAAAAAAAATGAACTTTTGATGAATGAACAATGATTTTAGCAAATGGCTGCAATAAAACAAAGAGTGAAAAATTTAAGGTCGTCTGAATACTTTCCGTCCCCACTGTATTTATTTATTTATTTATTACTTGTAATGGCGGTGATCAGTGATTTTTAGTGGGACTGTGACATTGTGGCAGACAGATCAGACACCTAGCTGACACTTTTGACACCTTTTTGGGAACCAGTGACATTATTACAGTGATCAGTGCTAAAAATATGCACTGACACTGTATAAATGACACTGGCAGGGAAGGGGTTAACATCAGGGGCGATCAAAGGGTTAAGTGTATTCACTAATTGTGCTTTCTTACTGTGGGGGGCTCACTGCATGGACACTGGGATCCGTGTCCCTGATTAGTAGAAACACTAGATCAGAGTCCATGCCTGACAGCACGGCGGTCTGCTTGTTTACATTGGCAGACCACCGTTCTGTCTCTGGGGGGGGTGATCGCGGGTGGCCCGCTGATTGACTCCTCCTGTGGCTAATCAGCATGCGATCACGGCTCTGGCGATGCCCCCCCCCCCCCCCCCCCCCAGTGGCTATTGACAAAACCATGTAGAGGTACATGATTTTGCGCAATAGAGCCACCTTGCCACAGTATATGTACGGCAGGCGGTCGGGAAATGGCACATTTCTAAACAGTAAAAAATGCCCGGGCCATGAAGGGGGGACTTCCGGAAGTCAAGTGTTTAAATTACATGTGTGTAAAAGGTGTATATGCTGTATTATTTTTATATTCACTAAATATTTTTTTCATGAAAGCAGAGTTATTCATTAAAGAGTATTGAAAACCTAATTTTTTTTTTGTATGTTTCACAATTTTATCAAGACAGAAAGTAAGGGAAAATGCAGAATTTGGTTTCTGCAATAGAACAGCCATAGAAGGGAAATCCTTCCAATTGGGATACTTGTTTTAGCGACAGTTGTGTGTACAGAGCAGGAAGTTAAGGAAAATCACCCCCATGGGACCTGACAGGGGTTTAACCATTCCGTACTCTATCCAAAATGTAAAAAAAAAAAAAAGTTTTGCCTTTTTATATATATTTTAGACGGTGTGTTGTTATTTTCTCTACAGTTTTGTTCAGTAACGCTTTGATGTTTTTCCACCCAATAAAAACCATTGTGAAAAAAATGATGGATCCTTTCAGCAGCTGGACAATTCCCAAAACTCGTGTTCGGCTAATTTTAGTCAAAACATACATAACTATCACAGCTTGTGTGTAACCTTAGAAATCTGGCAGGAAATAATGGAGCCATCTGCTGGCATTTAGTCCAGGGACTGAAGAGCTAACATAGCCGCAGATTGTCATTATACAAAAAGTCTGCATCTTAAGCTGCAATACCTCCATCACTCTGACCAACCTTTACCCAGCTACTGTTGTACAACTCCAATTCCAAAAAAGTCGGGACGCTGTGTAAAACCTACAAAAAAAAAAAAAAGAAAGAATGCAATAATTTCCAAATCTCATAAACCCATATTTTATTCACAATAGAAAATAGAAAAAAAAGTTTCAATGTTTAAACTGAGAAAATGTAGCATTTTACAAACAAATAAGGTCATTTTGAATTGGATGGCAGCAACACGTCTCATAAAAGTTGGGACAAGGCAACAAAGGGGCTGGCAAAGTAAGTGATACCAACAAGAAAGAGCTGGGAGAACAGCTTCTAACCTCAGTTTGATCAAGTAAGCCTTGGCAATAAAACCTGGAAGCTGATTGGTTTCTATGCAGAAGTGAACCTGATTTTGCCCTCTTCAGCTTTAGTAAAAGAAAAAAAAACAGTGTCTCTTAACCACTTTCCGCCCGGCCGATAGCAGAATGACGGCCGGGCTATGGTTCTGTTATCCTGACTGTGCGTCATATGATGTCAAGCAGGATAACTGCCAGAATGCGCCTGTGAGGGCGCGCGGTGATCGGTGGTGTGGCGTGTCAGTCTGACACGCCACTATACTGATCTCGGTAAAGAGCCTCTGACGGAGGCTCTTTACCATGTGATCAGCCGTGATTGGACACAGGAAGAGCCGAGTAGAGGAGAGCCGATCAGTGGCTCTCCTGACAGGGGGGGGTCTGTGTTGATTATCAGTGCAGACCCCCCCCCCCCCCACGGATGCCCACACTGGACCATTAGGGATGGCAATAAAGGACTCCCACCAGGGAAATGCCAATCAGTGCACAGGGATATGCCAATCAGTGCAAGGGCAGATGCCAGTCAGTGCCCATTGACAATGCCTGCCAGTGCCATCATTCATGCCTATCAGTACAATCTATCAGTGCCAGCCATCAGTGCTCAGCAGTGCCGCCTGTCAGTGCCACCCATAAGTACCCATCAGTGCAGCCTTTCATTGCCCATCAGTATCACCTATCAGTGCCCACCAGTGCCACCTATGAGTGCCCATCAGTGCCGCCTATCAATGCCCATCAGTGCTGCATATCAGTGCCACCTATCAGTGCCCATCAGTGCTGCATATTAGTGCCACCTATCAGTGCCCATCAGTGCTGTCTATCAGTGCCCATCGTCAGTACCATCTCATCAGTGCCATCTCATCTGTGCCACCTCAATCGGTGCTGCCTTATCCGTGTCTATCAGTGAAGGAGAAAACTTATTTATTTACAAAATTTTAAAACAGAAACAAAGAAAAACATTTTATTTTTTTTCAAAATTTTCGGTCTTTTTTTTTTCGTTTAGCAAGAAATAAAAACCGCATGGGGTGATCAAATACCACCAAAAGAAAGCTCTATTTGTGGGTTCAAAAGTAATGCATTTCATTTGGGTGCAGTGTAGCATGACCGCGCAATTGTCATTTAAAAAGTGACAGCGCTGAAAGCTGAAAATTGGCCTTGGCAGGAAGGTGCGAAAGTGCCTGGTATTGAAGTGGTTAAATAAAGATGGGCAGAGGTTTACAAGTTTGTAAAAAGCTGTGTCTAAAAATCGTTGAACAATTTCAGATCAAAAATTGCAAGGTAAAGCTCTATCATGCAGAGACGAAGCCTCTGACTTCTCTGCGCCAAAGCTCATTTAAATTGGTCTGTTGCAAAATGGAAAACTGTTCTGTGGCCAGATTAATGAAAATGTGACATTCTTTTTAGCAAGTGTGGGCATCATGTCTTCTTGACTAAAGAGAAGAGGGACCTTCCGGCCTGCATCTCTGATGGTATTAGTGCTTATGGAACGGGCAGCTTGCACATCTGGAAAGGCACCATCAATGCTGGAAGATATATCCAGGTTTTAAAGCAGCATATTCTCCATTCCAGGGATGTGTTTTTCAGGAAAGGCCTTGCATATTTCAGCAGGACAATGCTATACTCCAAACTGTATCAATGACAATTGCAATATACTGTACACTTCTGTTTTTACTACTTTTCCTTTTGTGTCACTACCATTAAACTATTGGGATTGGATCTTGCATCCTAAACTGAACTGAGAAACAAGAGTATAGGCTCAATTCACAAACCTGACAAGCCAGGATAAGGATCTTTATGTTCAGAAATCTGACAGTTATTGTCAGTACAAAAAGAATGGAAGTTGAATTCCAGATTTCCTGTCCCTCTAAATAATCTGTTTGGGCCAAGCTGCCCCAAATAAGCTATGGAATTAGTTTGTTTGGGTCAGTTCAGCCCAAACAAACTATTTAACCACTTGACCTCCAGAAGATTTGCCCCCCTTCATGACCAGGCCATTTTTTGCGATACGGCACTGCGTTACTTTTACTGACAGTTGCACGTTCATGCAACGATGTACCCAAATAAAATGTATGCCCTTTTTTCCCACAAATAGAGCTTTCTTTTGGTGGTATTTGATCACCTCTGCGTTGTTTTTTGTTGTTGTTTTTTTCAAAAGACGGACAATTTTGAAAAAAACACCAACATTTTTTACTTTGTGCTGTAAAACATTTCCAATAAATAAAAAAATAAATAAATAAATAACATTTCTTCATCAATTTAGGCCAATATTTATTCTGCTACATATTTATGGTAAAAAAAATCCCAATAAGCGTATATATATTGGTTTGCGCAAAAGTTATAGTGTCTACAAACTATGAGATATATTTATGGAACTTTTACTTGTTTATTTTTACTAGTAATGGCGGCGATAAGCGACCTATAGCAGGACTGCGATATTGCGGCGGACAAATTGGACACTGACACTTTTGACACTTTTTGGGGACCAGTGACATCAATACAGTGATCAGTGTCACTGGTCCCAAAAAGTGTCAAAAGTGTCACTGTACTAATGACACTGGCTGGGAAGGGGTTAACATCAGGGGCGAACATAAGGGTTAACTGTGTGCCTAGCCAGTACTTGTGTACTGTGAAGGGTGGGTGCTTTTACTAGGGGAAGGCATTGCTCCATGTTCCTGCTTTGCAGGAACACAGGATTAATGCCTTCCCTACTAACAGAACGGTGATCTGCCTTGTTTACATAGGCAGATCATCGTTCTGGCTCTCTGCCTAATGATTGACGGGTGACGGCAGACATTGAGTCCACGGTACCCGCAGATCAACTCACGTTGTGTATAATCACACCGGAAGCAGGTCAACCTGCAGTGCGCATGCACTCCCCAGATCAGGGAGTGCAGGATCAGGTACTAGGTACCTGATCCTGCGCAGGAGAGCTGCCTTGCCTCCGTATATGTAAGTTATACAGTCAGCAAGAGGTTAAAGTAGAATTCTGAGGTATATGTAACTAACGCTAAAACTGCTCCTCCCCCTGCTAACACCCATACTAACTCTCGGTGGAAGAAAGATCTGCGAGGGAGAGGAGAGAGAGATTGCTCCAACAATGGCTGGTATTGCATGAGGGGTAAGGTCACCCATAAGCCTACTATGGGCCATTTGTTGTTGGTGCTCCCTCCTCTCCCCTATAGATGCCACTGGCTGACACAGGGGAGCTGTCTATGGAGTATGTAAGGGCTGCTCCTGTGCTGTCCTTAGCAGTCATGACTGAGGGACTCGCAGAGCACCAAAGCTCGATTATTCTCTAACCCCAGTAATCGAAACACAACCCATCCCAAAAATGACCAGACGACAAAAACAATTTTGAATTCAAGTAGCCATAGCAGCCCTTTATTTTATTTAAACCAAAATAAATTCAATCCAACTTTGGAGAATAATGCAATCAATGCATATCACACAATCAATACATAAACAGAAACAGGAATAGATCCTACCAGGTCTAAGATCTTTGAAGGCACTTATAAAACCAAAAAAAAAAAAGCATATGTATCTGGCATCAACATAACTTATTGTAGGGAAGGGACACCCATAGCTAAGATGGGCCCAACTCATAATCCTCCAAATTTTTTAAGACAACGTCGCCTTCAAATACCCAGAGACCTCTGCCCACTGCTATGATAAGGGAACAAAATGACCAGGTCACCAAAGAGTGAATCAGAATAACAACAAAACAAAAAACACTCACAAAAACAACATATAAATGAGACAAACACAACAAAAGGGGTAAAAAAACAAAGGACACTGCTGGCACAAGCTCCAACTGAACTCAACAAGGCTCAGCCTGCTCACTTCATACAAAGGAGCCACCCGCAGCTTCCCTAACACCCAAAACAGAAAAGTAAGATTTCATTTTCATAAATAAAGTCTTCAGCCCACTGTTCAACTCTGTCTTTACTGCATACCCCAGTCATATGCTGGTCCTCCTTTTATCGTCTCTCAAATTCAGGCCATATACTTTCTGTCACAAGTGGCCCATGGTGATTTGTCTTTTAAAGTCCTGGTGTCTTGGTTGTGTTGCATTTGCGCCCACATTTGTGCCATTTGCAGCGCAAATATTTGCTGTAATGTACTGTACAGTAAGTCCCCTAGTCCTAAATTCAACCTGTGAACTTTCAAAGATGCGAAAACGGATCTTTGCTGAATTTGCAAACAAGTTGCACTTACGAACGAGCTCCCGCAATGGAACTCATTCGTAAGTAAGGGACTTAGGCCTCTTTCACACGGGGATCCGTATGTCCGTTTTTCATCCTTCCGTTTTCGGATGAAAAACGGACATACAGTCATCCCTATGGAGCGTCGGATGTCAGCGGTGACATGTCCGCTGACATCCGACCCCGCTCCGATCCGAAAAGTGTAACGGAGGAAAAACCTACTTTTCCCTCCGTTTTCGGATCGGATCGGGTGAGGACGGACACTACGGACCGTCATCATCCGATCCCCCATAGGGGAGAGCGGCGCTCTGACAGGTCCGTCGCTGCACAGTGTGCAGCGATGCACCTGTCATCTTCCTGCTCAGCGGGGATCGGCGGAGCGATCCCCGCTGAGCCAGCGGATGTTCACGGGGCGGATCATCACTGATCCGCCCCGTGTGAAAGAGGCCTAACTGTAGGTTTTCTCCTCTGTTTCTGTAACATCATCTAACACCGGACTGAAGTTCAACTTGACGTAAATAGTTTCTTCTTTATGCTCTGATTGTTCATCCTGTGCATCTATTAGCTTCTAGTTATGACCTGGTTTTCTTGGTTCCTCATTTTACTTACCTTTTCAACTGTCACCTGTAAGCCAAAATCAGACTGTGATTAATGGGTGTCATGTAATGCAGTTTAAATCTCCTGGCTGGGTTAACCAATGAAGACAAGAAACTCCATAGACTGTTTGTGCCTCGCTATAAGTTTGTTTGTACAGCTGGTGACACAAAAGACCCATCCGTGACATCACAGGACAGCAAAAGAGATGGCCATGCAGACCAACTTATCACATTGTAACATTTCACCACACTACCAAATGATTTGAGCATTCTGGTCCATGGTGTTCTATTTACAGAGAAGAAATAATTCACCTGTGTAAAATATTCAGCATGGTTCTTTTTTAAAGCATACAGTAACTAAAGGCAACTTTTTTTTTTTTTTAGTTTTGGACAGTGTCAGGTTTTATTGCTGTCCGTGTCCCTGTTAGCAAGAGAGAGGAAATCTTCCAATGGGGGCACTAGTTCTGATGACAATAAGGGACTCCCGCAGGAAGTGATTTCCTCTCATTTCCTGTTTTGGTTATGGGACAGGAAGTGAAGGGAAATCTCCCAAATGGGGCATAGACGGCAAACAAACCTGAGGGTTATAACCTTTCTTACTGTATCCAAAATGAAAGAAGTTTAAGGGCAGACAAGATAAAATGACTTACACCTGGCAGTATTTCTTGAATATTTATTACTGTAAGGGGAAACATATTAAACTGTCAGAAGTGAAGTTAACAAAGCATAGATTAAGAGAATATTTTTAATTGATCTGTGTTCAATGCAGATAAGTAAGTGTTAAAAAGAAACTTTATGAATTTCTTCATTTTATCTAACAGGGTAATGCATGATGAAGTTAGTGACACAGAGAACATTAGGAAAAACCTCTCTATTGAAAGAATGATTGTGGAAGGCTGTGATATATTACTGGACACAAGTCAGACATTTGTACGCCAAGGTAAGCAGTTGCAATGGTGGGTAATATTTTCCTTTTTATCTCTTATTTCTTATTCTGATGCCCAACTATACTGTGAAACCTGTAAAAATCACAGCTTTGTATTTAAAATGATGTGCAGATTCCCCTATTGACAGCCCAAGCAAGGCAGCAGTGCAATATACGTGACCACCCTGTGCAGTAATATCTGTGACTTGGAACAGTGCAGCCACTGGCACATCCAAAGCATCTCACATCCAGGCCAGATTCACACCTCCAATGTGTTGTAAATGAAGTAAATATCGTACTGTTTATATTTTTTCAACCTTATTGAAACGTCACAAAGTGAAATTTCATTTATCTTTATATACTGCAATGGGTTGCGATGCATACTGCGCTAAAAAAATGCAGCATGTTCTACTTTCTTTCTCCGCACACCAGTGGAGCACAGTGATGTGAACTGAACACACAGGACTCCTTATCTACGCATTGTCTATGCATTGGGACTGCATTGGGTAAGGCTGCCCAGCCCACCCTAACGTATATGGTGTGAACAGGCCCTCAATTGTAAGGCGATTGATGGAAATTAGCTGGGCCATGCAGGATCCAGAGCAATTATACAGTATGTCCTTACGGCCTTGTATTGCCACATGATGGGTTCTGCTTATGGATGGAAAATATCAGTCACTGAACACTCCCATAAAAGCTTTTTAATTTTGCCATGTTGTTCCTTTTTCAAGCTCATGGTAACATAGCTTAGAAGCAAGAATTAATGAAGGTGTCATGTGCTGATATACTCCAGCATTTCATAGTCCAGCATTGCATACAACTACCTGTTTGAATAACAAGCCAAATTTCATTCCAGGTACTCTTATCCAAGTGCCCTCAGTGGAGAGAGGGAAACTAAGTAAAGTCCGCCTGGGGCCTTTGTCTTTGAAGAGAGAAGGGGAAAGACAATGCTTTTTATTCACAAAACATGTCTTAATATGCACTAGAAGCTCAGGGGGAAAACTGCATTTACTAAAGGTAAGACATGGATTGCAAATTACACTACAGACCTTTATTTATCAATAGGGTTTACTGTCTTAAAATGTAAATAATTTATATGTGCAAAGCCTACACTGCATATACAGTCCATGTCCTGTAGGCAGTGTGGTGCAGGTGCTGAAACCGTCTGTCATTGAGAGATTCTGCTACTAGCACTTTGCTCAGTATTTGATCTTTTTACTCTTCAGCTTAGGATCACATAGTAAAGCACTTGATAAGCATGTTGTACAATCTCAGGTTACTAAGGAAATGCTGTGATGTCTTTGCAGTATCATCATTGTTTTCTAAATTTGTGGGTTGGTCAAAAGATGTGGGCAAAGTTGATGCTACAGCAATACATAATATGAATGTACTTCTTGCAAATACATGAGCAGTAGGTCTGTATTACTGGTTATCTGTTTCTGCAGATATGTATGAATGGGCTAGTCCATCCATGATATAATAAAAAATAAAGATTTTTCAAATAAGGAAAAAAAAGGGGAAAAAAGCACATTACAAAAGCATTAGAAATACATGTAAACACACGTGTATAAAGGCATAATCTCACCGTTTACACCCCAGATACCTACAGAGCAACACAAAATGATGCTGGCCACTCTTAGGGTACATTTAGACATGCGTCTAAATCTTCCTTTCCTCTGAAGCCTGAACTGCACTGGGATCATGCTTTAGAGGCTTCTGACAGGCGGTGAGCTAGAACTAGACGAGGGTACGCTTCCCTATGCACCAAAAGGCCACTTATCTAAAACGTAACCTTTATTATAAATCATAAAATGTACCATAACAGGTATCCCTATAGGGTGAGGTCAACGCCACTATATATGAACCAAAGTTCTATCTCTATGTGGTAACATTTACATCTACCAAGTTAATTGGTGAAACTTCTCTTGATATACACAATATGAGGGTTATTATACTGTATCCTCTTAACCGGTTTAAAGAGATGTGGGCACATCTGTCTTTCTTCCCATCAATTAGCCACATGTAAAAATGAAATGAACAAGAAAAAGAGAAAGCTGTCTAGTAAATATTGTCTTACTGAAGATGTGGGCTATCTGTTTTCTGCCCTAAGAAAATATCCATCTCTCAGATATGTAATACCGGTACACTCATCAATGTGGACACAAATAACCATTGATGGAAGAGCCCCATATATCGAAATATCCACACAAAAGCTTCTCTGATAATCAAGACTGAATTGACACAAGGCATATCTCACCCCACAAAAAATGAAAAAGGGGAGGGGGAGAATGTGTCAGGACAAAAATGAAATCATGTGAACTTAAATGAAATAAAGGTCAAAAGGTGCTCCCAAAATAAAATCACCCAAACCTAACATGTTTCACTCTTCAAATAGAGCTTTGTCAGAGGTAAGAAAGTCAAAGAAAAATAAAAAAAACTAGCAACCAAGAGTAGCTGACTGTCACATGTGACAGAATTTACTAGTATACTTTCTCTTTTTTTTGTTTCATTTTTATATGTGGATAAAAGATGGGAGAAGAGACAGATGTACCCCATCTCTTTATACTGTTTGGTGTTAGTGAGTAGACCTTGAGTTTACATATCCTCCGAATAGCCTGGAGCTTTTATATTGAATGTAAGAGGATATATAGTAACCCTCATATATTGTCGATATGTGTATATCAAGAGGAGTTTCACCAATTAACTTGGTAGATGTAAATATTACCACATAGAGATAGAACATTGGTTCATATATAGTGGCATGGACCTCACCCTAAAGGGATACATGCTATGGTCATTTACATACCTTTTATGATTTATAATGAAGGTTACGTTTTAGATAAGTGGCCTTTTGGTGCGTAGGGAAGCGTACCCTTGTCTAGTTCCAGTTCATTTTTGCCACAATCAAGTATTACCAATAGCACAGGCTTTTGTATATTTGACAGGCGGTGAGGAAGCGATGCATGCGGTTATGGGATGTTTGCGGCACTTCCTCATTTATTTGAATGTGTAACCTTACTGTTTAGAAATTATGCATTAGTTTCACAATATTTAATATTCATGTTATGTTTTTTTGTCGTCGCAACACAGGGGAAAATAATGAATTATACACATGTACTTACATTGTTAAAGTAGATCTAAACTCTAACCGGATGACATTTTGTTTGCTAAAGTAAAGTGTGTATCAAGAACAATTAGTGTGTTCTTTATCTTTTTTTTCCCCATCCATTTTTGGGAATATCTGGGATATCTGATGGGTACAGTGATGAAATGTGCCTGCACATCAAACATCAGCGTAGTTACTTTAGGTTTGCACAGGAGAGCAATTGGGAGACCAGAAGTGCCCAAACAAGGACCTTCCGTTCCGGCTCGACAAATATTATTTTATTGAAAGATGCACATTCAAATATATACCCAAAATTACTTTTGAAATTACATTAGTATTAAGATTTTATGGGATTTTAGTGATAAGGTTAACATCTATTTTATTTTATAAAATCTATTTAATAAAAATATTTTATTTTTTCTATTTTCATAGCGCTGTATCATTGCACTGTATTATTTTGTTTCATTGTATACAGTACTTTTTTTTTGAAAATTGACAATTTTTATTAAGTTTTTCATAATAGAACACATATAGAAAATTAAAGTACAAGGTGATACATAATAAAGTGCAGTAGTCATTTCCAGAGGAGAGCCCAGCTCTAATAACAGTCGTAACATGAAGTTAGAGTCACTGTACATATCTTGTCTGAATGTTAGATAAAAGGGAAAAAATTATAACAGGTGGACTGACTCTAGATTTATACCACTGGTTGTATACCTTGTACAACTTAACAGAAAAAGAAAAAAGAAGAAAAAAAATAAGAATTAATAGAAAAAAGTGTAGGAATAGAAATTATTGAGAAGAATTGAGAAGAAGGGGGGTTAGTGGAAAGTCCAGGGTGGGATGAGTAGAATTGGGTAGGGAAAGTAGGAAAAGAGAATGAAGGCAGTGGGATCGTACCCCACCCCAGGAGCCCAGTACCCCCTTACCAAAGGGAAAGACTAAGCCTCTCGAGGCCGTCACATGGCAGATTAGGTTATGGGGTTTTCGAAAAGGACCCATAGTTCCCATACTTGGTTATGTTTTTCAAGTTTGTCAGTTAAGGAGGCCGTGAGATATTCCATCCTTTTGACCTCCCTGATCCTAGAGTGCAGTTCCGACATCGAAGGTGGTTCCCTCTGTTTCCATTTTAATGCCACCAGACAACGTGTGGCTGTTAATATATGTGATAGAAGTTTTTTGGATCTTTTAGAGAGGGAGATTGGTGGGAGACCTAGCACAAAAACCTTTGGGTCGAAAGGCACCCCCGGACCAAGGATGGCCTCCAGGAGGGAGTGCACCAACTCCCAATATGGTACAATCAGGGGGCATGTCCAATAAATGTGGTATAGTGTTCCCCTATCCTTATGGCACTGCCAGCAGCGAGAGTCAGTCAGTGGATACATGGAGTGGAGCAAGTCAGGGGTCCGATACCAATGGAATATACAGTACTTTTATTGATGCTGTCAGTGTTACATGTTCAAGCAAGTAGGTACAAACGTGTTATTGTTAAAGTGGAACTTCAGGCAGCTGGCTAAATACACAATTCAAAACATGACTATAAATTACTGTATCTGCCAAAGTTTTGCAAATTGCTTGGACAGTCTTCAGATTCCCACATTGCTGTGACACTGCAACCAGGGGGATCACTTTATTATTTCCTGATTCGGCTTTGCAGCGTCCTGTGTCACTTTTCCACCTGTTCACTGGACAATGAATCTACTGGGTAGGCAGGTGATGATGGAAGCTATAGAGTTGAATCAGACAATAGAAAAGTGACTTTCCTGAGTGTGCAGTGTTACTGCAGTGTGTGAATCACAAGGTTGGTTAAATAGATTTGAAGTTAAAACAGGTAATTTGTATGTATTTCAAATGTGTAACTGACTTTTTCTGGAGTCCAGCTTTACTATACAGTAAAGATGGCATTCCTGAGTTTTTGTTAGCACAATCTTCTCTTTACTTTTTAGCCAAAAATGTATGTACAAGAATGTAATGCACTCATGCGTGTTGTAATGTAATATCAAAGGGGAAAAAAAGCGATCCAGCCCCAATTAGAGACATTTGTCTTTTGCCTCTGGGACTTTGGTATGCTGCATAAAAGAGCACTTATTTAGTATTCTTATACCCAGAGCAACTAGACAATTACAATCTAGGGTAAACTTCAGTAAATGTAGCATTGGGAACAATCACAGAAATTATTTATATCTTATTTTCTCTATTTCTTCCTAATTAAAACCTATAAAATAAAGATGTATTTATTCAAGTTTGCTATCACATGAAATCTGTATTTTGAAATAAAAAGTATATTTAGTTAAAGCGGTTGTTCGGTCATCTGCTAAAAAATTAAAAGTCAGCAGATACAAAAACTGTAGCTGCTGACTTTTAATAATAGGAAAGGGTGGACTCCCACTATGCCAACATCCAATGAGCATATAGAAGGCTTGAGAGTATATCCCAAAGAAAAAGTGGACTCTGTGGGCATATCACAAGGCAAAACATGGTTAAAAGGGCTTTCTTTAACAATCAATTAAAATAACATAAAACATTGAAACAACACCCTAAATTTGGCAAAGTCAACAGATACCCAATATTCACAAATGTGGAGGTTGGATCCTAAGTAATGGAAAATTATATAGAAAGTATTAAGGATAATATAGCAAGTTATGATCCAATCACACCTTGCTTGTCAACTCATTTCACACTTTTGTAGCTTCCTCAGGACAATACTGGGTAGGTGCTGATATACAATTTAAAAAAGAGAGAAAAAACAAAATATAAGTATCCATAACAGTGCAAATTTGTATATGTACAGTAATATTACAGTGTTCATATGCATCTTGGGAAGTTAAACATATAACACATATCACATGTATGCTTACCTGATAATCCTTGAATCTGTCAGGGCTGGGCTCAGCCCTTCCTTCCCTGAGCTGGCCACTCAGCTGTCGGCTAATTGCCAGCTCCTATCTCTCCACAGTGACTCACCTGTTCATGATATCCTGCTCGTCAGTCCTGCCTACTTAAGCCATCCAGCTCAGATGATCTCTGCCTTCGCCATGGTCACATCTCTAGAGATGCTCTCCTGTGTTCCTGTTAATGACTTGCTTGGCTGACATTCCTTCTGGCTCTGGATCCTGCTTGCTGTTCTACTTCGCTCACCTCTGGCTCCCTGACGTTTTGGCTTGTCTGACCATCCGTTCCAGTTCCTGAACTCTGGCTATGTTTTGACTATGTTTACTCCGTTTACCTTTTTTTATTATTATTAACCACTTCAGCCCTGGAAGATTTGGCTGCTAAGGACCGGGCCATTTTTTTTCGATTCGGCACTGCATTGATTTAACTGACAATTGTGCGGACGTGCGACACTGCACCCAAACAAAACTGATGTCCTTTTTTTTTCACAAATAGAGCTTTCTATTGGTGGTATTTGATCGCCTCAGCGGTTTTTATTTTTTGCGCTATAAACAAAAAAAGAGCGACAATTTTGAAAAATCGCAATATTTTGTACTTTTTGCTATAATAAATATTACCTTTTTTTTTTTTTTTTAAAGCACATTTTTTCTCAGTTTAGGCCGATATGTATACTTCTACATATTTTTAGTAAAAAAAATATCGCAAGTGTATATTGATTGGTTTGTGCAAAAGTTATAGCGTCTACAACATAGGGGATAGATTTAAAGCATTTTTATTATTTTTTTTTTTTTTTACTAGTAATGGTGGCAATCCGCGATTTTTATTGGGACTTGCGACATTATGGCGGACACATCGGACACTTTTGACACTATTTTGGGATCATTGGCATTTATACAGCGATCAGTGCTATAAAAATGCACTGATTACTGTAATATAATGCACTGGCAAGGAAAAGGTTAACACTAAGGGGCGATCAAGGGGTTAACTGTGTTCCCTGCTACGTGTTTCTAACTGAAGGGGGATGGGACTGACTAGAGGAAGTGACGGATCGTGGTTCCTAGCTAATAGGAACACACGACCTGTCACTCCTCTCAGAACAGAACAGGGATTTGTGTGTTTACACACACACTTCCCTGTTCTGCCTCTCGTGCTCGCGATCGCTCGTGGCCGGCGGTCATCGCGACCATCAGCCACGAACATCGACACCCCCGCAGTGCAGCGGGCATGCGCGTGCGCCTGCTATCCCAACCCTGCGAGCCGACGTATAACTATGACAGTTCGTGGGGTCGTGCTGACCTGCCACAGTAAAATGACGGCGGCTGGTCGGCAAGCGGTTAAACAAGTGAGATTTAACTGTACTTCTGTCTCAGTCTGATTCATGGTTTCTGACAGTAAGCGAAGGCCATGAATTCAGAAGATGCAGTCAGTCCACTTGTTGGTAATATTTTTTCCAGATTGGATGAGCAGGATCACCGCATGGATCAGTTTGCCATGGCGTTACAAACACTCCTGAGTCGCACAGCTCACCTGAAATCTCCCACTGTGGCTGCTCTGGTACAACCTGTGTTGCAGGCCGTCCCTGCTGCTGCTCCAGTCTCTGTGTAGGCACCCGCCTTGAGTATTACCTCTATAAGAGGTATGTCTGGTTCCGCTCTGCTTCCCCAGCGATTTTGGGGCGGTCCAGTCCAATGCAGAGGGTTTCTCAACCAGGTTGAGATATACTTTGAGATGCTGCCCCAGGCGTTTCCCACGGACAGAAGCAAAGTAGGTTTCGTGATATATTTGGTTTCTGAGAGAGCCTTGACCTGGGCAAACCCTCTGTAGGAGAAACAAAAACCTGTTGTCTTGAGTTACTCTGAGTTTGTGGCTTCCTTTAAAAGGGTATTTGACGTTCCCGCACGCTCCGCTTCTGCTGCCAAGTGCCTCATGTCCATCAAGAAGAGTACGAGAACTGTTGCCGATTACGCCATTGAATTCTGTACTTTGGCAGCAGAGGTTGCTTGGAACAATGAGGCCCTCGTGGCTGCTTTTTCTCATGGTCTCTTGGATACCATCAAGATCGAGATAGCAGCCCGAGATATACCCACTGACCTGGAGAAGTTGATCACGTTTGCCATCCTCATTGACTCCAGACTCAAAGAAAGACTCTCTTTTAAGGAGCGCTTGTGGAAGCCTCATGTATATTTGTCTCCGAGCTTTGCAGTCCCACCCTTGCCTCCCTCACCTCCCATGCCTCCTGGTACTGAGTCAATCAGTGAAGATGAAACCATGCACTTGGGCTTTACGCGTCTCTCTGCGGATGAGAGAACCCTTAGAAGGAGGGAGAGATTGTGCCTTTATTGTGGCCAGGCAGGTCACTTTTTGAAGTCTTGCCCTACCCCTCCAGGGAACGCCCGAACCTTGAGGTCCTGTCACGGACAGACCTTAGGTGACGTTGTTTCGTCCCCAGTTATCCAGAAGGATAAGCCCCTGGTTTCGGTTACCCTTTCTTGAGCTGAGTCGTCCTCTTAGATGCTGCCTTTGTATCGTAGCACCCGATTACGTTGCAGTTGAATGACACTCCACTTGCAATTGAGGCTCTTGATGGGAGACCTCTACAGCCTGCCCATGTGACTTGTGAGACTGTTCCATTGTCTATAGCCGTAGGGGCTCTTCACCATGAGATAATGCAATTCCAAGTTATTTCCTCACCTAAGTTTCCGCTGGTTATTGGTTATTCTTGGTTACAGAGGCACAACCACTTTTTGATTCGCTCCATGCTGAGGTTCTCTCCTGGTCGCTACAATGCAGTAAGACATGCTTCCAGAAGGTAGCCAAGGTCCTGTGCACTTCTCTCTCCTCCCTGCCGGAGGAGTACCGCAATTTCATCGATGTCTTTGGCAAAGGTCAAGCCGGTAGTTTGCCTTTTGTATACACACTGCTCGTATGATCGCGCAATTGACCTTCAACCTGGTGCCATACCCCCTCGTGGCCGGGTTTACCCTTTCTCGGTCTTGGAGGATAAGGCCATGGAGGAGTATGTTGCAGTCGCACTTTCTCGAGGTTTCATCCACAAATCCTCGTTTCCTGCTGGTGCTGGTTTCTTTTTGTGAAGAAGAAGAGTGGTGAACTGAGACCTTGTATTGATTATTGGGGTCTCAATCATTTAGTAGAGAGGAGTCTCCAGTTGCACACAATTTGGGTATCGTCACTGTTGGATTTTACTTGTTGGCACTCAGTAAGGATTATTTGGAACAATATGGATTATATACATTTTTGAGACACACTTTATTACATGTCCAAATTACTATTTCACTCGCAGAAAGTAAGAGAGTATACATGTTCCTTCAGTCAATTTATACATACATCTTGATTGGTATATCTGAAGCTGGTTCTCCGGCGACGATGTGTTTTGTGTCGCAGTCTGTGATGTGTGGTGTCCCCATTCTTTGATTCAAAGTTTATCAGGCAAGCATACATGTGATATGATATGTTATATGTGTAACTTTCCAAGATGCATATGAACATTGTAATATTACTGTACATATACAAATTTTCACTGTTACGGATATTTTGTTTTTTCTCTCTTTTTTTTAAATCGTATATATATCACCTACCCAGTATTGTCCTGAGGATGCTACAAAAGTGTGAAACGCATTGACAAGCAATGTGTAGAGGAGTGATTGGATCATAACTTGCTATATTATCCTTGATACTTTCTACATAATTTTCCATTACTTAGGCTCCAACCTCCACATTTGTGAATATTGGGTATCTGTTGACCTTGTCAAATTTAGGGCGTTGTTTCAATGTTTTATGTTATTTTAATTGATTGTTAATTAAAGAAACCTTTTCAACCATTTTATGCCTCGTGATATTCCCACATAGTCCGCTTTTTCTTTGGGATATACTCTCAATCCTTCTATATATTTTAATAATAGGACACTCACCTGTCCCAAGATCAAGCGCTGTCCTCACTGACTCAGTTTCTTCACCGGTCTTCAGTCCCCAGCGCCGGCATACTCACTGTGGGTAGCCGTCTGTGACTGCTTGCGGCTTCACAGCTGGATGCTCACTGTGCATGCATGAACCATGCTACTTTCAGGGACCTGTGATGTGCCCCAGAAGGCTGCAAAGGAAGGAGGGGGGGCAGAACTTCCACTTGGATCAGGCACGGCGATCTGACCGGAAGTGGTGGAGTAGGTATCTGTCAATACCAGGTGTCTGCTCCCCCAAAAAATGATGAGCCAAATGTGAAGGAGGAGGGGGGTGGGGGAAGAAGAGCGGAACTTCCCCTTTTGGGTGACGTTCTGCTTTAATATAGACTATCAAGGGAAAATGTTGCTCTTTTTCTCATGGCCCTTTTGCATTGTCCTAAAAGGTTCCACCCTCCTCCTACACATGTGTATATTTATCCAGATTTGACTGCCATTGTCTTCATGTTTGTTTACTTCCAGCAGTGAAAGGCTCCTTTTTCTGGCTGTGTTTGTGAAGTACAGCCTCATAGAATTCTTTGGGGCTCATCTTCCTCCGTCTCTTGGCCAGGAGACCACCCCATAGATTGTACAATCTGTGGATTGTACTGAACAGGTATGACCAGGAGAGGGAGCCCTTCGTCTCTGGATGTAAACAAGGAGGTCGGGGCCATCAGATCTTGGAAAAATATACATTTATGGAGGGGAAGGGGGAGATTGTTTTTTGTCGGGGCAAAAATAATAAGTGTACTTTGTCATAAAATGTTCTTACACTTTAAAGGGTCTAAAGTGTCCAGTCATTAAATTGATAATGTTATAAACTCTACACAAAAGAGGATAATGGGTTACACGCCTCTCTGTTTTGGTGGCCGATAGGACTGAATGTTTTGCAACTATTACATCATCACAAAAATATGTATTTCTAGCCAAATCTATGATTCCTTTTTTTTTTTTTTTTTTTAGTAGACTGGTGAAGGTGTAGAACCCCTGCCAGGTTTTTATTGCTTAAAGTAGAACTTTAGGCAAAACTTTTTTAAACATTTTGGATAGGGTAAGGGAGGGTCATAACCCCTGTCAGTTTAGTTTTTTGCTATCTGTTTCCCATTGGCGATATTTCTATTCACTTTTTGTCCCATAGCTAAAACAGGAACTGGGAAAGTCCCTGCAAATTAGGGGAATTCCTTGGGGACACCCAGATCACCCGAACTAATGTGCTCATTGAAAAACTTCCCCTCTATTACTTTTTTGAAGAACAAAGAGAAGCCCCCAATGGGACTTTTTAGGCCATGTAAATAGGTAAGGAGTATAGCCGTAATTGAATATCTAAAACTAGCAACAATGTAAAATCACAATGTAGATTTTATTGAAAAATACATATAAAACCAAAAGAGCAGCTGGTGTATTAATTGATACATCTACAATATGATCAACATGTACAATATGTAACTTAGAATTCTACAATGTCCATGTAGTTGTCACGATACATGTACCGAGACCGAACACAGCAGAGTCATTTGAGGTGTTTCAGAAATATACTCATTCCTTCTTCAGGAGTATATATTAGTAGAACAGAGTTACTTCTATAAATAAATATATGAGAATATAAGTACATTGTCATAATTGCAAAACACTTGGTTGGTTAGTATAACAATATCAATTGCACTTACATATTATGTAGAAAAGGATTGTTTTAACCACAGCCGGCATATGATCTGATATCGAAAAAGAGGTATATATCTCCGGATTAGATTATTTTTATGTCATCTAATCCGGAGATACTCAGTACTCATCTAATCCGAAGTACTTGCCATCTTGGGCATCACTCCTGAGAGAGTGCTGGCGTGTGTTCTCTGGTGGTCCTTGTCTGACCTCTTTGGGTCAGGAATACAGACTTGTCGTTTCTCCCTGGCTTTAAGATAGGTCTTTAACCATTTGGTACCCTATCTATAGCTGAATTTCAGATTTGCCATAATGGGAGGATCCTTATGCTGAAGTGAGCTTTCAATAACTTTCAAACAGTTGTTTGATTTTATTGTATGTCTAAAGCTGATATCTAGGCTGATACAAAATCAGTTTCTCCCTGAAGTTTGTTTGAAGTCATGTGGGCATCCGATAATTTCCAATCAATATCCAAGTTCATATCCCTTAATAAAACAAACAAAACAAAATCACGGATGGTTCTCTGACTCTAAGTGCCTGTGGAAATTCGGTGTGCCTGGCTGTGCAGAGTTGGGGATCCCAGTATACTTGCAGCTTCTTAGGGGGTGTGCTACACATGCAGTTAACCTTTAAATGTTTGTGAACAGTACATGCTTTATTTTATTTTTTTGCAATGATCATCGTCACACTAGATTGTGTGAATACTTGTTTTCACTTTTGACCTCCATGTAGTGATCCTCAGTGAAGGTCAGGCTGTCAAATACATTTGTGTTTCTCCAAGTATGAGATTGCATTCACATTTCATTTTTCAAATGTCAAATGGAAAGAAACTTACTGGCAGCATTTATTTTTTTATTTTGGCCTCTCCCTGCCCATAAGCTAATATTCTGTCTCAGTTATGTTTTGTTAATAGGTTCTTCTCATCTGATATATACAAGTGTGATATCAGTGACACCATGAGGAGGTTGTGGAGGGGCCATGGCCCTATGCACACAAGGATTGCCAAATGGTTTTCTTATGCCTGTCTTGTTCTTTTACACTGTCCAGGTATCGGCCCCACACTAGTGTGTGTGGTTTATTAATAAGAAGTGGGATTATGAACGTTTTTGAGGAAGAACTGGCTCAAGTTTCCATTATTAATCAATAGGATTCTCCCTTTTCATTTTCCTATTCTGCAGTGAAGTAATGAAAGGGAGGACCACAAGCTGAAAACAATATTTAATTCATTTTTAACATTTAAAATAAACTTGCCCATCCATCCATGTCTCCATGCTTTATTTCATCAAGAGATCACTTTGAAAAACACTCCCCTAGCATTTTTAGCCACAGCCATTTTGACTAAGGACAGATGATTTGTGTAGAATTTTCTTCCTGGAATCCATCTACCCTTAGCTCAGGCATGCAGGCAGAAGGATGTGCTTAGCCGAGAAAACCCCTCCTCCAGATGAAAGGAAAAAAATGCTCATGTAGACTCCTGGGATGTATGACATCATTTTAGCCTGGGCCAGAAACCAGAAAGTAACTGAAAAAATGTAAAAACAAAAGTTTAAAACAAGTAAATATAATATACGTTCCTATTTATGTACTAATGCTAGCAGCATAAGGATTAAAAATAGTTACTGTTGATTGAGTGCTAGTTCACACCAGATGCAGTTCAGTGTGTTTTTTTTCTGCATTAAAAATGCATGAACAGTGTTTTTATGTATTCCAATGGCTCTAGTTCACACCAGTGCAGTCAGTTCCAGTTCAAAAAAGTGCAAAAAAAGTAGAACATGCTGCATTTTTTCTGCACAGAACTGTACTGGAACATAGCAAATTGTATCAAAAATGCACTGGAACTCTATGTGGTGTGAACTGTAAGCAAAAACTGATCCGGAACGTATGAGTGCATTTTTGTGGTGTGAACTGGGCCTGAGAGAGTTTAGTTCCATGTTAAAGTGACCCCAACACTACAGGCTCAAGAAAGCAAATAGCAATACTTGCCAAAAAAGAGGCTTTATACTTATTTTTCCAGTGGCACATGTCTTGAAACATCACTGCAATGGTGCTTCCACGCTGTTAGAAGTAATAAACACTTCCAGATGTGTTAATTCCTGCCAAGCACAGTGGTCCCTCCCACCATCTTGTATGTCACTACAGGATGTATGAGCTGGTAGGAGGAACCACTGCATATAACGGGGGAAACAGGTATTTGTCTCATCTGGTAGTCAAAATAAAGCTAGCCATATAGGGCTTGATATTCTCTCATTTTCTGTGGGCTTAAAGTGGTTCTAAAGGCTTAAGGTTTTGTACCTCTATACATTAATGTAAAAAACCTTCTGGGTGCATCCCCCCCAGCCCCCCTTATACTTACCTGAGCCCCATCTCGATCCAGCAATATGCATGAGAGCAGTGGCTCTCCTTGGTCTCTCCCCTCATTGGCCCCCACTGCTGTCAGTCACAGCCAGCAGGTCAATAAGGAGAGAATGGGGGTGGGGTGGAGCCAGGCTCTATGCGTGAATGGACACTCAGAGCAAGCAAGTAGCTTACTATTTGGGGCACTCGGCAGGGGGGAGGAGCCAAGACCGCCAATGGGGGGGGGACCCAAAAAGAAGAGGTTGGGGCTGCTCTGTGCAAAACCATTACACAGAGCAGGTAAGTATAACATGTTTGTTAATTTTTATTGTTATTTTTTTAAATCTTTCCTTTAGAACCACTTGAATGGGAGGAAATCAGTCAATTCAAACAAATACACTAAACAACATGGATGCAAGCTTTTCTCTGGCTGTTTTATTTGTCAGAACCTTGACTGCATCTGATAGGATATAGTCACTGTTTAGCCATTACATTTTTATCTGGCTTAGTTGTCTATGGTTAGCCTAAGTCGCACACTTTAACCCTAACTTGAGCCCTTTTAGTTTAAATAGACCTTTATTAGTAACACATTTTAATACTAATATTAAACTTTTAATCTAACCCTCATCCTAAATTGGGACTTTTTTTCTTTTTTAAAAAAAAAATCTTTTTATTATTCTTTTTTAAAGAAGTAAAGGTACATAGATAGAGTCCCTGGGCATACCCCTGCTCACAAGAACAAAGAAAAAGACAAAATAATACAAAACATAACAAAGCAACTAGCTAGAACAAAACATCCCAAAAAAACTTCTAAACTTCTAAAAACTGGAAGGCATGAGCAAAATATCGCCCCCCCCCCTCCCCATAACAGAACGTATCTGCACAATGAATTTCATGGCATGATCAACAGTTATTAATTAAATGAAAGCTGCAGGTTTAAAAATATCAAATTATTTGTATTTTTTTTTTTACAGTACAATTTAGGAGAAGAGGGTTAGGGGGACCCTGGTTGTGAGAGCTTAAGCTTCATGTACACAGGACTTTTTTACAACCTCTCCTGAACGATTTAACCTGACAAATAGTAACCCATGTTTAAAAAGTCCATTTAGCAGCTGCAGTATACATGAGGGCTACAATCTAAGGAAAGCAGAAGTGATACAAAAGGCCATCTATTGGTGTTGTTGTAATGATGTGTTTTCTGTACAGACAGGTGGGGTACTCTCTCTAATAGAATGTACGCTGATTGAAGAACCAGATATGAACGACGATGACTGTAAGTAAGCCTGTATAGCTTTTTACTTCCTATAAACCACAATGGGTGTACATATTCCTATCCAACAATTCCCAGTTCTATTAATTTCCCTCTGTTTTAGTAAAGTTGCTGGATAAATGGTAGTAACATAATGCATAATATTCCAAGGCAAAATGGTACGATAGGGAACATATTATGGATCTGTACATATTTTCTTTATATAAAACGGACCTTAGGACCTTAACACCTTTTTTTTTTTCCAGTGAGGTAATTAAGTATATGTGTATTTTTTATCTCCTTTTGAGTCAGCAGGTGGAGCTCTAGGCTCCCGTGTTCCTCGCCTGTTTACAGAGCTCAGTAGCTAAAATTTACACACACGAGTAAATGAGTCATAGGAGTGACTCCCTTATTGGATCTCAGTGAGAGCCTGCATTATGATTACTACTGTTCTTGCTTTTTAACTAACCCATGGTTTTCTGCCAACAACTTGTCATGTATTAAATGATTATTTGTGTATTAGATACTGAAAAAATGTAATGCGTATGGTTAAAACAATACATAAAAAATCCATATAAATAAAATTTACTCGGTTATCTTTACTCTACAGTTAAATTTGAAAACATGTGAAGGAAACATTTCTAAACTGAAAAAAAAAATTTGATCTTCATACTAGCTAGTACTTTGACTATGTGGTTACCCTACTTTGTAAAATATTCAGGCTATTCTGAAGTTATAGTTCTGTAAACATCTATTGCAGAATGTGATTCTTGGAACTAGGCAAATGTGTTCTTTAAAGCTGGTCATGCACTGTTAGAATTTCTGGCTCAACAAAAGTCAGTTATTCAATTGACTTTTGTCTAAGGAGCCCGGTGGAAGATTGTAGGCACAGCTGATTGAGTGCCTTCAACCAATCAGCTGTAGACACTGTTTAGGTATTCTGGCAATTCTGACAGCTGTGGCTAGCGGCTTTCAGAATACATTAGCTCAGTTGGGGAAAATTTGTCTATCCATGCCATGTGTGTGAATGGAGGTACATGTTAGATTTCTTTCATTTCACCTGCAGGATGTACAAAAGAAATATATAGGTTAAAAGCCTAAGTGCATTCAAAATAAAAAAACAAAAAAATCAGCACAAGGAACATAATTTACAGTTCGTAGGATATGTTCCTAGTTCTAATATACTGTATATTCTGTTAGGTAAAATCCTCCCTTCATTGATGTCCCACCACCACCCTCCACCCCCAGCCACCATAATCTTCCAGAGTGGCGGGGGTCAATAGAACTTTGGGAGCTGTCAAAGGCTCTCATCAAAATTTCTGGATTATGCCTGACCCTTCCACTCAGCTTTCCATTGATAGAAGCTGGTGCTACAGTTTCTATAAATTAATAATGATCTATGAATGAAGGGCGGGTGGAATGTTGTAAGGTTCACCCCCTCCATTTTATTCATAGCAGCTGTAGTACAGCTGCTATGAATAGAGGAGTGGGGTGGAAAGGGCAGACATAGTCGGGCAATCTTGATGAAAGCCTGTGATAGCTCCCACAGTTCTTTTACAAAGTCTTTATTGGTTGAAAAATTCTACAGATTAGTGCGATGGTTACATCAAACATGAGACGGAGAGGAAGATCCCAACAAAGGGATATTATATACATGGTACAATATTCATCAGTACAATAAAAAACAGCAGCGATACTTCATGATGAAGATCATTTAATGCCCCAGAGTATATTGTATGGTAGGCAAAGGCTCAGAAACCTCAAGCAATAAAGAGCGGTGCAAACATACATAGATTAACTGCATATTGATTATGGATAAGAGAGAAAAATAATTGTTTGGTTTTTTTATCTTTTATTTATTTATTTTTTTTTCATCGCTGTAACCATCTTCACTGGACCAACCCCATGGAAACCATGAGTGTCAGAAAAAGTTTACAGAAAAAGGAAGGGAATGGTTAGACTGTAGAAGACAAGGGGGGATATAAGTGAGAAAAAAGAGGAGGAGAGAAAGGATGGACGAGTCCGTTGGGGGGGGGGGGTATGCATCCGGAGACCCTTAAATTGAAAAAAGTAGCCTGTTGAACCCAGAGGATTGGTTGTATGATATCCATGGTTGCCAGACCCTGAGAAATTTTTTGTGAGTATCGGAAGTGAGGGCCACCAATTTCTCATTAATCATAATGTCGCTCATGCGGTTTTTAACTTCTTTGAAGCTGAGTACTGGGCTTTTCCATGTCCTCACAATGGTCAACTTAGTTGCATTAAAAAGGTGCAGGGCCAATTGGTGTTCCGGGCAGAGGAGTTCAAGGATAGGTTTACACAGAAGGGCTTCATAGGGGTCTCTTTTAAGGTTGGAAAGGAGCATGTTACGAAGAAGGGTGTAAACCCTGACCCATAGTCTACATACTTTGGGACAAGTCTACCAAATGTGGGCCATGGTACCTTCCTACGAACAACCCTGGTAACAGTGAGGGGAATAGGAAGGAATAAAACAAGCTAGTCTGGCTGGCATATAATACCATCTATAGAACACTTTTTGTATGCATTTTTCAGAATGAGATCATTCCTAGCACTCTTCATAAGGGCTATTCATGATCTGCCAGTCCTCTGGGTCCAACTGTTTACCCAAGCCTCTCTCCCATTGGAGATGATACAATCTCACTGGGAGTTTCCTAGAGGAATTGATTGAGGAGTAAAGTAAAGATAATAATCATGGGGAATGGGGTTTAGCCCTGCAGATGCTTTCAAAGGGGGTCAAGGTGTATGGGTTAGGTCAGGCCTTTGTGAGTTGTTGGAGGAAGTGTTTAATTTGAAGGTAACTATAATGTTCCCGAAGGGGGATATCATGGGAAGGTCTGAGAACATCGAATGTTATTATTCTCATAGGGGTGAACAGGGAATCAACACCAGTGAATCTATTATCCATCCACCATGATGATTGTTTAGGATTCTCACATCTGGGGGGAAATAAAGGGCAGTGAGTAAGACGCAGTAATGGTAAGTGGGGGAATAGTAGTCCTGTCGAGAATTTAACAGAGTCCCATAGGCGAAGAGATTGTGTCATACATGGCCCAAACCCACGTTGGTGTTTTGTGGGGGGAGCCAGGGTACCGAGGAAATGGGAATAGGGTGAGATTCCACCAGATCAGTAGTGGCCCATAATGACATTTGATATGTGTCATGAAGGTGAGATAGTGGGGCTATGTTCACTGCCGTGTAGTATGCCTGAAGATTGGGGACCGAAAGACCTCCGTTGATCCGCCAAGTCTACAGAGTCTGCTTATTGATCTGGGGTCGTGTGGAACCCCAGACAAATTTCAAGAGCTTGCGTTGGTGAATTCGTAATATATAAAAGTTGATCAGGACTGATAATACTTGAAAGAGATACAACAGTTTCGGAAGGTAGGTCATATGAACCGCAGAGATCCTGCCAAACAGGATAGCGGGAGGTGAGACCAGGTAGATGGGATGTCAGTGAGCTTTCTAAAGAGAGGAGGGAAATTGGCCTGGTACAGTCCGTCATATTTAGGAGTGAGACGTATACCCAGATAGGGCAATGAGGGGAGCCATTGAAATGGGAAATTGGCTTTTAGAGAGGTCAGTTATGAGGAGGAAAGGTTTACGGACATCGCTTAGACTTAGTAGGGTTAACGCGTAGTCCCGAAAGAGACGCAAAGGCCTCCAAAAGGGAGAACAAATTAGGCAGTGAGATTCTGGGTGCTGTTAGAGTCAATAGGATGTCATCTGCAAACAAGGAGATCTTATGAGCAGAACTCGCTACTTCAATACCTTTTATATCTGGATATGAACGGATCGCCTCCGCCAGCGGTTCCATAGCGAGTGCCCCTCCAGATAGGAAAAATAGAGGATTCAAATCCGTAGTATTAAATTTTAGCCTGAGGGGCATTGTACAATGCTGCCAGCCAATTTAGAAAGGAAGTGCCAAAGCTGTAGTGGCGGAGTACTGTCATGAGATAAGGCCAGGACAAAGTGTCAAAGGCCTTGTTCACATCCAGTGACAAAAGCATAGTTTCCAGGGAGCGGTTATGGGCAAGGTGCTGCAATTGAATGATTCTCCTAATGGCATCCCCTGCCTGTCTTTGTGGTACAAACCCTACTTGGTCTTTTTAATTAAATGGGGGAGGAAGGAGTTCAAAAGGTTAGCCAAAATTTTGGTAAGGATCTTCATTAATCAACATTAATTAAAGATATAGGTCACAAATTGGCCCAAAAGGAGTGATCACGTTCAGGTTTTGGCAACATAACTATATTAGCCATCAGAAGATCAGGCGAGAAGTTCTGACCATTTTTAACGGAATTAAACATGGCCGTCAAGGGAGAGGCTAACACGTCCACTAGCTTTCTATAATAAAGTGTTGTAAAGCAATCCAGGCCCGGCCTCCTCCCCTCTTCTTTAATACATTGTCGGACTTCAGATTCTTGGATGTCACGGTCCATAAGGTCCATATGGGCCTTGGATATGGTAGGCAGCGGAATACGCTGCAAAAAGTCTGCCATATCCTGGTTGTTGGTGAGGTCTTGGGTAGAGTATAAAGTACCGAGTCTATGGCGGAACTCATCCAGTATCTGGACCGGATTGCTAGTAAGTATATTATGTTAAGTGCGTAAAGTATTAGGGGTGCTTTTGGGGTTGAAAGTACATAACCTTTTGGCCAGCATTTGGTTTGTTTGCTTTAATATACCAATGTTGGTGAGACCAGCACAGTGCGCGCTCTGCCTGATTGGTGAGACATAAGTCTAATTCTGTGTGAGCCTGGTCCAAAAGTTTACGGTTAGCAGGTGTGGGTTTTTTTCAAAAAATGTGGAAGTGGATTCCAGTGTTTTCTGCAGCTTTTGGCATTTTCTTTTGCGTTTTGAGGCTATCTGGATAATATGACCCCTGAGCACAGCCTTATAGACCCCCACAGAGTCATCATGGAGGAGACAGAAGTGGAGTTGAGGTGAAAATATTCTACGGAAGTTTTTAACAGATCTTCCTGAATGTCGTGAAGAGATAATAGCGAATCATTCATGATCCATGAGGAATGTCGAGGGTTATGCACTAAGGACCGGCAGACCACAAGAAGGGGATCATGGTCCATCCAGGGGGCCGCAAGAATAGACACAGGGAGATGTTTTATAAGCATTATTATATGGTCAATTCTAGAGTGAGAATGATGTGAGTGAGAGTAGTACGTGTAATCTTTACTTAGTGGATGCAATTCTCTCTAGAGGTCTACCAGATCATGAGAGCGTAGGGAGTGCAGATGAGACAGCCACCCTTTCTGAAGGGTATTTATCCAGTACGGGATCCAGGGCCACATTCGAGTCCCCTGCTAAAACCAGGGTACCTTTTTGGTGAGATGTCAATAGGGAGCAGACATGGGATAAGAAGGGTCCCGGGTTAGAATTGGGGGCATAATAGGTCATTATGGTAACTTCTGCATCCTGAATGGTACCCATGAGCAGGAGGTATCTACCATTGGGGTCTGTTATCTGGTTAATACAGTTAAAAGGCACCAATTTGCGAAAAGCGATCAGAACTCCCCTCAGTTTGGTCGGGCCGTTAGCCATAAACACCTGAGGGTATTGGGCGTCAAAATACTTAGGGCTAGAGGCAGAGGAAAAATTTGTTTCCTGTAGACATGCTATATCTATACGTTGTTTTTTAAGATACTTAAATACTTTCACCCTCTCTTGTGGCGAGTTCATACCTTGAACATGTAACGACAACCAGTGTAGCGTCATGGTGGAAAAGTGGTTAAGGGCTTACCATTGTCATCAGTTGCAACCCCCGCGGACTCAGAGAAGGGTAAAGAGAAGGGAGATCGTGGGGAAAGAAGAGGGAGGTAATAAAAGAGAGGGGAAAGAGAAGCACAATAAGGCCAAGGAAATCTCGAAAAAATTTGGATAAGCAATAGTGCAACCAATTGTGGATCTGGGGACCCACCAAGAGGTCGGTGGTTGGCTAGGACCATAGTCCTAAGCAAGTGCCGACTCTGTGGGGGCGCAGTGGTCCACCAACCTATTCGGCTTACTTAACCATTTAAACCAAAATAAAAATGCATAAAAATGAGCACTTAATATAACGTAATATATTAGACACAAACTGTTAAAGAGAAAACAGTAATTTCTAGCTCAAATACAAGATTGGGTTAGACCCATTCCAGGCTCCCCGGGCAAGGCCAGGGGAGGCCCAGGAGAGGTAACTAGCATAGAAATTGAGCAACTTAGGTGCTGGTATCAACTACCTATTAGGCAACTGTTGTGGTAAATCAAAACAACCAGTGAGAACGTGCAATATCTGGTAGGTCAGAGGTCATCCACGATGGCCAGAAGGAGTAATGTCACAGTCCGTAGACTGAAATGGGCACGGAGTGGACCTTTAATCTGAATGAGTAACAACTGGCCAATGATAAATCTAAAACATCAGCCAAATCAACTGTTGGTCGCCATCTATCAAATTGGGCGACCCGAGGTGGCGGTCCCACACTTGGCAGTATCGGCCACTTTTAAATGTAAAGCAACAATCATGTGTGCATTAAAATAGTAAACAAAAAATAGGAAATAAAATAGATATATAAAAGTTTGATACCAACAATGCGGCTCTAGGGAGCCTCTCAGAGACTGCGGCAAGATGGAATCAACCTCAGCCAAAGTAGCCTACGATGTGGAAAAAGCTTGAGAAATAACTCATGTTGAAGTAAAAACCTGGAGTTCAGGAAAGTTCAGTTGCTCAGCAATTGGGGACATCCTGGAAGCATTGAGCTTGAAGGGAACGGATGGCCCGGGAGCCTTGTTGGGATGCCTGCGATGGTTTGCGGGGAGGTTGTACCAATCATGGGCGGGAGGACAAGGAGGACGATTCCTCTTTGGATGGAGGGAGATCCAGTTGAAGGTCCTGAAAGTGGAGTCCCAAATCGGGCAAGGAAGATGCTTGAACTTGGTGACCTCGATGGGAAAAAGAAAGCTTAAAGTCGAACCCCCACCTGTATTTAATACTTTGGGTTTGCAGGATTTGGAGATTTGGTTTCAAGTTCCTTCTTTTAGATCCGCAAACAGCTGGAAAGAATGGTTTTGAAAGCAGAGATCCGGACGTTCCCTCGCCGCTTGCAAGAGTCTCTCTTTAGTGCGGTAAAAGTGAAACTTTGTAATGACATCTCTGGAAGGGCCATCTGTAGATTTGGGTGCAAGGGATCTATAAATGCGGTCAAATTCCAGAGGTTCCAACGGGATCTCAGGTGCCAATTCCCGGAAGAAAGCGGTGGCCGTGCCTTGCAAGTCGGTAATGACCTCCGGAATCCCACAGACTCTAAGATTGTCCCTGCGGGCCCTGTTTTCAGAGTCCTCCAGCGTTTCAAGCTCAGCATTAAGTTTGGCAACCTCATCCTCGTGGCCCTCTAGCACTGTGGTGATTAAATCCATCCGTTGTTCAAGCTGATTTGTGCGGTGGCCTAGCTCTTTAAAGCCTTGCTTGAGATCAGAGGAGAGCTTGTGGGAGGCTCTCATCTCTCACAATGGAACAGAACTTGGCCAGCATTGCATCTGAGTTATGCAGGTCAGGGCTTACCAGGTCTGAAGGGAATTGCTGCAGGCTGTCTGAAGGGGAAGCTGGACCTGCTACAGAGAGCCTCGTGGTGTCATCAGGCTCAGGTGGTTCGGGCGCCATCTTGCCTTTTCCCATTGCAGGAGAAGCTTTACTCTGTTAAGCTTTGTTTTGTTTTTCTCCGAGCGGTACATACCCGTAGGTGCCTGGCGGTGTCCGCTGTCCCGAGGGCCTGGTAGATCGTGTCTGCAGGGGAGTAGTGCTCTGTCAGCCGGGGATGTAGTGTCCGCTGGCGTGAAGCGCAGGGAATAGGCAGCCTTATCCCACGATTGCGCGCATGCGCCCAGCTCCCACAGTTCTAATAAACCCCACCACACCTGGAGACTACATCAGCGGGGGGGGGGGCATCAATGGAGGAGGATTTATGACGATTTTGCTTAACAGAATAGGTAACAGGGACACATCCTACTGGCTGTAAGTCATGTGCTTTTGTGTTTTTTATTTTGTCTGGGCTTTAGGCTTACATACCCCACTTTATTTAGTAACAATTTATTAATTCCAGAGATTCTCAGTTTCAGTTATTCTTGCACATTATATGCAGAGAGACCAGTTGTTAGGAGTAAAGTTGTACTAAATGACTGGTAAAGATGCCGAAATCCAGCCCAAAGGCCTTCTAAAAAGTCCATCTAAGTCTGGCTGTTGGCATACGGAAAGTCTAAATAAGGCATATTTATTAAACGCTTCTATTTTAGTGTAATGGCATTGTTTCCTGCATTACGTTAGCACTTCAGTGAAGGGCTTGATTTGCTGACTGCAATTACAGTAACTCAGCATTAAATGTGTTAAAAGCAAAGCACTTCTAAAACTAGCAAAAAGCCTCCCATGGGAGCTATGTGCCCTCAGCTATTCATTTATCTGTTTTTAACATGTCTCTGAAAAAAACAATATAGATTGTAGGATAAAAGAAATTCATATTTTTCCATGCTGTTGGACAAGGTGAAACGTAGAACTCTCAAAATTAACAGTCCAGCCTAAAGATATCTGCTGTTACTCTTATTATCCAGAAATCTCTCATCTGTGCGCCTTTCTGAAATTATGTTCACTTTGTTACCTTTGGGGTAACTTTAGGACAGGGGTAGACAACCTCGGCCCTCCAGCTGTGGTGAAACTATAAATACCATCATGCCTCTGCCTCTAGGAGTCATGCCTGTGATTGTCAGGGTCTTTCAATGTCTCATGGGACTTGTAGTTTCAAAACAGCTGGAGGGCTGAGGTTGCCTACCCCTGCTTTAGGACAATGCTCCATCAATACTTTTGACAGTGAACAGTAGACAGTGCTGTTATTGGCCATTGAGGGATCGATTGGATGGAATGGTTGGCTGTTGTTGAAGCTTAGCGCTGAACCTGCTGCAGATACTGTAGGTTCAAGGCTCAACGTGTATTCTTCCCCCCTGCTGTGCACTCTGTCACTTCCTCTATACAAGCAGAAGGAGCTGTGTGATCTAGTACACAATTGACTGGAAAGGTAGTGACATTGCTTCATACTGAGTTCCATCATAATGAACGTGGACTACAGTGACTGGACAAATCTGACAGTAAAGTCTGGCTCACTTGAATTGCCTCCCACTGAGTAGGGCGCTGTTAAAGTGACTATAAAGTCAAAAACAAACATGATATACAGTGGATATAAAAATTCTACACACCCCTGTTAAAATGTCAGGTTTCTGTGATGTAAAAAAATTAGACAAAGATAAATAATTTCAGAAATTTTTCCACCTTTAATTTGGCCAATAAACTGTACAACTTAGTTGAAAAACAAACTGAAATCTTTTAGGTGGAGGATAGTAAAACTAAAAAACTAAAATAATGTGGTTGCATAAGTGTGCACACCCTCTTATACCTGGGGATGTGGGATGTAGCGGAGTTCAGAATTAAGCAATCACATTCAAACTCATGGTAAATAGGAGTCAGTACACACCTACCATCATTTAAAGTGCCTCTGATTAACCCCAAATAAAGTTCAGTTGTTCTAGTATGTCTTTCCTGACATTTTCTTAATCGCATCCTACAGCAAAAGCCATGGTCCACAGAGAGCTTCCAAAGCATCAGGGGGATCTCATTGTTAAAAGGTATCAGTCAGGAGAAGGGTGCAAAAGAATTTCCAAGGCATTAGATATACCATGGAACACAGTGAAGACAGTCATCATCAAGTGGAGAAAATATGGCACAACAGTGACATTACCAAGAACTGGACGTTCCTCCAAAATTGATGAAAAGATCAGAAGAAAACTGGTCAGGGAGGCTGCCAAGAGGCCTACAGCAACCTTAAAGGAGCTGCAGGAATATCTGGCAAGTACTGGCTGTGGTACATGTTACAACAATCTCCCATATTCTTCATATGTCTGGGCTATTGGGTAGAGTGGCAAGATAGAAGCTTTTTTGCGAAGAAAAGCATCCAAGCCCGGCTAAATTTTGCAAAAACACATCTGAAGTCTCCCAAAAGCGTGTTATGGTGATGAAACCAAGGTTGAACTTTTTGGCCATAATTAGGAACGATATGTTTGTCGCAAAAACAACACTGCACATCACCAAAAGAACACCATACCTACAGTGAAGCATTGTGGTGGCAGCATCATGCTTTGGGTCTGTTTTTCTTCAGCTGGAACAGGGGCCTTAGTTAAGGTAGAGGGAATTATGAACAGTTCCAAATACCAGTCAATATTGGCACAAACCCTTCAGGCTTCTGCTAGAAAGCTGAACACGAAGAGGAACTTCATCTTTCAGCATGACAACGACCCAAAGCATACATCCAAATCAACAAAGGTATGGCTTCACCAGACGAAGATTAAAGTTTTGGAATGGCCCAGCCACAGCCCACACCTGAATCCGATTGAAAATCTGTGGGGTAATCTGAAGAGGGATGTGCACAGGAGATGCCCTCGCAATCTGACAGATTTGGAGTGTTTTTGCAAAGAGTGGGCAAATATTGCCAAGTCCAGATGTGCCATGCTGATAAACTCATACCCAAAAAGACTGAGTGGTGTAATAAAATCAAAAGGTGCTTCAACAAAGTATTAGTTTAAGGGTGTGCACACTTAGGCAACCATATTATTTTTTTTTTTACTTCCCTCCACCTAAAAGATTTCAGTTTGTTGTTCAACTGAGTTGTACAGTTTATAGGTCACATTAAAGGTGGAAAAAGTTCTGAAATTATTTCTCTTTGTCTCATTTTTTTTTATATCACAGAAACTTGACATTTTAACAGGGGTGTGTAGACTTTTTATATCCACTGTACCTACCTACTATGCACAATGGTATTGCACAGAGCGGCCCTGATCCTCCTCATCTCAAGTCCCCTATTGGTGCTCCTGGCTCCTCCTCTTCTTGGTGTGCCACCGTAGGAAGCAGCTTCCTATGGTGGCACACCTTGAGGGCTTGATCCCCGTGGCTCTGCCCTGCACCCCACTTCCGTGTCACAGGATTTGACTGACAGCAGCGGGAGCCAATGGCTCCGCTGCCTTAGCAGAGCCTGTGAGAGTGGGAAACACCTTTACAGATGGGCACAGCGCTGGATCGAGTGAGGACTCAGGTAGGTATGGTAAGTATTATTACCTAATACCTTAAAGTGATTGTAAAGGTTCATTTTATTTTTTAATAATAAACATGTTATACTCACCTGCTTTGTGCAAGGGTTTTGCACAGAGCAGCCTCGATCTGCCTCTTCTGGGGTCCCTCGGCAGCGCTCCTAGCTCCTCCTCTTCATCGAGTGCCCCTACGGAGAGCCGCTTTCCATGGGTGCACCCATGTGGGCATGCTTCCGAGTTCTGCTGCTGCGTCCATTGACACAGACAGCGGGACTCGGCCCCGCCCCGACTCCTGTGTCACTTGATTTGATTGACAGCAGCGTGAGCCAATGGCTCCTGCTGCTGTCAATCTATCCAATGAGGACCCGAAACAACGGCTAGAGCTGCTGGGCTTGTGCTCGTCGCTGGAACAATCAGGTTTAGGTAAGAAAAGGGAGGGCTCTGGGTGGCAGCTGCAGCACAGAAGGTTTTTCACCTTAATGCATAGAATGCATTAAAGTGAAAAACCTTGACACTTTACAACTCCTTTAATGCAGGGAATACATTAAGGTAAAAATGTTTAGGCTTTGGAACAAATTTAAGAGTGATGACTATTTTTACTTTTCACTATAGATGCTTTTCTATTTTGCATCCAATGTCTATGTGTACTAGACATGTATGGAAGCATTACATTTTCTTGCATGTACAATTTAAAACAGAAAACCTGTCTGTTTTATGGCTCAAATTAAATTTAGTATATTGTTACTGTAATGGAGCCAGACAGCCAGACAGCAAAAACAGCAATACATGTGTTGTCCTTTGATGTTTAGCTGTTCAATTTGCTGCAGCTAGAGTTAAAGAGGAAGTAAACCCTGCAAAGGTAAAGCATAATGGGCTACAATGCATCGCATTATAGCCCATTATGTGTCACTGCTGTTCCCTCTTCCATGAAGCGTCCATATTCCTTCCGGGTATCGTGGCTCTGGCACTGTGATGGGCCGGAGCCGCGATGACATCACTCCCGCGCATGTGCGGGAGCCGCCACTAGAGGCACGATCACTGTAAGAAACGGCACGCTCAGTGCGCCTGCGCGCCGTTGTCTATGATGCATGCAAATGGTTTAGGAGATATTTCTTGCACCTACAGGTAAGCCTTAATCTAGGCTTACCTGTAGGTAAAAGTGGTCTGTAAGGGTTTACAACCACTTTAAGCCTTGTACACACAATGCAATTGTTGGCAGGGGATTGTCTGTTGACAGACTGTTGGCCTAAAATCTGACCGCTAGTTCCTTTTGACAATTGTAGTACAAAATATGGTACAGCTCTGCATAGAAACCATTCGACTTCCAGCTTAATTGAACAAGCTGAAGTTAGAAGCTGATTGGCTACCATGCAGAGCTGCACCAGATTTTGCACTCTCCAGTTTTAGTAAATCAATCCCAGTATGTTTTTTATGGCCTTCACTGGAGTTCCACCTTAGGTCCCTTTCACACGAGGTGGACTCCACTTCCACGGAGTCCGCCTCGGTCCGCTGGCTCAGCGGGAGATCTCTCCGTTGATCTCCGCTAAGCCGGCGGATGACAGGTCCCTCTCTGCTCACTGAGTGGGGAGGGGCTTGTCAAGCGCCGCTGCTGCCTATGGAGGGATCGGATGAAAACGGACAGTATGTCCGTTTTCATCAGATCTCACCCAATCCGATCCACCAGCGACGGATCTGGACGTAGGGCCATCCCTCTGCTTCTTGCGGATCGGATCGGGTCGGATGTCAGCGAACATGTCTCCGCTGACATCCGTCGCTCCATAGGCTAACATGGAGCGCCCGTTCAGGTCCGCCATCAAAATTGACAGGCGGACCTGAATGGTCCGATCGTGTGAAAGGGGCCTTAAAGTGCATGTCCATCGAAAAACTTGATTTCTAGCTTTGGATAGAATAGGTAAGAATTAAAACCTAAAGCTAAATCAGAGTACTGGAGCCCCTTAAACTTCTCCTCACTATCTAAAAATAAGACAAAAAGGCCTATACATTTTTTGTCTTCAGGTGTTCACTTGTATTTTTTTTCCCCTCATTTTCTTTATGAGATTGCTGGAGTATTCTGCTGTTTTTGTGTTTCTGATCTAAATTTTGAACGTGTGTTCCCTGCTGGTATTTGCCAAGTCCTCATCTGCTGTCCTGCAACATTGTTAAACTTTGTACCTTCTTGTCTAGGTCATGCTTATGTGCCTTAGTCATTGTTTTTTCTTCCTGTTGCTGTTCTTGTGTTGCTTGTCCAGGCTATTCCCTCACTTACGATTGTGTGTCTGTTTTCGAAACCCACACCCAGTGGCTGCTGGTGCTTAATAATTTTTTTTGGGGGGGGAGTGGTAGATGGACGGAGACAATCAGTGACTGTTGGTTATATGTGCCTAAAATATCTTCCCACAACCCCTAGAATGACAGATATCACAGAGAGTGGATGGTTATGCAGTGTGAGCCAAGTAGACTCTACTTCATTGTACAGTGCCATCAAACTAATGTGTTTTCAGGCACTGGTACCTGGAAGGAAAGGTCCTAGGGATCCTACAGGAGGAGGAGAACAGATGAAGGACCTTACAGGTATAATAATGTCTATAGTCTACCTAACAGACAGCCGACATAGGAACATGCAGTAGGAAATAATAACTCATAAACAATGAGGTGACTACCTAGGTGCTTACCTTAGGTGTCTACTTTACCCCACCTAACAACTGAACATTATATAAGAATTAAATTTGCTGTTGATGCTGTAAGTTAAACTGAAACTAAAGGCAAATCTTTTTTTCTTTCTTTTTAGTTTTGGAGTTGAAAGAGGGATTATGCCGCGTACACACGAGCGGACTTTACGGCAGACTTTGCCCGGCGGACGGGATTTGGTCGGACAATCCGATCGTGTGTGGGCTCCAGCGGACTTTGTTTTCTCAAAAGTTGGACGGACTTAGATTTGAAACATGTTTTAAATTAATTCGTCGAAATTAAGTCCAGTAGAAAAGTCCGCCGTCTGTATGCTAGTTCGACGGACAAAAAGCCACGCTAGGGCAGCTATTGGCTACTGGCTATGAACTTCCTTGTTTTAGTCCGGTCGTACGTCATCACGTACGAATTCGACGGACTTTGGTGGATTGTGTGTAGGCAAGTCCGTTCATTCAGAAAGTCCGTCGTAAAGTACGTCGAAAAGTCCGCCGGGCAAAGTCTGCCGTAAAGTCCGCTCGTGTGTACACGGCATTAGAACACCAGTCAGTTTTTTAGTTTTTATTGCTGTCTGTGCCTCCCTTATGGAGATTCACCCTCTCTATTTGTCCTATTTACTATTATCATCAAAAGTGACAGTAAAAGAAAATCCCAAATTTTGGGTTGACACCAGAACAATAATAGAGGGGAAATTTTCCAATAGGGACACTTGTTCTGGTGACACCTTGGGATTTCCTCACTTTGGAGGGATTTCCTAATTTCCTGTTTTTGCTATGGGACAAGGAAGTGAAGGGAAATCTTATCTATGGGACAGAGATGACCAAAAAAACTGACAGGGGTTATGACCCTCCCTTACTCTATCCAGAATGGGAAAAACATGTTTTGCCTTTAGGTACACTTTAATAATAAACAACATTTAACAATTTCTATCATCCATTATTTTCTGAGTGACAGTTTGGTAGTTTGTAGCCTTAAGTGTTTTTTTTTATGCCAAAGAAGAAAGTTGTTAGTTCCTAGTTCTAAAAACATTTTGTAGATGCAATATAACAATGAAAATCTGAAAAAGAGAGATATTTGCAACGGTTAAATTACCACTTCTCAAGTCTTCTGTAAAGTTAGTTATCTGTTATGAGAATTAATATAAATCAAGACCTCTAATTTGTCCCCCGCAGGTTGCAAAATTTAATTTCACATTTATTCGTAAAGCATGGTGTAGTTTATAACAAGCAGAGCTGTGAAAATTGACTAAATACTGTGCTTCTGATAAACTCTTTAACATACCTCCATGGAACTGAAAGAAGCTATTATGCAACTCACAACTATTTTATCCCTACCTATCCCTCAATCACATCAGACTGGAGACAGCTTATTGAAGGAGTAGAAGCTGTTCACTTAGCAAAGGTAAAGTCTGTAAAAAGGGTGAAGCTACATTCACTTTAAGGTCCCTTTCACACTTACGTTGAGGGGCAGACTACAAAATCCTGCGGGAGACTCCACAGGCTTCATGCTAACAGTTGTGGACAGGAAGCCCTATGCAAGCAGTGAGAGGCTAACAGCACGCACAGCCATTCGCATGTAATCGAACATGTGTGTTTACTTAGGGATGATTGGCTTTGGACACAAACTGTTTGTATCCAGGGCTGATCATCAGCAGGTAACCACTTCATGTGAGAAACTGCGGCCCATGTCAGCCTTTCTTTGCTTTGTACAGGGCTCCTGCCTGCAGCTGTTCGCATAAACCCAGCTATCAAAATCACCTAACTTTCACACTATATTATTAAAAGTAAACACAGGTTCACCTTATCTACTTACATTCACTTTGCAAAATGAATATTCACTTTGCTAGGTGAACAGTCTCTAAATCAACTGTACTGACTGAAAGCTCCACTTGGAGAAAAACAAGGAGAGCCCCTGTTGCATCTTGGGAGATTAATTCTTCTTTAATGGTTCAGGCTTATTTTGCTATGAAACAAGGTGTTGGAGTAGGGGCAACACAAAAGAAGCAAAAGTCAAAACCCTTTGAATGAGGTTGTCAGTTATAGGCACAAGGACACCACTATAACAGTAAGCTCTAGTCAGTCAATTTTGCAGCTTGGGGTTGCGTTAGGTTGCCATGTTATTATCCAAATACTAATTAGTAGAATTCTGCTTTAACCTACCGGAAATCTTTAACTGAGTACAAAGAAGTTTTGATTTTATTGCTGATATTGCAGATGGGGCCAACTTTCGTGGAAAATGAGAAAGTGGCAAACAGCATGACTTCCAAGCTTAAAAGTTTGCAAGGAGCCCCAGTATTTTTCATCTTATCCCCCCATGTTGTTTTGTCTTTGTTGTAGTATAAATGATGTAAGGCAAGTCGGTGACAGGCTCCTTCTGACTTTTTCTGTATCTATCACTGTCACTTCATTAGCTACACAGAAGGGGGTACGGGTTTATGGAATCCATCTCACCCTTCTGGAACACAGAAAACAAGACAAGGGATTGTCAATTCATTCAGCAATATTTCTTCAACTTTCTTTTTAGCAGTTTTTTAGGTGAAAGGAAATAAACTGTTAAAGCAAAACTCCAGAAAAAAATATTTTATGATATCTCAACTCCATATATACTTTGTATATCGGCCTTTACTTTTTAGTTGCGAGCATATCTAATAATTGTTTTGCAATAACCATCCACCTCTGAAATCATGGCATTGGAATACGCCCAACTGTTGTATCACTGCATAACAATGGCTGCTAATGTCTCCTCTGGTGAAAACCCATCTTTTAGCTTATTTTAGTTATTTTTGGATTAGAAAAGAGGGTTGACTAGGAGATCTAAAGCAGACACTAGAGACTGAGTTATAAGCGGAGCAGTAGATTGGATATACTGATTGGCTGTCAAAAGGTGGTGTAGGGCAAGCACAGCACAATCTAACCAGGAGGAGGACATGAGGAAGGAAATGTGAGCAAGCATATTGCTTGCAGACTGTAGGAAGATTAGGAAGATTGTTACACCTGTAGCCACCCTGCCTAAAACAGTAGTGTCTATCACATTTAGTGCTGTCTAGCTGTAGCCAGATAGTCGAGCGTCTCTGGTAATGGTGATGGGAGAAGCAATAGGGCTGGATTATGAGTGTTTGTGTCTTTTCTCTGGCCAAACACTAGCAGTTTTGTTACCAGTTGTGCATGTCAAGGAAGGATATACTTATTTGGGTTAACTTGAGGGGAGGGTTTTTTCCCCCAAGGCTTAGGCTGGGGGAGGGGTGTTGTTAGACGTTCTGCCTAGGGAGGGCCTACACTTGTTTTGAAGATAATACCTGGGTTGAGGTCTGAAGCTGTTCTACATGGAAAGAGGGAAGCAAGACCCGAGCTAGGGTACCAGGGGAAGAAACTCTGCAGTGGGAGGTGTCCTGGAAAGTAGTGTGAGGCTGGAGCCTTACAGGGGCCTGGTGACTAGCTTAGTGATAGACCCTCTACCCGTCAGCAAAGTTACTACTAAATGAATTTAATGTTGGATTCGATTTATAAGCTCTTATTCAGCTGGGAGTGAAATTGGAGACTGGAGTACTAGTCTCTGAGTATCTGATGCCCTAAACCCTCCCTTTTGAACAAGTGCTGACAATTAAATTCAGCTTATTTCCTAAAGTGACTGGCGCCCAATGATTCACTTCCCCCACTATTTACCGTGAACTCTGAGATGAAATGTTGGCCTACCCGGTCTCTGGAGGTTCCTAATATGCCCCCGGGGGGGTCAAGGGGAATGCTTTACTAAGTAACTACAGACCGGTTAATTTAACTTCTATACAGTGCATTCCTAAAGTATTAGGACCCCCTTCACTTTTTTAAACTTTGTTGTGTTGCAGCCTGATACTACAGTTGTTGAAATGGTTTTCTTTTTCTCATTATTCTACACTCAGTACCCCGTAATGACAAATTGAAAACAGAATTTTAGAAATGTCTGTGAATGTATTAAAAAGAAAAAAATGAAATATCACATGTACTTGAGTATGCAGACCCTTTACTCAATACTTTGTTAAAGCACATTTGACAGCAATTACAGCCTAATTACAGCCTTATTCTCTGGAACTTCTAGAAGTTTGGGGCATGGTTCACATAAACTGATCTTTCTGGAAAAGAGCAGAGTCTTATTTTCCTCTCCTTCATTATCATCCTGCAAATAGTGTTTAATTTGTTAAGTGTTTGTGGTAATCTCTAATTTCACAAGCATTTTCTTGCACCAGACTGATTTATGAGTATTGCAAAATGTGTATATATATATATATATATATATATATATATATACATACATATATATATATATATATATATATATATATATATATATATATATATATATATACTAAACATGCCGAGTTGTACTTATAAATCCTTAAAAATATTTAGGAAATTAGGTGCATTAGGAGATACACAGTATATGATTTTGCACAATCATTTTCCTCCTTTATGTTGTAATAATAATTTTACTCTCTTAAGCAAAGGGGTCTGGATATGTGTTTGGCCATCTGGATTTTAAAATTGTGGTGGAATCAGTAGATGCAACACCCTTCACTGTGGTCCTTTTGGCTCCTTCACGTCAAGAAAAAGCTGCTTGGACCAGTGACATTAGTCAGGTAAGAATTTTATTCATAGCAAGATAAACCGTAAAACATAAAAGTAACCCTGACATTTAAAGTGACTCCCCTGTCCAGAACTGTGCTTTTTCCCGATCTCCGCTGTGTGCAGAGGTAGGATGCGATAGAACTGTGCTATGGAACACTGCTATGGGAGGGAAGGGGTCCAGAGGTCACTGCTAAAGGGGGAAGAAGAGGACACTACTGTGTGGGGGGAGGTGATATGAAGGGGGCATTGGACACTGCTATGGGCGGGGCCACCCCCATAGGAGTGTCCTCTAGCACCCTTAACATCACCCCCCAACTCTGCATTCTGAGTGCAACGCATTCCTGATCCCTGCATTCTGAGCGCAAAGCACTCCTGATCCCTGCATTCTGAGCCCAACACACACTTAATCCCTGCATTATGAGCATAAAGCACTCCTGATCCCTGCATTATGAGCATAAAGCACTTCTGATCCCTGCATTCTGAGCGCAATGCACTCTGGATCCCTACATTCTGAGTGCAATGCACTCCTGATCCCTGCATTCTGAGTGCAACGAACACCTTGACCCTTTATTCTGAGCATAGCGCACTCCTGATCCCTGCATTCTGATTGCAACGCACTCCTGATCCAAGCATTCTGAGCACAGCGCACTCCTGATCCCTGCATTCTGAGCGTAATGCACTTCTGAACCCTGCATTCTGAGCGTAACGCACTTCTGAACCCTGCATTCTGAGTGTAATGCACTCATGAACACTGAACTCTCTTGTAATACTTATTTTATTTTTGTGCTCACAAACACACTGCGTTTGCGATCTACGTTTGGAGTTAACAATGTAATATCACAAAGGCAGTGCATTTTGAACACAGTGCAGAAAACACACATAGAACATTGCCTTTCTAGCACTGTGTTCTGCTGTGAACTGATCCTAACAACAGGACACTGTGCCCGGTGATTTTTGACTTCATAAGTGTTGTTTAAGTAGATCTCCAAATAGATCTTTGCCTACCCCTAAATTTCGTAAGCCATCATATATGTTTAAGACACTGTAGTCACTATACTTTTTTTTTTCTTGACAGTGTATTGAGAATATTAGATGCAATGGCTTGATGAGCAACGTGTTCGAGGAGAACTCTAAGGTCACAGTTCCACACATGATCAGGTAAGAGATGGTCATATGTTTCAATGACAATTGATAGTGAATGAACAGCATTTGGGCCTTTTTTCCCATAGTTGTTGAGGAGAATGTAAGCAACACAATGAACCACTGAAGATACATTTTGGAAATTGATAGCTTCAACAATTATTAAATGATTAATTAAATAATTTAGATCAATAAACAGTTTTGTAGTGCTCTAGGTATTTAGTATAAAACAACCAGAAGGTAGTTCTGGTTGTGATATAATACATACAGCACTACAAAACGGTTAATGACCTCACTGTTCCATGCTGAGAAAGCCGACCAAGTCTGTGAAGATGCATTGAGATCGGATGCCATTCCACCATTGGCCACTGTTGTGCTATATACAAGATAACATTCCAATTCCGGATCGCCGCACAACGATATACGTCCTTACCTTGATGGGGGATATCGTTGTTATTGCAGCAGCTAGCTGCCATAACCCCATTATCTTCGTGTTTGTCCGGCAGTCCGGTTTCTGATAAAAGTGTTTTTTGCGGCGGATTCGCCGCAAGATCACTTTTATTGGCGGTGGGAGAAGGGCCCACCCTCCTGCCGCGCTCCGGTGCCCTCCGCCGCTTACCGGATCCATCGGCAGTGGCGGAGGCAATCGGATCTTCACCCTAACTGGGCATGGATACGAGTGAGGGGAAGATGGGCCCCCACCCGTCTCCATAACAATGCAGGGCAGAAGCAACGTCAAAACGTCACTTCCACCCACAGCTCTTAAAGGGCCATTTTTTATTTTTTTAAATGACAATTTTTTTTTTTATTATTGCATTTAAGTGTACATACGAGATCTGATGTTTTTTTGACCCCAGATCTCATATTAAGAGGTCCTGTCATGCTTTTTTTCTATTACAAGGGATGTTTACATTCCTTGTAATAGGAATAAAAGTGACACATTCTTTTTAAAAAAAAAAACCATGTAAAAATAAAAAATAAAAGGTAAAATAAATAAGAAAAAAAACATTTTAAACGCGCCCCGTCCCGCCGAGCTCACGCATAGAGGTATCACCGCGATCGGTAGAGTGGGAGCAATAATTCTAGCCCTAGACCTCCTCTGTAACTTAAAACATGCAACCTGTACAATTTTTTAAACGTTGCTTATGGAGATTTTTAAGGGTAAAAGTTTGTCGCCATTCCACGAGCGGGCGCAATTTTGAAGGGTGACATGTTGGGTATCAATTTACTCGGCGTAACATTATCTTTCATAATATAAAAAAAAATGTGGGCTAACTTTACTGTTGTCTTATTTTATAATTCAAAAAAGTCTATTTTTTCCAAAAAAAGTGCGCTTGTAAGACCATTGCGCAAATACATTGTGACAGAAAGTATTGTAACGACCGCCATTTTATTCTCTAGGGTGTTAGAAAAAAAACGTATAATGTTTGGGGGTTCTAAGTAATTTTCGAGCAAAAAAAAAACAGTTTTTAACTTGTAAACAACACATCTCAAAAAGAGGCTCGTTCCTTAAGTGGTTAATGATAAAAAGTTTGGATGGGCATCAACCAAGGGAATGGTGTTGGGCATGTCATGTGAAACAGTGGAATTTTTTTTTTTTTAATGTTTTGTTTGAAATTTTTTATATTGGTAACAATAAATATTAAGTGTTTTTATTCATGCATTCTTCTCTGAGTTGTACAAGTAAAGTCTGAATATATTTTGGGTTCATTGTTCATCTGCATAGGATTGGATAACCAAAATTAATCTTCACACAATTTATTGTGTGAAGATTATTAGCTCATGGATGGCTTTGTAATAATCAAGATAGTTGAAAATGTTTCAAACAAGGAAGACTCCGCTCCAGGAGAGCAGTCACTACAGTCCGAATGCGCTGGGTGCAAGCCGCGGCCCGCCACCGATGATCAATAGGATGAAAAGAACAGCTGTGCACCACAGGAACGTTCCAACCAGGTTTGAAGAAGCACTGAGGTCAGTGTGAAATGTACGCGTCACCTCCTAGGTTCAGACCCTCTGTCTTTGTTGGCTGTTTATTGCTATTTTTTGAAATAAAATCGTTGGAACGTTCCTGTGGTATGCAGCTGTTCTTTTCTTCCTAGTTGAAAATGGTACCATAAAAGTCTCCTATAGTATATTATATGTGGATTTATTTTATAATATTATATTCTAATCCAGAATAGCCTGACATTTGGACAAAACCACCATGCAGTATATACTGTGCTCTCCTGTTAGCTTCCTTGGAAGCAATTGGGTCAAGCATCATGTACAAAGGAGGCTGATCTGGATGGAATCATTGTGACAGCACCTTAAAATTTGTTTCAAAAATTAATGTTTTTATAAATGTTATAGATGCCTTAGCTGCTAGCTAATGCCATTCCACCAATTCCATGTCCCTCACCAGTCTTGTTCCCATTTTTCCATAAAAGGGAATTTCTAGAAGCTGAGGATACATTGTGGGGTTGTGGCCTTAGACACCACATTTAAGGATCAATAAATTGAAATATGTTAAATTTTTGTTTTTGGGTTTAATACCACTTTAAGTGGGTAAAAAAAGAACAATAAAACATGTTTTATCTCTACTAAAGAACAGATAGATACAATCACTTTAGGAATAAAAATGACCCAAAATCATTTAAGTTTCCTATCAAGAGATGTTTAAGGCCGCCTTTAGATATGCACCTTAACTCATGTACAGGATATATACATTACGTCTAGTGGGAGAATGCATTTGTGGTAACATGCATAAAAAACTACATTAAAAAATCTGAGCAAACATACAGTGCCTTACAAAAGTATTCAGCCCCCTTCGGCTTTTTACCTATTTTGTTACATTACAGCCATTAGTTCAATGTTTTTTTTAATCTGAATTATATGTGATGGATCAGAACACAATGGTCTAAGTTGGTGAAGTTAAATTTAGAAAAATATATACAGTCAGGTCCATAAATATTTGGACATCGACACAATTCTAATCTTTTTGGCTCTATACACCACCACAATGGATTTCAAATGAAACAAACAAGATGTGCTTTAACTGCAAACTTTCATCTTTAATTTGAGGGTATTTACATCCAAATCAGGTGAACGGTGTAGGAATTAAAACAGTTTGTATATGTGCCTCCCACTTTTTAAGGGACCAAAAGTAATGGGACAGATTAACAATCATCCATCAAACTTTCACTTTTTAATATTTGGTTGCAAATCCTTTGCAGTCAATTACAGCCTGAAGTCTGGAATGCATAGACATCACCAGATGCTGGGTTTCATCCCTGGTGATGCTCTGCCAGGCCTCTACTGCAACTGTCTTTAGTTCCTGCTTGTTCTTGGGGCATTTTCCCTTCAGTTTTGTCTTCAGCAAGTGAAATGCATCCTGAATCAGATTCAGGTCAGGTGATTTGACTTGGCCATTGCATAACATTCCACTTCTTTCCCTTAAAAAACTTTTTGGTTGCTTTCGCAGTATGCTTCGGGTCATTGTCCATCTGCACGGTGACGCGTCATCCAATGAGTTCTGAAGTATTTTGCTGAATATGAGCAGATAATATTGCTTGAAACACTTCAGAATTCATCCTGCTGCTTTTGTCAGCAGTCACATCATCAATAAATACAAGTGAATCAGTTCCATTGGCAGCCATACATGCCCACGCCATGACACTACCACCACCATGCTTCACTGATGAGGTGGTATGCTTTGGATCATGAGCAGTTCCTTTCCTTCTCCATACTCTTCTCTTCCCATCACTCTGGTACAAGTTGAACTTGGTCTCATCTGTCCATAGGATGTTGTTCCAGAACTGTGAAGGCTTTTTTAGATGTTGTTTGGCAAATCCTAATCTGGTCTTCCTGTTTTTGAGGCTCACCAATGGTTTACATCTTGTGCTGAACCCTCTGTATTCACTCTGGTGAAGTCTTCTCTTGATTGTTGACTTTAACACACATACACCTACCTCCTGGAGAGTGTTCTTGATCTGGCCAACTGTTGTGAAGGGTGTTTTCTTCACCACGGAAAGAATTCTTCGGCCATCCACCACAGTTGTTTTCCGTGGTCTTCTGGGTCTTTTGGTGTTGCTGAGCTCACCGGTGTGTTCTTTATTTTTAAGGATGTTCCAAACAGTTGATTTGGCCACACCTAATGTTTTTGCTATCTCTCTGATGGGTTTGTTTTGCTTTTTCAGCCTAATGATGGCTTGCTTCATTGATAGTGACAGCTCTTTGGATCTCATATTGAGAGTTAACGGCAACAGATTCCAAATGCAAAAAGCACACTTGAAATTAACTCTGGACCTTTTATCTGCTTCTTGTAAATGGGATAATGAGGGAATAACACACAGCTGAGCAGCCAATTGTCCCATTACTTTTGGTCCCTTAAAAAGTGGGAGGCACATATACAAACTGTTGTAATTCCTACACCGTTCACCCGATTTGGATGTAAATACCCTCAAATTAAAGCTGAAAGTCTGCATTTAAAGCACATTTTGTTCGTTTCATTTCAAATCCATTGTGGTGGTGTATAGAGCCAAAAAGATTAGAATTGTGTCGATGTCCCAATATTTATGGACCTGACTGTACATACAACTTTTTTTTCCAGAAATAAAAAACTGATAATTGGCATGTGCGTATCTATACACCCCCTTTGTTATGAAGCCCATTAAAAGCTCTGGTGCAACCAATTACCTTCAGAGCTCACATAATTGGTGAAATGATGTCCACCTGTGTGCAATCTAAGTGTCACATGATCTGTCATTACATATACTCATCTTTTTGAAAGGCCCCAGAGGCTGCAACACCTAAGCAAGAGGCACCACTAACCAAACACTGCCATGAAGACCAAGGAACTCTATAAACAAGTAAGGGACAATTTTGTTGAAGTACCATTCAGGGTTAGGTTATAAAAAAATATCCAAATCTTTTATGATCCCTAGGAGCACCATCAAATCTATCATAAACAAATGGAAAGAACATGGCACAACAGCCAACCTGCCAAGAGACGGCCGCACACCAAAACTCACGGACCGGGCAAGGAGGGCATTAATCAGAGAGGCAGCACAGAGACCCAAGGTAACCCTGGAGGAGCTGCAGAGTTCCACCGCAGAGACTAAAGTGCCTGTACATAGGACAACAATAAGCTGTACGCTCCATAGAGTGGCCAGAAGAAAGCCATTACTTTCAGCAAAAAACAAAATGGCACGTTTTGAGTTTGTGAAAACGCATGTGGGAGACTCCCAAAATGTATGGAGGAAGGTGCTCTGGTCTGATGAGACTAAAATTGAACTTTTTGGCCATCAAAGAAAACGCTATGTCTGGCGCAAATCCAACACATCACATCACCCAAACACCATCCCTACAGTGAAGCATGGTGGTGGCAGCATCATGCTGTGGCAATGTTTTTCAGCAGTCGGAACTGGGAAATGGTCAGAATTGAGGGAAAGATGAATGGTGTTAAATACAGGGATATTCTTGAGCAAAACCTGTACCACTCTGTGTGTGATTTGAGGCTAGGATGGAGGTTCACCTTCTAGCAGGACAATGATCCCAAACACACTTCTAGAGCAACACTTGAGTGGTTTAAGGGGAAACGTGTAAATGTGTTGGAATGGCCTAGTCAAAGCCCAGACCCCAATCCAATAGAAAATCTGTGGTCAGTCTTAAAGATTGCTGTTCACAAGTGCAAACCATCCAACTTGAAGGAGCTGGAGCAGTTTTGCAAGGAGGAATGGGCAAAAATCCCATTGGTATGATGTAGCAAGCTCATAGAGGTTTATCCAATGGTACTTGGAGCTGTGATAGCCGTAAAAGGTGGCTCTACAAAGTATTGACTTTAGGGGGGTGAATAGTTATGCACATTGACTTTTTCTGTTATTTTGTCCTATTTGCTGCTTGATTCACAGTAAAATAAAAAAAATAAAAAATCTTCAAAGTTGTGGGCATGTTCTGTAAATTAAATGATGCAAATCCTCAAACAATCCATGTTAATTCCAGGTTGTGAGGCAACAAAACACGAAAAATGCCAAGGGGGGTGAATACTTTGCAAGGCACTGTACATTACACACATTAACCCCCACAATAACAGTGCTCTGTCACGAAAAGAACAAATATTTACTCATATAGTTATTTTTAATGGTGATTTGTGCTTATTAGAGTTCCTATATCCAGTGCCAAATTTTAACTTCAGTAGGTGTATTATAGTTTAGCTTGTATTTTTGAAAGCCATAATTTTATAACATAAACCCGTGGAATTGTCCAGCTGAGGCAAGCTTCCTGTTTATGAATGTTTTAGATCGGACGCAAGACTGCATAAAGATGATGTGGATATCTGTTTTAGTAAAACCCTGAACTCCTGCAAGGTCCCTCAGATCCGCTATGCCAGCGTGGAGCGTCTCCTGGAGAGATTGACTGACTTGCGCTTCCTCAGCATCGATTTCCTCAACACTTTCCTGCATACCTACAGGATATTTACCACGGCGTTTGTGGTGCTGGAAAAGCTGGCTGATATATACAAGAGACCTTTCACATCAATTCCAGTCAGGTATGTACAATACAGCCCAGTGTTGTGTGTTTACTTTGCTTGTATAATTACTGTCAGGTTTATTTAAAGTGAGAGATATGTGGGTGCTGCCATTATGCAGGTTGTCTGGCTCCCTTGCCGATACAATAATTTCAATACTAACCTAGAAAATGTATGCAGGAAAGGTGTCCGAAAAAAATCACAGATGTCCACCCTGGATCTCTTCACAAGTCCTGGACTTCATTATCATCTTTAGCAATCCACAGTTTTCTCTAGGCATAACCCCTACTAAGGTTGTAGTTTTTGCATACTCTCTGGATGCTCAGATGCTACATATTTTGATCCCATTGCAACACCCTCTTCGTACAGATTTCAACCTTAACTCCCAAATGAATAGAGAGATTACCATAGTACCAAGTTAGTCAATTATCAGATTTTGAAATCCATGAAATTCAAAGCTTTCTTTCCCTGCCCCCTTACACAGTTCGAGCAGTTGTGCTTGATTAAGGGAAGAGTTTTAATTATGAATAAGTGGGAGAGGGGCATTGGGAAGTATTCTCAGAGGAGGAGTGGTCTAAGGTGTTCATGTTAATTCAAACTTTCTCCAAATCTAGTTATTTCCAGGAGAAGAACTATAAAATGACTGTTGGTATGGAAGCCCTGTTACTCTAAAGTGACAGTCACCCGCCTCCCCTGATATTTGTTGATAAAGTTTACAGTAAAAAAGAACTCACCTCTATATATGGTGGAGTTGTAATCGGTTACAATCTTTTTGGAATAAATCTACAACCTTTACTGGTTCACCCAAAATCGCAATACTGTCAATGATCCCTGGATCCATGAAACTTTGCAAATATTTTATGCAGCTCTAACCACAATATCTAGATATTCTCCCATGGAGAAACTAACTTTGCTAACCTGGACCTCCATAATGGGTGATATTATGCAGGTGGATAATCTGATAACAACAGTGACCACAGCTGGGGCACATACCATACTACATGCATTCAAATTCCTGCTGAACACCTAAGACCAAAAAGGTACACCTAGAATTAGTGTTGAAGTTACACTTTATCATTCTGTTGTCATATATCCCACAGCTTACTTCTGATGTAGGCCATCTTTCACACTGTTTTACCCTTTATGGGGTCTCTGTCTTCTCTTACCTCATATACAATTTCCTGCTATCATTAATTTTGGGTATAAAGCAATCCCCTCTCTGTCACTAACCTCCCTCTTTTCCCTTTACCCTTGTACCTTATTTCCTTCCTTTCTTCATTGCCTCAATCTTACCCTCATCCCCATAAGTTTCTTCTGTTTTTATTGGCACAATTTTCTTCTGTTTAATTACCTGAGCATATGTTAACTTGATGAATCACAGAATACAATTCTTCTGACTTTATGGCATATTGTGTACATTCTAAAAATTTGGCAAAACATTATGATTTTGTAAAATTGTACAATTTAAAACTTAATAAACAATTGTTTGCACTAAAGTAAGGACAAAGCTATCAACAAAAAACAGGCCTATAGTGGAAAACGGGGGTATAGAAGTATGAGCGCTGAGGTAGTTAAGGTTCCTGAGCAGCTATTATGTGGTCACTGTGCTTAGATACCGAATAAGTTGAATTTTTCAGCACATTTTTTTGTGCTGAAAGTGCCCCCCTCGACTTATACTCGAGTCTTTGGGGACCCGTATCTCAGGGTCACTTGGTGCTAGGAACCCCATTTGAATTTGGTGTGCAAACCCAGTGGAACTGGTACCACAACATATCCAAAGCTGAAGTTCCTAGCACTAAGTGGCCCCGAGATACGGGGCCCCAAAATCGGTTTGGAAAATGTCATTCTCTGCTGCAGAAAAGTGCTTGACATTTTCTGAACCGACTTTGGGGCCCTGTATCTCGGGGCCACTTAGTGCTAGAAACACCAGCTTTGGAAATTTTATGGTGCTAGTTCCACTGGGTTTGCACACCAAATTTGGGGTTCTTAGCACTAATTGGCCCCAAGATACGGGGCCCCAAATTTGGTCAACTGTTTCCATCTGCAGCAATGTCATTTCGGGACCCTTTGGGTTCAGAGACCCCAAATTTTGGCTGCAGCTAGGGGGCATCTAGGAACCCTTAACTACCAAGTTTGAAGTTCAGGGGACCTATGGCTGCAAATGGGCACAGTGATTCTGCAAATGGGCATTGTTGACCCTCTTTTCCACTTACAGTAGCTGTGCATTTCTCACCCTCGTCTTATACTCGGGTCAATAAGTTTTTCCCATTTTTTTTGTGGTAAATTAGGGCCTCGACTTATACTCGAAACGACTTATACTCGAGTATATACGGTATGTGATATTTTTCCAACAATGTCCAAGTCAGTTGTGGCCTCTGTCTCGACAAAATTGACATATATTTGGGAAAGACCAAAATTGTGCAGAATATTTATGTAGGGTGAACTCCTACTACAAACTAAAAGCATATTCATAGGTAAATGGGCTTTTACCTAGATTGGCCCTTGTGTTTGTGACTCTATTAGTGAAATTAACCACTTCCCAACTGCCCTATAGTAGTTTTACTGCTACAGGGTGGCAGCTGTGTGCCGGTTCACGTATCTATACGTGATTCCAGCCTTCCACCTGCAGGGGGCACTCGTACTGCTGGCAGGCCTCTTCTGCTGTGATAATTCACAGCAGAAGCCAATCTGTGGGTGGCGGGCACTCAATGTCCTCCGGCACCCGCCGATCATCTGCAATTCACAGAGAACTGACATATACCTACAGTGCTGTGAAAAAGTATTTGCCCCTTCCTGGTTTTTTTTGCATATTTTTCACACTTAAATGATTCAGATCATCAAACAAATTTTAATATTACACAAAGATAGCCCGAGTAAATTAAAATGTCGTTTTTAAATTATTATTTCATTTATTAAGGGAAAAAAGCTGTTTAAACCTGCCTGGCCCTATGTGAAAAAGTAATTTCCCCCTCCAATGCTGAATTATGAATGAATTGTGATTAGCCACAATTTTTTGGAAAGCTGAGTTAAATTTCACTTGCCACACCCAGGCATCACATAAACCATAAACCTGTCTGACAAAAAGTGAAGCATGCTAACAGATCACAAAAAGCCACACATCATGCCACAATCTAAAAAAAAAAAAATCAAGAACAGATTAGAAACAAAGTAATGTACATGTATCGGTCTAGTAAGTGTTTCAAAGCTATTTCTAAGGCTTTGGAACTCCAGTGAACCATGGGGAGAGCCATTATCCACAAATGGAGACAACTTGGAACAGTGGTAAGCCTTCCCATGAGTGGCCGGCCTACAAAAATTACTCCAAGAGCATGACGCCGACTCATCCAGGAGGTCTTAAAAGAACCCAGAACAACATCTAAGGAACTGCATTCCTCACTTGCCTTAGTTAAGATCGGTGTTCATGATTCAACAATAAGAAAGAGACTGCGCAAAAATGGCATCCATGGGAGAGTTCCAAGGCCAAAGCCACTGCTGACCAAAAAGAACACAAAGGCTCATCTCACGTTTACCAAAAAACATCTTGATTATGCCCAAGACTTTTAGGCAAATATTCTGTGGACTGATGAGACAAAACTTTAACTTTTTGGCAGGTGTGCGTCCCGTTACATCTGGCATAAAAAGAATACAGCTTTTCATAACAAGAACATCATACCAACAGTCAGACTTGGTGGTGGTAGCGTTATAATCTGGGGCTGCTTTGCAGCTTCAGGACCTGGACGACTTACCATAATGGCATAAAACGAATACAGCATTTCATAACAAGAACATCATACCAACAGTCAGACTTGGTGGTGGTAGCGTTATGATCTGGGGCTGCTTTGCAGCTTCAGGACCTAGACGACTTACCATAATGGATGGAACCATGAATTCTGAGCTCTACCAGAAAATCCTAAAGGAGAATGTCCGGCCATCAGTTTGTGACCTCAAGCTCAAGTGCACTTGGATTATGCAGCAGGACAATGATCCAAAACACAACAGCAAGTCCACCTCCAAATGGTTCGAACCAAGCAAAACTCAGGTTTTGAAGTGGCCTAGTCAAGCTCGGACTAAAATCCAATTGAGATGCTGTATCATGACCTTACACAGGCCATTCATGCTGTAAAACCCTCCAATGTGGCTGAATTAAAACAATTCTGCAAAGACATGTGGGTCAATATTGCTCCACAGCAGTGTGAAAGACTCATTGCCAGTTATCGCAAACGCTTGATTGCAGTTGTTGCCACCAAGGGGGACACAACCAGTTATTAGGTTTAGAGGGTAATTACTTTTTCACATAAAACCAAGCAAGTTTGGACAGCTATTTTGCCTTAATAAATGTAAAACTGCGTTTTGTATTTACTCGGATTATCTTTGTGTAATAAATACATTTTTTAATGATCTGAGTCATTTAAGTGTGACAAATATGCAAAAAAAAAAAAAATCAGAAAGGGGGCAAATACTTTTTCACAGTATTGTATGTAAACAAGACATATCTAAGTTCTGACAGAGGGGAATGAATAGATTCTCTCTTCCTGCAAAGCAGGGACTAGAATCCATTACTTCCCCTAGTAAAAGCAGAACACAGTCATTAGTACAGTGACAGTGCATATATTTAGCATGATCAAATTAAATAGTGTCACTGGTTCCAGGCAAAGTGTCAGTTAGTGTTCGATTGTCCGCGGAAATTTTGCAGTCCTGAAACGCTGTCATTACTAGTATTAAAAAAAAAAAAAACTCCATAAATATATCCCATAGTTTGTATGCACTATAACGTTGGCATAAACCAATCAATATATGCTTATTGGGATTTTGTTTACCAAAAACATGCAGCAGAATACATATTGGCCTAAATTTATGAAGAAATTTGATTATTAAAATTTTTTTTGGATATGTTTTATAACAGAAATTGTCGGTCTTTTTTATGTTTGTTTATAGCGCAAAATATAACAACCTCAGGGGTGATCAAATACTACCAAAAGAAAGCTCTATGTTTTACATTTTATTTGGATACAGTGTTGCACAACTGCGCAATTGTAATAGTTAAAGTAACACAGTGCCATGTCGCAAAAATGGCCTGTTCATGAAAGCGGTAAATCTTCCGGAGGTCAAGTGGTTAAATTGAAGGTTAAATAAACCTCTGTGGAGCCTATTGGAACTGATGTGGATGGCCTTTATGTACTCTGGCTGGTGCTTTGTACGATACTGCAAAAAATACAAAATATATTGGCAAATGTATTTCAGAATTTCTTCTCTCTACTACTTCTCTAGATCTCTAGAACTCTTTTTTGCTTCCAGTCAAAGCCTGAGTGATGGGAAGTCACCACACCTCTGTCGCAAGTTTTCTTCTCCGCCTCCCTTATCTCTCTCCAGAACATCATCACCCGTCAGAGCCAGGAAGTTGTCCCTGAACTCTCCACTAAACTCCAGGATCGGAGCCTTGGACTTGTCTACATCATCCAGTGCCAGCAGTCCAACTTCAATATTTAGCCCAGCCACATCACCGCCACCCTGCACTAATAAAGTTCCTCTAGACCTTAGCAAAGGACTCTCATCACCAGAGCAAAGTCCAGGTGCAGTTGATGAGAATTCTGAAAACCCTCGCATTGATCTATGTAACAAGCTACGAAGGAGTATCCGTAGAGGTAATACTACAACTTCACACTCATGTTCCCTTTTAGAACATTATCTTCTAGAAATATGGTTCGAGTTCCCCATCTTCTCCATTAATTTTAATTAGCTGAAATTTATATTATTTTTCATGTTTCTGTTCTTCTGGCTGCATCCACTTTTTCAAACTTTGTTGATTGCCATAGGTGCCCTGCACACTTGTCAAACCTACATGTACAGTACAAAATAGGTTAACGAAAGTGACTGTTACAGCAAGTCATGCAAGATACAGCATGGTTCAAATCACAACAGCAGCTTCATGTTGATAACTGTCTTTTTAGATTAAGCCCCACCCACCCACATGAGAAATAAATTAAAGAAAATTGTAAAATGTAAGCATAAAAATACTGTGAAACCATGGAGCAATATCATAAAAATGAGGAAAATATTAGTAAAATGCAATAGTACATTCAATGCATTTATATTGTGTTTGGACACAATATGTGTATTCCACTTGCTGAAATTACTAGCACATAAAATAACCAAATATTTTCAGGAGTGCGCAGATTTAAAAGTACAAAAGTGCCTAAATTTTCAAGTTTGTACAAGAAAATTCTGGAAAAAATGTAACTCAAAATTTAATTCACTCCACAGTGCTGTATAGCTAAAAGGCTCTTCCTGTCCCTAGACCCTAGACCAGTCCCCATGGACATCATCGATGTAATCCAGTAATCACAGGCAGAAGTAAATGTCTCTACGAGGCCTAGATACTGTCAAAATATAATGACTCCGATTCATCTCTAAACACACCATAATACAAATCCCAGCGAGCACCTCTGCAATTCGAATCGTCAATGAGTTTTTTATTTCTCTCTATCAATGCTTAATACTCCCAAATGTCCCCTTGGAGGACCTAAGGTTGGGACTCTTGAGGCATCAAGAAAGACCAACTTTATGGCGCATGGAGAAATTGGTATTCTCCACTTTTGCCCTCAGAAGTTTGCTCGTCCTACCCAGTTGGGCTGCTGCAACTTTGTAAAGTATAGGTTACTACGTCTGTTATTCCATTTAAAACCAATTTTTTGTGAGTTAATATTATTGTGTACATACCACACCATAAGGGCTCTCGCGCCTCTCATCTTTCCAGTAGACACCTGGGAGTTTCCTTGCTTCCTTTAAGTATGCAAATGTAAGCTAGGAGCTAAAAAAGCAGATGCCTTTTTTAAGGTGAACACAAATTGAGGTGCTCAACTTGCATCTGTGAAGTCTTGGTTCGAGCAGACATTCAGTACTTCCCACACTACTCCTTCAGCTCCCAGTGTAATGCACTGAGAGCTGGGAATCTCAGGAATAACTACAGAGGTACACATTGCAAGAGGGGAAGGAACATGACAACAAAGGAGATAAACGTCATATTGAGTGTTCCGTGTTCAGTGGCTTTCAGGGATCTGAGGTAGATAATAGTATGTTCAGACATACTGTGTGTCAATATCTGTTTCTAACTACTGATTTATTGCTTGTCATTTATATGTACTACAGTATAATTTTGAAAAAAGAGAACATGTAGTGGAAAGATAGCATGAGAGCCTTTCAGTGATTCACCTTTACTGTTGAGATGTTTGGCATCAGAGAGAAAGCAGAAATGTGATGCACCTTTGATGATTTTCCATCAGAGAACATCAATGTCTAGGTACCAGATTAACATCTGGAGATTAGAGAGTGAGGATGACTTATGGAGGCCACAGAGTGGCTTAAGTAGCTTTAGAACCACTCATGTTGTCATACCGAGTAGGCAATGTGGGGTGAGTCTTAATGTTATTAGTCATGTAGGGTTTCAAGATGCTTGATGGAGTAAACCCTGTGGGGTAAGTCTCGATGTTTCATTCATGTAAGGTCCCAAGATTATAATAAAAATAGGTCACTGATGTTATATCCATCTTAGATATCAGTATAGCTTTGTATAATTAGGAACCTGTACATTTCAATGTGGTGAAATATATCTTTATCATCAGATTAAAGTTGGATTTCTATTTTAATAAAAGTGATATTTCTTTTTATATGCTGTCCTACTAATAATTTGTGTGTTTCTTGGTTGCAGCTGCAGTTTTAGAATCTGTGTCACTAGACAGGAGCATTCCTGAAAGTAATACCTCCACAGATACTGCAGAAAACAGTCCCTGCCGATCCCCATCAACTCCTCGTCACCTCCGGTACCGGCAAGCAGGAGGTAATAGGAATGTGTCTTCCAGCGTATGAATCAATATTTTAATACTAAGTGAAGCGGCTACAGGTTAACATGGGTGCAGACCAAGATGAGATTTTGCAGAAATTGTTTCTGCTCTTAAAATTTCGTGCTGTCATTGTGAAGTAAAACAGTATAGAAGTAGGAGTTTGGCGTGGCTTTGGCGAAGACTTATGGGCTAAGGCCGTTTTCAACTCTGCATTAGGTTGGCTGGACGGGAGTTTGGCGCTTCTTTTTTATTTTATAGAAATTTGGCTTCCTATATTTAGAAAATCTATCACAGAAGAAACAGGGAAATCCATTGTTGACATACTTTTGATAATGCAAGATGTCTGGTGCAGTGCTACTCTCTTGTTCCAATACCTTAAAGTGATTGTAAAGCTTAGTTTTAAAAAAAAATAACAAACAAGTCATACTTACCTGCTCTGTGCAAGGGTTTTGCACAGAGCGGCCCTGATCCTCCTTTTTTGGGGTCCCCCAGCGGCGCTCCTGGCTGCTGCTCTTCTCGAGTGCTGCCAAGGAGAGCCGCTTTCCATGGGGGCATTCATGCGGGCACGCTCCCGAGTCCTGCTGCTGCATCCATTGACACAGACAGCAGGACTCGGCCACGTCCCCCAGCTCTCGTGTCACTGGATTTGATTGACAGCAGTGGGTGCCAATGGCTCCCGCTGCACTCAATCTATCCAATGAGGACTCGAGACAGCAGCTGGAGCTGCTGTGCTCGTCCCTGTTGCTGAAAAGATCAGGCTCAGGTAAGAAAAAGGGGGGCTTTGCATAGAATGCATTAAGGTGAAAAACTGTGAGGGTTTACAACTCCTTAAACTTCCCTGGCGGTATTCCAGAGTGTGGCTCGGGGTTACATTTTAGTACCATTAGCAGTAACTCCGAGCCACACTTGGGATTGCATCTCAGGATTCCGGTCCAGGTTACTTACCTTGTTCCCGGGATCCTGCGATGTCCCCCCGCTGTGTCTGCGGGCTGTGTCCTCCACCTGATACTCTGTGTGACAGGCTCCATTCCCTGCGAGCGTCGCAACGCATGGAGGCGGAGCCCGGCAGCAAATTCAAAAACTACACAAAACATAACACATACAGTACACTGTAATCTTACAGATTACATTACTGTATCAAATCATTTCACCTCCCTTTCATCCCTAATGCTTTGTACAATGCCCTGCATGCAGTTTTATATTATATATACTGTTCTTTCTGCCAGGAAAACTTGGAATTGTCCATGGCAACCAAAAAGTGTCCCTTTATGTCAAAAGTGGTTTTAGACCAGCTAGAAAACAGCGATAGTAAATTAGAACACTTGCAGAATTGAGCGATAGTGAATTGTGGGGAAATTAATTTTATTATTATATTATTTTGGGTTTTTTTAGTTACTTATTATGATATATTTTATGATTTCGTGTTTCAAACTTTATCGTACCCGTGATGTCTACTAGACTCTTGTTTGGACAGATTGAAATGTGTTATTCCTAAGAATTACAGGCCTACAATATAAAACTCCAAATTTCTATGCAAAACAATGTACCGCTTTGAGATTCAAAAATCTGACATAATCATACCGCCAGGGGAGGTTTAAGCGTATTTCCACATTTGCAGTCAAATTTGAGAAAATCCCACTTAATGTTTGTTATGTGTTCTCATTCAGACAGCATGCGTACAAATACATTTTCTTGTAAATAATTCTTACCTTTTAGATGTTTTCCAGGAGAAGGTGTCGTAGCTGACTGCATGTTTTTTTTTTAACAATGTTAAAGTGAACCTGTCCTAGGCTTTATTAACATACAATAAATGGCCACATTTTTAACCCTTTGTTAGAACAGGCAGTGTTTAAATCTAGTTACAAATGATATTGAAGATATCATTTATTAATAATGGCAAACACAGCTGCTCAGCCCCCTCATAAACACAGAAAACTACCTAGGATTTGTAGAGTCCAAAATGGAGCATCTAAAAAAAGGTAAGCTGCAATTTTCAATATTTTTTTAGTTATTCTGTGTGAATGGGGACATGTAACAAATATAAAGTAGATGTTATGCCAATTTGGCTGCAAAGGTGGAAAAACACTAAAGTGTATGTATTGTAAACCCAATCACTAAAATAATAAAAACTTGAACATGTTAATGTTCTTTCAAAAGTTTCAAAATAATATCCGATGATCTTGCCATGAAGGTCCTTGTTCAGGTACTTCCTGCTAGACAGTGCCAAAAAGTAAGTGTTTGCATTAAAAAAAAGTGACCATTGTCACCAGGACCAGATAAACATAGTTTCAGCACCATGGAGAGCTAATGCCAGCAGATTTACCTACATCGTAAAACAATTCTTAAAGGGGTTGTAAACCCTCATGTTTTTTCACCATCCTATGCATTAAGGTGAAAAAACTTCTGTCACTTACCGGCCCCCCAGCCCTTCCCCCATTTTACTCTTTTACTCACCTGAGTCCTGTATTCCCTCGCCAGAGACACGCACTTCCTCTCTGCCCGGGGGTTCTTGATTGGATAGATTGATAGCAGTGCAGCCATTGGCTCCTGCTGCTGTCAATCAAATTCAATGACGGGGCGGGGCCGAGTCCTACATTCGGCGTCTATGGACTCTGGAGTGCGCCCACAAGATAACTCCCCCGGGAGAGCGCTTCTCCTAGGGGGTTATCTGATGTGGGGAGGAGCCGCGAGAGCCGCCGGGGGACCCCAGAAGTTGAGGCCACTCTTTGCAAAACTAACTGCACAGTGGAGGTAAGCAAAGCCTTACTATCACTTTAATAGTATGTAATGCAAATGTGACATTCTGCATCTGTTCTGCAGCTGCTACATTTGCCTGGTGCACATACATCCTGTTGTAAATAGGATAACTATGACTGTGTAATGCTAGGCGAATGCTGTGGAATCTTGGGCAAATATCAGTTTAAGTTTTTAGTGAATTTCTAAATGCATGCTTCATAAAAGGGCCCCTAATAGGCTGTTCCAAGCATTGTGCATCCATAATCTAACTTTCTTTGTTTGTACTTTAGTATGTTCCTTTTAGCAAATAGTTACTGGGATGTTTAATTTTTGGTGAGATACTTGTTAAAAATTGAATATACTGTATATAAAGGGATGTTAGTTGGACACAGTATTTTCTCTAACAATGTTAAGGCCAATCAGATTGTTAGGCAGACCCTCATACTAACTGCTCACTTTTAGCAAGTGCACTAGCTTTACCTATCTCAGTATGTACAGTACAAAAGTAGGTAAGGATTTACACCCAAGATTGCTAAAATGCTGTGGATGTACAAAATATCGTTTTTTGTTAACAAAAGTGGTTTTACTTTAGAATGTGCTTCTATTCGCTTGTCAACGTCTGCTGCTGCCAATCCCCGAAAAACTCAGCACGGGGACAAGCAGCTTCCTACAATAAAAAAATTGTTAGTAACTATATTTTATAGCCAAAGTTCATGACGGTTATAAATAAATATCTTTTCTTCTTGTTCCTCATTTCTATAATCTTATGTTGTAAAAAAAATGAATTATTTTAAAAGCTACACTCAGCAATGAATTGTAATTATACTCCTATGCTTGATCTCTGAGGCCAGAAAGACAATTTTGAGATTTTTCCTATTTGCTGCCAGACAGGTCATACCCGGACATTGGAAATCCACCCAGATGCCCTCACTGGGGGAAAGGGCTGGTATTCTAAATGAGATAAGGCATATTGGACTTCTCATAACCATTAATAAGGATAATATTGATAAACTCCACAACATGTGGGATGCTTGGAGTGTTTATAAAGAATCCTCCCAACTCAGAAACTTTGTTTACCACCCCACTTAGAAAACTTTTTTTTTTAGCCACTGACTGTATAGTTGATAAAAATAAAAATGATATTCATTTACTCTATAGCCACATTCTATGAGTAGGGTAAGCCACAAGGGGACAACCCTTAACCCCTGATCCTCTTCTCTACCTCTACGGTCCTTCCATCCTCCTCTCTCTACCTTGTTCAGCTTCCCACACCCTTCCTTAAACCTCCCCCCATTGGCCTTCCCTCTCCCATCTCCCACCTCTTACCACTCTATTTATATGGAAACTGGAAATTGTTACGGGTATTTAGACCATATGGAACGTACACTAAATTGTCAAAATTATTGGGACGCCTACCTTTACACACACATGAACTTTAATGGCATCCCAGTCTTATTCTGTAGGGTACAATATTGAGTTGGCCCACCCTTTGCAGCTATAACAGCTTCAACTCTTCTGGGAAGGCTGTCCACAAGGTTTAGGATTGTGTCTATGGGAATGTTTGACTATTCTTCCAGAATTGCATTTGTGAGGTCAGGCACTGATGTGGACGAGAAGGCCTGGCTCGCTATCTCCACCTTAATTTATCTCAAAGGTGGTCTATTGGGTTAAGGTCAGGATTGTGCAGGCCAGTCATGTTTCTCCACCCCAAACTCGCTCATTCATGTCTTTATAGACCTTGCTTTGTGTGCAGTGTCAGAGATCAAGCATAGGAGTATAATTAAAAGAGCCCATTAGAGGGAATTTACAGTGCTGTCAAGAGACACCTAATTATATAGGATGACCGTATTCCAAAATGATGGCTGTTTCTAATAATTGAATGAATTTATCACTAAAGAAGACCTTGCTGTATGCATTGCTTCCGTCTGAATTAGGTTTTATGTCGCTTGATAAAACTAATATAGAATAAGAGTATTTAAAAAAGAGACATTTTATATCTAGGGAGATAGACAGCTATGGGAACTTAGTTTTTTTTATTCTGCCATGGTAACTAAAGCTCAAGGTGAAAAATATATATTTGTACTCAAAAGATTGATTTGTGAAGGATGTCGTCATGGTAACTTTCCATGGATGAGCTATTTAGTACATGGAGATATGCTTTGTGAATATTTGCATATAGCTATGTCCCAGCAAAATACTTGTTGCTATTGTTAACAATGCAATGCTATTTCTACATTAGTATGGTTATTGTCGGCTATTTGGATATTTTTAGTTATGAAAATTATATTTCTAGCAACCTTAAAGAGGAGCTCCAGGCTCCCCCCAAACAAATTAAAAGTCAGCCGCTACAAATACTGTAGCTGCTAACTTTTAGTATAAGGACACTTACCTGCCCCTGGATCCAGCGATGTCCTCACCCAAGCCGATTTTTCAATCCGGTTCAGGTTTCAGTATCTCAAGTAATAGAGACAGGATGTGAAGCCTGAGTCGCGTGAGTCGCGCTGCGCCTTGTGAATGGTCCTGTAGTCTTCTGGGATCTGTGATGTGCCACAGATGACTGCGGGGGAGGGGGGGGCAAGTTTCCGACTCAGTTCGCCATCGTGATCTGAGCCGGAAGTGGAAGCGGGTCAAAACCAGGTTCCCGCTCCCCCCCCCAAATAAAAAGTGCTAAATGTGGCGGTGGGGGAGTGAGGGTGCAAACAAGTTACATAGTTAGTTACATAGTTACATAGTTAATAAGGTTGAATAAAGACACCAGTCCATCGAGTTCAACCTGAGTGAGTGTGGGTGCGTGTCTACAATTATCCCTATTTTTATTTAAGGTACCCATATAGCGCTGTGTCAATTTTTACGCAGCGCCACACATATATCGCACACTCACATTTGTCCCTACCCTCATGAGCCCACAATCCAAGGTCCCTAACATTCATATACCAAGGCCAATTTTGGACAGAAGCCAATTAACCTACCAGCATGTCTTTTGGAGTGAAGTGAAGCTTCCCCTTTTGGTTGGAGCCCTGCTTTAAGGTGGTATTAAACTCAAACGCAAACTTTTCTTATATTGCAGCTTATAAATTCTTAGATGTAATGGCTACATTAGTTTTCTTTTTAGTCTTTCTTCCTTCTATTTTCATCTGGTGATCCAGCCAGTGAGTGTTTTTTTTCAAAAGAACAATCTCTCGTCCAGATTTTTCAGTTACAGAGATAAGGCAAACCATTTAACATTGACAGGGGTGCTTACAATGATCACATTTTATTTTTTCATGTAAAACCTTTATCCCAAAAGAAAGAAAAAATCTGTTTGCTGTAACTTATTATAAAGTGTGCCATGGAGTTTGGCTTCAGTTTGTTAGTGTATTTAAATCTGCTAGTACATTTTGCACTACCCTCACCCTGGGGTTGACAGTGCTGCTGTCTGCAGTGCCCCCCGTGCTCATCCATCCAGAGTGAAGGCAGTCTAATACAGAAGGTGTGTTCCTGGTCAGATCACCAAGAGAAAGCAGAAAAAAGAAAACTAATGTCAATTCACTATCACCTTATGCGGTATTCACCTCAAAATCCAAAAGCACTCTGTAAATATCGCATAAAACAGCATTAAAATAAATTCAAAAAAGAAAATAAATAATTAAATGCACGAGTTAAATATAAAGTGGCCCAGGCATGTGGTATTTAAGGAATGTAAAAATATAATAGCCAATTTTGAGTAGTCTACCTTTTTTGGATCAATTCTCGCAACAGTAATGCATAGAAACCTAAATATGGAAAAACAAAAAAATCATTGGGGTTGATTTACTTAAAGTATAACTCAAGGCAAAAGTTTTGGACAGAGTGGAGAGGGGTTAGAACCCCGGTCAGGTTTTTATTGCTGATTCTCCCTCTTTATTTATCCTGTTTACCATTGAAAGTGAAAGTAAAAGAAAATCACAAACTTTGGGTTGTCCCCAGAAAGGTAATAGAGGGAACATCTTCCAGTGGGAACACTGGTTCTGGTTCCTTTAATTTGTAGAGATTTCCTCTCACTTCCTGTTTTAGCTATGGGACAGGAAGTGAAGGTAAATCTCCCCAATGGGGCACAGATGGCAAAAACAAAAATAAACTAACAGGGGTTATAGCCCTCCCTAAAGTCGCGTACACACGATCGGACTTTGCGACGGGAAATGTTCGATGACAGCCTGTTGGCAGTAAATCCGACCGTGTGTATAATCCATCAGACAATTGTTGTCAGACTTTCCGCGGACAAATGATGGCTAGCAGGTTTTCAAATTTTCCGCTGACAAATTTGTGTTGTCTGATTTTCCGTCGGACAAAAGTACAAAGGACAAACACGCATGCTCGGTAGCAAGGACGAGCCAGAAGTGGTCGGTCTTGTAAACTAGTATTTGTAATAGAGAATTAACATTCGTGACGTGGCAAATTATGAGATCTCCAAATGCAGCGCACAATTCTCTTCTTCTTTAATGGGATAATAATGAAGCTGCTTTGCTGGTGATACTGATGGAGTTATTGCAAACAAATTTTCAAAGGCTTTTTTTTTCTAGTGATATCAAGAATAATATTATTATGCTTTTTTTATTTTTATTTGGCAAGTTACCACAACACCATTATCATGTAGTTTTTAAGATCAAAGATACAACTATATTGGTATCCCTTGTCAGTTTTACATTGTATTTTTTAAAATGTAACTGCCTACTCCTAAACTGTCATTTGAAGTAAAACACATAGCCAAGTATTATTCTCCACATTTTTTTTATTATGCATTGAAAAAAAGAAAACAAATACATTTAGACATGCTATCTGCCAATAGAACTTAACCAAAAAGTACAATCTATGCATCTAAAAATATAGAAAATATACCAAATCAAATCATTATTCAACCAAAAAAATAATGTCATAACTCCAAGGCCAATAATAAATAACACATTATCTCCTCCGATTCCGCAACGTGGCTGGTTGACGAACTGAAAAGCGGGAAATGAAAAGTGTGAAATGAAAAGTACAAACTGAAAAGCACAAATCAACACTCACCAAACCCCCTTCGGAGACTGGTCCGCAGGGCAGTATTCCAACATGATAATGACCTCAAACACACCTCCAAACGACCACTGCCTTGCTAAAGATGCTGAGGGTAAAGGTGATGGACTGGGTAAGCATGTCTCTAGCATCCACCAGCTCCGTGATGTCGTCATGGAGGAGTGGAAGAGGACTCCAGTGGCAACCTGTGAAGCTCTGGTGAACTCCATACCCAAGAGGGTTAAGGCAGTACAGAAAAATAATGGTGTCCACACAAAATATTGACACTTCTGCCCAATTTGGACATTTTCACTTAGGGGTGTACTCACTTTTGTTGCCAGTGGTTTAGAAATTAATGGCTGTGTGTTGAGTTATTTTGAGGGGAAAGCAAATTTACATTGTTATACAAGCTGTACACTCACTACTTTACATTGTAGCAAAGTGTCATTTCTTCAGTGTTGTCACATGAAAGGATATGTTAAAATATTTACAAAAATGTGAGGGGTGTACTAACTTTTGTGAGATACTGTAATAAAGCATCCATGACACTTTTCTAGGAGTATGGTACCTTTAAAATCTCCTGTGCTAAGTTCAGGAAAGCTTTACAACAGTTTTGTTACTCATTCCAACATGTGACAAATTCAGGTAGTTTTTATTTCCGTCAACTTAAAGTGGTTCTAAAGCCCAAACATTTTTTACCTTAATGCATTGCTTGCATTAGACCAATAAATGTTTAGGTAAATGCATCGCCCCTTCAACTCCCTTATACTTACCTGAGTCCTCACATGATCCAGCGCTGTGCCCATCTGCAGCGGCACTCTCCTCTCACTTCCCAATCTCACAGACTTTGCTGAGGGAGCAGGAGCCATTGGCTCCCGCTGCTAGCAGTCAAATCCAGTGATGAGGGGGCGGGGCTGAACCATGCTGTCTGTGTCTATAGATGCAGGCAACACGGCTCAGGATAAAGCCCGCAGGTGTGCCACCATAGGAAGTGGCTTCCTATGGTTGCACACTGAGAAGAGGAGGTTTGGGGCCAAAAAAATAAAAAAACAATTCAGTACTTTACAATTACTTTAATAATCTGTCATTATAGAGGCTCAGTTCACATTTGTGCGATGCGGGAAACCCTGCGAATCCACTGTGCATCGCACCTGACTCACAGGCAGTTCACACTGCCCTATGCGAACTGCTGGGAGTGTCAATACAAAGTTAATGACACCCCCAGACCGGTTCCCATATCACAGTGCGAACTGTCGATTCAGGCAGAAATCGGATCGCATGGGTGTGAATACCCATGTGATCCGATTCTGGTGCAGACAAAAAAAAGGGTCCTGCACAAGTTTGGTCCGAATGCGATGCAAATTCAGCCATACAATCTGTATGGCTAAGCTTGCATCGCACAGACATCGTACAGATGTCTGACATCACACCAATGTGAACCCAGCCTAATGCAACAAATTTTTAAAAATTTGAAGATTAGGAAACTGGCGGTAATTAAAGGAGAACCTCACTCTCTCAATCAACATGTATTTGGATTTTGCAAAAGCATTTGATACAGTTACCCATAGATGCTTAATCTAGAAGCTGAGGTCTGTTTGCATGGACCATAAGGTTTGTTCTTGGATAGTAAGTGAAATGGTACTCCTGCACTATCACACAAATGTATTAAAGGTGAATAAGACTGCTGCAAACACCGAAAAGCTAATCCGTGGCTTAAAAAAGTGAATAAATAAAGATGATGTTGCGCTGTCAACAATAAAATGAAACTTAAGCAATGTGTACACCATATTTTACATGAACAAATAAATAAAGTGAATACTTCTAAAAACCCATAGTAACTTGCCAATAAAGTGACTGATGCAATAAAAATCTGCTGCCCAATCCCGACGCGTATTGTCACGTGTCAAGTGACTTCATCAGGGGATACCAACAGATAGAAAAGGTGTCCTTATATAGTGTAATTGATGAGTATGTACTGGTGGCCATTTTTTCATTAAAATGTCAGAGGATGTAACCTTGTGGCTAATAGAGGCCGGAGTCAAGGAGAGACTAGATAAGCTTAACACAAGCAAATCATCGGGACCAGATGGCTTACTCCCAAGAGTCCTTAAAACTAAGTTGGGTTATAGCCAGACCATTATTCCTAATTTTTGTGGACAACATACTGATAAGATTGGTACCAGATGATTGGAGAAAAGCCAACATGGTTCCAATTAGGGCTGGGGAAAAAAATCGATTTAAATCTTGAATCGAGTTGAGAGGTCAAATCGATTCAAAATTTAAACCGATTTTTTTAGATTTGTTTTTTTCACCGCGCCAGTCCTGAGGCGCTGCGGGCATGAGTTTTTAGGTGAGGCCACGGCTTCGGCCGGATGCCGCGGACTAGGCCGAAGCCGCGGCCTCGTCAAAAAACTCATGCCCGCAGCACCTCAGGACCGGCGCGGTTTCCAAAGAAAAAAAAAACTCGATTTGAATCGTGAATCAAGTTTTTTTTAAGAGAATCGAAGATTTTTTTTTTTTAAGAAAATCTCCCAGCCCTAGTTCCAATATTCAAAAAAGGGCAGAGACACATTCCTGGAAACTACAAGCCAGTCAGCCTAAGATCAATAGTAGGCAAATTATTGGAGAGGATGATAAGGAACTATATCCAAGAATTTGCTGAAGATAACAGTATCACTAGTAGTAGTCAGCATGGGTCTATGAAGGATCATTTTTGCCAGACCAATCTGTTAACATTCTACGAGGAAGTGAGCTGAATGTTAACTAGATAGGGGGAGGTCCGTGGATGTGTTGTATCTGGATTTTGCAAAAGCATTTGATACAGTTCTCCATAGACGCTTAATCTAGAAGCTGAGGTTTGTTCACATGGACCATAAGGTTTGTTCTTGGGTAGAAAACTGGTTACAGGGGCGTATCCAAAGGGTAGTGATAAATAATGTGTACTCAGACTGGTCTAGAGTGGTAAGTGGGGTAACCCAAGGCTCCGTCTTGGGACCAATTCTGTTTAATTGATTCATAAATGATTTAGAGGATGGGATAAATAGCTCAATCTCAGTTTTTGCGGACGACACAAAAATAAGCAGGGCGATAACTTCACAGCAAGATATAGAAATTTTACAAAAAGATCTGAACAAAATAATGGAGTGGGCAACTAGATGGCAAATGAGGTTTAATTTGGACAAATGTAAGGTAATGCACTTGGGGGCTAAAAACACAAACGCAAACGACTCACTAGGGGGAGAACCTCTGGGGGAATCAAGGATGGAGAAAGATCTGGGTGTCCTAATAGATGACAGAGTGAGCAATAGCATGCAATGTGAAGCTGCAGCTACCAAACCGGCAGACTATTAGCAGGCATAAAAAAGTGGATATACTCCAGAGATAAAAGTATAATCCTGCCACTTTATAAAGCTCTGGTTAGGTCACATTTGGCGTATTCTGACCAGTTCTGGTTACCAGTCCTCAGAAGGGATGTGCTGGAGCTGGAGAGAGTCCAAAGAAGGGCAATGAAATTGCCTGCTGATCGTTCAGTACACTGGCAGAACGGTGATCTGCCTATGTAAACAAGGCAGATCGCCATTCTGTTAGTAAGAAAGGCTTGGATCCTGTGTTTCTGCAAAGCAGGGACGTGGATCTATGCCTTCTCCTAGTACAAGCACCTCCCCTGCTACAGTAAAACACCAGCTAGGCACACAGTTAACCCTTTGAATGCCTCAGATGTTAACCCCTTCCCAGCCAGTGTCATTAGTACAGATCACTGTATTAATGTCACTCGTCCCCAAAAAAGTGATAGTTGCAGTGCCTTGAAAATGTATTCATACTCCTTTAAATTTTTTACATTTTGTCATGTTACAGCCAAAAATGTATTTTATTGGGATTTTTTGTGATAGACCAACACAAAGTGGCACATAATTGTGAAGTGAAAATAGAAAATGATAAATGTTTTTCAAAGTTTTTTAGAAATAAATATCTGAAAAGTGTGGCGTGCATTTGTATTCAGCCCCCCTAAGTCAAGCCTTTATAGAAACACCTTTCGCTGCAATTACATCTGCAAGTCTTTTTGGGGATGTCTCTACCAGCTTTGCACATCTAGAGAGTGACATTTTTGCCCATTCTTCTATGCAAACAGCTCAAGCTTTGTCAGATTGGATGGAGAGTGTCTGTGAATTGCAATTTTCAAGTCTTGCCACAGATTGTTAATTGGATTAAGGTCTGAACTTTGACTGGGCCATTCTAACCCTTGGATATGCCTTAATCTACACCATTCCATTGTGGCTCTGGCTGTATGTTTAGGGTCGTTGTCCTGCTGGAAGGTGAAGCTCTGCCCCAGTCTCAAGTCTTTGCAGATTCTAACAGGTTTTCTTTTAAGATTGCCCTGTATTGGGCTCCTTCCATCTTCCTATCAACTCTATCCAGCTTCCCTGTTCCTGCTGAAGAATAGCATCCCCACAACTTGATGCTGCCACCACCATGATTTACAGTGGGGATGGTGTGTTCAGGGTGATGTGCAGTGTTAGTTTTCCGCCACACATAGCATTTTGCTTTTAGGCCAAAAGTTAAATTTTGGTCTCATCTGACCTGAGCACATTCTTCCACATGGTTGCTGTGTCCCCCATATGGCTTCTCGCAAACTGCAAACAGAATTTCTTATAGCTTTCTTTCAACAATGGCTTTCTTCTTGCCACTCTTCCATAAAGGCCAGATTTGTGGAGTGCATGGCTAATAGATGTCCTGTGGACAGATTCTCCTACCTGAACTGTGGATCTCTGCAGCTCCTCCAGAGTTACCATGGGCCTCTTGGCTGCTTCTCTGAATAATGCTCTGCTTGCCCAGCCTGTCAGTTTAGGTGGGCGGCAATGTCTTGGTAGTTTTACAGTCCAACATTTCTCCGACTTCAATGAACAGGGAACTGACTTTGATCCCTGATAATACCAGGCACTGTGCCTGGTATGAATATTTAGGGGAAACTCCACGCCAAATTAAAAAACAAAACGGCATGGGTTCCCCCTCCAAGAGCATACCAGGCCCTTCGGGCTGGTATGTATTTTGAGGGAACCCCCACGCCAAAAAAACAGCGTTGAGGTCCCCCCTAGATCCATACCAGACCCTTATCCGAGCACACAGGGGGGGTGGGAACGAGCGAGCGCCCCCTCTCCTGAACCATACCAGGCCGCATGCCCTCAAGTTGGGGGGGTGGGTGCTTTGGGGCAGGGGGCCCTGCACCCCCCCACCCCAAAGCACCTTGTCCCCTCGTTGATGAGGACAAGGGCCTCTTCCCGACAACCCTGGGCGTTGGTTGTCTGTGGGCGGGGGCTTATCGGAATCTGGAAGCCCCTTTAACAAGGAGGCCCCCAGATTCCGGTCCCCCACCCTATGTGAATGAGTATGGGGTACATTGTACCCCTACCCATTCACCTAAAAAAAAAATTCAAAAATAAAACACATTACACATATTTTTAAAGTAATGTATTAAGGCAGCTCGGTCATCTCTTCCGATTTCTGCACAACCACGCAATTGTCAATTAAAGTAATGCAGCACAAAATGGCTTGATCAGGAAGAGGGGTACATTTTCCAGAGCTGAAGTGGTTAAAGGGGTTGTAAAGGTAAAAGTTTTTTCACCTTAATTGCATTAAGGTGAAAAAACTTCTGACAATACCGCCGCCCCCAGCCCCCCCGTTTTACTTACCTGACCCCTCGAAAGTCCCCCGCTTGCTCCCGACATCGATTTCCCCGCTCAGCCTGGCCGCTGATTGGCTACAGTGGATGGATTGAAAGCAGCTCAGCCATTGGCTCGCGCTGCTGTCAATCACATCCAATGATGCAGCACGCTGGGGGACGGGGCCAAGTGATACAGTGAGCGGCTAAAGCCGCCGGCTGTATCACGGGAGCGCGCCCGCAAGAACTAACCACCATGCGAGGGAGCTCGCATTAAGGTGGTGAGTCCTTGCGGGGAGAAGCCGAAACAGCCACCGAGGGACCCCAGAAGACCAGGTTCGGGGCCACTCTGTGCAGAACGAGCTGCACAGTGAAGGTAAGTATAACATGTTTGTTATTTAAAAAAAAAAAAATTACCTTTACAACCCCTTTAAGCTACAAACTTGCCATTAAAACAAATCTCTTTCTCTGTAGTAAAAAGGATGGTATCCGCTTCAATAAACAGAGCAACACCTCACACATTGGGGTTGATTTACTAAAGCCATCACACTAAAAAAATGTGTGATTATTTATTCAGTTATTCAATCATGAGAAAAGCATCTGCACATGATTCAGTATTTAAACTGAACAGACATTTGCTATTTACATGATTGGATAACTGAAGTGAATATTCATACAATTTTTTAAATGAAGATTCTTAACTACTTTGGTATTTAAGCCTCCCCGACTGCCCACTGAAAGACTAACAAGACATTCAGAGAGGGTTGTACACATGCTGTAACCCTGACACTTTGCTTTGCAGCCATGGAAAATTTGACTCAGCTATCAAATTCACTCAGCAAAGCCAGTGGGAGCCTGCAGCAACCACGAGTCAAGTGTGTTTTAGTTCCAAGCAGAGTTGCTATGCAGCAAAAAAAAAGAAAAAAAAAAAGCCATTCAAAAGTCCTGTAGTGAGTGCCTGGAAGCAGCTGTTATACTGCCCTTGGTGAAGACTGCTACTGTGTGATCCTGGCTCTAATGAGAGGAATTAAAAATGAGTGGTGCAAGCACAATGCTTGCACCACTCTTCTAGACTAGAAAAAGCAGCAGATTAACAAACGCACACGCCACTTTGTTAATTAGGACTGATCTGCACTGGTTTCAATGCTCTGTCTACAGTCCATATTCCCATCGCTCTTGCTCTTGGCATCCCTGAAAAATGGTTCTCTGCCTTCTATGATGTCAGAGGCGGTGATGGTGGTGCCTAAGCCTGGCAAAGACCTTAATGTGTCTTCATCATACCATCCGTTTTACTGCTGAATGTGAACGTTTGAACATCCACCGTTTGAACACGGTCATTGCGGCTTTGGTGCTTTCCGACCAGTTGGGGTTTATGCTAGGCAGAGGGACCGACATTAATATCAGGCGATTGTTTACACATATTGCAACAGCAACTGAGGATTCTCCAGGGGTTGTGGCCTGTCTTGACGCTGAAAAAGCATTTGATTCAGTTAACCTAATTTTTTTGCTTGGCTTAAACTTTTGTACACAAACCCGGTCACTAGGGTGTGGGTCAGTGGTGTGTTCTCTTCCCCCCTCCCTTGCATAGAGGCACGAGACAGGGATGCCCATTTTTCTGGGCGTTTTTGCCTTGGCCATCGAACCCTTGGCGATTTTCCTATGCCAGGATCCTAGGGCAAAGGGAATTTTGACTGGACCTCTCCAGGAGAAGATTTATCTTTATGCAGATGACTCCTTATTGTACCTCCAGGACCTGGGATCATCATTACGTTCTGCGTTGGAAATTATACAATTGTTTTGTTATTATTCTGGAATCTGTATTAATTGGATAAAGTCAGTCTTTATTTCCCTTCATCCCTCAGGTTTGGCGGGTGGTGACACATATGCCGTTGCAGTGGGTGGAGGAGTTCACCTATCTGGGTGTGTATGGGTAGGGGGCAGATTGGTGGCCTATTTAGAGGATAATATTTACCTTTTACTTTCTCAGTTTGCTTGCAAATGCCAGGCCTGGCAGGATTTACCATTCACTCCTGTGGGTAGGTTGAACCTAAAAACAATGCTATATTTACCCAAATTTCTTCAGAAACACTCTAATATCCATACCAAAGAATTTTTTGCTAAGCTGGACAGTCTCATTGTCTCGTTTGTGTGAGCGGTGAGGCCTCCCAGACTGGCAAAGGAAACACAACTGTGCCTGTGTCAGGGGGCTTTAGCCCTACCAAATTTTCTAATTTATTACTGCGCGGCCATTCTTGTCATGGTGCGCTGGTGATTTAGTCAACCTAAAAACAGCCCGACAGTGACTCTGGAGGCTGCTCTTCTAGGGTCATATGCTGCAATTTGGTTTACAGAGGACCTAAGGCCCACCCCACTGTCAATGTTCCTATGACAATGACAAATACAGTCTGTGTGCAGGCTAGGGAGGTCTATAGAGAGGGCTCTACCTATTCCCCTTTGGGGTAATCCTCAGTTGCAACATCTTTTTCACCTAAAGGATCCCAAGGTGTGGCCTTAAAACATGTTACTATGGATGGGAGGGTTTCATCATTTACGGTAATGCAGGAGAAGTTTGCTGTGCCTGCATCCCTGTATTTAGATATTTGCAGCTGTTACGGCCCAATTTCTTGACCGAATTGTCTTACAGTCTGATACAGTGGAGCACCTGCTGACATCGAACATGATGGGTAAGCCATTGTCTTCCCTTTTACTCTGTTTATCAGTGGCACATGCTCCTACTCTGACTAGGACCCTAGATAAATGGAAGAGTGGGACGCAGGACAAGGACTTGGAAGATAGCGTGAGTTCCTATGTCACCAATATGATATCCTCTAAGGACAAATTTATACAATTAAAAGTTTCTACACAGCATATATTATACGCCGCAGAGATTGGCTTCCATTTACCTCTCTGTTAGTCCTCTTTGTACACCTTGTCATTCCTCTACTGGCACATTCTTCCATATGGTGTGGCAATGCCCACTTATTTGCACCTATTGTGAGTCGGTGGTCGATGCTCTGAATGTTCTCTGTGACTTGAGATCCACGCATTGTGTTATTAGTGATGGAAGATATTAAGACTACCAGATATGTGAAATTGATCTTGTTCTACACACTTTATTATGCTTGTTGGGAAATTCCTATGCAATGGAAACAGCCCACTTTGTGAGTTTTTTTTTTTTACTTTTTAGAACTCTGCAGGCTTCTTTTTGAAAGATATATTGTTTATTTGCCCCCTTTTTTAGCTTTATTCTGATTCTGACACTTCAGCTTGAGAGTTAAAGGTCACTTGATTTCTCCACTGGCTGTCCTGCCAAATGCCTTACACCATTACAGTACCTATCACTTAGAGACTTCAGACGACCTATCAGAGCCATTAACACTATACATTGTAATATATTAGCAGTAATGCGGTGCGCTATAATGTGCTTGTGCTAATGCACCACACTGCAAGTGTGAATGGATCCTGACATTAGAGTGGTGGTATGTGGCTCAGGTAAACGGGTAAATTAAAATCTTTTATAGGTAAGATAGGTATTCATATTAATTTAAGGGTCATGTCACCCAAGCTGTTTTGCAGCAGTTATGGAATTGTCTTCTTTGCTATACCAGGAATTCTGTAGCTAGCTAGAAATCACCATAAAAGGAATCAAAGAACTGTGAAGCTGCAAAATTCTCTGCTTCAAAGTTGCTGGTGTGACTTAGCTTTAGAACGAACATTCAGCTTCTTCAGAAAGGCATGACTAGTTTTCTTGAATTTTTTAGGGGACAAAGACTGATGGGTATTTAAATTTAAAACAACACTAGCAATGCTCGGCCTAATCTTTTAATTAGCCCCAGGGATTAGTGCTGCGTGCATGTTTACATACATTTGCACATCACGTGTGGGATTATAGGGGAAGTGTGCAGTGTTTGTCTTTCCTTCTACAAGATGTGCTTTGTGTATTTGCCAGTTTGTACCACAAGAGCAGCTGAGTACATTTCTAAACCCTCTGGTTTTATGTATTTTCTTACATTTTGCATTTCGGTACTCCTCTGCTTAATTTTGCAGAGTATGGCAAAGGTTAATGTGTTTATGACAAGGCCTGAGCTGGCACATTTAGATGGACACTCCATTTAATAATGAAATCCTTAAATCTAAACACGGAGCACACTACTTGTCCTGTTCTTCAGTTGTCAGCCAGGCATTGTTGTAATATACCAGTCCACCCTACTATCTTTTTTCAGTAACCTGGTGATCTGAAAACCCGTGCTTGTGATGCAGGACAGTTGTTTTCAAACACTCCCACAGCAGGATCCTTGGTGCCTCGTATTTGTTATAGATTTATAACAGGTTAATAGGTTGACAACACTGTTAATTTACGCAGTGCTTTATTCATGCTGATCAGTCCCTGCCCTTAGGGAGCCTACAGTCTAAGGTCCCTATCTCACACGCATGCATACATACACACACACTAGGGCCAATTTAGACAGGAGACAATTAACATACTAGCATGTCTTTGTTGAGTGCACCAAATGCCTTTACAAAGTTGCCTACTTAAAGAGACATGGGGGGCAATTTACTGAAACTGGAGAGTGTAAAATCTGGGGCAGCTCTGCATAGAAACCAAGGTTTTGGCCACGTTCACATTGGGTCAATTTGGCATGCAATTTGACTACTTTTGGCGACTTCGGGGGGCGATTTCAATAGACATCTGTGCATGAACCCGCACAGATGTCTGTCAAATCGCCCCCGAAGTCGGACTGCATTGCCGGTTTGAAATCGTCCAAGTTCAGCTGAACTCGCACAATCTCTAACCCGCAGCAGTGTGAACCTGGGCTTTTTGTCAAAGCCTAATTGAAAAAGCTGAAGTTAGGTGATTGGCTACCATGCACAGCTGCACCAGATTTTGCGCTCTCCAGTTTTAGTAAATCTCCCCCATTGTCACCTTGGCCATTCAGGGCAAAGTGACAGTGTCTTTGCAAAGGTGCCCCCGACACACTGTAACTCATCTTACTAGTGCTCCCCTGCTTCTCCTCCCTCCATTAGGACTGAGCACTGCTATATTACAAATGAAGTGATGTCCCCTAGCATCTGACACCGGCTGACACTGGGGGTTTTGTTACCAGCTGCAGCGGAGGAAGGCATTGGTATGGTGAGTATCAGAGGGACCCTTTGAAAAGACAGTGTCTCTATGTCTTGAATGGGCAAGGTGATGGTGTTTCTTTAAGCACAGTTGCAATTTTGCACGAGAAAGTTTATTGATTGGTTTTTACTTTTTTGATTTAATTTTTTTTTCTCGATTAAGAGCAGAAAAAAGGGAACATTTTTTAATGAAAATTAATATGATGTGGGACCATGTGTACTGGGTGTCTGCTCCTAATTATGGAACAGCCCTTAGCTTTAAGGCAAATATTGCATTTCTTTGTTTTAAAAAGTAAAATGAGTCATGTTTAGCAATAGTGTTCCTTATTTCTGATCAAGCAATGACCCCATCGTTCTTTTTACGGTTACAGTGCAGACCTCTGACACATCACGTTGCTGTTCTGTCTCTCCTGCCTCGGCTTTTGCCATCGCTACTGCAGCAGCTGGACATGGAAGTCCACCAGGTGAGAGCAACAAAATGATTGAGACACTACATAGGCACTGTAGGGGGCATGTATTAAACTTTCCCAGCAATTTCTAAAACTTACAAAAGTTCCTTCTTTTTACATCACAGTTTCCTCAAAACTTAGTGAACAGTATATACCCTTTATCACGGGGAAAGGAGAGGCAGAGGCTGCTCTTAACCCTTTTTCTGCACCCTCCTAACAGCCCTTTAGGTCTTAATGCCAGGGGGCGGGGCTGTCTTCCCGGTGACGTGATTAGTTTGGCTGTCACAGTGCTCACATGGTTGGGAGCCCATCCCGCAGGTTCCCAATCACAAACAAAGACAGGGAGGTGCCGTTGCCAGCTTGGTCACTAAGCTTGGAGTGTGCAGTGAGCACCCTGTCAGTACAGAAACCTCTGCCACCATCAATATGCTGCATGTGGGTGTTAAGACCCAGCCTGTCTGCCATCGCACATATGCATTACATGGTTGGCAACATGTTAAAGGGCATGTGAAGCCACCTTTTTGCTGTTTTATTAACCCTTGTATGTTGGTACCTTTTTGTTGTGGGGATATTTGAATAGAATACAGAAGGATTTGAACATCCGCCTTTTCTTTTTGACTGTTTGAGTCACATCAGGGAGATTGTTTTTCTCTTCTTTTTACAGGGCCAGAGCCATTGAGCTTCAACAACTAGATGCAGTTAAAAGATATCAGGCTGTAATACCCAATCATAGCCAAACTGCCTGACAGTATTTCTAACCCTTCAACACTCAAATCAAAAAAAAAAAAAAAAAAAAGAACTTTGGCTTTACATACACTGTGAGGGGTCATCTCTCACCAACACTCTATATATTATTATTATTATTATTATTATTATTATTATTATTATTATATATTATACATTCAATTTCTGTATGCATGTATATATTTTTTTCAGGTTACCTTATTTGTATCATTGCTCTTTTCTGACTGTTTGGTGTTTTGTTGTGCATACTCCTGGCAGCAGTGGCAGCAAAAGCAATCAGGGAAACACTTGCCAGCCTCTCAAACTCTCAGAGGACTCTCAAGCTGTCACAATATGCTGGAATCTAAAAAAAAAAATATGATCCACACAGCTGACCACCTTTACCAGTCCTTTACATATTGAGGTAGAAATGCTCACTTCGGAAAATGAAAGTACAGCCTAACATGGAGACGTTTGTGTTCACTTTGAATACACAATCATATACAAGAAAAATAAAGCAGCTATAAACACACATTTACCTTGTAGAGTTACAATGTTCTACCTTTTGGTAAATAAAACTCATTTAATATGTTCTCTATTTTAAAGCTGAACTCTAGCCTTCCCTTCAGTCTTGCACAGTTGTACAGGCTTCTCTTTCCTACTGAAATTGCTTACTCCTCTCATAAACTGCAACAATTTCAATAGAGTCTGCCTCATCCATCATCATCTTGCCATTTCCTCTCCATCCTGATTGTCCCTGGCCCACCTCTTTCATGCATTGTATTTCAGTCCTTATAGAGGCTCAGCGTTATTTGTGAGGGTTACCCACCCACTTCAGCTCCGGAAAGTTTACTCCCCTTGCTGACCAGGCCATTTTTTATGATACGGCACTGTGTTACTTTATCTGACAATTGCGCAGTTCTGCGACACTGTACCCAAAGACCATTTTGAAAAGAAAACAATATTTTGTACTTTCTGCTATGAAACATACCCAAAGAAAAAATTTTAAATATCCAATTTCTTCATCAGTTTAGGCCATTATGTATTCTGGTACATACTGTTGCAAAAAAAAATCCCAATAAGGGTATATTGATTGGTTTGTGTAAAAGTTATAGTGTCTACAAACGATGGGATATTTTCATTTATTTATTTTACCAGTAATGGCAGTGACTCGGTTAAATTGATGATAGGCAACTCCTATCCTCATATTGATTAGTGGTTCCAAATGAATAATAACTACTGCAGTAGGGAACAGACACAAAAGATACGCTCAGCATCTTTCCAAATAACTGTTCTGCTTTATTATGACGCAATTGAAGGTTTTTATGCACATGATTACGTAGGTATCACATTAATATTACAATTGTACGTTTATGGTAACAAGGGGAGTTACATAGGCAGGCTAATTCTAATCAGGACTTGAAAGAATGTAAACATTTACTGAAAACATTATTAGTGCTGTTGCACAGTGAGGGCAGTGTGCAATACATACAAAATACAATACAATTATATACACAACTTACAAATTTCCATTACAGTCTCCCCTCTTTTGATCAATATTTTGATCACTAACCATAACTGCTATCACCTTTAACCCTGAACCTCCACACGCTTAGGTGGAGGTAGTCCTGGCCAAAGAGGCGAAAACTCCATTGTGGAGAAAATAATAGCTGAGCAACTTTTTCATTACCAAATGACTTTTCATTGTGAAAAACAAATGATTGATAAGACATATTTACAGAGTACTGGCTGTACACTCCTGTGGCCAGAATGGCCTTCTAGCTGAATTGTGGGCATGCTGACTTATCAGCATATGTAAACACAGACAATTCTACATTAAATGGAAGACATACAAAAGACAAATATGACTTCAACATGGCTAAACTACTTTTCAAATATATATATCCCTTACAATTAAAGGAATTGAATCAAAAAGTACCCAAGACTGTGATCACAAGAGGGAAACAAATCAAACACAGAGATTTCTTTAATTTAGTCATTTTTGCAGTGTCTGGTGTGGATCCAGGTGACTTTTCCTTCAAGTTTTGCAAAAACTGTACATGAAATAGATGCTGTATTGAGTCTCCAAACATTTCCTTATATATAAATGTCTCTTAACAATCCACAAGTCACCTGGCTTTAGTTTTAGATCCTTCCAAACTTTTAGGATCTGGAATTGGGGAGAAAACACATAAATGAGTTTGTCAAAAAACCTTAAAAGATCAGCAACTTTCTCTGTGAGATCCAAATGGAGGACTTCAGCTGCTGAGACAAAATATAAGCAAGTGAGTAACACTCCCAAACAAAATCCTATAGGGAGAGAGTCCAACATCCCCCTTAGGGGCTTGATCAAATATAAGAAACATTCAGGCAAAAGTTTTCTAGTTTCTTACTCTACTTTTTCCACTACATTGTAGACAGTAGGGAGTGTAAAAGTAGAACCTCAAAACTTCTAGTAAGGACTCTCCTATAAAAATGATTTCCTCTGTTACTCTCTGTAGATTCTGGCACTCTGTACTTACAAACTACTTCTGATAACACTTTTTACTGTGGCCTTTGCAGTAGAATTTGCCACTGGACATCCAAAAATACATGTCCATACAGACAAAATGCATACTTGTAAGATCCTGACTTGGGCATCTGGATATATCTTTTTGTAATCTCTGGAAGGGATGTTCAGCTTTTGGTAACACCTTTGGTAACATGTAAAACAAGAAGTGGTATGTTAGTAAAACAACTGTGGAGAACCCTGGCTCTATCCCATGCTCATTTACTAAGGCAGCCATAACTGCTTGTGACTGATGACACGGTCCATGTGTCAAGCTGGAGGGAAAAGAGTGGCTGGCAGACATAAATGATCACCTTTTCCAAAGTCCTGTTTCATAAGAAGTTGCCCCCTGTGGACCACTTGTTCTTCTTGTTCTGGGGTCCTTAAAGTTAAATTAAAAATCCCAGCTATACTGGGCCAGAACTAAGGTGGAATCTGTGAGTTGCACAGACCCATCAAGTGTCCGGGCCTGTTATGCAGCATCCTTAGTCACCTGGTCTGCTTCCATGTGTGAAAGTTAATATGGCTACCTCAGCAAGAAGCTGGAAGGCTGAAAACAGCCGATCAAATTAACTTGGCATGCTTGGTAGGTTTACCTGCTGAAGTAAAAACAAACTTCTGGCCCTTCAAATGGAACCAAAAGCTCTCTATATCTCGACTATCTATATAAATATACACTCTTTTTATAGATCACAGGCTTTGCTAAAACATGGAGCTCTGCTTCTTGAGCTGGGGAAAAAGGATCCAATGACTTTGAATACAGAGTATCCTTCTGGGTGAAAACTGCATACTCAATTCTACAAAAAATGTAATATCTGGGTCTTCAGGGAGTGTGTCCTGCACTGGGCTCACAGCAGCTGATTCCCACATCAAATTAACACATGTGTCTTTTCCTTTCTTTTGAATAAATGTACGCATTTTTCATTGTTAGATTTGTACATAAACAAACTCATATTTTAAACCTTTCATTAGACAAACATTTAGTTAGCTGTATATTTGCTGCACAGAATGTCGGACCATTAAAAATTAAATGTTTGACCAAAACAATATCTAACTTTGTCTAATAGCACCTTTGCATAAAAGCTGCAGCTCTGATATATCGGGGTGAACCCTTCATTACTGGGTCCAGCTTGCATAAATATATTACAATGGCTTGTTTTCTATCATGCTGTTTGTGTAAGAACTCCAGTTTCATGTTTCAAAACACAACTTTTTCCTGGCAATATTATAATAAATGATAACAATACCCTGCGGTCATGCAGAGATGCCCATAAATCCAAAATATCCTTCTGCTTATACCACTGTACTTACAAGAAAAAGGGGCACATCATTTCACAATCCACACATTCTGCTTTGGATTTCAAAAATAAAAATAAATAAAAACAAAAGGATCAACAATCTGTATGATGGACCAGAAAGCATCAAAAACTATAAAACAACTGGCTGCAGGTGACATCTATCCTAACAGGGTGTGTGGACTTAATGTGATGGGACTGTTATATTTAAATTTTATTTATAACAACTCTCACATCATGGACCGCACATCAAGTTATTATCAAAAACCTTAAAATTTCATTTTTGTAGAAGAACTTCTTATGTATCCCATTCATCTTGGCTTTGTTAAATATTATGGCAGCTTTATTCAAAATAACAACCTCATCTTAATCTTTTTTTTCTCTCAATAAGGGCTTATTGTATAAATGTAAAATTACAAAATTGTTATCTTAATCTAAACTAATCTCATTCATTACAAATTTCCCCATTAACCTGAATTTCATTTCCAACCAAAGGTTGTCTAAACCAGTTTCAATATATCTATATTATTAATAAAATTGTTAAACTCATATTAGAAATGAATACTCATTATTACTTAATTTTACTTAATTTCCCTTTTTAAATGCACTGTTTCCACTATCAAAGGATATTCAATTTGTGTAATACACAGTTAAATGTAACCTTCATTTTACCATGTTTGGAAAACAGATTCAAAATAATTTTGATCACATTGTTTATCATTAGATTCGTTAACCCGGCACATGTTTTGTCTAAAAAACTGGAATTGGCATGGTGTCCTTCCAGCTTATCACTGACCACATTCTTTCAGGAGAGCACAAAGGAGGGGGTCACATTTGCGTACATGACACACACAAGCAATAGAACTAAAGGTCCCAGCATTCGCACACACATACACCAATGTCTCTCTAAAATCGCTTACATTTTCCCATTTGTACACAACACATGCATATCACATTCTCTCACTTTCTTTTAACTCTTTAATATTTCCCTGCATAAATTCTGCATTCCTTATTTTGTTCAGATATCCTTTATATCTAGCTTCTATGATCAGACGGGCAGCCAGAGTGCTCATCCCATCTTCCCTCTCTGACAACATATAAAGTATTCTGTTTTACCTCTCATTTCTCTGTTTCTGACTCTAATAGTTGTAGTGCCTGACCCCAAATTCATGCCACACCTTAACATGAAAATGTCCCTTTCTGTCTAGTGTTAATGTCACCCTTGATCCATCCTGCTCACATAGATAACTGTTTCTCTAGCTGTTTACTCTGCATGATTCTTAGTCCCTGTGGACTTTGGTGGTAACCCAGTTACCCATTGTGGATCCCTGTCCACTTTAACCATTAATCTAGGGGCTCAGTATAGGCGGAACCACACCTTCGGTTCATATATAGCGCTCTTCTTGCGCTGGACATTTTTGAGGGTCTCTTACCCTTTATTCCCTTACTTAATTCAATGCCCATAATGACTGGCCAGTCTTCTCTACATGTGCCTATACCCTCTTGCCTCTAAACTACTTTATATAGCAGATGTACTACATATACCTGTGAACAGCACTATTCTTCCCTTTCTTATCTATAACACTCCAATGGACAATAGACAGGGACAAACATAACATATAACCACCAATCAATACAGTTCGATTAGGGGAGTAAAATAGGTACCCTTTGTCCCGAAAATGCCTTACCGATCAAGGAAGTCTGATAACTCAAATGTAAGCAAAAGGCTTACCTCAGCCGGCTGATTATCAGAAATTCCCGGATCGTCTCAAGCTCCTCGTTTCGGATACTCAGGGTCACCTGGAATCCCCTCCTGGCTGGCTCGCCATGCTGACTCGGTTAAATTGATGATAGGCAACTCCTATCCTCATATTGATTAGTGGTTCCAAATGAATAATAACTACTGCAGTAGGGAACAGACACAAAAGATACGCTCCGCATCTTTCCAAATAACTGTTTTGCTTTATTATGACGCAATTGAAGGTTTTGATGCACATGATTACGTAGGTATCACATTAATATTACAATTGTACGTTTATGGTAACAAGGGGCGTTACATAGGCAGGCTAATTCCAATCAGGACTTGAAAGAATGTAAACATTTACTGAAAACATTATTAGTGCTGTTGCACAGTGAGGGCAGTGTGCAATACATACAAAATACAATACAATTATATACAGAACTTACAAATTTCCATTACAGCAGCAATCAGCGACTTATAGTGGGACTGTGATATTTTGGCAGACAAATCGGACACCTAACCAACACTTTTTGGGGTATCAGTGACACTAATACAGTGATCAGTGCTAAAAAATATGCACTGTCATTGTACTAATGACACTGCTGGGAAGGGGTTAAACATCAGGGACGATCAAAGGGTTAAATGTATGCCTTAGATGTGCTTACTAACTGTGGCGGAGGTGCTTTGACTGGGGGGGGGCAAAGATCCATGTTCCTACTTAGCAGAAACACAGTATCAGTACCTTCCCCTCTGACAGAGCGGCAATCTGGCTTGCTTACATAGGCAGATTGTCATTCTGCCACTGTACTGTTTAATCGGTGGGCGCCGGTAGACATTGAGTCCGCGGTACCCACCACTGGGTCCCTGCTGTGTATAATCATGGCAGGAGCAGGTCATTGGCATTACAAGATCTGGCACAAAGCGGTTACCTAGGGCAGTATTCATGCAAATGCATCCTACCTAGGAAAAGAAATGACCCCAGACTGACATTCACCCATAATGACATTTTGAATTTTGCATAACTTCTCCTATGAGTCAGTGTATTGTTTGCATCAGGGAAGAGGACTCTTGATAGGAGTACTGAGGCTGGGTGCTGTGGAAGGTATGTACAGCACTCTGCTGGCTCCCCAGCACCAGCCATGATCTGTCTACATTGCATAGAGAAGTATATGTTATATCACTGGGTCCAAAATAAGGTATGTAATGAAAACATGGGTGGACAGGATAAAATATGAGAAGATTAAATTTCAGCTTTAGTGTTACATATATAGTTACATAGTAGGCGAGGTTGAAAAAAGACACAAGTCCATCAAGTCCAACCTATGTGTGATTATGTGTCAGTATTACATTGTATATCCCTGTATGTTGCGGTCATTCAGGTGCTTATCTAATAGTTTCTTGAAGCTATTGATGCTCCCCGCTGAGACCACCGCCTGTGGAAGGGAATTCCACATCCTTGCCGCTCTTACAGTAAAGAACCCTCTACGTAGTTTAAGGTTAAACCACTTTTCTTCTAATTTTAATGAGTGGCCACGAGTCTTATTAAACTCTCTTCTGCAAAAAAGTTTTATTTCTATTGTAGGGTCACCAGTACGGTATTTGTATATTGAAATCATATCCCCTCTCAAGCGTCTCTTCTCTAGAGAGAATAAGTTCAGTGCTCGCAACCTTTCCTCATAACTAAGATCCTCCAGACCCTTTATTAGCTTTGTTGCCCTTCTTTGTACTCGCTCCATTTCCAGTACATCCTTCCTGAGGACTGGTGCCCAGAACTGGACAGCATACTCTAGGTGTGGCCGGACCAGAGTCTTGTAGTGTAGGAGAATTATTGTTTTATCTCTGGAGTTGATCCCCTTTTTAATGCATGCCAATATTCTGTTTGCTTTGTTAGCAGCAGCTTGGCATTGCATGCCATTGCTGAGCCTATCATCTACTAGGACCCCCAGGTCCTTTTCCATCCTAGATTCCCCCAGAGGTCCCCCCCCCCCCCCAGTGTATAGATTGCATTCATATTTTTGCCACCCAAATGCATTATTTTACATTTTTCTACATTGAACCTCATCTGCCATGTAGTTGCCCACCCCATTCATTTGTTCAGATCTTTTTGCAATGTTTCCACATCCTGCGGAGAAGTTATTGCCCTGCTTAGCTTAGTGTCGTCTGCAAATACAGAGATTGAACTGTTTATCCCATCCTCCAGATCGTTTATGAACAAATTAAATAGGATTGGTCCCAGCACAGAACCCTGGGGAACCCCACTACCTACCCCTGACCATTCTGAGTACTCCCCATTTATCACCACCCTCTGAACTCGCCCTTGTAGCCAGTTTTCAATCCATGTACTCACCCCTATGGTCCATGCCAACGGACCTTATTTTGTACAGTAAACGTTTATGGGGAACTGTGTCAAATGCTTTTGCAAAATCCAGATACACCACGTCTATGGGCCTTCCTTTATCTAGATGGCAACTCACCTCCTCATAGAAGGTTAGTAGATTGGTTTGGCAAGAACGATTCTTCATGAATCCATGCTGATTACTGCTAATGATACCATTCTCATTACGGAAATCTTGTATATAGTCCCTTATCATCCCCTCCAAGAGTTTACATACTATTGATGTTAGGCTAACTGGTCTGTAATTCCCAGGGATGTATTTTGGACCCTTTTTAAATATTGGTGCTACATTGGCTTTTTTCCAATCAGCTGGTACCATTCCAGTCAGTAGACTGATGCTAGTGCTATTCATCTTTTTATAACACCCGACATACTTCTTTACAGACTGTCAGACAAACATTTGCCTAGCAGAGAAAAATAAAGAACAGCTATATTTTACCAGAACCTTCTGACATAGCTCTGATAACATGATAATGACCCCAAACCACACCAGAAGCTGAGGGTAAAGGTGATGGACTGGCCAAGCATGTCTCCAGATCTAAGCCCTATTGAGCATCTGTGGGGCATTCTCAAACGAAAGGTGGAGGAGTGCAAGGCCTCTAACATCCACCAGCTCTGTGATGTCGTCATGGAGGAGTGGAAGAGGACTCCAGTGGCAACCTGTGAGAGCCGGTTCACACGGGGGCGACTTGTCAGGCGACCTAGCTGCCTGACAAGTCGCCTCCCGTTCTGTACAATGGAACCGTTCTAATCGGAGCGACGCAAGTCGCTCCGACTTAGAAGAAAGGTTCCTGTACTACTTTGGGGGCGACTTGCATAGACTTCTATACAGAAGTCGTCTTGCAAGTTGCCGAGGCGACCTGCAAGTCGTGCCGCTTCTAATGTGAACCGGCTCTGAAGCTCTGGTGACATTTTCACTTAGGGGTGTACTCACTTTTGTTGCCAGCGGTTTAGACATTAATTGCTGTGTGTTGAGTTATTTTGAGGGGACAGCAAATTTACACTGTTATACAAGCTGTACACTCACTACTTTACATTGTATTAAAGTGTAATTTCTTCAGTGTTGTCACATGAAAAGATATAATAAAATATTTACAAAAATGTGAAGGGTGTACTAACTTTTGTGAGATACAGTATATATATATAGTTCTACTTTAGCATCAAGCATTTGGTGACTCTTTAACCCTTGCACACCCTCTATAAAAATAGCTGCAGTAGAGGTTATATATAGGGGATGATTTACAATAAATGAAGCAAATACATACTGTAGCAATTGTATAAAGGGCTTGTGCTTAGCTTTAAACCTCGCTGTGTGTTTGCTTCATGTGTTTCTATGCTGTCTTTAATCTTATGTAACATCTGTCCTCACAGATGTGTGCTGTTACACAAGAGAAACCTCATCATTGTTCTCATGACAGCTAATTTGTAATAGAATTTTAATATGTATTATAATGTATGCAGAGCAATAAGAGGCAACCAACACGCAGCAGTTTCATGTGAATAAGGTTCATAAATCACAACACTGTCTGCACGTGGGGTGAACAAGTGCTAACACTTCTGCCAGTGACTGATAAGATGTACACTAATGGGGTTGTTTTGTCATAGTCCGTGTCAGAGAAATCATACATAAAGATCACATGCAGATCTATGTCAAAGCATGGAGTCCTTCCATAGATGGATCTAAATGTATAATTCTAGAGGAGTTTCAAAAGTAAGCATTTTAGACATGGGTAATGGAAAATAGTGTCAGTTGAGAGTCCTTCCTGTGAACACTGGGGTATTATAAATAACTGCTGCAAAGACATTTGCATAAAGCGTACCTTATTTAACCAGGGGTCCATTTAAAAATTGCAATATAACCACAAAGATCCTCAATGGAAGCGCTGAGGGATTCTAAAAGTCTGTACAGCCACAGACTTATAGAATCCCTCAACACTTCCATTGAGGATCTTTGTGGTTATATTGTTAAGTTTGGGCATCAGAATTGGTGATCACGTTTTAACTCCCAGCTGTGAGGGATTTTAGTTTTGTTCCACCCAGTGGCGGAATTATAGGGGTCGCTGAGATCGCCATGGCGACCGGGCCCCTTGCTGCAGGGGGCCCTTAAGGGTTCTTAAGGGCCCCCCGTACTCTTCGATAGGAGGAACGGCAGGGGCGGCTGAGACGAGCTTGTCAACCGAACTGTAATCGGCACTGACTGTGCAGGGAGCTCATCAAAGTGAAAGCACAGTGTGTGCTGTGCTCTTTGTTTCCCCCTACAGTGCAGTACCTGGCAGGAAGAAATAAGGTAAAGGTCTGACTTTTTTTTATAAGACTATCAATCTATCTATCTACTGTATGTGTGTTTATATGTGTGTATGTATGCATGTGTGTGTGCATATGTATGTGTGTGTATGTATGCATGTGTGTGTGCATATGTATGTGTGTGTGCATGTATGTATCCATATGTATGTATGTGAGTGTGTATGTATGTATGTACGTGAGTGTGCATGTATGTATGTATATGAGTGTGCATGTATGTATGTATGTATGTATGTGAGTGTGCATGTATGTATGTGAGTGTGCATGTATGTGCATGTGTTTATCAGTGGCGGTGCATCCATAAGGGCGCACAGGTGCCACCCCCTCTCTCCAGCCACCCCCTCCCTCTATGACCAATGGATAGATTCATGCATAGCATGAATCTGTACATGGCCACCACTGCCACCCCCATATTTAGGTGTCCGGTCCCTTTTCGGGCGCCGGGCGCCTGAATTACAGCGGCGGGGGGATGTTTTTTAAGCACCTGAATAGAGCCATAGGCTTTAATAGGCTTCAAAATAGGTGAACTGCGGGTGCTAAGGTTGGCACTCATAGTCCACCCAGGTGTGTTAATATTCACTTTCCTAACACTGAACTCCCTTTCCAGCAATCAGGTGTGCGGGTCTGTTACACGTCACCAGGGGTTGAGTTCGACTCGAACTCGAAGCTCATCCCTACCAGTCACCTGATTGGCTGAAATGATAGGCGCGGCTATTGGACGCCTATCAGGAGGAGAGGACGGGAGATGAGGACAGCAGGAGACGCATGGAGGACCCCGCTCGTGGCCATCACCTGCTGTCCCACTTAGACAGGGTAAGTGCTGGGCAGACGGCGAGCGGGCGGGGGGGGGGGATTCACAGTGGCAGCATTCCATGGCACAGTTGCAGCATTTGATGGCACACTGGCAGTATTTAATGGGCACACTGGCGGCATTTAATGGGCACAGTGGCAGCATTTAATGGGCACAGTGGCGGCATTTGATGGGCACAGTGGCGGCATTTGATGGGCACAGTGGCGGCATTTGATGGCACAGTGGCAGACTTCGATGGGCACAGTGGCAGTGTTTGATGGGCACACTGGCGGCATTTGATAGCACAGCGGCAGAGTTTGATAGGCACAGTGGCAACATTTGATGGGCACAGTGGCGGCATTTGATGGCACAGTGGCGGCGTTTGATGGCACAGTGGCTGCAATTGATGTTTCTTTTTCTAAATTTCTCAGTTTGCTTGCGCCTCCCTAAAAATTTTGAGCACCAGCCGCCACTGGTTTATATGTGCATTTATATATATGTATATATATATATATATATATATATATATATATATATATATATGTGTTTCTATATATGTGTGTGTGTGTTTCTATGTATGTATGAACATTTAGGTATACGCTTTTAATCCTGATCCCCTATATGTGTACAATCAGAACCGATTTCTTTATTTTTTTTGCTTGTTCATAGTACCAGCAAAAAATGCTGTTCCTCCAAAATTGATCCATGCTCTGTTCGCTTTTCAGAGGCATTTGACAGCCGGTAAAGAGGCAATATGTTGCCTACTGACCGCCTGTTTTAACACCTTAAATGCATCATCCCTATCCCGCAACTGCATGCAATGCACACCGTTGCAGGGTGGTTGCAGTGCAGCCTCATTCATCTAGGGGTGTACTTCAAGGGTGCCCTGACTGGAAAAAGATTGAGAAACACCGACATAGAGGAACCCATCTCTCCATTTTTCTCCTGCAGCCGCTGAATTCCTGTGACAGGGAGAGGAGGAGAAGCAGGGGGAAATGGAGAAATCGGTTCCTTTATATGCAACCACCCACTTGTGACCGGGACCTGGTGTTCCGCCATCGGGCTCGGAGAAAAGAGCCCTGTCCGGGGGTCAGGGGGGCCCTTCATGGTTTCTTGCATCGGGGCCCTGAAGGTTCTAGTTACGCCACTGGTTCCACCATTTTATGAACTGAGTATTATTGCATAGTGCCTGAATTCTTTGTTTTGTAATTAAAAAGTGCAATATGGCTTTATCATGGCTATACTGGTTAATAGAAAAAAAAAACACTGCACATTTATAAAGCACATCAGTCCGCAACCAACAGGTTAGAATAAAAATAAATGGAAGAGTACAGAACGCCTCCCCCTCTTCTCTTCATCATAACATAGAGGAGGTTTTCTGTAGCCCACAGAGATAGCACAATGAACAAAGAACAATGCTGGCTGATACCAGTCATCACACACAGAGAACACAGTAGGTTATCAACTCACAATATTTATGGCAGAATCAAAATGCTTTCATTGTATATTATATTATATATTATATATTTTACCTGGAAGGAAATCTGAGATTAAATTTTGCAATTTAAAGCCATTTTTTTCAGTTTAGTTTAAAGCAGAAGTAAACCTATCGATTTAACAGTTTCAAAAAACGGGAATGTAACTGTCACATTGGTTGTGCTTTAAAACTGTCAAACCATCCAATGGCTGCTGTCATAACTGATCACATGTGCAGCATCATGGCAGTTGCAGATTAAACAAAAGCCAAGATGGCAGCTTCCTTGCCTGAAAATGATAGAAGGGTTTACTTCCACTTTAATCGCACACCACAACAGTTAAATTCCAGGCACGTACCGGGAAGGTAAACTGTCACATTAGTTATGCTCTCAACCACACTGTCAAACCATCCAATGCCTGGTTTCATAACTGATCACATGTGCAGCATCATGGCAGTTGCAGATTAAACAGAAGCCAAGATGGCAGCTTCCTTGCCTGAAAACGAGGAGTGTTTCATTCCACTTTAACTGTTTAACCATGAAAACTCTCCTTTTCAAACTTTCATAATTGGGAAAAGATTTAGTTGTGCCACACATTGTGTAACAAAGTATAGCGGTATACAAAGTTATTTTAATTAACAACAAAATACTCCTGCGTAGTTATAGGCAATATCTACTCAAATGTGTACAGCAAATCTTTCATATTACTTGAAGCATTAGACAAATGTCTGACATTGGTCAGTGTTCAGTAATGCTAATAATGCAGATTGTACAATTGGCACAATATCTGAGCATACAATGGCTGCAGTGTTATCCTACTAAAAAGTTTTCCTCTGCTGTTGGTGTTTCTGCACTGAATTCCAGACATTCAACCCATATTGAAGTCGCAAAGAAAAAAATGCATTCACATACACTTTATACTAACAGCCTTTACTTTCATAGTCTTACATACCTCCCAACCATCCCTGATTCACCGGAACCGTCCCAGAAATTGATGTATGTCCTAGAGTCCCGGCGAATCAGGGCTGAGTCCCAGAATGGAGGCCAGTGCCGGAACAAGTTCGGCACTGGGCTCCAAGGACTCACCAAGCAGGGGCGCACTAGCGCGGGGACCAGTCACAACCCGCCTTTGGCTTGTGCGGTGTGTCCGGGCCCGGCGCGCCGCAAGGAAAGATTTCTACAACAACCGGCATCTCTCTCCACTGCCTGCATCTGACACAGAGCTGAGCGGAGCGCACTGAACCCGCCCCCTCCTCCTGTGATATTTTCCGGAGGAGGCACACCGCTCTGAGCAGCGCTGATCTGGTGTTTGCAGGGACGTACATAAGGATGGAGGGTTAGGGGGGTCCAAACACCCCCTCCCTCCAGAGCATCCTGCCCAAGGTTGCCAAAAAAGGAGCTTTGCTCCTGTCTATTATTGCCTGGACCAGTGCAAGCAAGAGTGCAAATGTCCGCCTTCCGATTAGATCACACTGCGCATGTGTAGCTTCCAAGCCAGCCGATTTTAGATCGGCTGAACTCGGGCACCTGTGATGTCAGAGCCAGCATGGAGTTTGCACAGCATGGGTCACGGTGGATTATTCAAAGCCTTCTCTTGCCAGCTGTGACACTGCTACTGTCACTATGTAGCCAGGCACAGCACTGTTTTTGTTGGATGGGGGCCTGTACATTAAAGGAGAAGTACAGCCATAGCTTGTATGTTCCCGGCTTGCTGAGAATGCTAGCTGCCACATTTGCTTGTGCTTTCAACCAAACTGTCAAACCATCAAATGGCTGGAGTCATAACTGATCACATGTGTTGCGTCATAGTTACATAGTCGGTAAGGTTGAAAAAAGACACCAGTCCATCCAGCACAACCTGTGTGTGAGTGTGCATATGTTTATGCCAATAGTAAATTGCATACTCCTGTATGTTGTGATTGTTAAGGTGCCCATCTAATAGTTTTTTTAAACTATAGACGCTCCCTGCTGATACCACTGCCAGTGGAAGAGAATTCCATATCTAGTAAAGAACCCTCTACGCAGTTTAAGGTTAAACCGCTTCTCTTCCAATTTCAGTGAATGGCCACGGGTCTTTTTAAACTCCCTCTCACTGAAAAGTTTTTTACCTGTGCTAGGGTCATCAGTAAGGTATTTGTATATCGCTAGCATATCCCATATCAAGCGTCTCCTTTCCAGAGAGCAGAAGTTCAATGCTTGGAGTCTTTCCCCATAGCTGAGATCCTCTAGTCCCTATAATAGCTTTGTTGCCCTTCTCTGAACTCTTTCCAGTTCCAGCACAGGCATACTGCACAGCATACTCAAGATGCAGCCGGACCAGAGTCTTGTAGAGTGGGAGAATTATCGTTTTATCTCTGGAGTAAATCACCTTTTTAATGCATGCCAATATTCTGTTAGCTTTGCTTGCAGCAGCTTGGCATTGCATGTCACTGCTGAGCCTGTCATCTAAGACCCCCAGTTCCTTTTCCATCCTGGATTCCCCAAAGATTCTCCCCCTAGCGAGCAACTTGCATACGTATTTTTAGAACTCAAATGCATTACCTTACATTTTTCAACAATAAACCTTATTTGCCATGTAGTTGCCAACCCCATTATTTTATTTAGGTCTCCTTGTAAGGTTTAAAACATTTTTTGTAAGGTTTCCACATCCTGCACATAAGTTATTGCCCTGCTTAGCTTTGTATCATCCACAAATACAGAGATTGAGCTATTTATCTCATCCTCTATATCATTTATAAATTTAAAAAAAAGAATTGGTCCCAGGACAGATCCCTGGGGGACCCCACTTACCAAACTGGACCATTCTGAGTACTTGCTATCTATCACCACCCTTTGGACCCTCAGACCCGCCCCTGTAGCCAGATTTTAATCCAGGTACATACCCTATGGTCCATGCCTCAGTTTGTAAAGTAAACATTTGTGGGGAACTGTATCAGATGTCTTTGCAAAATCCAGATACACCACATCCACAGGCATTCCTTTACCTAGATGGCAGCTCACTTCCTCGTAGAATGTTAATAGATTGGTCTGGCAAGAACGATTCTTCATGAATCCATGCTGATTACTACTAATGATACTGTTTTCATTACTAAAATCTTAGATATAGTCCCTTATCCCCTCCAATAGCTTGAAGACTATTGATGTTATATTGACTGACCTGTAATTTCCAGGGATATATCTCAGGCCTTTTTTAAATATTGGTACCATGTTGGCTTTCCTCCAACGTGGCTGGTAGCATTCCAGTCAGTAAACTGTCCATCCTGGCAGTAGCAAATCAAACATAGATTAAGATGGCAGCTTCCTTGACTGAAAGGGATGGCTTTAGTCCAGCTTTAAGGTTTACATTCATTTTAACTATGGAATTAAACACCCATGGTGACCAAGACTTCCTGGACACTGGTGTGAATTCAGAGTATAAGCCACCTTGCCTAATTGTAAATCCATACCTTTAGTAAAGTATTATATTGTTTATCCCATATGATCCCCACAGCTCTCAAAATGTCAGGCCACTTGAAAGAAGAGACCTGTCAGAAATGTGTTCTTTTCTGGTATTTGTTGCAGTCGGCTGTGAGAACAGGTGGAGCTGTTTACAGAAGGTGAAAATCCCATTAAAATATTTTTCTTCATTCTGTACTTTCATCAAGTTATAGAAATTTCATTCTAATTGCAAGCTAGGGCCAAAAGAGTATAATTTCTGTCTGCTTCATACTACATTATAATTAGGAAAATTGCAGGGAAAGGCAAGACATACATTGTCTGGGATCTGTTTATATACATATCAGTTTAGAAGTAACCTTGGAGCAGCAATGAATAATCTCTTCAGGTGTGATGACATATAATCACTGTCAGCTTCTGGCATAGGTGATAACAGACTGGGGCATTTAATTGCAGCCTTTGTTGCAGCTGCACACAGAATATTGGTATCTAGGCGCTCAGCTTCCTCCTAACTTGCCTCTTTATTTACACTGTCTCCCAGTTTTTACATGTCAGTGTGGATGAAAATAAACACACTTCAGGGCTTGCTGTCTTCTTGCTGCTTTCATTATTGCAGTTCATTTCATAACGTCATCGATTGTAAGGCTTTTTAAAGTTTAGATTTTTTTACCTGTTGATTTATTGAAATCTTGAGGGCCCCTTCATATACACTATATGTTTTGTGGTAATATGTGATAAGGTGTTTGTTATACCACAAAACATGTTAATGCACACTTTTAGATACTCTTAATGTTGTGGTGCGCTGTGTTGTTTAACCCCATAATGACACAGTAACGCGTATCATTTTTTATTTATTTATTTCAGGTACTTATATAGTGTCGTCAATTTACGAAGCACTTTACATATACATTATATTCACATCAAACCCTGCCCTCAAGGAGCTTACAATCTAAGGTCCCTAACTTATCCATACTAGGGCCAATTTAGACATCATGCAATTAATTACCAGCATGTCTTTGGAGTGTGGGAGGAAACCAGAGTACCCAGAGGAAACCCACGCAGGCACAGGGAGATCATGCAAACTCCAGGCAGGTAGTGTCGTGGTTGGGATTCAAACCAGCAACCTTTTTGCTGCAAGGTGAAAGTGCTAACCACTACACCACTGTGCTGTATATGCGGTGTCCAGAAGGTGAGCTTTAAACCTGGGCGCTGTATGTATGTGTTGGGCCGGCCATACACAGTTCGAATCCGAGAAACCGGAACCGGCCGAGGTTCAAACCGTTAATGGGTAGGCTGAATGTACCAAGTTGATCGATCGATCAGCTTGGGTACAACCAGCCTGCCAGATTCACTTACAGTCATCACTAGTTGCTGCTCTAGCCGTTAGTAATAATCACTGTCCTCTCCTAGTGGTGGGGACAGCTTCCCCTGCTCACCCCTGTCAGTTTTGAGGTTGGTTTTCCTTTGATAATAAAAGAAATCCGGAGATATATCTCTTACTATTTACCACCAGATTAAAGCCCAATTTGTCCTGGAAAAAAACAAGGTATAATCCCCTGGATACACAAAGTAGTTGCAATCATATTTGCAGTTTTACTAACACATGTCAAAATTGCAAAATTGGATCTGGGCGTTAGGGTTTGTTTTACCCTTGGTCATGAAGGGCTTAAAATAGCACAGGTACATTTCTTTCTCTTCATTAAAGGAAGCAAGATGCAATTGTTCTGAGTTGGGTAATACTGCTATCTTCAGGAGGGGTTGGATACTGGACAATATTAAAGTTATTGGCCAGCCAGCTACTACCCAGTGCTGGGACAATGTCAACCGGTGCAAAGAGCAAAGATGATCCACAGTTGCGTAGAGAAGGGATCAGTGGGGCTAATAGTGGCGAGTGCCAATGTTTGTTACATGGAATGAAATAGTATCAATGAAAAGTTGAAATTAATTGGACAAATATGTGGCAGAGGAAAAAATGTCCCTGGGTTGGCAGCGCCACTGAAATTAAAAAATGTTCTGAGTCAGTTGCTACTGAAAAACAAAAATGCCCAAGTTGTGAAGCTAACTATAAAGTGTTGTTACATTGGTACATGGTACCTACAAAATTAGCATCATCTGTCCTAGGCTGCTCCCCTAAGTATTTTAGGGGATGCGGACAGGAGGGCCCAGATTACCATATCTGGTGGTCATGGCCCAGGTTTAAGAGAAATTGGATTCAAGTCTATAATTTTAATTAAATTGTGGGCATGGTACCACAGTCAAACCCTGGGTGCATTCAGAGCCATGCACCTGCATTGATGTCACATTGGAAGCAGCGACTCTGTCCTTGCAGCCACTGCTTCCCAATTGACTTTAATGGGACTGCCCACACGGTGATGCATGGAACACCTGTGCATCCCCATGCAGGTCAGTCCAGACTCTTTCTCCCTGAATAAAGCAGGGCCCCCAGGTATGTCTTCTTGTAGTCTGGGGCTTCCAGGCACCCCTTCACCTAGTCCAGGGCCTCCAGGCACCCCTTTCCTACTCCAAGGCCTCCAGGCTCCGTCTCTCTTAGTCCTGGGCCTCCAGACACCTGCTGTCCTAGTCCGGAGCCTCTAGGCACCCCCTCTTCTAGTCCAGGAACTCTGCTAAACACCCCCCTCTTAGTTAATGGCCTCCTCTGCAACTCCCCCCTTTCCTAATCCAGGGCCTCTACAAACAACCCCCCCCCCTCCTATTCCAGGTGTATTTGCTACACAAACCCCCTCTACTAATATAGGGCTTAGAGTTTCAATCAGAAAAGGTGCGTGGCAGAGTGATGCTGTGTGGGGGCGACTTATGCAAGAGAAGGATGACCTCACAGCACACCAGTGCTCAATCGCTCTGTTCCTCCCATCCAAACCATAGAAAAGCATTTTTAAGCGACACTGCAGCTACTGTTGCTAAGCTGCTAAGCAAAAGTAGCTGCAGCATAGCTTTATAGTGTCCTAGGAGAATACTTTTTGTACTAGTCGTTTCCTCTTCCTTTAAGATTATTTTTTCTTTGAGCAACACTTTATCTACATGCGTCTGGGCTCTGTATGCATCTATTCAGTTTGGAGTGTCTTCAGCAATAGCTTTGGAGGTTGTAGCTGGAACCTGCTGGACAGAAAATTGTGAGGCCTGTCTGGAATGTGAGCTTCGGCCACTGGGTTGTGCCTGTGACTATCTCCAGATCATTGTGTGCTCCAGATCATTGTGTGCTCCAGATCATTGTGTGCTCTTTCCAGGTCTGGGGTCAACCTCTGGCGTGACCAAGTCTCTGAAGACTCTGTGACTAAGTCATGTGGACCAAGTATCGGGCGCTACTACGTTTATTGGTATCATTGAGGGTATCTGAGCTCGCAGCTTTGTCCTTTAAAGAACTCTTTCTAGGGCCTCCTTCCTTTTTAACCTCTCACCACAACCAGGACATTGTTCTTCCTTCTCTATGTCCATCTACAGTATCGCTACTAGAAGTTTCTTTTTACTGTTTGGATTTAGTTCATGTTGTGTTGGTTTACCTCTCAACTAACACCTCCATTAGAAAGACTGAGTATTATCACTGAGTCAGCATCTCAGTACAAGAAGTAAATGTTGAACCTAGATGATTTCTGAACAAAAATGTGCTTCTGGAGAGACAAGCAGGTTAAGGCTTTGTCAGGTTGAGTATGTCATCTCTGAGTAGTAATAAATACCTTTAAATTTTAAAATTACACATTTAGCATGCATGCAATTAGCATTAACAAATATATCTGATACCAGGTCCACTTTAAGTAGTCGTATCTTCTTTAACTTACATTCTGTGAAATAGTCACTTTTTTTTTATTCCAAGTAGCAAAGACTGTGTTTAACATTAATCTTTTCATACAAATTAAGTTACTTTAGATGTAATTGTTATCGGCTATCCCATTACCAATGTCTTGTTGTGATACACTTTCAATAATAGAGTGAGGCCATTGGGGAAATTTATTGGAAAGCCACAAACACATATGATAGAGCACATCATAGTTCAGTTGTCTCTTGTGCTCACTTCTTACTGTCAGTACAAAGGCAACTTGTTCTGTAATGAAATTGGACATTTTATACCAGGGTTGTCTGCTACCTGGCAACATGAACAATTAAATAAAAAGACAGGGAGAAAGAATGTATGTCCAGTCATTGATGGAAATGACCAAATAGAGTTTTTCTTAGTGATTGTTTCTTGTCCATTGGGGGACACTTAAACCTTCAGGTTATATTGCTACCCACAGAAAGACTGGTCACTGACAAACTAAAAACCTTTTATTAGTTTTTTGCTAGTGTCCTAGAGGGACGGACATCTTTTTATCAGCTGTACGGTTAAAACGTATTTGTTGCTAGCATTTTTTTCATATTTTTTTCTTCCACTGAAGAAGCCTATTTCAAGTTTGAATTTTAGGTGCAGCAACTGGACCCCCTGGACTGGTTGTTGCGGAGCAGGCCTAGAAGTGACCCTTGGGTGCAGGATTCCGCGTAAGGCACTATTTAGACACCGTTCTGTGAACAAGTTATTTGCGGAGTGCTCTTGACATTTCCTTAGTGCTTGCCCTATCTCTGACAACCAGGAGCTACTTCATTTGTTTAAATCACTGGATCACTTTAAAGGATAAGAACACCTTTTAACAACAAATAATAAATGCACTTTTTTTGCAGGTGAAAAAATGTGCATTTACTATTTCTTTGTTTTAGGAGCATGGAAAGCATTGCACCAGCGAATATCAGATTGCTGCTACCATGTAGGTCTCCTGCACACTGTCAGTGTAAGCTGTCTGCCTGTACATCGTACACTTTTTCGCCACTTTTTCTTTAGATTGTGGCAGCGAGCGAGGGGAGAAAATCCCCCGCTCACTGCCAAAACGTGGTATTGGGGGGATGTGGAGGCCGTTACATTTGTAACATGTTAAACCCTGAATATTTTATTTATTTTTTTATTTTTATTTATTGCAGGTACTTATATAGCGCCGTCAATTTACGCAGCGCTTTACATATATATATTATACATTCACATCAGTCCCTATACCCTCAAGGAGCTTACAATCTAAGGTCCCTAACTCACATTCATACCTATACTAGGGCCAATTTAGACAGGATCCAATTAACCTACCAGCATGTCTTTGGAGTGTGGGAGGAAACCGGAGTACCCGGAGGAAACCCACGTAGGCACAGGGAGAACATGCAAACTCCAGGCAGGTAGCGTCGTGGTCAGGATTTGAACCAACGACCCTTCTTACTGCTAGGCGAGAGTGCTACCACCACACCACTGTGAATATTAACGTGTAACATGTCACAAAAGGTGAACTTATCCTTTAAAAGTTCCCACTTTCTGCTGATTCCTAATGAAGATGGAGTCAACGCTGAGGAATATATATTGCAATGCTAGAGTGGGAGCAATAATTCTAGGGCCTTTATTAATGGTTAACTCTATTTTGGTTCCTGAAGTTTGTCACAGTTTCATGTGACATCAGTTTAAGGGTTTGACATTTTGAGCATTTAATTTACTTGGTGTTACCTCATCTGTTCTATTTCATCCAAAAAATTGATAATGTATTACGTTGGCTTACCTGTGACTCTGTGGGATCTCCATTTGATTCTCTCAACAATTTAGAAACTGCTTTTTGAACCCATCAAAGATTTTTCACTTTCACCCAAAAGGTGGTATTTCTTGTAGCCATCACCTATGTCAGACCTTGCTACCTAAAGTGGTTTTGACCTTGTTCTTACAGCCCTCTGTCCTGCTCCAGTTCATCAAACTTGATGAGGATGTAGTTTGGGCTGTGAGAGTCTATTTTCACCCAACGCTTCCTTAAATTTAAGGCTTTCTGTGTTACTCAGTGGAGGAGAATGAAAATATGATTTTTGTAGTCAGTGTAAACTCCATTTCTTTGAGTCCATGGAGGAACATGGGTGTCATCCATCTGTGTTTAGGGACCAGGTCTTGGTAACGCTTTGCTACAAAATTGAGGTTTGCTGGCAGTAGGAAATAGTTTTTTTTTTTGTTTTGATAGTGTCTATCTCCCTGTACAGAGCAGTATAAACTGAAGGTTTAAGACTTCCTATGTGCCTTAGTGGATAATAATTTATACGATAAGTCCAAAAATCCTGTTTTATTAATAAAGCTTGTGTTAACTTGAGTTGAAACAATTGTTTACTTGTCACGCCTTCTACATTTTCTGTGACGTTTTACCTTTTTTCCATTTTTTTTATATTTTTGAAGGTTTCAACAACATGGAGAGAATGTGTGACAAAGAGTTTATAATACGCAGAGCAGCTACAAACCGTGTGCTGAATGTACTACGCCACTGGGTATCCAAGCATTCACAGGTATTTATCAGGTTTCAGGGATGTGTTACTGTTTTCTGCTGTTATTTAAATTGTATGTCTGGGCAAGATTAAAAAGACATTTTCAGTACATCTCTCTAATACATGCATGTTTCCTCAGTTTGTATCACTTAAAAAATGCTGCAAATACAGAAAAAAAAGATGATCTGCCAGAAATCCAGTTTGCTCTTTGTTTTCAGCCAACTGCCCAGTTCTTGTCTGTGAACTACAACACCCCCCCCCCCCATCTGCTTAAACGAGTGGTGTTCTGTAGTCCAGCAAAGAATAGCTCAGGACAGCTGAGAATACTGCTTGCATTTATAGTACATCACAGGCATCATGGTGGTCTCACTACAGGCAGTTAGGAGCTCACTGGCTTTCTGGCAGATCAACAAGTATTTATCTGTACTTGCAGCATTTTTATAGAAACTCAAAGAAATGTGCATGTATCACAGAGATGTACATTTTGTTTGTTTTGCCCAGGCATACACTCTAAAGTGGATGTCCAGGAAAGCAACTTAATACATTAATATCTGTTTAATGTTAATTTCCCTCCCACATGGTTAATTTACCATGTGGGTTGAGTTTTTGTAATTTTATTATACCAGGCTTCTGATTTACACATCTCTGCCCCATTGCTTACTCTACTGCTTCCTGGCTCAGCTTCACTGCTTGCTGGTTCACCTCGTGGCTATTTGGACAAGGCGATGATTCAGATTTATTGTCCAGTAAGTAGGCTAGATGTAGACATGTATATTTAGTTCTTTGCCTAGAGTCCTACCTTAATAAAAAATATAGAGATATTTAAATAAAAGAGAGCTTATACTAACCATGTACTTCTAAAGGAGAAAATAACTGCAGTTGAATACAAAATGATGATATAGGAGTTATAAAATAGACAAATTATTGGACAGGTTCAAGACTAAATCCCATAATAGCAAGATTGAGTTTGCTGCAAGAGGAGATTTCAGGTAATGGTGTTCACAGCAGTCATTCTGATGGGATTGGAAATGTGCTACAAACCATAGGACACCTTGACATACAGTTGTGCTCATAAGTGTACATACCCTGGCAGAATTTATGATTTCTTGACCATTTTTCAGAGAATATGAATGATAACACAAAACTTTTTTTTTCACTCATGGTTAGTGTTTGGCTGAAGCCATTTATTATCAATCAACTTTACTTTTTTTAAATCATAAATCACAACAGAAATTACCCAAATGACCCTGATCAAAAGTTTACATACTCTGGTGATTTTGGCCTGATAATATGCACACAAGTTGATACAAAGGGGTTTGAATTACTATTAATGGTAACCATCCTCACCTGTGATCTGTTTGCTTGTAATTAGTGTGTGTGTAGAAAAGTTCAATGAGTTTCTGGACTCCTGACAGACCCTTGCATCTTTCATCCAGTGCTGCACTGATGTTCCTGGATTCTGAGTCATGGGGAGAGCAAAAGAATTGTCAAAGGATCTGCGGGCAAATGTAGTTGAACTGTATAAAACAGGAAAGGGATATAAAAAGATATCCAAGGAATTGAGAATGCCAATCAGCAGTGTTCAAACTCTAATCAAGAAGTGGAAAATGAGGGGTTCTGTTGAAACTAAACCACAGTCAGGTAGACCAACTAAAATTTCAGCCACAACTGCCATAAAATGTTTTCGGTATGCAAAGAAAAACCCACAAATAACTTCAGGTGAAATACAGGACTCTCTGAAAACATGTGGTGTGGCTGTTTAAAATGCATAATAAGGAGGCACTTGAAAAAAAGATGGGCTGCATAGTCGAGTCGCCAGAAGAAAGCCATTACTACGCAAATGCCACAAAGTATCCCGCTTACAATATGCCAAACAGCACAGAGACAAGCCTCAAACTTTCTGACACAAAGTCTTTTGAAGTGATGACACCAATTGAGCTTTTTGGCCACAACCATAAAGTTTCATTTGGAGAGGAGTTGACAAGGTCTATGATGAAAGGTATACCATTCCTACTATGAAACACGGAGGTGGATCGCTGATGTTTTGTGGATGTGTGAGCTACAAAGGCACAGGAAATTTGGTCAAAATTGATGGCAAGATGAATGCAGCATGTTATCAAAAAACACTGTTGGAACATTTGCATTCATCAGTCAGGAAGCTGCGCATGGGACGTACTTGGACATTTCAACATGATTATGATCCAAAACACAAGGCCAAGTCAACCTGTCATTGGCTACAACAGAATAAAGTGAAGGTTCTGGAGTGGCCATCTCAGTCTCCTGACCTCAATATCATTGAGCCATACTGGGGAGATCTCAAACGTGCAGTTCATGCAAGACAGCCCAAGAATTGACAGAACTGGAGGCCTTTTGCCAAGAGGAATGGGCAGCTTTACCATCTGAGAAGCTAAAGAGCCTCATCCACAAATACCACAAAAGACTTCAAGCTGTCATTGATGTTAAAGGGGGCAATACACGGTATTAAGAACTCAGGTATGTAAACTTTAGATCAGGGTCATTTGGGTAGTTTCTCACTAACCATGAATGAAGGAAAAGTTTTTGTGTTATCATTCATATTCTCAGAAAAATGGCCAAGAAATCATAAATTCTGCCAGGGTATGTAAACTTATGAGCGCAACTGTACAGTGGGCAAAGTAACTATCTGAGTAAAAAAAATTTTTTTTTCTCGTGTAATATTTTTATTATAAAAGTAAAAGAGGGCAACACAAAACCAGTGTGATATCTGACAATGTTTTTTGATAAACTAACGCATCAGTATCTGGTTGAAAAGATGTAGTAGAAATTCTCAATGAATTCTCAAAGTGCTCATCAGATAGCTTGGTTCTAACATCCGTCACTCCATAGACTAGCATGGAGCGCCCGTTCAGGTCTGCCGACAAAACTGACAGGCGGACCTGAACGGTCCGTTCGTACAAAAACTTCCAAAAAAAATCAAGTTTTTTAAAATATCTTTACGATTTTGTGTTGGGCCACATTCATAGCCATCTTGGGCCATAGGTTGGACACCCCTGCTTTAAGGGAACCCCTTCATGAGATGTTAGTGCTAACATTTCTTTCTGAAAAAAACTTGGAGTATCTGTCTTGAAACAAGTTAACACTTTTGACTTTTCTCTGACTTTTCCATTCTGAATATTCGTTTGAGGACAGAATTTTATGTACAGAAGCCAATGTCAGAATCTGAGTCAGGCAGCTAGCATTTTCAATAAGAAACCAACATTGGTATTCCTTGCATTTCTGATAAAAAAATGTTTTTTTTAATGATCAGGTTTTCCTTGTGAAACAATATGAGTTTACTGGGTCATTTCACCTAAAACTGAGCTGTAAGATATTGGAAATGTTGGAGATTAAAGTGTATGCAAACTCTAAAAAGGAACTTCTCTTTTAATGATCTGTTAAATATACAATTAAAAGCATTTTGTTTTATTCGTTTGATAAGTGCCAAAAAATCTTGCCAGTAATCTTGTGAGCTGTTAAAGTATAACTAAAGGCAAAACTTTTTTTAGTTTTGGATAAAGTATAGATGGATTAGAACACCTATTAGGTTTTTATTGCTGTCTCTGCCTGCATTGTCTTGCTTACCATTATCATTGAAAGTAAAAGAAAATCCCAAATTTTGTGTTGTCCCCAGAAAAGTAATAGAGGAAAAAATCTTCCAATGGGGACACTAGTTCTAGTGACCTGGGGTCCCCAAGGAATTCCCTTAATTTACAGGGATTTCCTTTCACTTCCTGTTTTACCAAGGGACAGGAAGTGAAGGGAAATCTCTGCAATGGGACACAGATGGTAGAAAAAAAATCTGACTGGAGTCATAACCCTCGCTTGCTCTATCCAAAATAAAAATAAAACGTTTTCCCTATAGTTCTACTTTAACTTTGTGTGCTCTCTGACTGTGCTGTGTTTTTATCAGTTTGTTGTTTTATGGTTACCTTTGAGGACTGCATAACCCCTCTTCTCTATGTTATTGTTATTGTTAAAGAGGAGAGGGAGAGGTTTCTATAGTCTTGCCCTGGTTCCGTTATCCTGATACATTAGGGTTAGTTAGCACTGTCACCTTAGGATAGGAAGCTACAAAGTATATGTAGCAATAACTCTCGGCGGAGCTGCTGGTTTAAGCAGGCTTGTTACATTCACTCTTGACACCCCTGCTTCACCGGCACCGGGTCTAGGGTACCATTGAGTTTACCTCTGGACGATAAATGCACCAACACTTGAGTACGTTTTCAATGCTTTATTGAACCAAGTAACGAAGGAAGTAGCAGGAAAGAGGCAGGAGGGAAGCTACAGGGAAGCTCAAATACCTTTCTTTAGGATTCTTGAGAACATCCTTTAAAGTTGAATATTGTAATCGGATGCGATCCCCTTGTGGGACACAATCTTTGCTCGTCTGGATAGGCCTCTCTCACTTGCCTAGCAGCCAGTACGTAGCACGAACAAAAGTCTCTGCCACAGACTTGCTTGAAATAAATCCATACAATCCTCTGCCACAGGATGTATTAAACTTTGCGGTGAATGTCAGACACAGTACTTGGACCTCTAAGCCAACCCGGCAGTACTATGCTGTAGAACTACTTTAGGATACGTAGTCCAACCGAGTCACCAGGCCCCTCTCCAGACCAGCACTCTGCGTGATCCTTCCATGATGGGTCCTCCCCTGGGATCTTCTCGGTTGTCCAGCTTCTTCACTCTGGATAGACAGCTCAGGACCATTCCTCGGCTTCTGTGGTAGGCCTCAGACATGCTTCTGGGTCCACCCACGCGCCGCAGCGGTGCGGGCCTCCGGAACGGAGGACCACGAGGTAGCACTCTAACGCATACCTGTCAGCAAGGAGGGCCAGCAGGCGGCTGTAAAACGAACCCCAAAACATGGCATCTGTCCCATAAATACCCTCTCCCAGAATGCAACTCGGAGGACCACCTCCACCGAGTTGTCTCCGGGACAGAGGAGCACCCATACACTTCGACACGCTGCCTTTCCAACACTAGCCAATGGTAACAGCGACACCCACCGGCTCTGTGTGGAACCACACGCAACGTCAGCCAAGCTGGAACAGAGGCAAATCTAACTCCCCTAATGAGCAATTTACTAAATTTACCTATCAGTTGGTAGATCATAAATCTACCAGCGCTACATATACATTTTTATTTTTGAGTTTGAATATGCTTTAAATCAGTGAACATTTACAGCACTTTCATTTTCAAACCTCTAAACCTGCGAAGTTTATTAAAAATGACTCATTCTCTGTTTTATCCTATATTGTTATGAATAAAGCAGAAGGAGACAGCACAATAAAAGTGGGTGAAAACATTCCAAAGCCCAGAGTTAGGAGCCAAGGTCTATGGTAGGGAGTTTTTGCTGCAGGAAGCTAGTGGTTAAAACACCTTACCAAGGCTACAGATGTAACTTAAAATTTAACTTTTGGGTGAAATGAACCTTTGAATAAAAATTTTAATTCAGGAAGTGCTAATATATTGCACTGTCTATCCTCAGATGCTTCTGTCTTTATCTGATCTCTGCTTTACAGCTGTAGTGGACTATAAGATATATGAATGCATGTGACTTCATATGCTTCTAGTGTTTTTAGAAGATGATATAATGACACATTAATAGTAAAATGATTAGAATGGTATCATAGATAAAACATTGAACGTTAATTTCACCCAAAACTGGCTGTTTAGCAAAGACTCTTTAATAAATCACCTTAATATTTTGCTTTAAAAGTTGTATTTTCTAGCCATGAATTACAAACCACTGTTTCTGAGTTTCCGTATATGATTTAAGGGCCCAGGCAAAGATCCCATTACCTTTGTCTATCTGGACTTTTGTGAATAATTCTTGCATTAAAGACTTTTTTTTTTTTATCAGACAGACCTTATCTGGGAAGCCTGAAGTCAGGTGAAATGATCACCAAGACACAACACAGCGCAGTACTACTAAAAATGAGAGCTTGCATACTGTATGTAATGACTACATATGGCTGCTGCCATGTGTATAGATAGAATTACAAATGAATCAAAGAAGCAAATTTCCTTGAACATTAAAGCATATCTAAAGCAAAAAAAATATATATATTAAAAATCCTCTCAAGTTTATTTTGCTATTTTGCTCTCTGCGGCCTATTATGATGATTTTGTGTCATCTGTGTCTCAAAGTGAAATCTCCCCAAAAGTAAGGGGGAAAAAAATGTCCCCACTGGAACATGTCTCCTATATTCCTGATGTAGTGACAAAATTGTGAATCTTCCCTCACTTTTCTTCCTATTGACAATGGTCACCAGGATAAATAAAGAGCGTAATTTTCTTTTTAAAAGGAAAGAAAACATTTTGGCTTTAGATATACTTCATCAAATATCGATAACAGTTTTAGCATTAAAGAAGAAGTCCAGCCTGTGCGTTTTAGGCTGGACTTCTCCTACGGGTCACAGGAGTGCAATCCGTTTTGCACTCCTGTGACCCGTTTTCAGCGGAGAGCGGTCTGAAGTCCGCTCTCCGCTGACGTCACTGCCATTAGTCGAGGCAGCGCGTCATCCCGACTTCAGAAGTCTGGATCCGCCAGCTGCTTTGACTGATGGCAGTCTCAGCTTCTCAGCGAGCCGCTGAGACGGCCGATCTCCGCCCCTCCACAGCTCAGCGCTCCAGTGAGCATGGAGGAACAGAGCAGGAGAGATGTATAAAAAAATGTGTGTATCATCACACGGAGTGGTGCCGTGGATACACTAAAGGTAGTACCGTGCCGCGTCCTATCAATTGCATATATCCAAATTGGGGGAAGAAGGGACTTATGGACTTTTTAGGCACAACAAAATAGTAGATAATAATTCCTTATTTTATTTAATTGATATCAAAAATTACACATAACAAAACAAAGATAGTGTAGTTTAAAACACAACATGTGTCTGTACTTGAATCAATGCTATACAACACCGTCTACAATATGAAACTCTTCGGGCATTAGGAGAAGTGGCTTCCCATGTAGATCAGTCCGAAGGAGTGGCTGTATAGCAGTTCCATAGTCAGTTCATATGTTGAGATTGATCGATGCTCGACATGTTTCGCGTATGGACTACGCTTCCTCAAGAGCAATAGCAGTATATGATGTAGCTATCAAGGTATATAACATTGCAGTTAATTATTCGTACAAATACACAAGAATAAAAAGCAGGCATCTACAGGGGCGCCACATATCTAGTACCAAAAAGAACAAGCACACAATTGTTCTTTTTGGTACTAGATATGTGACGCCCCTGTAGATGCCTGCTTTTTATTCTTGTGTATTTGTACGAATAATTAACTGCAATGTTATATACCTTGATAGCTACATCATATACTGCTATTGCTCTTGAGGAAGCGTAGTCCATACGCGAAACATGTCGAGCATCGATCAATCTCAACATATGAACTGACTATGGAACTGCTATACAGCCACTCCTTCGGACTGATCTACATGGGAAGCCACTTCTCCTAATGCCCGAAGAGTTTCATATTGTAGACGGTGTTGTATAGCATTGATTCAAGTACAGACACATGTTGTGTTTTAAACTACACTATCTTTGTTTTGTTATGTGTAATTTTTGATATCAATTAAATAAAATAAGGAATTTTTATCTACTATTTTGTTGTGCCTAAAAAGTCCATAAGAGCAGGAGAGATGCTGACAGTCAGCAGCTCTCCGCTCAGGGAGAAGTGAGAACCGAGCCATTGGCGTTGTTCAGTGGCTCAGTTCTCAGTACAGAGATGCCAGGGGACAGCTGCAGCATCAGTCTAATGCTGCATCCACATAGGTAAGTATGAATCTAAAAAAAAAAAAAAAAAACCCATACGTCTCTTTTAAGCTGGTCTTCTCATTTATACCTAAGAAAAAATGTAATACTGCAGTTCCTCTTTATGTGTTGAGTGGATGTCCTCAAGTCAATTCTCCATCTGTTTATTGCATCTCTTGAATTTTCACCCACCTGCCATGAACTATACAAGGTTAGCTCAGGCTGGGTTCACACTTTTACAAATTGGATGTGGGCTTCCCCTGATCCAGTTCCCATGTCAGGAGATTTTGACTGTCTCTCAATGTTCACACATCTCCGGAGTGGCTCAGAAGCTAATTGCACAGGTGTCCTGTGCGTCTTCTGGTCCGTTTTCTAGGTCCGAATTCAGCCTAAAATTTGGACCGAAATCAGACCTGAAATGGTGAACAGAGACACACCAGACCCCTGCTGTGAGCCCCACCGTACTGCGGTGTGAACCCAGCCTTAGGCTTGAAAATGTGTGCAACTAGTGTAAATACTTAATTTGAATTGGTATAAAACAATTATTATACCAATCCCATTTACAACAACACCCATAATCAGAGACAGAAGGGCAGGACTGGGAGCCTATAAGATGTGCTGCATGCAATATCCTTACGAGGGACATGCTCATGGATGGAGAGAGTATAGCAGGGATCCTCAAACTACGGCCCTCCAGCTGTTGCAGAACTATGTGTGCCATGAGGCTTTGCAAAACTCTGACATTCACAGACATGACTAGGCATGATGGGAATTTTAGTTCCTGAACAACTGGAGGGCCATAGTTTGAAGACCCCTGGAGTAGAGTGATTATTGCATCAGTCTCCTGATGGTCTTTGCTGTCCTAGCTGTAGGCTGGGATGGGGAGAGGACACCATTCTATCCCTTTTGCAGCCTATAGTTGTAACAGAGAAAGTTGGTGTCATCTGCCTGGTTGTGCTGGCTGGCAGGGTTATACAAATACTTTTACAAGTAAAACTGTTCAGTTATATGTGTTTAATTAGTGTATTTAGTTGTTTGCATTGAGTTCAGTTTTAATATAACAAAGAAATCTCTTTTTGACTGATTCTAATCAACATAACCCATTTTCCCATATTTTACATATTAGTGTTTTTGTCTATAGTGGGAAATAAGAGGCGCACAAGACTCTGTAAATCTGTGGGAATGTTATGTATGCTGCAGAGTAGGCAGTGGTAGTCATGGCCCTCTGGGAGAAGCCAGCCACAGTCAACACCAGTCAAGCATACAGTCAGTCTGATTAATTAAATGTGCTCTACACTTCCTTGTTCAGGGCACTGACACTTTCCCTTTCTATTATTTGCTTTATGATGCATTTAAACATCGTAAGTGCTGGAAGTTACAAGCCACCATGTCACGTCTCTTCCCACGTCAAGGCTTTATTAATGTGACAATGCCTGTTGGCTTTATTTTCCTTTCAAGGATATTACATTGTGACTAGACACTGCGTATTCTGTACTTGTGCTAAGAACATAGGCTGTGCTTCCTCCCACCAAACCCATATTACATTTTTTAATGCTGGATTAGTGTTACTTGGCTACGCAAAGAACAGGTTAGATTGACCAACGTTAAATTATATAAAAGGTTTATGAATTTCAATTTAAATGATATATATATATATATATAGGCATTTCATCTAAAATAGACAGGTTAATAAACAGTGGAGCAGATTTCTACACATTGGACCAGCAGATATTACATTGAGGGACCTTAACCTGATAAACAGTAAACCACTGATTACTGGACCTGTACATATTAGTTTTGCTGGACAGTGGAGTATACAAATATTCGATTCTTAAATGTGGTGGACTGATAGTAATATAATATTGGATCCCAGAAGGAAGTAAAGATGATAAACTACCTATAGATACCCTATGTTAAGTAAACAATCTGACACTTGAATTTGTCTAGGTAACAATAGTCTTTTTGCTAAAAAGTTCCAACCCCGTCTGTCCCCATTTGCTCAAAGAGAGCTCTGGAACAGGGAAAACTAGTCGTTAGCCAAATAAACATCTAAAAAATTGAATTTACTTCAGTATCCATGTACTATTTTTTTTATTTGTCCTAACTTCATCTAAAGTCAAGATTCCAGGAACCTATTCCAGTCTATTATAAAGTTGAAATGACGCTGACAGCTGGGTTCCTTGGCATGTCTTTTTACACCCATAGTGAAGAAATGTCACTTGCCTGACAAAGGGGCGCTGCGTGGCTCCGAAACTTTGCCATATGTGTACCGTGTAACTATGTAAATAAAGCTGTGGACCCATTTGAGGAATCCTTGGTGTGCTGATGAAATTTCTTCACTCTGATTGTCTATGAATTCCAGCCGGTGGTCATTGCAGCACACAGAATTACTACAGCCATTTTCAGGGATGTGTGCACGGGGAATATTGCGTTTCTACTTTTTACACCCTTAAATGTCTGGGCACATGAAGACGGTTGAATAAACAGCCAAGTAATATATCTTCTAGAATGGGAGGAACTGACCAAATCAGAGTAATGTTTATGTGATTGTGCATCCCGTTAATTAAGTCCACAGTGCAGAAAAGTCACTTGGGGTGTCACTCTCCTGCTGTTGTTTAGGATAGATTGCAGACCGCCTGGTGTATTATGTCTGGAGGATTGTGGATGGCAAGAAGTAGCTTGTGTCCCATAAGTTGATGGATTTCTGGCTACACTTTGTACATCTGTGAACATGAAGTTTATCTAGCCCAGCCTTTCTCAACCAGGGTTCATTGGAAACCTAGAGTTTCTCCAGAAATTGCCATGGGGTTCCTTGAGCAATGGGCATTTTCGGGCCTCTCAGATAAGTAACCACTGACACTAGTGATTTTTTTTAGCTATTTTTAAGGGGGAGTTAGTCCAAATGACCACAAATGTGAGGAGCATTTTCCCCAATGACTGTCACGTTAGTGTACTGGGAGCTGTAGATATATTAAATATTAGTAGGGGTTCCCTGAGCCTGAAAAGTTATTTCCAGGGTTCCTCCATGTTAAAAAGGTTGAGAAAGACTGATCCAGACAGTCAAGTCTCACAGCTACAGAAGTAAGTTGTGAATTGTTAGTGGTGTACATACATTAAATGAAGTAAAAAAATGCAAATAGATTATATATCACATGTAGTATAAAGGATAATATGGTGATCAAAATATTGTAAAATCATAAACATATACAATGGTTTATAAAGTGTAGTCCATTAATCGGTGTGAGTTTAACTTATATAGTATACAATATAGAACAGTTCATTCCTCCAGCTGCGATATATGAAATGCAGTGTTCTCCCATTAAAGTGCCGATTTAGTGCATATATAAAACCAAACGGTGTGCTTTCACCTTTTTGTACCACCTCTATGCTTCCAGAACTCTAACCTTAACGTGGCCATAAAAAGCCTAATGTGTGTAGTTTCCACGATGATGTTACATCTGATATGGCTCTCTATAAGGTGTTCCAGGAAATCTAGGTAGTGGTCCCTTGAAGATATAATCTCCCACGGTCACTCCATATGTTTAGGGTAAAAGAAAGTATTCATCCATAATGTAGTAACTAAAAGTAGTAGAAGTTTATTAAAATAGTAACTCTTATGCCGCGTACACACGACCGGACTTTACGGCATACTTTGCCTGGCGGACTTTTCGATGGACTTTACGACGGACTTTCCGAATGAACGGACTTGCCTACACACGACCAACCAAAGTCCGACGGATTCGTACGTGATGACGTACGACCAGACTAAAACAAGGAAGTTCATAGCCAGTAGCCAATAGCTGCCCTAGCGTCGGTTTTTGTCCGTCGGACTAGCATACAGACGAGCGGACTTTTCGACCGGACTCATGTTTCAAATCTAAGTCCGTCAAACTTTTGAGAAAACAAAGTCCGCTGGAGCCCACACACGATCTAATTGTCCGACGAAATCCGGTACACCGGACCAAGTATGCCGTAAAGTCCGATCGTGTGTACGCGGCATTAAAGTTAAAAACATTGACAAAGTCACATGCCGTGACGTAACGCATAGGGCAGTCTGGACCGGAAGTGATGCAAGAGACTGGCAAGTCATTGTATTGATACCTAACAAAGCATTTTTAACTGTAAGATTTGTTATTTTAATAAACTACTACTACTTTTAATTACTATGCTATGGAGGAATACTTTCTTTTACCCTAAACATATGAAGTGACCGTGGGAGATTGTACCTTAAAGGGACCACTACTTAGAACTACCTGGAGATTCCTGGAACACCTTATAGAGAGTCATATCAGATGTAACATCATTGTTGATACTACACACATAAGGCTTATTGCCTTGTTAAGGTGAGAGTTCTGGGAGCATAAAGGTGGCACAAGAAGGTGAAAGCACACCGTTTGGTTTTATATATGCACTAAATCAGCACTTTAATGGGAGAACACTACATATTATATATATCGCCACTGGAGTAATGAAATGTTCTATATTGTATACTATATAAGTTGAATTCACACCAATTAATGGACTACACTTTCTAAACCATTGTATATGTTGATGATTTTATAATATTTTGATCATCACATTATCCTTTACACTACATGTGATATATAATCCATTTGCATTTATTTACTCTATTTACTTCATTTACTATATATGTACACCACTGAGTTGGCGTGACATCACTAGCACTTCACATATTGCTTTATTTGTGGGAACACAAAGGGTGTAAGCAGCAGCTCACTAACTACTATTTAGTAATACCAGTTTACTTTCTTTAATATTTGATCTATTCACACTTGGGGTAGCGTAGAGGTATATTCCCACTAAAATATCAGATGTAAGTTGACACATACCTTTTAAATTGCTGTGAATCCCTTGAATAAACCAGCCTTTGTCTATGCAGGGCGAAGCAACAAGGTAAATTTAATTCCAAATGCACTAGCTTCACGTACCCATCTTCCCTTGACTTCTCTCGATGCTCCATTAACTGCATCTTCGAATGGTGGTCCATTTTGTCCTTTCTCCCCTTTAACAGTGCTTGTCAATTTTATTTGCCCTTTCACAAGAAAAGATAATATTTGAAACATTACCGTAGAACTACTAAAGGCAATCATTCTGGAGGGTTCTAACCCCCCCGTCAGTTTTCTTTTTTACATGTGTGTCCCGTTGGGGATCCATAGCCAAAACAGGAAGTGAGAAGAAATCCTTCCAAGGTGAGGGGATCCTTGGTTGTCACTAGGGTCTTTGTAACCAGTGTCCTCATTGGAAGATTTCACCTCTATTCTTGTTCTGCTGACGACCCAAAATTTGGGATTTCTTTCACTTTTATTCTCAGTGATATCAGTAAACGGGACAAACAGTGAGAGGAAATGGAAGCACAGACATCAAGAAAAACCTGACAGGTGTTTTGATCGCTTTCCACTTTATCCAACATTAAAAATGTTTTACTTTAACTGGATCTAGTCCATGATAAAGATTACTGTTAGGGTCGGTTCACACATGGGCAACACGAGTTTAGCGCGACTTTGCACGGCGGCTTCGACGCGACTTCGACGCAACTTCGACGCGACTTTAGCAAATTACAAGGCGACTTGAAGTCGCCTCCATGACAGGCGACTTCGCCTGTGGCCAATCAGCTCCCTGGGAGGGAGGGGGGGAGGGAGGGGTTTTCCCTGCAAAGTCGCTTGACTTTACAGAGAGATCCGACTTGGAGGCGACTTCCATTGATTTCTATGGTACAGGTCGCCTACCAAGTCGGATCAAAGTAGTACAGGGAGTACGCTCTGAAGTCGGAGCGACTTCAGTAGCGTCTATTAAGACGCTAGCGTTAACTCCCATTCAAACTATTTCTGGGGCGACTTGGGGCGACTTGAGGGCGTACAAGTCGGATCCCAAGTCGCCCCAGTGTGAACCGAGCCTTAGAGGTCCATGTGCTGTAGAGTTATCGTGGAAAGACAGATCACAGCAGCTGCAGGTTGATTCCTGTGGCTCCATCTTTGAAGTCTTCAGCTTTATTAGGTCAATGTAAAGACAGCTTACTTGGATGTGTACAGTCCTCATTAACTGTGTGGATGTAATGAGTGGCCCAAAGGAGGTTTATCTGTACAAATGAGGATATAAAAAGAACATGTTTCTTAATATTGTGTGTAGTGAACGGTATCAGTTCTGTGAACTTCTACCAAATATACTGGGGAAACAGGCCTAAGCCCTGGTTTACATTGCAGCGATTTGACATGTCATATAAGCAAGTAACCAGTGCTTCCGTGCAATAGCTTCCGTCTCCTACTTGCTTTAGAATAAACTCTGAAGGTTGTTACGACAGAGTTCCAACGGAATTCCGCTCAAGCTGTCTTGCATACACACGGTCACACCAAATTCTGACCGTCCAGAACGCGGTGACATACAACACGTACAACGGGACTAGAAAACGTAAGTTCAATAGCCAGTAGCCAATAGCTTCCGTCTCGTACTTGCTTCTGAGCATGCGCCGTTTTTTGTGCGTCGGAACAGCATATAGACAAGCGTTTTTTCCAATAGTAATTTGTTCCGTCCGAAAAATATAAAACATGTTCTCTTTCTAGGTCCGTCAGAATTTTTGACAGAAAAAGTCAGATGGGGCATACACACGATCGGAATATACGATGAAAATCTCCCATCAGACTCTTTCTGTAGGCAATTCCACTCATGTGTATGCAGCATAATGCTGTCCAAGAGACTGTCAGAGGGATTGATTTACTAAGCCCACATTCACACTGAGGAGGGGTTTGAAATTGCGTGAGTTCAGCTAAACTTGTGCGATTTCAAGGCGGCATTTCAGTCTGACTTCAGGGGGCGAATTTGACAGACATCTGTGCAGGTTTATGCACAGATGTCTATTGAAATCACCCCTGAAGTCGCCAAAAGTAGTACAGAAACTGCTTTTGGGAATTGGTGTCGCACTCGGGCGGTGCCATTGCCGGCAATAGGCTCCAATTTGACATGCCAGATCGCATGTCAAATCAGCCCAATGTGAACGTGGGCTAAAACTAGAAAGTGCAAAATGTGGTGCAACTCTGCATAGAAACCAATCAGCTTCCAGTTTTTGTTTTTTTGTCAAAGCCTAATTGAAGAAGCTGATTGATTGCTATGCACAGCTGCACCAGATTTTATGCTCCCCACTCAAACTGTGTGGGACTGCACCATTTTGACATTTGATTCCAAGCACAACAGTCTACATTTCTGAGAACTAGGGAGGATAGTGCTTGGAGCATTGTAATAGCAAGCAGTATTAAAGCCAAAAGCAAACATTTATTATATTGCAGCTTACCAATTCTTAGAAGTAATGGCTGTATTATTTTCCTTTATTATGCTCTTGTTCCTCTATTTTCATCTGGGGATCCAGCCAGCAAGTCTGTTTTTTTTTAAAAAAAAGCACAAGCTCTCCAGCAGAATGTATCAGTTTGCATGGATGAGACAAACCACTTAACACTGGCAGGAGTGATTAAAATGATCATTTTATTTATACCCTTTTCCCAAAAGGAAAAAACAGCTTGCTGTAATAGTTTATAAAATGTGAGCTGGAGTTTGGCTTCAATTTGTTAGTGTTTCTAAATCTGCTAATATATTTAACACTACCCCCCCCTTCCTGCAGACTGACAATGCTGCTGTCTACTATGCCTCCTGTTCTCATTCCTCCAGAGTGGTGTCTCATTAATACAGGGGGTGTGTTACTGGCCAGATCACCAGGTGAAAACAGAGGGAGGTAAAGCCAAAGAAAAGAAAACTACTGCAGCCACCATCTAACGATTGGTAAGCTGCAATATATTACATTTTTGAGTTTGGGTTTGATACTGCTTTCAGAGCCCGTTCAGAAACAATCCATGCAAACAAATATAAAGCTTTTGTAAGTTGGACAGCTGACTTCACAAAATGAATGCTGGGTTGAAAATGAAAACCAGTCATCTGCTAGACAGATCCGATGACCCCCACTGCTATTTATCAATTCATTATTACTTATGATGGCCTGCTTCCCATTTAATATTTTGTCATTGTTTAACCATAATTCTAATGATTACATTCTTTTTTTTTGGGAGGAGGAGAAAGAGCTGACATTCGTGATGGCCCCATGCCCACTTTTCCAGGAGTTATTTAATCAATGGCAGGCAGAGAGTTCTGTTGCTTTTAATTAAATGGAACCAATCTGTTTTCCAGCATAAGATCAAAATAATAAAACAAATACATAGTGCTCACAGTGTGCGGTGTTACACATCTGTAAACAAAGAAAAGTACGCCACTTATTAGTGATTGTACTCTCTCCAAACAAGTGCCCAGATTTACAGCAATTCTGGTGCTTCGGAATCATTAGCAGCTATTGTCCTAATATTTGTAAAATCAGGATGAATTGTGCAGCTGTGTGTTATTATACTAAGGGGATCATGCGAGGACAAGTCTATTGTCCAACAGAAAGCTGCTAGTGACACAAATGTTCTTCATTACAGGACTCACTGAAGAGTTTGTTCCAAGCTAGTGGCAAAAAAAAAAGAAGAAAAATCGATACTCGCTCATCACTTTTGCAATGTACTGTTTCATAAATACTTGGTTTCAGTACTGGAGTCATGCTGTGGACTAACTCAGAAGTAATGTGTCTGGACTAGTCTTATGTTTGACACTTGTCAACACATCTGCCGATGACTCAGTATAAAGCATGATTCTTATAGTATTTTTTAGAATTTCCAGTTTTCCTGAAACTGAGACATTTAAAGCAGAACTTCACCCAAAAGGCGAAGTTCTGCTTGTTTGCCTCTTCCTCCCCCCCTCCTCTTTGGCAATTGACACTTCGGTTTTTTTTTTGGTGGGGGGTACCTGCTTTTGACAGGTAACCACTCCCACTTCTGCCCGGATTGCCCAGGTGATCCAAGCGGATCACCCAGGTGATCCAAGCAGATCACCCACAGCCTTCTGGGACACATCACAGATCCCAGAAGACTGCAGGACCATTCACAAAGCACAGAGCGGCTCGCCAAACACGGTTTCACAGATGGTTTCCCTTTTTTAAGTTGCCGGTGTTAGGGACTCGGTCAGAACAGTTTATTAACTGTGCTACAACGCGGGTCCTTCATATTTTAGAGTGCCCATGCAAAAAACTATGTAGGGAAAACTAAACGTCAACTTCGTGTCAGATTCAGTGAACACCTGAAAAACATTAAGCAAAAACAAGAAACCCCCGTAGTACAACATTTCTTGGAATGTCATGGTGGCAATCCACTGGTCTAAAGGTTAAGGGCTTCTTTGCAGAAGCGAACGCATACGTGAGTAGCACCCGAATACGGAAACGGTGTTGAAACCACACATGTGAGGTATCGCCGCGATCGTTACAGCAAGAGCAATAATTCTAGGAAAAGACCTCCTCTGTAACTCAAAACTAGTAACCTATAGAAATTTTTAAACATCGCCTATGGAGATTTTTAAGGGTAAAAGTTTGTCGCCATTCCACGAGCGGGCGCAAATTTGAAGCATGACATGTTGGGTATAAATTTACTCGGCGTAACATTATCTTCCACAATATAAAAAAAATGGGCTAACGTTACTGTTGTCTTATTTTTTGATTCAAAATTTTTGAAAAAAATGCGCTTGTAAGACCGCTGCGCAAATACGGTATGACAGAAAGTATTGCAATGACCACCATTTTATTCTCTAGGGTGTTAGAAAAAAATATACAATTTTTGGGGGTTCTAAGTAATTCTAGCAAAAAAAAAATGATTTTAACTTGTAAACAAAAAGTGTAAAAAAGAGGCTCGGTTCTAAGGCTGGGTTCACACTGCTGCGGTGCGGGAACGCAGCGAATTTACTGCGGGTTCCCGCACCGCACCAACTCGCACGGCAGTTCACACTGCCATATGCGAACTGCTGGGGAGTGTCATACAATGTTAATGACACCCCCAGTTCAGCCCGCATATCGCAATGCGAACTGACAATTCGGACATTTTCGGATCGCATAGGTGTGAACACCCATGCGATCCGATTTTGGTCCGAACAAAAAAAAGGGTCCTGTGCGAGTTTGGACCGAATGCGGTGCGATATCAGCCATACTATCTGTATGGCTGATATCGCACAGCACAGACATCGCATGTGATGTGAACAGCAGTGCGCTGCGAATCACATGCGATGTCTGCAACGGCAGCAGTGTGAACCCAGCCTTAAGTGGTTAAAGTGGTTGTAAACACTTCCATATACCCAGTGAGGTGGCAGGTGATACACAGAGATTAAACAAATGCTCCTACATGAGCTCTACCTGTTTATCTGCATTTATCTCCACATCCATTAGAATCGCAGAAATGAAACAGTTTGTCTGAGCTTCCAGAAAGCAGGGGCGGGAGCTGAAGTTACACTCTGCAGAGGTAAGTGAGGAGAGCTCTGAGAGCTGATTAGAGGGAAGGGACACCCCCCTTCACACAGCACACAGGAACAGAGCTAAGGCTGTCAATCCGCTGGAGCTCCATCCCCTGTCACCTTTTTTCTCTTGGTGTCAGGAAAACTAGTCAGAATGCTGTCTCATGCTGATAGCAGAGGAATGAAGCAGCAGTCAGAAATGACACTTAGTGCTCTTTATTGCGACAAGTACACACTATAGAGGGATATGCTTTGTTCATATATTTTATGTCAGGTTTACAACCACTTTAAGAAATCTTCACCAAAAAAACCCTTGTCATATAGTGTTACTTACACTCACATCCATTTTGCCTAGTCCATGTGACCTGAAAATGGTTTCATTGTATTACTGTAAGTTGTCAAGATACTTTTAGATTAGATCATTTTAATTCCTGTTAACTTGACATCCCTAACTGCAGACTTCAATTTTTCAAAGAGCTTAAAGCTCTGTACACACCAGCCGAATATTGGTCAAAATCAGCTGGTAGAGTAGAAACTGGCCGACTTTCAGCCTGTTTGTACTGCTGCCTGACTAACAGAAGCCAATATAACGACTGGCTTCTGTCGAACGGGCATGCTTAAAAACCAACAGGCATCTGATCAGCTCTTGCAGCCAATGACTGTGAGCGCTGACTGGTGTGTTCTGGCGGGGGGGGGGGGGGGGGTTGGTCCCACTCCCCTATTCAATATGTTTAGATTCTGCTGTAGGCCCTTCCATAAAATGGGCAGCTATTCAAGTGTAAACCACCCAAGGGTGCATCCATAGGACAATGTTTCCTGTACTTTGGTCAATCATGCCACTAGTACTAGTTGTGGTTAGATTTTTACTTGTTTAGAGGTTTTTTGCAGATTATATATCACACCAATTTAAGGTGCCTATGGCATTCCAAGGTGTTAGACATGCATGATCTTACTGACTGTCATGACTTGGTACTCGGGCATTATAGTTTTGCTTAACCAAGCATCATTTTGTTGCTATAGAAAGGAAAAGAGTCACAAAAAAATTGTCGATAGTTATCACAGGGAAGAACAGTAGCAACCATGGCTAGTTTGACTTGGCCATTCAAGTGGGAGGAAGGGCTTGCTTTCAATTACCTCCATGCAATCAGTTACCCCATACTAGTGCATTGATATATGTAAAATGTGAAAAAGATGTTGAATAGAGGGATTACAGGCACTCCTACAGCATATGCCTTCACATTCATTCTCATGAATGAGGACAGCAGCACAGATGGTGCTGGTCAGGGCGGGATGGGGGCGGAGTTGGATGGGACAGGAGAGGGGGCAGGCAGGATGGAAGCAGGACAAGGGTGTAACCGGATGGGACGGGGTGGGGGCAGGGATGCTCGAAGCTGTGCTGTGATTCATACGCAGACATCGACAACGGTTCCAGAAAGTGCCTGTGAGCAGCCACATACGGCTGCACAGGCACACCACTGACAGTAAAGATCAGAAGGATTGCTGATAGTCTAGATGAGACTTGTTTCTAATCAGAAAATCAGCAATTAGAATAATGCATAATGTAAAAGTTTGAATTATTGTACACACCAAGCAAGGGCAGATTTTAATTTTTATTTGGAATTCCCTTTCCAGCTGTTCCTATGGAGTGTAGTTGTGCATGGAATCCATGACATTAATTCATCATAACTGAAATTCGCCAGTTCAGGTGACTCTTAGCTTACGTCTATGGGTAGGATAATTCTACCATATCTACACAGTTCAGCCACAATATTATGACCACCTATCATAACCTGTCGAGGCATGGACTCCACTAGACCTCTGAAGGTATGCTGACAGTATTAGCAGATCCTTTAAGTCCTGTAAGTTGCAAGGTGGGACCTCTATGGATTGGACTTGTTTTTCTAGCACATTACACAGATGCTCAATTGGATTGAGTCAACAGCTCAAACTTGTTGTGTTCCTCAAACCATACTTGAATTCCTAAGACTAGGCCACATTCTTCTATTGCTCTGCGGTCCAGTTCTGATGCACACTTGTCCATTGTAGGCACTCTGTGGACACTGGTCAGCATGGACACCCTAACCGGCCTGTGGCTACACAGCCCCATGTGCAACAAACTTTGCTGCACTGTGTTTCTGACACCTTTCTATTGAACCCAGAATTAACCTTTGCAGCAGTTTGAGTTACAATAGCTCTTCTATTGAATCGGACTACACGGGCCAGCCTTCACTCCCCATGTGTTATAGTGAGCCTTGGCCACCCACGACCCTGCCACAGGTTTGCTGGTTTTCCTTCATTTGACCACTGCAGACTAGGAACATCCCACAAGAGCTGCAATTTTGGAGTTGCTCTGACCGCGTCTAGCCATTACAATCTGGCCCTTGTCAAAGTCGCTCCAGTCCTTATTCTTGCCGATTCTTTCTGCCTGCAGCACATCAACTTCAGAGACAACTTGTGGACTTGCTGCCTAACATATTCTACCCACTCTCAGATGCCATTGTAATAAGATAATCAATGTTATTCTCATAACCTTGCAGTGGTCATAATATTGTGGCTGATTGGTGTATATCTTTTATCAGTTTTATTTTCTCAAGATCCAAGTGGCATATCAAGAGTCTCTTCTTCCCGTGTGCCCATTTGGCCTTGTGGGTATTCTTCTTTAGGCACACTCTCAGATTAATGCATTCTACTGACCAAGAATTCAAGTCTTTAAACAATTTGTTGTGTTAAAGAACTGAAACAAATAACTGAGAAACCCAGCCTCTTGTCTTCAAAGACCTAACATGTTGATGTATTCCTCTTACAGCTAAGACTTGTTTCCTGTGTTGGTGACCACTGTCACTGAAACTGGAACTGATGAAATATTCCCCAAATAGGAAACAGTAAGCAATATAACCTCACAGGGATTCTAAGCTCTGTTGTCCTCCAAGTCCTAAAATGCTGGTGTGTTCTTCATACAGTTAGGACTTGTGTCCTGGTACATGATACTCACTTGAGAAACAATGATATAGATTGTGCCGAGCACCCTTAGTTGGACCTTGTCAGTAAGAGCTTGAATACTCAGGATCACCAATCTACTCACTTTATCATCAAAAGTATAACCTACTGCCCATATTGGAGCCCTGATTACCTAACACATGTGTATCTTGTATATATCGAGCTTTGAAATATTCCCAAAGTAGTGGTATGTATTAATGACACACACACACACACACACACATATACAGTATATATACATATATATATATATATATATATATATATATATATAGCGGGTAAAATGAGTATTGAACACGTCACCATTTTTCTAGGTAAAAATATTTCTAAATGGTACTATTGACATGCAATCCATACATACAACCAAAACAAACAAGTTCAGAAATGAAGTTATGTGTAATAAAATGGAATGTCACAGGGGAAAAGTTTTGAACACGCTAACTGAAAATTATTTAATACTTTAGTTCTTTCCATAGATTTTCTGTTGGATTCAAGTCAGGTGATTGGCTGGGCCATTTTAGCAGCTTGGCCTTGTGTTTGGGATCATTTTGCCTTGCTGAAATGTACAACCTGGTTTCATCTTCATCATCCTGGTAGATGGTAGCAGGGTTTTATCAAGCATGTCTTGGTACATTTGTCCATTCATCCTTCCTTCAATTATATTATTATTATTATACATAGCGCCAACTGCATAAGGGTAGGCCATTAAGGAGAGAGTTGCAGTAGTCAAGGCGGGAAATAATCAAGGAGTAAATAAGTTGCTTTGTGGTGTCATTAGTCAGGAAGGATCGAATTCCGGAGGTGTTGCGGAGGTTAAGGCGGCAGAATTTAGCCAGTGATTGGATGTGGGGGCTGAAGGAGAGGTCAGAGTCAAGGATTACACCCAGCACCCTGGCATGTGTGGAGGGACCAATGGTTGTGCTGTTGATCTTAATGGTAAAGTCATGGGGGGGAACCTGGAATGAGGAAAAATAACAAGCTCAGTTTTAGAAAGATTGAGTTTCAGAAAGTGGTGTGACATCCATACCGATATGTCGTTCAGTAAGTTTGAGATCCGTGAGGAGATCGAGGAGTGGAGAGCTAGATCTGGGTGTCATCGGCATAGAGGTGGTATTGGAAGCCATGGGAGGTTATTAACTGGCCCTGGAAAGAGGTATAGAGCGAGAATAGGAGGGGCCCAAAGAGAGAGCCTTGGGGTACCCCAACAGAGAGAGGAAGAGGAGTGGAGGAGATGGAGTTGTAAGTGACACTGAAAGTGAGCTGAGATAGGTAGGAGGAGAACCAGGATAAAGTAGAATCACAGAGGCCAAGGGAGTGTAGTTTTGCTGAGGAGGAGCAGGTGGTCAACTATGTCGAAGGCAGCAGAGAGGTCTAAGAGTATGATATGATGATATGATAAGTATGATCTGAAGTTTGCTATTACGTATGCTAAAAAACAGCCCAAAACCATGATGTTCCCACCTCCAATCCTTCAGTAACCAATGCCATCAGTATGTTTTGCAAAGGTCTTGAGAGAGCTTTTTGCTTTTACCCATCATGAGATGTTTCTTGTGTGACACCTTGGTAATGAGACACCTTTTTTATAGGCCATCAGTTGAGACTAAACCAGCTGATATTAATTTGCACTGACAAGGGGCAGGATTGCTTTCTAATTACTGATTTCAGCTGGTGTCAGCAGATTTCAGCTGGTGTCTTGGTTTTCTATGCCTTTTTGCACCTCCCTTTCTTCGTGTGTTTAATACTTTTTCCCTGTGTCATTCCATTTTATTACACATAACTGGATTGCATGACTGACACAGGGGAGATCACATGAATGGATCACATGAAAATAGTTAAGTATATACATCTTTCTTACACAGGTTAGTCGGTATAGGTGTTAAAAGCTGGGATGAAGAATTTTTAAGATTAGTTAGGTGTATCTTGGAATTCCACTTTAAGAAGAAAATTAAAAATTGCAGCTTACCTTTAAATTCTACTACTTTGTCTTTGTTTGTGAGGGGGCTGGGCGGCTGTGTTAACCCTGTCTGTATTGTGCAGGCAGATCTTCATTATCAATTATAAGTAGGTTTGAATACTGTCTGTCCTAACAAAAAGTTAAAGGTTTAGAGGCTAGGCCTCTTGCACTGTAAGTGATTGTAAAAGTATTTTTTTTTTTATAACAAACATGATATACTTACCTGCTCTGTACAAGGGTTTTGCACAGAGCAGCCCCAATCTTCTTCTTCTGGGGTTCCCCGGGGGCGCTCCAGGCCCCTCCTCTTCATCGAGTGCCCCCACGGAGAGCCGCTTTCCATTGGGGCATTCGTGCGGGCATGCTTCCGAGTCCTGCTGCTGCATCTATTGACACAGACAGCAGGACTCGGCCCCACCCTGGCCCCCGCTCAGTGTGTCATTGGATTGGATTGACAACAGCTGGAGCCAATGGCTCCGGCTGCTATCAATCTATGCAATGAGGACAGAGACAACAATTGGAGTCACTGGGCTCATGTTTGTAGCTTGACACAAATGGGTTCAGGTAAGAAAAAGAGGGGCTTCGGGGAGCAGCTGCAGCACAGAAGGTTTTTCACCTTAATGCATAGAATGCAATTTAGACATGTGCACACTGAAATATTTTGTTTCGGAATTTCGTTTTCGTCCGAAAAATAAATTTATTTAGTTACTCCCGAAATTTGTTTTTATTTATTTTGTTTTTCGTTAAAAATTGCATTTGTCCGAAAATCCAAATTAATTAAGGTCGAATCTGTCATTGAAGGCTTATGGTGTCTGTCGAATGTTCACAGAAGATTCGACGAAGCAGCTAAACTGTACGACGCCACAATCGTACATTTCCGGTCGAATTTTCCGCCTACAAGCTAGCTGTAGTAGAATTCTAATGTTGTATGACTAGTAATAGTTATATTTATGAATTATTTTACTAGTCAACCAACATTAGAATTTTTCTATAGCCTATAGGCGGATGCATTTGACCGGAAATGTACGATTGCAGCGTCGTACAGTTTAGCTGCTCCGTCGAATCTTCTTAGAACTTTCGACAGACACCATAAGCCAAAGATTCAACGTTTGTATTTTTTTCGTTGTTTTGTCGAATCTTCGTCGTTCAGGTTGAATGGTCTACTCTACCCCAACAGTCAGCCAACTTTCACATTCATTTCTCAATCTCCAAGTGCAATGATGGGCGCGGCATCCGACGTTGTGTCAGATATTGATATGGTTATTATAATATAGAATCTATAATAATAAATCCCCCCCACAACACGGGCAGCCTCTGATGCTATCACAACACTAGCAACACTAGTATCAGTATCAAGTTCACAACACTAACACAATAGCAGCAGATTATTATGAAAAAGTTAAGTTGAACTGTAGCTTGCTTCACTATTGTTCTGCTGCTGTGCTTATGCTTAATTGCTAAATAATTCAGGTTCTCTGACAAACGGACCAGCTAAGATTGACTGTCTTCTGAAATGATTCAGTGTGTGTGTCTCTCTCTGCTAGCAAATCGTAAGTGAAAGTAAGTTGGCTGTACGTGTGTACTTAGTTCTAGCTATTTTACTGCCCCTTCTCTTTGGTTACAATCGGTAACAATTGGTTACAATATTTTTATTTTACTTCCCCCACCCAATTCCAGCAGTGATCTTTTCTCTCTATGTTGAAACTTTTCTCTCTATGTCAAATCTTTTCTCTCTATGTCTAATCTTTTCTCTCTATGTAGAATAATCTTGGACTAATAGAGTTAAGGTTAGGTACATTCGACCACAGGTTCGATAGACACAGATTGTTACTGTCAGCGTCATGTCGAATCTCCTATCTATATCGAACTGTTGTCGCAACGAAAATGAAAATAAAGCATTTGTTTATGTCGAATCTTTCGATTTTCATACTCTGCGCTTTCGTTATCGTTTGTTAAAACGATAACGAAAATACCTGAAATTCGGACGAAAATGCATACGGATGAAAATGAATGCACATGTCTAGAATGCATTAGGTGAAAAATCTTTAGACTTTACAACCCCTTAAATAAGAACAGATTTAGGACAGACTCACTCTGACATTGTTCAAAAAACTTTGCTGCCAGCCAGTCAGAAATATCTAAAATAACCTGGACACCTAAACTCTTCCCCAGCAAATCCTCCATCCCAAAAAAGCAGCCCCTTTACCTAAAACAAACCCCTCAAGAAAAATCCCACTTCTCCGAAAGGTACAGTGCCTTGAAAAAGTAGAGAATGGAGAAAGGAGGCTAGAGGTGGACTTTAATGGTACCGTAAGACAGAAAGGCAGTAGTCTCAAATAGAGATTTTAAGTTTTTATTACAAATATATATATATTTATATAAAAAGAAATATTCTAAAAACCACATATGATCAAGAAATGCTGTGCTCTATAGCCACATATTGTGGCATCTTGTTACAGTACTACCATCTGCGTATTGCTTGTTCTACATGTTTCACGGATGAAGTCTATTGCTTCTTCAGGAGCTTTATAGTACAATATACATGTGCGATGCTTTATAGAGTGATTATCATATGACTATGAATAAAAGGAAAAACATACATTAATCAAATAATAGATATTAAATTTCATATAAGTTAAGGTAAAGATACATCATATGTCTGCTGTAGGGACCCTATGGGTGAAGATCTTACCACAAAGTGCCACAGAGCAGGCGACCCAAAGGAGGATGGCCCGTCCCGGAGGGCCTGGGAGCCTCTCACACAGAAAAGAGCACCAATAATGGTCTAATTAAAAAATAATAAGGAATCCAATCAAAAAAAATGCCTCGCCAAAATGGTTAATCGCCAGATAATAGATAACAACAAAAAGTATTCATACCAAGATCTTAGCTGGATCACGAGGACTCAAAAAATCCCAGTACAGTAATTCTCTATAAGATGTGGGAAAGTCTATGGAAATGTATACATGGGTAGATGGAAATCTAGCTAATCTCAAAAATACACAGTTCACCTTGCGCCGTAAGTAGATCACATCAATACGTATACGTATATGCGTATAATGTGTGCAAAGGTTTTTGAGAGATATCTAAAGCCAAGAAAAAAGGGGAAATGTATATATATGTATACTCGTGTATCTATCATGCTTCCAAATTCCAGATTGGTTCGTATATCTAATATAACAAGAGAAGTCTTACGTTGCAAAAGGCTGAAGATTGGTGCTGTTAAATTTGATGTACACTTACATCAATCCTTGGTTATATGAACAAAAAGGTAACCCCTCTACTATAAAACGGAGGTTGAGAGATCTATAAGGCCTTCCATAGGAGGGTACATAAGTCAGATATAATTGCAAAAGAGCACAAGTAAAGCCTACCTTAGGGTCTCACTCCTAGGGATACAGCTTGATATTGCACTAGAGAGACTGTGACATACAGCCCCTCTATTTACATGTCTGTGTGCTAGCTCCTGCCCAGTGACGCCCACAACGCTGCAAAGTGGCGTGTGACGTCACTGGACCCGGGGTGCGTCAATCAGCACATGTGAGGTGCCTCAAAACGTCTCTCACACACCGCGGACAAAGTCCGTAAGTGTGGAGCCATACAGGTGGCGAGACAGGAAACATGTGAAACACCCATTCCTGTCCCCCTCCAGGGCCGCAAACCCGCCGGGAAAAGCCATAAAACCTGGCCTCCCCGCAGAGCATACACTATGGGCAAGAAACCCAAGGCCGCCATGATGGAAAAGGACAGGCCTCGGGACGGGTATCAGCCAGTGAAGGCTCCCTAGTGGATCACGATGGAACTGCGCTCCATGAAGAAAGTACAAGTAGATTCTAAAGGGGAGGAAATCCACATTCACGTGTGTGAAGGTCCCCTAATGGATCAAGATGGAACTGCGCTCCATGTGGAACGTATAAGGTAGATCCTAAAGGGGAGGAAATCCACATTCACATTAGGTCTCCACAGCAGACAATATTAATTAAACCATCAGTTAAAAAACAACAGTAACATACATCAAATTAAGTACATGAAATATATATCATCAATAACTGCGCAATAGTGTCTATAGAGTTACTGGCTTATATCCAGATTCTCCACATCATTAATGGAGAAAGGGAAAATAACGGAAAGGTGAATACGTCAGAAACAGGGACAGACATAGAAGAAAGTAAATAGAACCACGGAGAACTACAGCTTGCATGGGACAGCATAGAGATTCCGAATATTATAAAAAGGGTTTGCATGAGTTAACCTCGTTGAGGCCAGGTGGAGTCATAGCATTGAGATGCTCTATCCAAAGAGTCTTGCGTTGGAGGATACATTTATCCCAGTTACCCCCCCCCCCCCGGGGTTCACTGGGACAGCTTCCAGGATAAAAAAAGATATCATATCGGTCTCATACTTATGATATAAGCCAACATGTCTTGTAATGGGCGTGATAATCTTGCCTCCGTCTGAGTAATAGACATGATCGCCAATTCTCTGCCTAAATTCGCGTTTAGTTTTTCCGATGTAGAATGCTCCACTCCGGCAGTAAATATAAATGACTCCCCATGTTGAGCAATCCACAAAGGTTTTAGATTTATGCCATTGGCCATTAGGTAGTTGAACGCTTGGGCTTTCCTTGACCCAAGGACATTGTGGACAGTTTCCACAACAGTACGTGCCTCGTAATGTATATTATATGATTAATGTATATTTTTCCTTTTATTCGTAGTCATATGATAATCGCTCTATAAAGCATCGCACATGTATATTGTACTTTAAAGCTCCTGAAGAAGCGGTAGACTTCATCTGCGAAACATGTAGAGCAAGCAATACGCAGATGGTAGTACTGTAACAAGATGTCACAATATGTGACTATAGAGCACAACGTTTCTTGATTGTCATATGTGATTTTTAGAAAATCATTTGTATATTTCTCTTTTTTCTATATATATTTTTGTAATAAAAATTTAAAATCTCTATTTGAGACTATTGCCTTTCTGTCTTACGGTACCATTAAAGTCCACCTCTAGCCTCCTTTCTCCATTCTCTTCCATATTTCTGGGATGAAGGTACCAACTCTATTATATGAATTGAATTTGGCACTCTTTCTAAAAGCCCTGAAAAAGTATTCATACCCCTTAACATTTTCCACTAGATTTTAGTTAGGGGTACCAGAGTAAAGGGGGTTTAATACATATGCACGCCACTATTTTCAGATATTTATTTTGTAAAAAAATTTGAAAACCATTTATCATTTTCCTTCCACTTCACAATTATGTGCCACTTTGTGCTGGTCTATGACATAAAATCCCAATAAAAGAAATTTACATTTACGTTTTTTGTTGTAACATGACAAAATGTGGAAAAAGTCAAGGGGTATGAATACATTTTCAAGGCACTGTATATCTCTTCTTCTTAAGTAAAACTTCCCCCAAAGCAACCATCCACTGCTCATCTCTGTAACCCACTTCCACAGCTCACCTCTATGCCCTTTTTCGGCAGCTTACCTCTACACCCCAACATTCATAGTTCATCTCTGCACTGCTGTCCACAGCTTATCCCTGCACCATTGCCCACAGCTCACATCTACCCCACCACAGACAGCTCAACTCTGCAATCTGGTCCACAGCTCACCTCTACACCTACGCCTGCATCCACTTCTGCACCCTTTTTCTGCAGCTCACTTGCACCTCTGCATCTCTCATCCACAGCATATCTCCCCAACAGGGACTAAGACAGCAATAAAAATCTTACAGAGGATTTAACTCTTAATCACGCAATCCATAACTAAGATACATTGCTAATTTTCAGGAAACGTTTTAGAACACAATCAAGCAGAAAGCTTTCTCTGAAGATCTTTGTTTTTCATCTTTTTTAAATATGGTATAAATTAGTAAAGATGTTGCCCAGAGCAGGTTTACAAATAAACAAAAATGTCAGAATCAGTATTTCCCATAAAACATTCTAAATATCAACTGTGACCTTTTAGAGAGTTCTGTATATTTTTAGCGTATTATTGTTAGCTGGTGAACTGTGGAGTGCCATCTACTTTACTACTTTCTTGATATTGGTGCCATCTAGTGATCATTGCAGTGAAGCTGCTTTATGAACGTTCCAAAAGACAGGCTGAAACCCAGATTAGAAAAGCAAACAACCAAATCTTGACCCACACACATAGACAAAAATTGTATTATATTTTACCTGTCAGATTAATTAAATATGGTATCAGATCCTTCTTAAACAAACTTGGCTGGTTGATCCATCCAATCTCATTAGACTTTACACAGTTCCTAAATGTTCTCGAAAAATGGGGGCCCTTTCAAACCTTTGTGCTTGCAGTAACACACACTTACAAATGTACCCTAATACCAAATTTAGAATTAGAATTTATTATAGCTCCTTTTGTAGCTTTTTTTTTTACATTTATTAGTTGTATGTAGGCCATAGGTGTGCGCAGCCTCTTGCATTAGGGTGTGCACCCTTAAGCTCAAACACACACGCCTGCCGGCGTATGTGTGTGTGTGTATATATATATATATATAAACAGTTTACATACCCTGGCAGAATTTATGATTTATTGGCCATTTTTCAGATGATATGAATGATAACACTGATAGTTAGTGTTTGGCTGAAGCCATTTATTATCAATCAACTGTGTTTACTCTTTTTAAATCAATAATCATAACAGAAACTGCCCAAATGACCCTGATCAAAAGTTTAACACCTAGTAATGCCCCCTTTAACATCAATGACAGCTGGAAGTCTTTTGTGGTATTTGTGAATGAGGCTCTTTATCTTCTCAGATGGTAAAGCTGTCCATTCCTCTTGGCAAAAAGCCTCCAGTTCCTGGAAATTCTTAGGCTGTCTTGCATGAACTGCATGTTTGAGATCTCTCCAGAGTGGCTCAATGATATTGAGGTCAGGAGACTGAGATGGCCACTCCAGAACCTTAACTTTTTTCTGCTGTAGCCAATGACAGGTAGACTTGGCCTTGTGTTTTGGATCATTGTCATGTTGGAATGTCCAAGTACGTCCCATGCGCAGCTTCCTGGATGATGAATGCAAATGTTCTTCCAGTATTTTTTTATAACATACTGCATTCATCTTGCCATCAATTTTGAACAAATTTCCTGTGCCTTTTGTAGCTCACATATCCCAAAAACATCAGTGATCCACCTCTGTGTTTCACAGTGGGAATGGTGTACCTTTCACCATAGGCCTTGTTGACTCCTCTCCAAATATAGTGTTTATGGTTGTGGCCAAAAAGCTCGATTTTGGTCTTATCACTCAAAGTGACTTTGTGCCAGAAGGTATTTGCGTGGTAATGGCTTCCTTCTGGCGACTCGACCATACAGCCCATCTTTCTTCAAGTGTTTCCTTATTGTGCATCTTGGAACAGCCACACCACATGTTTTCAGAGAGTCCTGTATTTCACTTAAAGTTATTTGTGGGTTTTTCTTTGAATCCCGAACAAGTTAGTTGGCCTACCTGACCGTGGTTTGGTTTCAACAGAACTCCTCATTTTCTACTTCTTGATTAGAGTTTGAACACTGCTGATTGGCATTCTCAATTCCTCGGATATCTTTTTTTATCCCTTTCCTGTTTTATACAGTTCAACTACCTTTTCCCTCAGATCCTTTGACAATTCTTTTGCTTTCCCCATGACTCAGAATCCAGAAACGTCACTGAAGCACTGGATGAAAGATGCAAGGGTCTGTCAGGAGTAGACACACACTAATTACAATAAAACAGATCACATGTGAGGATGGTTACCTTTAATAGCCATTCAAACCCCTTTGTGTCAACTTGTGTGCATGTTATCAGGCCAAAATCACCAGGGTATGTAAAGGTTTGATCAGGGTCATTTGGGTAGTTTCTGTTGTCATTATGATTTAGGTAAACACAGTTGATTGATAATAAATGGATTCAGCCAAATGCTAACTATAAGTGAAAAATGTTTTTGTGTTATCATTCATATTCTCTGAAAAATGGCCAAGAAGTCATAAATTCTACCAGGGTATGTAAACTTATGAGCACAACTGTATATACACATTTTAAAATGTATTAAAACATTTTTTAATAAATAGACACTTATCAATAGAAACACTTTCATTTTTTAACTTATCAAAAATACAGTGAGGCCAGTCAGTGTGCAGTGTGGACAACTACCAAAGATGGTCACAGAGATGGGGGTGAACCCAAACACCCCACCTGGAGCTGCCCCTGGATTAGGGGCACCCGTCACACTCCATGCGCACGCCTATGATGTAAGCAACTAAATATTCCCAAACAACATTTTTTTAAGTCTCACAGGGTAGCCACAACAAGATTTTCAAGTAAACAAGTTTTTAACCATGCAGTCTGTGGACATGTAAAAATAGCATTTCTGTAGAGCAGCCTTTCTCAACCTTTTCAACACAGAGGGACTCTTGAAATAACTCTCCAGGCTCAGGGAACCACTATAAAAAATTACTATATCTACAACTTATGATACATTAGTGTGATGGTCAGTGGGAATAATGCTGCCATTGGGAAGAATTGCCCCCTTACAGACAAGTAATAAGATCTATGATGTCAGTGGGAACTTATCTGAGAGGCAAAAGTTGCTCATTGCAGTTGCTCAAGAAACCCCTAACAACCTCTGGAGGAAACCAAAGGTTCTATGGAACCCTGGGATTATGTGGCTCAGAAAAGCTATTATACTATGTTAAGTTGAAGGAGATAACATTTTTAAATAGTGTTTTTTAGTTCCGTAATCTATATTCCAGTTTAAAAAAAGCCAGAGGTATGTGCGATCACAGGGAAAATACATCTTGTTACAGGAAGAAGTGACCAAATGGAAAAGAATAGTAGTTACCATAAATATAGACATAATATAAAAACACAGCAAGCTATCAGCTATCATTGTTGTGGTGACTAGAGTAGTGATTTTGGGCAAATTGATTTTCTCTAAAATTGCAAATTTGTCCCTTACTGAGGTGGAAATGTTGAATTTAACTTATTGAGCTACTTAGGTAAAATTTGCTAGTGAGAATAAAAGGTTCTAATTTTTTTCCTATTTATAGGGTGTGGGTTATTTTGGAGTACTTCAGGTAGTTTCGTTAATTTCATTTCATTGTTTATTGTGTTTTTCCTTTTTGTGTAATAGATAATTATTTGTATTGCCACAAATTTTTTATTTTTACTTTTTTTTTTAATTTTATAGTTTTCATTTTTTTTCATGCTGTGATAATAAATACATAAAAAATAGACTACTGATGGGCCAGGATAGTTAAAAAGGAGCTTCAGGAGACACAGAAAAAAACATCTTAAAGCGGAACTTTACTAAAGTGGATGTAAACCCAATTCATGAAATTTGAGCTGGGCAAATATATCTGCAGTGTTTTGTTATCTCTCTTCAAAGCACTATGTCCCGTAGCTGTCTCCAGCTTCGTTCTTCTGTTATCAGCCTGATAATTTCTGACAAGTTCTCTGACACATGTGATAAAAACGGCCTGCATTTTGTGTCAGGGAGGGTGCTATAAATAGATTAGGAGAAAGCTGCTCTACTCACAGGACAGCTCTGAAAGTCTCTAACTATCTGGAGGGGGGTGTGTGCCTTTCCTCCAATCAGCTGTCTCCCAGTGTAATCCAAGACTTCTCTCACAGTGCAGAATAAGGAAGTGAAAATTCTAACACGATGTTCACTTTCTAAACATTATATAAAGCTGAAGACAACAAATATACACATAAAACTTATGTAGGAGGATTTGTTTCATCCCTGTGTATCATCTGAGGCTGGTTCACTTCACTGGGTATATGTGAGGGTTTACATCCACTTTAAGGCCCCCCCCCCCCCCCCCCTATCTACTATTGTCAGATTTTTTTTTCTGGGAGTGGGTACCTTTTTCTGACAGGTACACTTTCCCACTTCCGCAATTCTTGCTTAGGAGAGAATTGTGAAAGTTTCCCCCCACCTACATGTGACATGTCCCACGAGGCTGCGGGACCAGTCTGAAAGCGCAGTCAGTCTTGTGCATGTCCACTGGTGAGTTGGCTGTGAAACAAGCAGGAAGTCACAGCCAGCTTCCCACAGACAGGATGATGGTGCCAGGGATCGAAAGACCAGCGAAGAACCGGCCTGGGTAAAGACATCGCTGGACCCCTGGACTGGTAAGTGTCTGTTTATTAAAAGTTAGTAGTTACAATATTTTTTTTTACAATTGACGTAACTTGATTTCATATTTTAAGGAAGATGAACACTCCCAATTTCCCTCATACTTATGCCCTGTACACACGGTCGGATTTTCCGACGGAAAATGTGTGATAGGACCTTGTTGTTGGAAATTCCGACCATGTGTAGGCTCCATCACACATTTTCCATCGGATTTTCCGACACACAAAGTTTGAGAGCAGGATATAAAATTTTCCGACAACAAAATCCGTTGTCGGAAATTCCGATGGTGTGTACACAAATCCGAAGGACAAAGTGCCACGCATGCTCAGAATAAATAAAGAGATGAAAGCTATTGGCCACTGCCCCGTTTATAGTCCCGACATACGTGTTTTACGTCACCGCATTCAGAACGATCGGATTTTCCGACAACTTTGTGTGACCGTGTGTATGCAAAACAAGTTTGAGCCAACATCCGTCGGAACCATGGATTTTGTTGTCGGAATGTCCGAACAAAGTCCGACCGTGTGTACGGGCATTAGAGGTAACTGATTAGACCTTACCAGGCTTTCAGCTACAGCAAAATCACACTGCAGTGTCTTTGACACTGCACTGGTAGGGTATTGTGCCTTAGGTCAGGAATGCAAATTGCAATGCTGGATGTTAACATTTATATTCTGAAATTCCTGCAATTGTGCATTGGTTGTATTGCTAACCGGAGTTCTTTGGGTTACAGAGAAATCTTTTCTTTATAATTTTTTTTTTGTTTTCAGTGGTCATTTAATATTTTGGATGCAAAAAAAATAAATTCTATGGGGCATATTTATAAAGCAGTGAATGTGACTTTCAGCAGACATTTGCTGGTAGTGAATCAATGTCATTTAAAACACATGTACCGTGAGGATTCACCTGCAGTGAATGTTTGGAGAATTTCAGATTTGCTGCTTTATAAATATACCCCTACATGTAATTAATATAAGTTACATTTGTATCTTAATTCTAAAGGATTTTGAATTGTATCGTGAAGTAAAGATGAACGTAGTAAATTTGCTGGAAGATGTGTTGCGTGACCCTGATCTCCTACCCCAGGAAAGGAAAGCTGCAAGTAACATACTAAAGTAAGTGCATTTTTTTTCTTAGCATACTAGAAAGCAGAGCTACCATATATACTCGAGTATAAGCCGACCCGAATATAAGCCAAAGCACCTAATTTTACCACAAAAATCTGGGAAAACGTATTGACTCGAGTATAAGCCTAGGGTCGGAAATGCAGCAGCTACTGTAAGTGGAAAAGAGGGTCAACAATGCCCATCTGCAGCCTCACTGTGCCCATTTGCAGCCTCACTGTGCCATCTTCATGCCCCACTGTGCCATCTGCATGCCCCACTGTGCCATCTGCATGCCCCACTGTGCCATCTCCATGCATCACTGTGCCATCTCCATGCCTCACTGTGCCATCTGCAGCCTCACTGTGCCATCTGCATGCCCCACTGTGCCATCTCCATGCATCACTGTGCCATCTCCATGCCTCACTGTGCCATCTGCAGCCTCACTGTGCCATCTGCATGCCTCACTGTGCCATCCGCATGCTTCACTGTGCCATCTTCATGCCTCACTGTGCCATCTCCATGCCTCACTGTGCCATTTGCATGCCTCACTATGCCATCTGCATGCCCCACTGTGCTATCTCCATGCCTCACTGTGTCATCTGCATGCCCCACTGTGCCATCTTCCTGCCTCACTCTGTCCATCTGCAGCCTCATGTACCTGATCTCCGATCTCCAGAACACTGACGCTGTGACATGCAGTCTAGTCGGCGGCTGTGCGGTGTAACAAAGCCCCGCCTCCTCCTCGTCCGTTACAGAACACGGATTTAGTTTCCCAGCAGTGAGTCAGTGTTCCGCCTATCACGGACTTTGTTACACTGCACAGCCGCCGACTAGACTGCATGTCACAGCGCCGGGAGATCAGGAGCATGAGGCTGCAGAAGGGCACAGTGACTCGAGTATAACCCGAGGGGGCTTTTTCAGCACAAAAAAATGTGCTGAAAAACTTGGCTTATACTCGAGTATATACGGTATAGTTCCAGTCCGTGCTATGCCAGGCAAATTATCAGTGACTCTGCCATCAGGCAGGCTATATGAATATTCGCTACTAGAACGTACAGTAGAGCTGCTTCTGTGTGGTACAATCAACACTGTAAGCAAAAAAAAGAGGAAATGGATGCATGTTCTTTCAAGTGAACCTATTCTTTGCCCATGCTAGAGCAGTATAAAGCGACAGGTGTCTCAATATGAGTTTAGAGATTACATTTATGAATTTGCTGAAGAGGGCAGGGAGGGCATTTGGTGCTTTGTACCACACTGCTCCATATATGAAAACTGTAATATTACTTTTTTTTAATAAATGTATATTATTGCAATTACAAAAAAAAGAATTATAAAAATCATAAGATAATTGAAATTACTTGTGACAGTCAAACCTGTTGTGCTCCGCTCCTAACCTCTTAGAACTCTTTGAGGTAGTAATATAACTAAAGCAGATGACTGAGACTACATAAGACAGTGGGTGATATCTAAGACCTAGATATATCAAATGCAAGACATTCTAATCAAAGGAGTAAGGGCTGGTTCACACCATGAATGGCACAGGAACGCACTGTGCAGTCCTGTGCAATTCACATGCAATCCGAGTGCCGTGTGATTTCAGCCCCTACATTTGAATGAGATAAAATAGTTCTGGATTGTACCAAAAATAGTTCATGCACTACTTACAAAGCGCACAGTAACTGGATGGCATGGTACTACTGTACCATGCAATCTGCTGCAGGCAAGTGCACTGAGTTTGCAACCTGCATTAAGGTTGTCATTAAGTTAACACTGACACCTTCTGCAAAACCCCAGTGTAGTGAGTTTTGAACGTGGAGCGGGAAATGTGAATGGAACGCAGGTTTCATGCACTGCATTCTGGTGTGTACTGGCCCTAAATGTGCAACCATATTAACAGCAGAGGATGTTACAGAAATTAACTCAACAGTTTCACCTAGGGAAAGGGACTTTCTACTGGGGAGAAGCATCCTATATCACTGCTGCCTAGAATAATTGCATACAGTAGTTGAATTGGGGGTAGTGGGGCTCCTAAGAGCGGAGAACCTTAGTTCAGTGTTGCAGTGTCTAAGGACTCCATCCACTGGGACCATATTTTATTTTGTTGATCATTCTCAGGTGTTATAGGTGGCCCTACATAGAGGTAGAGTAGAATTTATTAACGATTTCCATATTTCCAGAGTTGGAGGAGTTGGGGATTTCCAAAGGAGTACATTTGCTTTCTTAGCATAGAATAACAATAGGCCTAGTAGTGTACTGGTTGATTTTCTAACAGCCAAGATTCTACCAGGCCCAACAGACAGACGCTGGAATCCTGGGGGAGTGAGACATTGGGAAAAAAAGTAATATAATGCAAAACTTGAGTCCAGTAAGCACTTAACTGTAATATAACTTTAAATGGTGTTTATATAACTGTTAGGTTGACAATTTAGTTTATACATAACTTATTCATTTCTACTTTAATAATGCGTTGCTCATTTAATATATTTTGTATACAGCAAATTAATTGCTGACAATTTTTGTATCAGTGGCCTTTCTCAGGATGAACAAGATGACTGCCATTTGAATATGGAGGACATAATTGCACTAGTAAGTATACTTCTTTAATGCATATTTCCTTTTTTTAAGTGACTGTCACTAGATGGGAAAAGAAGCCCAGCCTGTAAAGATAATGACTTATACTACCTGTCCCAACACCCGGTCCACTGATCTTGACTCTGATGCAGAGCTATGGTGGCTGATCATCTACATTGAACACACTTCTGGATATGTCAGATACTTGGTCCACCTCTGCCCTTTGTGTTTCCATCCACCTGCTTCTACAAGGCCATAGTGACCATTAGTGACTGGACCAGCTGAAGGAACCGAAGAATGTAAAGAGGGACCAATTATTTGACATTACCATTAGTGTTTAATGCTGAAGATACTTCAGCAAGCTTACCTCTGCAACAGAGTGAAGATCAGTGAAAACATTCTCAACTGTTGACTGATCTGTTTTATTGTTTTCAGTCAGAAGGACCGCCCACAGAATATCTGGATACTCTTTCAGCAATGGAATTAGCCGAGCAGATCACTCTATTAGATCATATAATATTTCGAAGTATACCATACCAGTAAGTCACTGCCATTTAGCCCTACACTTAGAGAGACCTTATGTTTTCTGAATTATGTGATATTTTTTTTTGCTTCTAGAGAATTTCTTGGTCAGGGCTGGATGAAACCAGATAAGATAGACCGGACACCGTATATCATGAAAACCAGCCAGCATTTCAATAATGTAAGTATTTACTTCCATTCTGTGCTGCTACCTGTTAGGCTCTGAAGTGTTGATGTGTTTATGGGTCTTGGCTAAGTGATATTTTTTTTAGTTAAAGTGTCAGTCCCACCATAGTGGTAATTCTAGCTCCAAGTAGTTGCTAATTTGGTTTAACTACCTATCAGTGGCTTTTTTTAAAAAAAACTGGGGTATTTAAGAAACAAGATCTGTTCGCATATGGTCATCAATCTGCTACAGGCATTGCAAGAGAGTGTGTTTCTTGCTTCCAGATTATTCATTTTTAATTAAAATTATGGGGGAGTAATATGCCAAGGCGGGAATGAGGAGATACACGATCCCACCATATGGAGACTTCCAGAGATGTAGGATGACAATGGCTGATTTAGACCTCCAGAGTCCACACATAACCAAAATATTTAAAAGCAGAAAAGAAAAAGTACGGATTGGTGGCAGTCAGTTATATTTATGTTACCTCATGGAGTGTAACGTGTTCCCTGTGTAAATTCTAGCTGAGTAAATTTGTAAGAGCGGCTTTACACTGATCCCCTGTATGCAGGAGTTTTGGTGCACTTTCAGAAAACGCACCAAAACCGTGGGACCTAATAGAAGTCTATGGCAAAGCACAGCTAACCTGCACCAAAACCTTAGGTACACTGCGCTGCACCCACGCTGCGGCCAAAGCGCAGTAGGGCAGTCTGAAGCTGCCCTAAGTCTATGGAATGTTAATAGGAGAAGCAGTTGTTTTAGTAAAGTACCAATACTATATTAAAATTTTTAAGTGATTAAACGATTAAAATTGAACCACGTAAAGCAGTTTCCCAAAATGGTTAAATTTAAGGCATGATGATTGTGCTCTCAAATGAATTGTCAAGCCATCAATTATTACAAGAATTTGAATGGGGGCTGTTGGGGCAAGACCAAGCAAGTATGCACTGCTCATGGCCATTGAAAAGTCCCAGAGGTGACTCAATGACCGCCTGAAAAAAAGTCACTTTTCATTTACCAGCATTTCCTCTATTACAATTTATTTATGGCGAGTGGTTGGTAGGCAATTGAGCACATGCACACTGATCGCTCACCAGTAGCCATGTCAGCAAGTAGCCATCCTTAGGATATTTAGTCACCTGCAAAGATTTAATACAGCCTTTTGACCCAAGTGGCAATCATCTGATTTGGGAGAAAAAAAAACTCACTTGTTTGTTTTAATGCTTACAATGATTTATCTGCCATATTGATTTCATAAGAATTATGATTTTTGAAACCAAAAAGCTATAGTGTTTCAGTTGAGGACCTCAGTGTCAGACAGATTTTTGATAACTATATGGTTGGTGAGCACATTCCTGATTCAGCAAAATGTAAAGTATAGTGTAGATCTCAAGCTTAGTTGACCTGTGCACATATGAAACTTCTTTATTGACACACGTATGATCTAATATTTTTTTCTTCTATGTCCTTTGCATGTATGAATTCTAAAGATGAGTAACCTTGTAGCATCAGAAATTATGAGCCAGCCTGATGTCACCTCTAGAGCCAGCTCCATTGAGAAGTGGGTGGTGGTAGCTGATATCTGCCGATGCATGCACAACTATAATGGAGTGCTGGAAATCACTTCAGCCTTGAACAGAAGTGCAATCTATCGACTTAAGAAGACCTGGGCCAAAGTGTCTAAACAGGTAGGTAGAGACAGTCAAGACAATCAGCAAAAACGTAAAGAAAACACAAAAAACATATTACCTTACAACCTGTACATGCACAAAAGAACTTCATTACACTAGACCTAAAGGTTTAATACTAAATTAAGTGGTATCATTTAGTATAATTCTAAACAAGTCCAGTAGTCAAGGTTTTGAAATATTTTACTGTTTCCCAAGCACCAATAGGTTTAAATCTAGATATGTGTGTTATTTATTAACTGCGCAAAGTCTCATCTTTTATATTTAGCTGAACTATTAGAAAATACATTTTGGTGTGTTTTTTTTTCAATTATCATACAGTTAAATGAAACATTTGTGCATTGGAAGTAGATTGGACAGACATAAGCAAGAATACTGCAATTGAATGTTGTATGTTTCTTGGCTTCGTAAAACATATGTTCTGTAAAGTGTGATATATTAGTGCTGGAGAATAATGAACAGTTGGCTTAGGTAACAAAATACTGAATTATTTAGTCCATGGCAGGTAAAGGGTCATTTGCACTAAGAACTATGATTTGACTTAATGGATAAACATTTTATTTTTAGACAAAAGCACTCATGGACAAGCTTCAAAAGACTGTTTCATCAGAAGGCAGATTTAAAAACCTCAGAGAAACTCTCAAGAAGTAAGTTTTATAAAGAAATATGTAATACCTTAGACCAAGCACAGCTTCCCAGACGCCTGGCCAAATAACACCTTTCAGTGACATCTGCCCTGTCCTGCAGAGAAGCTGGGATGTGAGGTTTGTTGAGCAGGCCAACAGCATCACATAATTGAATGTTCTCCCGTTTTCACACAACCACGTATGTGGTCTCCCAGCTGCAGTGCAAGCACAGTGTAGGACCTGAGATACTCTGCGACCTCTTGGTTTCAGCTCTGCTGCCTGAACAGGACAGAGGTCACAGGCTTTATATGTAATTTTGCACTTATATCCACATGGGGGGAGAAACCATCACTACACAGAACAAGGTGGAGCATTTCAGTCCTGCCCTGTTATTCCCTTCTCGTTTGGTGACAGATGCATTTTTTTAATGTGAAGAGGAGGAAGGAGGAGGATAGGGAGGGATAGGAGCTGCACTATTATACGTTTGATTCCTGGCAAAGAATAAAGAAAAATGGTTCCTACAGAGAACTTCTTATGAGAAAGTGAATACATTGCTTCCCTCAGATTGTAGCATTGCACTCATCACCTTCCACTAATGCTGAGAAAGACATGGTGCTAGATGGCATGTAGGTAATGTGAAATATGGGTAGTGCTAAGGTAAAACAGATTTGCGAGTAGGCATACATTCACGTATTTTAACTTGCCATTAAAAAATGGGTTTGTCACCAGGTGAAAATGAAGGAAAAACAAATGCAGCCACCATACTTGAGCATTGGAAAGCTGCAATATATAGAACTTTTGTTCTGGTTTTATACCGCTTTAAGGCCAGGCCTGAGCTGGATTACAGTGGTACGCCAGTACACAGAGTGGAGCATGTCTGTGTGGATAAGCTGTCATTATTGTGACAACTTCCCTCACAGGGTTCCATCCGTGGCCCCATTTAGCTGTTGGATGGGAAACCAAAGGGGCAATGGATACAGATGTCATTATTCAAAAATGGCAGTGCTTACAGTATATTAGGGAAATTACTTGCATCACAGGGGAGACATAACGAATGGGAAACTGGCCACCGTGGTGGCAGCGCATGTTGGATGGGCAGAGACTAGTTTCCCATCAGGTTTTCCTTGCTTTTGATTGACAAACGGACGTCAGTGGGCAGATTTGAAAGCTGCTATTGGACTGAATTGTGGATAGGCATCTGCCCACTGTTATGCATTGTCAATCACAGGTAAACTGGACCTGATGGGAAACTAGTTCCCCTTGGCCCATCTACTAAAATGAAGCAACCACTCAGCAATGCAAATATCATTGTTACAAGCACATAGGCTGGAATGGGAACACACTGGGTAAAAAATGTCCAGTATGGACACCCCAACATCAGTGCTGGCTTCTCTGGTGCAAACATAGCCAATTTTAGTGTGGAGGCTTGACAGAAATCTTGAAGGTGTCTATTACATCCCTTTATAGATCCCCCTAATTATGTAGTAGAGCAATTATTAAAATGTCTTTGTTTTTTTTCTTCTGTATGTTTTGCAGCTGTAATCCACCGTCTGTACCCTACCTGGGAATGTACCTCACTGACCTGGCCTTTATTGAAGAAGGCACACCCAACTTTACAGAGGAAGGCCTTGTAAACTTTTCAAAAATGAGAATGGTGGGTACCTTCTTGGTATTTTAAAATGTACTGAAACTAAGCTATTTTACCTAGCTTTTTATTTCACAAGGCTAACCAATATGATCTGAAAGCTAGTGGCTTTTCTGCCTCTTCTGCACCAGACTGCACCCTCTACAAATCTGCCCTTTTCAAATGCAACTCCCACCTCCACACAGCTAAACAAACCTACTACAACACTCTCATCAAAACACTCTCATCCAAACCTCAACAACTCTTTTCTACCTTTAATTCCTTACTTCACCCCCCCCCCCCCCACTGCCTCCACCCACCAAGTTCCTTACCACCCAGGAGATTGCCAACTATTTCAAAAGCAAAATTGACACAATTCGTGATGAGATATATTCAGCATCCAATTCCCCGCCCCCCCCCAATCAACACATGGTCAAACACCACACTCAATATTTTCCTCCTTCAGCCCTGTTGCCACCGAGGAAGTTGCCCAACTCCTCTCCATGGCCCACCCCACCAACTGTCCCCTCACAATTACCGTGATCACCTTCCCGCTGTATCCTAAACTCTCTAACCCACATCTTCAATCTCTCCCTCTCCTCTGGCACCTTTCCCTCCCCGTTCAAATATGCACTGGTTACCCCAATATTTAAAAAACTCTCACTTGACCCCACCTTTTTGAATAACCTAAGACCCATCTCCCTGCTCCCGTTTGCCTCCAAGCTCCGCGAACCCCTTGTCCACGACCGCATGAGTTGCTGCCTCACTGACAACAACCTTCTCGCTCTTCTACAGTCCGGCTTCCGCGCACAACATTCCACTGAAACTGCCCTACTAAAACTCACCAACGACCTACTAACTGCTAAAACCAACGACCAGTACTCCATACTCATACTCTTGGACCCCTCTGCTGCCTTCGACACAGTTGACCACCTGCTCATCCTCAACAAACTCCACTCCCTTGACATCCGTGATTCTGCCTTAACCTGGTTCTCCTCCTACCTATCTCAGTTTCAGTGTCACATACAACACCATCTCCTCCGCTCCTCTTCCTGTTGGGGTAGTTACGGATCACAGACTTACTGAATGACATATCAGTATGAATGTAACACCACTTTCTCAAACTCAATCTTTCTAAAACTGAGCTGGTAATATTTCCTCCTCCCCGATCCCCTCCACATGACTTTACCATTTACCATTACGATCAACAGCACAACCATTGGTCCCTCCACACATGCCAGGGTGCTGGGTGTAATCCTAGACTCTGACCTCTCCTTCAGCCCCACATCCAATCACTGGTTAAATCTTGCCGCCTTTACCTCCGCAACATCTCCAGAATTCGCCCCTTCCTAACTAATGACACCACAAAACAACGTATTTACTCCTTGGTTATGTCCCGCCTCGACTACTGCAACTCTCTCCTCAATGGCCTACCCTTACACATGCTATCCCCCCCTCAGTCTATTATGAATGCTGCTGCTAGACTCATACACCTCACTAACTAATCCATGATTGCTGCTCCTCTCTGCCAATCCCTTCACTGGCTTCCACTACCCCACTGTATAACATTCAAAATAATAACCACAACATACAAAGCAATCCACAACATCGCCCCCAGCTACACCACCAACCTCATCTGCAGATATCGCCCAACTCGTCCTCTCCACTCCTCCCCATACCTCCTGCTTTCTAGCTCCCTTGTTATCTCCTCCCATGCTCGCCTCCAGGATTTCTCTAGAGCCTCTCCCATCCTCTGGAACTCCCTGTCCTGGTATGTCTGGTCAGCCCCTACCCTGTCCACCTTTAGTTGATCCCATAAAACTCATTTATTCAGGGAAGCCTATCCCACACCCACCCTAGAACTGTACCCGAGCCACCCCCATCAGACCATCCCCCGCAGGTATTATCTTCCGTATTACCTCCCCCTCCCTTTAGAATGTAAGCTCCACAAGCAGGGCCCTCCTGTCCCTTCTGTATTGAACTGTATTGTAATTGTACAGTCCCCCCTCTACATTGTAAAACACTGCGCAAACTGTTGGCGCTATATAAATCCTGTATAATAATAATAATAGTGACCAGACGATAGCACGGTAAGCCAGAGAAACACTCAGACTGTTCTCTGACTCAAGAGTGCCTGTGAAAATTCGATGTGCCTAGCTATGCAGGGTGAAGGATCCTAATATACTTGCGGCACCTTAGGGGGCGCGCTACACAGGAAAAATACATTTGTATAAGCACACAGCAGTTGATTTATTAAAACTGGTGTGCAGTGCAAAATCTTGTGCAGCTGTGCATGGTAACCAATCAGCTTTTAACTTCAGTTTGTTCTATTAAAGTGGTTGTAAAGGCTGAAGTTTTTTTACCTTCATGCATTGTATGCATGAAGGTAAAAAACCTTCTGTGTGCAGCAGCAGTCCCCCCAATACCTACATGAGCCTCATCTCGATCCAGCAATGTGCACGAGAGCCTCGGCTGCCCCAGCTCTCGGCCTCCTTATTGGCTAAGATAGCAGCGGGAGCCATTGGCTCCCACTACTGTCAATCACAGCCAGCGAGCCAATGAGGAGAGAGCATGGGCAGGGCCAAGCCGCATCTGTGTGTGAATGAACACACAGAGCAATGGCTTGAGAGCGAGCCTGCTTGGATGCCCCCATAGCAAGCTGCTTGCTGAGGGGACACTCGACAGGAAGAAGGGCCAGGAACATTGGCAAGGGACCCGAGAAGAAGTGGTTCGGGGCTGCTCTGTCCAAAACCACTGCACAGAGCAGGTTTGTATAACATGTTTGTTATTTCATTTTTAAAAAATGCCTTTACAATCACTTTAAGCTTTGACCAAAAACAAATCTGGAAGCTGATTCTCTCTGCAGAGCTGCACCAGATTTTGCACTCTCCAGTTTTAGTAAATCAACCCCAAATTTCTCTCTATTCAGGTGCTCTGTGTGTTAGAAATGATCACATCAAAAAACGTCTAAAATGACCTGGAGGGTTGGAAATGTTCAGCTGATGATGTAGTATCCTCCACTGTAATGCTTATAGTTGTTGTTCATAAGATGTTTATATCGTATACGTTGAATCGTAGATGTACTTTATGTGTTAAAAGAAAAATTGTCATTCATTTGCAAAGATTGTTCATAATTTTCTGACAAAAATTGTAATATAGAGCCAGTGTAAGAGACTAAAATGGGCTAACATGGGAAAAACTGAAAGTGGCAAAGGAGACGTTATGAATGTGTTTGAGGAAGTCCCAGTTTTGAAATGAAGGAAAAAAATAAGCAGTTCTTGTAAGTGGATGATATAAGAAAGTAAGCTACAATAATTTTAGTCAGCAAATGTTTTCTTTGAGGCAATACTGGAAAAGTTGGCCGGCCGAGCTGCTTGCTGTCTGCCAGATTCCTCTGAACAGCAGATGGGCAGTGCCTCTAGGTGTCTAGGGGAATCGTAAAGCTTTAGTCATAGAACTGCCATTCATGAGCGTACCTGTAGAAATAACTACATTATTATCTTAGTATAAAGTTTAAACCAAGTATACATATCTTTTAATTTATGTAGTAAGTATATATTATTTTTCAAGACATAAATGGCACAGTATCCTAGTATATAATTCTAACACCAGTTCCCTTATTTTTTATGCAGACTCTTTCTGGCTCTCTTTTTAACTTGTTTTCTTTTTCTGTAAGCCGAAAGCTAAAAAAGTAAAAGGAAATGTGACTTTGTTCTGTAGAGAACACAGGACAATTTACTAAAACTGGAGCACTCAGAATCTGGTGCAGCTGTACATAGTAGCCAATCAGCTTCTAACTTCAGCTTGTTCAATAAGGTCCCTTTCACACATGTACAGGTCCGCCTGTCAGTTTTTTAGGCGGATCCGAACGTACGCTCCATGCAGTTCTCTGGAGCATCGGATGTCAGCGGTGACATGTCCACTGACATCCGATCCGCTGAATCCAGACGGATGGAAACCCTATTTTCCATCCATCTGGTGGATCAGATGAAAATGGACAGGCGGTGGGCACAGTGGCTGCATATGATGGTCACAAGTGGCTGCATATGATGGTCACAAGTGGCTGCATATAATGGACACAAGTGGCTGCATTTGAAGGGCACAAGTGGCTGCATATGACGGGGCCACAAGTGGCTGCATTTGATGGGCACAGTGACTGCGTATGATGGGCACAATGGCTTCATATGATGGGCACAGTGGCTGCGTTTGATGGGCACAATGGCTGCATATGATGGGCACAGTGGCTGCGTTTGATGGGCAAAATGGCTGCAATTTATGGGCACAGTGGCTGCATTTGATGGGCACAGTGAAGCTGCAATTGATGGGGGGGGTTTCAGTATTTTTCAGTTTGTTTGCGCCCCCTCCCCCCCCCCAACCCCCCTCTTTCCTTCTTTTCCTTTCCCTCTTTCCCCTTTTTCCTTCCCTGCCATCTTGTTCCTGGCATACCTATGGACCCAATTAAAATCTATACCACCCAAACTGTTTAAAGTTAGTGCATATTGTTGTTATTTGATATTATTGATTGTACCCCTACCCATTCACCTAAAAGAAAAAAGTCAAAAATAAAACACAGTACACAGGTTTTTAAAGTAATTTATTAAGGCAGCTCCGGTGTCACTTCCTATTTCTTCTCCCCTCTCCGGTTTTTCTGTCTCCTCCGCTGATGTCTTCTGCCTCTGCCGGTTCTTCTCCTCTCTCCGCTGATGTCTTCTACCCCTCTCTGGTCCTTCTCCCTCTGTCCGCTGTCTTCTGCCTCTGCCGGGTCTTGTCCGCTGTCTTCTCGCTCTTTTGCCGGGTCCGCTAACTTCTCCCTCTGTTCTTCTTCGTTGACTCGACACTCTCTTCTGCTCTAATGCTGGGTGCGCGGTGTGCCACTACTTATATTGGCATGGGACAGGGTCACCGGGTGCTGCCCCAAAGCACCCACCCCCCCATGTTGAGGGCATGCGTTTTGCTATGGTTCAGGAGGGGGGCGCTCGCTCGTCCCCAATCCCTTTCCTAACCTGCCGGGCTGCGTGCTCGGATCAGGGTCTGGTATGGATTTTGGGGGGATCCCCGCGCCGTTTTTTTTTTCATTTTGGCGTTTTAAAATCATCAGAGCACAAGTTGCATGTCAAAGTCAGATCAGTTAAGACCGCGATCCAACTTTGATCCGACTTCAGTGATATTCAATGGGCTAAAGTAAGATCAAAGTCAGACCAAAGTAGTGCAGGGAGCATTTTCAAAAAGGACCAACTTGTGTCTCATAGGGAAGAGTCGGCTTTCATAGGGTAACATTGATTTTCACACACCATGAGCTCCCAATGTCGGAGCCTTTGTTGTACAAGTGTGAACCCGGCCTAAGCCCTCATTCACACTGAACGCGGCTTTGAAATTGTGCGAGCTCAAAGCCGCAATTCAGTCCGACTTCGGGGGCAACTTGAAAGACATCTGTGCAGGTTCATGCACAGATATCTATTGAAATTGTCCCCGAAGTCGCCAAAAGTAGTGCAGAAACTACTTTTGGAAATCGGTGCGACCCTGCAAAGTCGGCGCACCGATTGGGACGCTCTTATTGCTGGCAATAGGCTCTGATTTGGCATGCGATTTGACCTGTCAAATCGTGTGTCATATTGCGCTGATATGAATGGGGGCTAAAACCTGGAAGCTGATTGGTTTTTCTGCAGAGCTGCACTAGATTTTGCACATTCCAGTTTTAGTAAATCTCCCCCACAACTAGTAAGGAAGAGTAACATACTATGCAGCCTGTGACCCCCTACTCCACTTTTTCTTAATAGGAATGAATAAATGGATGTTTGTTAAGCTGACCCCATATTATGTTGTCCATCAGTTATTGATTTAAAGTTTTGCAAACCAAATTCAAATCACAATTCAGAGTATTTCTGTATATTCTGCTCTACTAATAACATCTTTATAATGCTGTTTTGCTGTAGATATCGCACATCATTAGAGAAATCAGACAGTTCCAGCAGACTCCATACCGAATAGAACACCAACCAAAGGTAAGACTCTCTCTAACATGGTGTAATTGTAGTGTTGCGCAGTATACATACCGATATTGTATATGAAAGCATAAACATACAAAGTCTTCCAAATCAATCCAATTTAAAGTGATTGTAAATGCACCTTTTTTATTTTTTAGTTAAATAACAGACATGTTATACTTACCTGCTCTGTACAAGGGTTTTGCACAAAGCAGCCTTAATTCTCCTCTTCTCGGGGCCACACAAAATATTGACACTTTGGGCCCAATAAGGACATTTTCACTTAGGGGTGTACTCACTTTTGTTGCCAGCGGTTTAGACATTAATGGCTGTGTGTTGAGTTATTTTGAGGGGACAGCAAATTTACACTGTTATACAAGCTGTACACTCACTACTTTACATTGTAGAAAAGTGTCATTTCTTCAGTGTTGTCACATGAAAAGATATAATAAAATACTTGAGGGTGTACTCACTTTTTTGAGATACTGAGTATATATGTATATATATATGAGTTGGTTTACTTGTATATGAATTTGTAGTAATACGTCTATTCCTTGTAAAACAGGTGACCCAGTTCCTGTTGGACCAATCTCGCATCCTGGATGAAGATACCCTCTATGAATTATCCTTAACAGTTGAACCAAGGCTCCCAGCATGAAGAGTTTTAATGCGTGTTTCTTGAGGCAACTCAGTGCTTTCACTTCACCAACTGAATTATGCATGCCATGCCTAGCGGAGAGCAGGGGAGTGACACCCTTTCAGTGGAAGCTGACAGTGCCGTGGGCACTTTAAAACAAAGACGCAAGAACAGGACTCAGACAATGAAGGTAATGTCTGCGTGCATTGTGCTAGTCACACTAAGAGGATCCCATCAGCACATAAAGCCGCAATGAAGAAGCAACGTTGACCTCGCTATGAAGATTTGTGAAGGCAGAAGGCTTGAAGAGCATCCACTGTGCCAGTTTTTACAAGCAACATCCGGTAATTACAGAACAACCACAATGTGTCTATAGGGCGAGAGTCGTGACTAGTCAAGTGACATTGTGTTTCTGTAGCATATTGCAGACTGCCATACAAATAACAAGGTTCATTCTCTGCATGGTGGAGTATATTACCATAACAACATAATGAGGAGAACATGGAGTCTCAGATGCTACCTTCTCCAGGACACTCATTATCAGCATCGCAAGAGAGAACAACTTCATCTACTTCATACATTGTACCTTCTGTACATATGTGATCATTACTACCCCCTGTTGTTTGTGATTTTTTTTTTAACTTTTATGCACTGAGCATCACAGCTCTGATTTTGGATGCACCTACTACTGATAATGTGAATATTGGGGATGACTACATACTGCTTGGCTGGCCTAGATATACTAGCATTGTGTGTCATTTCTACTGCATGCCATGATATCACACCTGAGAGAGTCGCCCACCTACTTGCAAAGAGAAAGAAACAGGAAATGCTTACAAGTTCCTTTTAGGAACCTGTCAGAACTGAAATATGGAGGCTGCCATTGCTGAGTCAGAGGTCACCTAAAGTCATTTGCTGGCCTGTAACCCTCCTCTTGTCGCAATGGGGGTTATTTATTTAAGGAAAATCCACTTTGCACTGCAAGTGCACTTGGAATTAAAGTCGCTGTAGATCCGAGGGGGATATGCAAGGGGAATTAAAAAAAAGCATTTTAGCTTGCACATGATTGGATGATAAAATAAGCAGAGCTTCCACTCATTTCAGATCTACCCCTTATGCCCCGTACACACGGCCGGACATTGATCGGACATTCCGACAACAAAATCCTAGGATTTTTTCCGACGGATGTTGGCTCAAACTTGTCTTGCATACACACGGTCACACAAAGTTGTCGGAAAATCCGATCATTCTGAACGCGGTGATGTAAAACACGTAGGTTGGGACTATAAAGGGGAAGTAGCCAATAGCTTTTGTCTCTTAATTTATTCTGAGCATGCGTGGCACTTTGTGCATCAGATTTGTGTACACACGATCGGCATTTCCGACAACGGATTTTGTTGTCGGAAAATTTTATAGCCTGCTCTCAAACTTTGTGTCAGAAATTTTGATGGAAAATGTGTGATGGAGCCTACACATGGTCGGAATTTCCGACAACAAGGTCCTATCACACATTTTCCTTCACAAAATCCGACTGTGTGTATCGGGCATAACACTGCACTTTCAAGTGCACTTGCAGTGCAAAGCGGATTTGCCTTTCGTAAATAACCCCCAGTGTCCCATCTAAGAGTGCAGGCAGTTTACAGGTAGCAACTGTCAGACCTCAGGTGAATTGTGACCCCATGGTACGGACTTAACTGGAACTACACTGCTTCTGAGCACCACCAACCAAAAACACCATTTAAAGTGATTGTAAACGATCACCTTGTAAAACAACACATTCAGTTTAAAATAGAAATGAAAGGTAAAACATTTTTGTATAGATATAAAAATACATTATAAATACCCTTTTTCCCTTTTTTATAAGTGATCACATTCCCTCTGTTCTCAGCTGTATAAGAGCTGAGTGGAGGAGAAGCAGCAGCACACAGAGCTTCCCAGTGAATGGCTATGCAACGGGGGCATGTCAGGACAAGTCTGATCATTGGAGGAGAGCACACTGAGATCCCAGAATAGCCAGAGAACTGACCTTGGTGTGCTCTCCTGCTTAGTGTGGTCAGTTTTAATAGGAAAGCAGAGGGAATGGCAGGAACACCAGGGATTTCATACAAAGGAAGCAATACAAAGAGAATAGGATACTTTCTCACACAAGTACATGGTACAGCAGGCACATATCAGGAATATAAAGTGTTGGGGCAACAAACTCTTTAATTCATTTTTAATATTCAAAGCAAACTCCCCTATCCATTCATGTGTCCATGCTTTATTTTGCTGAGAAATCACTTTGAAAAACATTCCCTAGCATTTCTGGCGGTGGCCATCTTGAGTAAGGTCAGACAATTCATGTAGCATTTACTTCCTGGAATCCATCTGCCCTTAGATCAAGCATGCCGAGAGTAAGGTGTGCTTAGCTGAGAAAACCCTTCCTCCCCTCCTGAAGATTGCTGGGATGTATGACATCATTTGTCAGGCTAAGTAAGGAGAAAATCAAACGATTTCATATAAAATCTAAGAACTGATTCATATTTTTGCATAAACGCTCAGGCATAAGGAATTCTCTTTAAAGCAGACCTGTGTTTTGGTCATGCAGTGCAAAACAACAGGTTCATTTAAAAGGACACATCTTGCTGTAAAATGCTTGCTTCCCTTTGCTCCTTAAATAAATGTCATAGACCAAACAAAAGACAGGCCATTTATTCAATCACCACCATCAAAAAGACACATTTTAAGGCTCCTAAGGATCTCTTTCTCAGGCAGCAGTGATGCATAATAATGATTATCAATTTTAAATATGTATATAACAATCAATGCGGCTTGAAAAAGAGCATGGTTGCTCAAAAGCTTGCTGAGCTGCAATGTGATTTGCATTTGATGTTTTTTTTTTTTTTTTTTAGGTTGTGATCTTGTCCACGATTCCAAATCGCACTGCAATAGTGCAAAAACGGACATGTGTTTGGGTGCAATTCATTTTTTATGGGACATCAAACGCAGTGCAGTTTTGTTGTGATTGTAGCAAGATAAATCACGCGACAATCACACCAAACTGTATTGTGCCAACTTTGTCACCCAAAAAAAGCTCCTGCTTGCTGCGACTGCAGCTCGATTTAGGCTAAACTGTAAGGTCGGGTTCACATATATGCGAATTGGATGCGTTTTAAACCGCATCCAATTCGCATGACATGTGAATGTGACCGGCTCCCAATGGAGCCGGTTCATACATGTCGGGGATGGCCGCGGTGTGGCTTCAAAAAGGGTCCTGTGCATTTTTGGGTCCTGATCAGGTGCCAATTTAGCCCCTGAATCGCAGCTAAACTGGCGAACAGAAACACCCCGGACTGCAAACCGCAGCTGCAGATATGTGAACCTGGGCCTTACTCCAATAAAGATTTTTATATATACATGTATTACACTTATAATAACAATAGCATCTGCTCATATCATGTATATTATAATATATAAAAGGTCAGCCTGTATTAGGGTTGTGCAGATCGTTGTATTTGATTGATAAACAAAGATTGATTTTTTTAAATCAGAGTAAGAGACTGATCTGCTAAAGGAAAATTCTGATTCAGCTTTACAGCTCTGATTAAGTGTTTGTACAAAGAGAACTTGGTACTTAAAGTGTTAATAAACCCATAACAGTAAAATCAGGCTGTATAGGCAGTAAAGCATGCTTGTTATACTCACTGTGGAACATAAAGGGTTAATCATCCGCATTGTGTAAAAAGGCTTCTCTGATCGTCCCCTTCTTCCACTGTCCCCTGATAATTTCCTGATAACACAGAGTCTATGGAGTCAGGCTGAACATGCTCAGTTTGGTGTGTATTTCTAGAGAGGTTTTTCATTTTCTTGGGAGAGTTCATGTGATCAGCACTGTCCAGACAAAGGGTTGGAAGTCTTGCATTCTCATAGGACAGTCAGAAAATTCCTCCTACAAGCTTTAACCAGTGCTTGGCTGGACACTGATAGAAGTCACAAGACTTCTCTAACTGCTGATGAAAAAAGGTATTTAGTTTATATTTACTAAAATAATTGAATTTCCATGTTCTGTGTACTGTGGGAGACCAGATACAGTGAATGCAGGGTCCTGGGTTTAGTAACACATTAAGCTCCTCATCTTTAGGACCCCCTCTGTTAGGACCTTGATTCAGCATAGCTATATTTTAATTTCAGCTCACAATCATGTTTGGTCACTGCTCTTAGAGGAAGGGATCCTTAGCAGCCTCAAAATGTCCTTTTTGTGTGAGTAACAAATAAATGTCCTACCTCTGATTATGGTGTGCTGGAGATATCTCCTCTTGCCCTTTGCTCCCTAGTCTCTCCGTGAGAAGAAAAACTGGGGAGCATGTGAGCCCCTTTCCTTTCCCTGTGCGGGGCTGGATGTCTACATGACTGATTGCTGGACTTCAAGACTTTCACGTATGGTGGAGAGAAAGTCCTTAGTCCTATGTAAGCTCCAATCAGAGGGACTGGGAGATTACACCGGACTTTTCCTATTTGTTCATGCATGTGAATGGAGCAGCAAAGGAACAGGAGCTTGGAGGCCGATGTTTAAATGAGCCCATTGCTTCGCTCTGAATGGGAAATCACTAGTTGATCTTAGGGTTTGGTAGAATAGTTCAGCCTACAAGTATGTGGTAGTTCTCTCAAGTGTGTGGTCTGGGATCATAGTAAAGGTAAATTACTCCTTCTACATAACCCTATAACAGCACATCATTTCCCTTCCTAACTACTACTAATTATTATAATACATTTGAAAAACATGAATTAGAGGAAAGAGTGAGCGTTTTTTATTTATTTATTTATATTTTAGGTCAGAATGCATTCACCAATGTAGGGGCCACAACATTTGCCCAAAGAAAGAACTGAAAATGACGAGCATTTTATACATTACCTGTTCCATTCCTGTTAGATGGGTGAATTCTCTCAGGTGTACTGCTTTAGAGATTGTATAAATACATTTTTATTGGTTAGATTAATTTATATTGTCTTGTTTTTAATGAGTTTATTTTTATTTGTCATCTTCCAGTATATTTTCTCCTGCTTTCTTGTTTACCAGGTACAAGATGCCTGTAGGAATCTCCATCTATGGTGGGAAGGCTCTGGGTGCATTATTTGTAATACTCTGCAACAAAATGCAAACCTATACAATGAAATTCTTTAATGTTCCTTTAATGAATGTATGGAATAATACTTATTATACACTGAATAGATAGCCATTGCATTTTTTTGTATGTGACGGGTGATTGCATGGTTCACAGTTACAGTGGGATTTATCTTTAAACTGTGAAAAAGTTATAGAATATAGAGGATTCCACTTCCAACCAACAATGCAACCTGTCAAGATAATATCAACAGGTGCTCTGTGCAGGTTATTATCATAGAACACACACTCAACCCTCTGCAGCCCCCCCACACCCCCCGCAATGCATGGATGCAAGAAATGCATGGATAATTTGTATTACTTACTTTATCCCAGGCTCCAACGCTGTTCTCACGTTTCAGGCAGTGGGGGGGTCCCTTGGCATGTATACATCAGGGCTATTAAAGTGTAACTAAAGGCAAAAGATCTTGTATAGAGTAAGGTATGGTTATAACCCTTGTCAGGTTCTTTTTTTGCCATCTGTGTCCCATAGGAGAGATTTCCCTTCACTTTCTGTCCCATAGCCAAAACAAGAAGTAAACAAAAATCTTTTCAAAGTGAGGAAATCTCTGGGTGCCACCAGAACTATTGCCCCCATTGGAAGATGTCCCCTCTATTACTGTTACATAGTTACATAGTAGGTGAGGTCGAAAAAAAGACACAAGTCCATCAACTCCAACATATGTGTGTGATTATATGTCAGTATTACATTGTATATCCCTGTATGTTGCGGTCGTTCAGGTGCTGCTCTTACAGTAAAGAACCCTCTACGTAGTTTAAGGTTAAACCTCTTTTCTTCTAATTTTAATGAGTGGCCACAAGTCTTGTTAAACTCCCTTCCGTGAAAAAGTTTTATCCCTATTGTGGGGTCACCAGTACAGTATTTGTAAATTGAAATCATATCCCCTCTCAAGCGTCTCTTCTCCAGAGAGAATAAGTTCAGTGCTCGCAACCTTTCCTCATAACTAAGATCCTCCAGACCCTTTATTAGCTTTGTTGCCTTTCTTTGTACTCACTTCATTTCCAGCACATCCTTCCTGAGGACCGGTGCCCAGAAATGGACAACATACTCCAGGTGCGGCCGGACCAGAGTCTTGTAGAGCTGGAGAATTATCGTTTTATCTCTGGAATTAATCCCCTTTTTAATGCATGTTCGAGAATCAACCCAAAATGTGGGATTTTCTTATACTTTTACTTTGGGTGATAATGGTAAACAGGACAAATAGAGAGGGTGACTCTCCCTAACGGGGGTCACAGAAGGAGAAAAAAATGATTTTGTGTTCTCTCAACTCTATCAAAAACTTACAAATAAAAAATATTTGCCTTTAGTTACACTTTAAATCTGCATTGTACATGAGAAGGAATGCACGCGACCATGACCCATAACTACTTTGAGAAGATGCTGTGGGGGACCAGCCAGATTCATTGAGAAAGCCTACCAGAGTTAGGAATAAGGTAAATAGTACACTTTATAACTGCACACAGGACTAAACAAGTACTTAACCTATATATGGGGGAGGGCTGTCAGCACGCAGGAGGAACCTCTAGTGTCTGCACAATCAGCACGTCAAGTGGCCAGAAATGATGGGCTACACTATTATACACAAATTTCCTGAATCATTGAATTGAGAGCCTGAGCCTGCCCTCTACCACTTTTTAAGCTTTGCTATTGGCCTGTTACTGTAGTGGGTGGCCTAAGCTAGCTATTAAGGCTTGGAATTAGAGGCAATCTCTCAACCCACCATCCCAGGAAGGTAGATGCAGGTATTCTAAGCATCCGGGGTGCTTACAAAGCATCATGTATTAAAGTGGACCTGAACTCAATAAGTGAATATTTGCTATTTTATAGGAAATATTTAGACATATTAATTGTACCAAAGCAGTAACTAAGAAAATCGGCATTTTGTCTTGAACTTCTCATAAAAAATAGCAGTGTACTTCATGGGCATTCTTGCATCTTGAGCCTTATAGCTGTATATCTGCAGTGTGATATCACCTAAGACACTGCTGCCACTGACTGCTGGCCTTAATGAGATGTGGGGATGTCACTACTATGTTGCCCAGGTTCTCCTTGCTGGATTAAAGCTGTGCCGGAGGATCTGCAGTAAAAGGATCTGCCTGCTTCGAGAATTCCATTGGTCTGTGCTTTCTGAACCTCTCCTGCTGCTTTTTGAATATTCCCCCTTGAGTTATCAGATCACCAGTCATGGGGGGACAGCTCCGGTATGAGGAAAGAAAGCCCTGTCTCTGACTAGATGAACACTTCTACACAGAGATGCCGTTTGGAATAATACACGTTAAATCCTTAATGGGGAAAAGATCAGCTGCAGGAAGCCTACCGGCAATAAAGGTGGCTAAAGCTGGGTATACACATATCAAAATTCAGCAAGAACCAGCCAAATTTTAGTACGTGTACCTCTGTCTGGCCCCACTGGAAAACGAGCATTCAATCAGTGCTGGCAGCCAATGGCTGCAGTGTTGATCAATGTATTCAGAATGGGGGGGGGGGGGGGGTGGGCTCTCTGTATCCACATTGCTTGTGTGGATGCAGGAATTTGTGTTTTTTTTTTTTTTTTTCATTCAACTGATTGAACGAAAAAAAATCTGCGTGTATACCACACTTAAAGTGGAGCTTCACCCAAAAGGGAAGTTCTGCTTTAGGTGCTTCTCCCCTGCCACATTTGGCATGTCATTTTTTGGGGGGGAGGGGAGGGGAGAGAGTACCCAGATGCCTATTTTATCCAAGCGGAAGTTTCCCTCTCCCTCCCTGCAGTCTTCTGGGACGCTTCAGAGGTCCCAAAAGACTGCTGGACCATTCAGTGGGCGCAGCCCAACTCACGCATGTGCAGTGGGCACCCAGCTGTGAAGCCGCATGATGTCACAACCAGGTGCCCACAGTTGAAATCCTAGGGAGAAGAGAGGGAGAGAAGTGATGTCTTGGGGCGTGCACATCACTGGATCCCAGGACAGGTGAGTGTGCGTTTATTAAAAGGTCAGCAGCTACAGTTTTTGTAGCTGCTGACTTTTAATAAACACAAAACAACGGGAGCTTCTCTCTAAGTCTTTGTCCTCTGCTATCCTATTTTGGGCACTGCTTCCACAGTTCAGATCATCTCTATGCTCTGATTCACACTGATTCGGTGCAGGAATCACTGTGTTCGCACTGTTAATGCAATCTGCTGTGGGTGTCATTTAAAAGTTAACGACACCCCAAAAGCACTTTGCAAAACGCAGTGCACTTGCCTGAACCGAATCACATAGGTGCGAACACCCATGTGATCCGCTTCCAGTGAGAACAAAAAAAAAAATCTGCCTGCGCCTTTTTAACGTGGATGCGATTTAAGCCATTAAAACGAATGGGCTCACATGGCACTGCACAGAATCGCATGTGATTTGCACAGGAATGAGGTGCGATTCCTGTGCGAATCATAGGCGGTGTGCCGTGTGAACCTAGGCTAAATAGAAACTGGACCTAGCATGTAGACAACCAGAGATACCTGCTATGTGCTGACAATACATTATGTAAGTGTTATGCCGCGTACACACGAGCGGACTTTCCGGAGGACCGGACTCCGTCGGACAATTCGATCGTGTGTGAGCTCCAGCTGACTTTTTTTCCCAAAAGTCCGACAGATCTAGAAATAAAACATGTTTCAAATCTTTCCGACGGACTCGAGACCGGTCGAAAAATCCGCTCGTCTTTATGCTAGTCCGACGGACTAAAACTGACGCTAGGGCAGCTATTGGCTACTGGCTATCAACTTCCTTATTTTAGTCCGGTGTACGTCATCACGTACAAATCCGTCGGACTTTGGTGTGATCGTGTGTGTCCAAGTCCGTTCGTTTGAAAGTCCGGCGGACCTACGCTGCAAAGTCTGTCGGAAATACTGTCGGACCTAGTCCGTGGAAAAGTCCGCTCGTGTGTACGCGGCATCATACACATCTAGTAGTTTGGTCTTTCAGTTTGGTCTTTTCAACAGAAAATGTCACTTTATCCGTTCACACAGTTTCAGGCCCACCATGTAATCAAGTAGCGCTGGCATTATTCGGTGAACACATTTTCTATGTACTTGGTAAACAGAACATTGCATTCATGCATACACCCCACCTGCTGACCCCCATACTGAATTTGAAGGCTTCCTGTAGAAATGGTGTAAAATGGATACATCTAGGAGGACATCAATTACTCTTTTAAATAAATCCATACACACATTTTCACAGCAACCATGTACAAAGACGCCATTGTTATGCTCTTGTGTTATTTATTATTCTTTATGAAGATGATTTCTTCTTTCTTCCTGCTTGCCAAGGAAATGTTTATTTTGAGTTTAACCCTCTGGTACCTGTATATCTGTTGTATATACAATAAAACTGCAGAGCCAGGCAACATGTCTGCAGCAAACTGCATGTGTCTTCACTGTAGGATCTCAGTTGTGTTTTATTTTATTTATAGTGCTTTTAAACCTCTGAAACGAAAAATGAACAAAGCATATCCTTCTATAGTGTGTACTAGCTTCAATCCAAAGCACCAAATGTCATTCCTCTCTGCTGTCTTCTTTCTCTGCTATCTGCATGAGTCACTTCTCTCTGCATGAGTGGACAACCAGGCAATCTGAGGAGGCCACCCCCCACCCCTTCCTCCAGCACACAGCAAGCGATTGACAGCCTCAGCTGTCCATGTTTCCCTATAAGAGTGTGTAGAGGGGGGATATATCCATTCCCTCCACTCAGGTCTCAGATTACACTGAGCTCTCCTCTCTATTCTGTGAAGTGTGTGATGTCAGATCCACACCCTCTGCATTGTGGAGCTTAGAAAAAGCTTTTGATTTGTGTGTGTGTGTAGAAAAGAGATGGCTGCAGATAAACAGGTGCAACTTACAGTGGATATAAAAATTCTTCACACCCTTCTTAAAATGTCAGGTTTCTGTGCTGTAAAAAAAATCGACAAAGATAAACCATTTCAGAACTTTTTCCACCTTTAATGTGACCTATAAACTGTATAACTCAATTGAATAACAAACTGAAATCTTTTAGGTGGAGGGAAGTAAAAATAAAATAATATGGTTGCATAAGTGTGCACACCCTTAACCACTTCAGCCCTGGAAGATTTGGCTGCTCAATGACCAGGACATTTTTTGCGATACGGCACTGCATCGCTTTAACTGACAATTGCACGGTCATGCGATGATGTACCCAAACAAAATTGACGTCCTTTTTTCCCACAAATAGAGCTTTCTTTTGGTGGTATTTGATCACCTCTGCAGTTTTTATTTGTTTTATATAAACAAACGAAGAGCGACAATTTTGAAATAAAACACAATGGGGGTTATTTACGAAAGGCAAATCCACTTTGCACTACAAGTGCAAAGTGCACTTGAAATTGCACTGTAAGTCCACTTGGAAGTGCAGTCGCTGTAAATCCGAGGAGGACATGCAAGGAAGATAAAAAAACAGCATTTTAGCTTGCACATGATTGGGTGATAAAATCAGCAGAGCTTCCCCTCATTTCAGATCTACATGCTTCACAGTGGGTATGGTGTTCTTTTGGTGATGTGCAGTGTTGTTTTTGTGCCAAACATATCTTTTGGAATTATGGCCAAAAAGTTCAACCTTGGTTTCATCAGACCATAACACATTTTTCCACATGCTTTGGGAGACTTCCGATGTGTTTTTGCTAAATTTAGCCAGGCTTGGATGTTTTTCTTCATAAGGCTTCTGTCTTGCCATTCTACCCCATAGCCCAGACATATGAAAAAATATGGGAGATTGTAGTTACATGTACCACACAGCCAATACTTGCCAGATATTCCTGCAGCTCCTGCCTAATGTTGCTGTAGGCCTCTTGGCAGCCTCTCTGACAAGTTTTCTTCTCATTTTTTCATCAATTTTGGGGGGACGTCCAGTTCTTGGTAATGTCTCTGTTGTGCCATATTTTCTCCACTTGATGATGACTGTCTTCACTGTGTTCCTTGGTATATCTAATGCCTAGGAAATTATTTTGTACCCTTCTCCTGACTGATACCTTTTAGCAATGAGATCCCTCTGATGCTTTGGAAGCTCTCTGCGGACCATGGCTTTTGCTGTAGGATACGACTAAGAAAATGTCAGGAAAGACCTACTAGAACAGCTGAACTTTATTTGGGATTAATCAGAGGCACTCTAAATGATGGCAGGTATGTACTGACTCCTATTTAACATGAGTTTGAATGTGGTTGCTTAATTCTGAATTCTACTCCCCCCCCTAAAAGATTTCAGTTTGTTTTTCAATTGAGTTGTACAGTTTATAGGTCACATAAAGGTGGAAAAAGTTCTGAAATGATTTAGCTTTGTCTAATTTTCTTTACATCATAGAAACCTGACATTTTAACAGGGGTGTGTAGACTTTTTATATCCACTGTATGTAGGAGGATTTGTCTCATTTGTGTGTATCACCTGAGACTAATCACTTTAGTGGGTAAAGGTAAGGGTTTACAACCATTTTAAAGGCAGCGCTACCATGTCAAACGGACATTTGGATTCTTGAGTCACAAAGCCATCCTTCAGCTTGTTTTCCCACAGATCTCTTTTTATATGATTAGTTTTTTTGAGCTCTAAATAAATGGAAGCGGAATTAAAGGACAAAGCACAAACTTGTGTAAACAGTCAGAAATTTCCCATGCCAGTAAACCAGTAGCGTAATGTGTTGGCACAATGCCCATCCAGTGCCATTTTGTTATCCTGATAAAAAATGTGACTGAGCTACTTTGGACTTTACAGTTTTATTAAAAAACACAGATGGTTAGCGTATGTCGGTAGCGTTGAATCCCGACATATCATGAACCCAGAATTTCTGGATAAATCCAGTCTGCCTAGGCCTGGATAGAAGAAAGAAGACAGAGCAGGATAAACAGCTCTATGGTGGGAATGCTGTAGTCACTGTATGGATTTACTTTTGGTAATTACCATGTTTCTATGACTATCAGAACTGTATATTATATTAAAAAAACAGTAATGTATCTTCAACATTAGAGTCCGTGCAGCTGCTATGCCCACCCCTCCCCTCCTCCTGCCCAACCACAGAAGCCTTTGTATTATGTGAACTCATTTACAAAATACAAAGGCTTCTCTGAATGGGAAGCGGAGGGCATAGCTGCTCTGTGTGCCTCTCTCTCCTCTTTCACAGCCATTTCCTGACACTTATAAGAAATGAGAGGCGAGTGAAAAGGGAGTTCTCCACTTGCTGCCTGCTAACAGTACATTTACTGCTAGCGGGCAGCACAACCAGGCACCGCAATGTATGTACTTCCTGGTTTACCTGGTATAAACAGCATTTGTGAGCGGTGGGTATCGGCCAGTGTTGGCTCCACTGCCGAAAGTGCTGGGCGGCTCAGTGCCCAGAGATGACGTCAGAGGAAAATTATGTCACAATGATGTGAATTAGACTCTCTTAGTTGAGCTGAGTCTAATTCACATTATTGCGACGTAATTTTCACTGATGTCATCTCTGAACACCGCGCCGCAAGTGGAGCGAACGCCGTCTGATACCCACCGCTCACAAATGCTGTTTATGCCAGGTACAATAGGCACTTCAAAACGTGAGTGTACTTCTATCTTATTCTTTAATAAAAACCCTTAATGGTTTTACACAATAAGGTCTTTCTCTGTTATCCTTCGCTCTGAGTGATTACCCAAGGAACGATGAGTGGAGATGTTTTTTTCTAGTGATAGTGACCAGCAAGGGGAATGCCCAACAAAGCGCAATAGACCATATTAGTGATTGGTGGTCACTGCTATGTGGCGAATGCAAGTCCATGTGGGCCACTAAGAGGACAAGTGGAACAAAGCACCACTGTATTAGCTGGCTCTCCTGCGCGAATCGCCGTCATTGTACGTACACGCCGATCTGTGGGCGCGCGCAAGTGCCCATTTGCTAGAATGGGGATCTGCCAGTGTAAAGAAACAGATCCCCGTTATGTCAGGGGAGTAGAGTGAGATTGTCTGTTCCTACTGATTAGGAACAGCAATCTCTCTCTACTCCCTGTCAGTCCCCTCCCCCCACAAAGCACCTCCCTAGGGAACATTTAACCCTTTGATCGCCCTGGTGTTAACCCCTTCCCTGCCAGTGTCATTTATACAGTAATAAGTGCATTTTTATAGCACTGATCGCTGTATAAATGTCACTGGTCCCAAAAAAGTGTCAAGTGGCCGATCTGTCCGCCGCAATGTCGCAGTCCAGCTAAAAATCGCAGATCACCGCCATTACTAGTAAAAAAAATAATAATAATAAAAATGCTATAAATCTATCCCCTATTTTTTTAGACGCAAAAACTTTTGCGCAAACCAATCAATATATGCTAATTGGGATTTTTTTTTACCAAAAATATGTAGAAGAATACATATTGGCCTAAACTGAGGAAGAAATTTGTTTTTTTAAGATATTTTTTTTTCCGCATATTTATTTTAGTAAAAAAATTGTTGTTTTTTTTCAAAATTGTCGGTCTTTTTTTGTTTATGGCGCAAAAAATAAAAACCGCAGAGGTGCTCAAATACCACCAAAAGAAAGCTCTATTTGTGGGGAAAAAGGACATCAATTTTGTTTGGGTACAACGTCGCACGACCGCGCAATTGTCAGTTAAAGCGATGCAGTGCCGTATCGTAAAAAACGGCCTGGTCATTAAGGGGGTAAATAATAAATAACACGTTATCTCCTCCGATTCCGCAACATGTCTGGTTGACGAACGGCCGTTGAGAAACTAACTGAAAAGCACGAAATGAAAAGCTCGAATCAACTTCTACTGACATGAAATTAGCAGAAGCAGCCCAAAGGGTGGCGCTAAAGAGCTGAAAAACCACACAGTACGTCACTACGTTTGTGTTTGTTGGCCGACAATTCCTTGCCGTTTGTATGCAAGACAAAATCCAGGCACACGCCTTCGGACAAAAGTCCGAAGTTTTGTCTGCGGAAAATCTGATCGTGTGTACAAGGCTTTAGAGTGCCTCCACTCTGAATGAAGGGGCACAGGGGGCACAGGGGGCACATTTGGTCAGCAGCATTGTCAGTCTGGGGGGACGGGAGTGTTACATGCTTTTCTGCAGCTTCTTCATTGAAAAAGCACCGTTTTGGATTAAAAAAAATTCCCTGACCCTTTCCAAAAACGCAGAGGCACAAAAATGCATTGAACGTGTTCCATAGGAACCCATGTTAAAAAAAATGTCCCGCGTTTCTGCAAAAAGTATGAAAAAAAGCATTGGTGTGAATGGAGCCTAATACAGGAGGTGTGTTACTAGCCAGATCACCAGATAAAAACAGAAGGAAAAAAGCCCCCCCCCCCCCCCCCCCCAAAAAAAAAGAAAACTAATGCAGTCACCATATCTGATGATTGGTAAGCAGCAATATAATACATTTTTGGTTTTGGGTTTAATGCTGTTTTATTTTAATATTTAAAAAATGCACAGCAACATGGCAAAACACAGACATTTTTCTAACGTTTATATCTTAATGAGCCTAGGGGGTGTGACACAGGCAGTGACCTAAAATGTAAACTTAAGGCGTATCTAGAAGAGAAATGTAATATATTGCAGCTTACCAGTACTTGGATGTGGTGGCTACATTGGTTTTCTTCTTTCAGTCTGTTTTCCTTCAGGCTAGGTTCACACTGCTGCAATCCAGTTTTGAACCTATTTTCAGCATAATTATGTAGTGCAACTTGGATGTGAACTAAATAAGAAAAAAAAATAGTGAATCACTCAGGTATATACAGTATACTATACACAAGGACATACAGTGCCTATAGCAAAAACATTTGCGTCTACATATAATATGTGCAAAAAAAGCGCATAAACAAGAAATCTCATGTGAAACAAATAAAAAATATTTAAAATATATACAGTATGTGTCCAAATGTTCCCAGAATGTGACCTGACCACAGATGAGCCACTAAATAAATAATTGTGTGCTCAGTGAATGCAATTTTCTCCGTCCACTCAATGTGTGCCTCAATGTCACCATCGTGCTCTATGGATGTACCCTCACCTTACAAGTTGGACCCCACTATTATACACAGGTGGTCAGACAACGCTAGGTTGTATCCTATTTACTCTCCAGATACTTCTCTCAGAGCCGCTGTTAACCAATAACAACTTTTACACAGGAAAAATCTCCATTCCAGGATACTCAAGTAATAAAAGAAAGCTCCAAAGTTTAAAACCCAAAAGTAGTTTAAAAAAAAAAATGCACTTACAGGATTATTTAAAAAAAATGACATCAAATCTACAACAAGCCACAAGTAATAGCCAATGAAGTAAATCCAAGAGTGTGCCTTGGCTCCGCCCCACGTGATGATGTCACTCTGCTCTGCCTGCCTGATGTGTTGCATCCATACCGGACTTTCTCAAAGGCTTGTAGATGTGATGCCTTTTTTTTTTAAAAATAATCCTATGATTGTAATTTTTTTTTATACTTTATTTTCAGCGACAAAATGTACAATACACCAGAAAAAAACAGGTTTTAAACTGTCTGGAATAAACTTATTTTTTTGAATAGATTACACTAGGTGGAGCATTTTTCTTTTTATGGTCAACCTAAGTTAACTAAGGCTGTCCAATCAGGTCCCCCTGTCAGTTTTTTAGGCAGACCTGATCAAACCATCTATAGCTCTCTAGGGAGCAGCAGATGTGTCCACTGACACCCACCGGAATCCGCACCCGATTGACACCATCCCGAGGGTGGCAAAAGCCCTGGCTCCCTTAGGCAGTTTTCAGCCGGGACACACCTCCAGCACCACAGCCACGCCTGTCCTGTGTTTTCCTCCTCCTCTCTGTCTCTCACTTCTGCGCTGCTGTCTGAGCCTGTGTCACTATCTATTCTCCGCCCTGAGCTGGTGCGGTAAAGGGGGGGAATGACGGCTTGCGATCGGGGGCTGACCTGACCTGTGCCGCCCAAGCCGAGGTGAGGTGTTGTGATGGGTGGAATGGCATGGATGGTGTCGCCACTCAGTTACACCTGAGTGGCGGGACAAGAGGAGTGTTTGTGTCCGACTATGGCGCCCTGTTCTGGTCTGCTAGCGTGGAGGATTGCTGGTGGCTTGATGATGAGGTTGGTTTTTGCTGCTCTACACAGCTATGTTAATAGCTGTGTAGAGAAACCATTTTGTCATGTTGCAATCAAAAACGTATTTGTATTTTTTTGGAATTTTATGTGATAGACCAACACAAAGTGGTACATAATTGTGAAGTGGAAATAAAATGATAATTGGTTTTCAATTTTTTTTACAAATACATTTGTGAAAAGTGTGACGTGCATTTGTATTCAGCCCCCTTTACTCTGATATCCCTGACTAAAATCTAGTGGAACCAATTGCCTTCAGAAGTCACCTAATTAGTAAAAATATAGTATATTAGTATATTTATAAATGCAGTTGTTCTGTGAAGGTTTGTTAGAGAACCTTAGTGAACAAACAGCATAATGAAGGCCAAGGAACACACCAGACAGGTAAGGGATAAAGTTGTGAAGTTTAAAGCAGGGTTAGGTTATAAAAAAATTCCATATTCTGAAGCTTTGAGCACTGTTCAATCCATCATTGGAAAATGGAAAGAGTATGGCATAACTGCAAACCTACCAAGACATGGCCGTCCTCCTAAACTGACAGGGCGGGCAAGGAGAGCAATCAGAGAAGCAGCCAAGAGGCCCATGGTAACTCTGGAGGAGCTGCAGAGATCCACAGCTCTGGTGGTAGAATCTGTCCACAGGACAACTATTAGTCGTGCACTCCACAAATCTGGCCTTCATGGAAGTGTGGCATAAAGAAAGCCATTGTTGAAAGAAAGCCATAAGAAGTCCCATTTGCAGAAGCCATGTGGGGTACACATCAAACATGTGGAAGAAGCTGCTCTGGTCAGATGAGACCAAAATTGAACTTCTTTGCCTAAAAGCAAAACGCTATGTGTGGTGGAAAACTAACACTGCACATCACTCTGAACACACCATACCCACCGTGAAACATGGTGGTGGCAGAATCATGTCGTGGGGTTTCTTTTCTTCAGCAGAGACAGGGAAGCTGGTCAGAGCTGATGGGAAGATGGATGGAGCCAAATTCAGGGCAATCTTAGAAGAAAACCTGCGAGTCCTCAAAAGACTTGAGACTGGGGCGGAGGTTCACCTTCCAGCAGGACAACGACCCTAAACATACAGCCAGAGCTACAATGGAATGGTTATGATCAAAGCATATTCATGTGTTAGAATGGCCCAGTCAAAGTCCAGACCTAAATCCAATTGAGAATCTGTGGCAAGACTTGAAAATTGCTGTTCACAGACGCTCTCCATCCAATCTGACAGAGCTTGAGCTATTTTGCAAAGGAGATTGGCAAAAATGTCACTCCTAGATGTGCAAAGCTGGTAGAGACATCCCCAAAAAGATTTGAAGCTGTAATTACAGTGAAAGGTGGTTCTATAAAGTATTGACTCAGGGGGGCGGAATACAAATGCACATCACACTTTTCACATATTTATTTGTAAAAAAATGTTGAAAACCATTTATCATTTTCCTTCCACTTCACAATTATGTGCCACTTTGTGTTGGTCTATCACATAAAATCCCAATAAAATACATTTACGTTTTTGGTTGTAACATGACAAAATGTGGAAAATTTCAAGGGGTATGAATACTTTTTCAAGGCACTGTATATAAAAAATATAGCTGTGTCCAGCAGCACCCCTCTCCCGGTATCAGATCAGCTCAGGTTGGGCGGCTCAGTCAGCTACTATACCTAAATAATATAGCTGTCCAGCAGCCCCCCCCCCCCCCCCCGGTTATCAGACCCTCTGTTAACTTATTATTATTACTATTATATATACGGTAGTTATAGTAGCTGACTGAGCCACCCACCCTGAGCTGGTCTGATAACCAGGAAGGGGTTGGAGTGGCTGTGCTGCTGTGTCCACCACCAAGGTTAATTAGCTGAGCCGCCATAAGCTGGTCTGATAAAGGGGCAGGGGATGTCCGCAGCCCAGGTGTAGGCAGACACCCCTTTGGCAGGTGTCATTTGGGTGCGGTCCAACACCCCCCAAAGCAACGCCGCTGTTGTGACGCAATCAGATATTCAAACCTAAACGTCACCAACCATTAAAAACTAATTGCAGAGAAACTTTACTATTACCCACTGATTGGATGAGAGGAGCTGTTACCAGTGACATCATTATTCACCGTAGTACTAGCGTGGTGAGCTGTACACATGCTTGTTTTTCACAGATTTATGGAAGTGTTTTTAATCTCTTGATTGAGTTTTTAAGAAATTTGTAGCAAAGAGCACAATGGTTTCTCCATTTATTTATTTTTGGTATGTTATACGTCTGATTGAGACTCAAGAAGTGGAATAGCGGGTCTCAGGGACGTCAAGGTAAGAGTGTTCCCATCCTGGGAGTAGTCCATTGAGGCCTTTATGACTCTGTGGTCGGGTCATATATTGGAGGTCAGCAGGCACTTTATCTGGAGGTGGTGGGCACCGAACACATTGGATGACTTTAGGATTGTCACTTTGAGACTCTCACTATGGTGGAATCCTGACTTTGGGACAGTTATACTGTTGATACCATAAGAGTTATTTAGTTATTGGACTTTTTTTATGTTGTATTTTTGTTTGGGCTGCACCTATTTTGCATTTATACACATCCAAAACCTGGATTTAGTTTAACCATGCCTCCTAAGCCCCCTCCAAATGTAAAGTTTGACCACAGCCACCTTTTGCTGCAGCATGCTATGCGCGACGCAGGTCTCGGCCACCCTTAAGTGTTGTATGGAAAAAAAATTATTGGGAGAGGTGACACCTTGTTTTACTGCACCAGGTGACACCAACCGTAGTGACGCCACTGGCCTCATAGAGAACAGAGGGACTGTGTTCATTTCTGCTCTGCATAGTGGAGCGGACACGGAGCTGTCATCCACCTGCTCAGCAGGGAGATCCCCTGCTAAGCAGGAAGATGCAGACTACGGACAAAGCTGTGTGAAACCAGCCTAAAGGAAAGGTAAAGACGAGATGAGCTTGACCACTGGGGAGCTGCCGATCATTTGTTTGAGAGACAAATCCATCTGTGAGATGGAGTGCCTGGGAGCGGGTGCACTGCACAGTGGGTGTCACCAGAGAGTGACCGTGGATTCTGTGTGAGCCGTGTCACTGTGGAACAAGACTCTGTTTCTCATCACTAATATGGTGTTCTTTGGACTTTATTATTGAAAGGAGTATTATTATATGAACACTTATGCCCCGTACACAAGAGCGGATTTTCCGTTGGAAAAAACTTGGATATTTTTTCCGACGGAATTCCGCTCAAGCTTGACTTGCATACACATGGTCACACAAAAGTTCTCTGAACTTTCGACCGCCAAGAACGCGGTGACGTACAACACTACAATGAGCCGAGAAAATGAAGTTTTCTGAGCATGCGTAGGAATTTTGCGTGTCGGAATTTGTACAGACGATCGCGTTTTCGTATAGGAACCTTTCCTGACCAAAAAATAGAGTACATGCTCCCAATCTTTTGCTGGCTGGAATTCCGCCAGCAAAAGACCGATGGGGCATACACACGGTCGCATTTTCTGACAAAAAGCTCTCATCGGAGTTTTGCTGGTGGAATTTCCGATCGTGTGTACGCGGCATTAGATGTATCTGAATTCATTGATTTATCACAGCAGTGCTTCACATCCAAATATTGGGGGATGCAGTAAATGTGGAGGACATTGTTTGAAATATCAATTTAGTGCACCTGAAATGAAAGTATAACTAAATGCAAAACTTTTTTTTGTTTTGGATAGGAGTAGAGACGGATTAACTACTTAAGAACTGAGACTCTTTTTGAGATTTGTTGTTTACAAGTTAAAAACATTTTTTTTTGCTAGAAAATGACTTAGAACCCCTAAACATCACACATTTTTTTTCTAACACCCTAGAGAATAAAATGGAGGTCATTGCAATACTTTCTGACACACCGTATTTGCGCAGTGGTCTTACAAGCGCACTTTAAAAAAAAAAAATACACCTTTTTGAATTAAAAAATAAGACAACAGTAAAGTTAGTCCAATTGTTTTATATTGTGAAAGATAATGTTAATGGCTTATTTTTCAAACTTGGTGCTTAAAGTTAAAATCTTAAAATCATTTTTTTTGCTATAAAATTACTTAGAACCCCCAAAAATTATATATATATTTTTCAGACACCCTAGAGAATAAAATGACGGTTGTGCAATACTTTCTGTCACACCGTATTTACGCAGTGGTCTTACAAACGCAATTTTTTGGGGGGAAAAAATACACTTTTTTGCATTTAAAAATAAGAAAACAGTAAAGTTAGCCCATTTTTTTTTATCTTGTGAAAGATAATGTTACGCCGAGTAAATTGATACCCAACATGTCACGCTTCAAAATTGCGCCCGCTCATGGAATGATGACAAACTTTTACCCTTAAAAATCTCCATAGGCGACGTTTAAAAAGTTCTACAGGTTGCATGTTTTGCGTTACAGAGGAGGTCTAGGGCTAGAATTATTGCCTACCGATCGCGGCGAAACCTCACATGTGTGGTTTGCACACCGTTTTCACATGCGGGCGCTACTCACATATGCGTTTGCTTCTGCACGCTAGCTCGGCGGGACGGGGTGCGTTTTAAATTTTTTTTTAAATTTATTTCACCTTTTATTTTTTATTTTTACACTGATTTTTTTAACCGCTTCAGCCCCCGGAAGATTTTACCCCCTTCCTGACCAGAGCACTTTTTGTGATTCAGCACTGCATCACTTTAAATGATAATTGCGCGGTCGTGCGACGTTGCACCCGAACAAAATTGACAACCTTTTTTCCCCACAAATAGAGCTTTCTTTTGGTGGTATTTGATCACCTCTGCGGTTTTTATTTTTTGCGCTATAAACAAAAAAAGAGCGACACTTTTAAAAGAAAAGCAATATTTTTTTACTTTTTGCTATAATAAATATCCCCCAAAAATATATTAAAAAAAAACATTTTTTTTCCTCAGTTTAGGCCGATATGTATTCTTCTACATATTTTTGGTAAAAAAAAATCGCAATAAGCATATATTGATTGGTTTGTGCAAAAGTTATAGCATCTACAAAATAGGGGATAGTTTTATGGCATTTTTATTATTATTTTTTTTTTATTAGTAATGACGGCGATCTGTGATTTTTTATCGTGACTGCGACATTATGGCGGACACATTGGACACTTTTGACACTATTTTGGGACCATTGTCATTTATACAGTGATCAGTGCTATAAAAATGCACTGATTACTGTGTAAATTACACTGGCAGGGAAGGGGATAAACACTAAGGGCGATCAAGGGGTTAAGTGTGTCCTAGGGAGTGATTCTAACTCTGGGGGGGATGGGCTTCCACTGATCGGTGTGCAGCGGTCGGCAAGTGGTTAAAAAAAAAATTGTGTCACTTTTATTCCTATTACAAGGAATGTAAACATCCCTTGTAATAGAAAAAAAGCATGAAAAGCATATGAGATCTGGGGTCAAAAATACCTCATATCTCATGTTACCATTAAAATGCAATTAAAAAAAAATTGTCATTTAAAAAAATGGCCCTTAGGAGCTATGGGCAGAAGTGACGTTTTGACGTTGCTTCCGCCCTGCAATGTTATGGAGACAGGTGGGGGCAATCTTCCCTTCACTCGTCTCCATACCCAGCAAGGGGTAACATCCGATCGCCTCTGCCGCTGCCGGAGCGTGGCGGGAGGGGGGGGCCCTCTCCCGCCGCCGATAAAAGTGATCTCCCAGCGAATCCGCCACAGAGACCACTCTTATCAGAAAGCGGACCGCCGGCCGAAGAAGTGGATACCAGGATTATGGCAGCTAGCTGCTGCCAAAACAGCGATATTCCTCTTCAAAGTTATAACGTATATCGGCGTGCGGTGGTCTGTAAGTTGTTAAAACCCCTGACAGTTTTTATTGCTGCCTGTGTCCCACATTTGTTGGATTCACTCTCTCTATTTTTCCTGTTTACTGTTATTGAAAGAGAAAGTAAAGAAAATCTCGAATTTTGGGTTAACATCAGTACAGGAACAGAGGGGAAATTTTCCATTGGGGACACTAGTTCTGATGACACCTAGGGATTCCCTCACTTTGAAGAGCTTTCCTCTCACTTATCCCTCTCCCCTATGGGACACAGATGGCAAAAAAAACAGACAGGGGTTATAACCCTCCATTACTCAATCCAAAATGTGAAAAAATAAAAGTTTTCCATTTAGTTACACCTTAACCACTTCTGCACCCCCCCCCCGTCCTTATACGTCGGTACTTTGATGTTGAATACCGTTGTTATGGCAGAAGACAGCTGCCATAATCCTGGTATATTCTTAAAAGGCGGGCAGTCCGCTTTCAGATAAAAGTGGTCTCTGCGGCGGATTCGCCACGAGATCACTTTTAACAGCGGGGAGAGAGGTGCCCACCCCCATCCTGCTGTGTTTCGGTCATCTCTGCCACTTACCAGAGCCAATCCAAAAGCTTTCCCCTCAGAGGCACTGTGCCAAGTGAGGGAATAATGGCCCACACTCGACTCAATGACGTTGGATGATGGAAGCGACGTCAAACGTCACTTCCGCCCAACGGCCTTAAAGGGACAATTTTGTTTTATTGAAAAAAAAAATTACATTTTTTTTTTTTTTTTTTTAAATTATTGCATTTAGGTGTAAATGTAAGATCTGAGGTCTCATTGACCCCAGATCTCATATTAAAGAGGTCCTGTCTTTCTATTACAAGGGATGTTTATTGTTTACATTCCTTGTAATAAGAATAAAAGTGATCCAAAAATGTGTTTTTAAAGGTACAGTGTAAAAATAAAAAGTAAAATAAATAAGAAAAAAAATGTAAAGAGCCCCGTCCCGCCGAGCTCGAGCGCAGAAGCGAACGCATACGTAAGTCACGCCCACATAAGTAAACAGTGTTCAAACCTCACATGTGAGGTATCGGCGCGATCGTTAGAGTGAGAGCAATAATTCTAGCAAAAGACCTCCTCTGTAACTCAAAACTGGTAACCTGTAGAAATTTTTAAACATCGCCTATGGAGGTTTTTAAGGGTCTAAGTTTGTCGCCATTCCACAAATGAGCGCAATTTTAAAGCATGACATGTTGGATATCAATTTACTCGGCGTAACATTATCTTTCACAATATAAAAAAATTGGGCTAACTTTACTGTTTTCTTATTTTTAGATTCAAAAAAGTGTATTTTTTCCCATAAAAATTGCGTTTGACCGCTGCGCAAATACGGTGTGACAGAAAGTATTGCACGACCGTCATTTTATTCTCTAGGGTGTTAGAAAAATATATATATAATTTTTGGGGATTCTAAGTAATTTTCTAGCAAAAAAAACAAACAGATTTTAAGATTTCAATTTGTAAACAGCAAGATTGAAAAATAACCCTGGTCTTTAAGTGGGAAATAGCTTTCTGTCAGGATCAACAGGTATGCTTTTATTTTTGCAGGAAAAGTTCTTAGCCTGAAAAAAAAGAAAATGAAAGTAGCCATCACAGCTACGGACTGGTGTGCTGAAATGTAGACATGTTTGGACTCAGGTTTAGCATAGACATCCTATAACACTTTGAACTTCAGCTGCCCACAACAAAGATGGCCGCTGTGGAATCCTATCACAACGTGCACTGAGCGCTTTCCATCCAGCAGAGCGGTGACGTGTTTCCGGCTCGGTCCTGTACACCGGGCAGTGTGTAGTAGAGATGACTCGCTGGGCTCGTCCTGGACATGTGAACGCTCCAAGTCGGAACCGCAAGCTGTGTGCGGCCACCCCCTGGGAAGAGCTGAGGAAGGCCGGCCAGGAGAGGTCAGCCCAGCCGTCCAGGAAGAAGAAGGAGGGAAAGTATGTCAACCAGGATGTCAATGGCTTCAACGCTCTGCACAAGGAGCAGCGCCGGGAGGGCCGGAGACTGAAGAGACAGACCAACAAGACGAACAAAATGGTGAGCAGAGCGGCCTGGGGGGTGTGAAGGAGCCTGTGCTGCCCCCTTCTGCCGGGTGATCGCCTCTGTCTGTGTATGATGTGTGTGCCATCTGGGGCTCACTTTGTATGGGATACCAGCACAGTCTGGGGGGCTGTACAGTGGATTCCCAGCAACCCCTCCCTTCCTTACCTACTTAAATACAGGGCACTTACACCCCCTTCCTGCCCAGGCCAATTTTCAGCTTTCAGCGCTCTCGCTGTTTAACCACTTCAATACCAGGCACTTAGACACCTTCCCGCCCAGCCCAATTTTCAGCTTTCAGCGCTGTCGCAATTTGAATGACAATTGCGCGGTCATGCTACACTGTACCCAAACAAATTTTTTATCATTTTGTTCCCACAAATAGAGCTTTCTTTTGGTGGTATTTGATCACCTCTGCGGTTTTTATTTTTTGCGCAACAAATAAAAAAAGACCGAAAATTTTGAAAAAAAACAAGTTTTTCTTTGTTTCTGTTAAAACTTTTTGTAAATAAGTACGTTTTTTTCTTCAATGACGGGCACTGATATGGCTGCACTGACGGGCACTGATATGGCGGCACTGATGGGCACCGATGAGGTGGCACTGATGAGGTGGCACTGACGGGCACTGATAGGTGGCACTGATGGGCACTGATAGGTGGCACTGGTATGCGGCACTGATGGGCACTCATAGGTGGCACGGATGGGCACTAATAGGCGGCACTGATGGGCACTCATAGGTGGCATTGATGGGCACTTGTAGGTGGCATTGATGGTTACTTATGGGTGGCACTGATAGTTGGCACAGATGGGCACGGATGGGCACTGATAGATGGGCATGGATGGGCACTGACAGGTGGCATGAATGGACACTGATGGGTGGCACTGGTGGCATTACTTGTTTGCAGTGATGCCCCTAAGGGTGGCATTGCTGGGCATCACTGCAACATAATTGTGCCAATCAGTGCCCATTTGTGGGCACTGATTGGCACAGATTTGGCATACTGGGCACATGTGGATGGCCATGGGGTACATACCTGGCCATCCACATGTTGCCCCTTCCCTGGTGGTCCTAGTGGTGATCCCTGGTGGTCCAGTGTGGTGATCTGCGGGGGGGCTGCGCTGATAAACAATCAGCGCAGACCCCCCCTGCCAGGAGAGCCGCCGATCGGCTCTCCTCTACTTGCGTCTGTCAGACGCGAGTGAGGAAGAGCCGATCAACGGCTCTTCCTATTGACAGCGTGATCAGCCGTGATTGGACACGGCTGATCACGTGGTAAAGAGCCTCCGCCGGAGGCTTTTTACCAAGATCAGTGTAGCGGTGTGTCAGACTGACACACCGCTCCACCGATCGCCGCGATGCGCGCCCCCGGGGGCGCGCTGCGGCATGTTATCCTGAAGGACGTCATATGACGCCCAGTCAGGATAACACAACCACTTCCCGGACGTCAATCCGCCATAGGGCGGGCGGGAAGTGGTTAAATGATAATTGCGCGGTCATACAACACTGTACCCACACAGAATTTTTATCTTTTTCTTCCCACAAATAGAGCTTTCTTTTAGTGGTATTTGATCACTTCTGCGTTTTTTATTTTTTGCTAAACAGATACAAAAACCTAAAATTTTTTGGGGAAAAAAAAGTTTTTCTTTTGTTTCTGTTATAAATTTCTTTAAATAAGTACATTTTATTTCTCCTTCACTGATGGGCGCTGATAAGGTGGCACTGACGATGGGCATTGATAGGTGGTACTTATGGGTGGCACTGATAGGCGGAACTGATAGATGGCATTGATAGGCATCACTGATGGCACTGGCAGGCATTGGGCATGGGCACTTATTGGCATCTGCCTGGGCCCTGGCATTTCCCTGGTGGTCTAGGGTGGCATACCTGGTGGTCCTGGGTGGGCATCAGAGGGGGGGCTGAGCTGATAAACATTCAGCAAAGACCCCCCCCCCCCCCCCCCTGTCAGGAGAGCAGCTGATCGACTCTTCTCTACTCGCGCCTGTCAGACACGAGTGAGGAAAAGCCGATCACCGGCTCTTCCTGTTTACATGGTGATCAGCGGTGATTGGACACGGTGCAATGAGTAAGCACTCGTTATGAGTGCGAAACGCATCAGTTGATCTCTGTACGCTTCTGCTGTAATGTCTTGTACTTTTTATGATCCAGTTCTTCATTAATAAAGGCACCTGTTACTTTGTCCGGTGTGCGGCTATCCAGATCACTTCAGTCATTTCTGCTCTACCCAGCATCAGCCAGCACCTGGGGCTCTTCTGCTTCTGAAGGATCTCAATTTGTTTATTCACTCATCGGATCAGACCCACCTGAGCGGTGGAACACTCTCTGCTTCGTTTAAATTTCTGGATTTAAACTTGGCAGACTGCCCTTTTTTTTTTCTTTTGACAGCTGAGTGAGCAGAGAAGTCTCTACACTTGTTACATGAAAGAATTGGGAAGCTCTGCAATAGAGATCGTGAGGGGGGGTTGAATTCCATTTTATTACAATATAAACAATTCTTTTAGAATATGTTTACAGAACATGATACAACAATACAGCACTATATACTAGAGCTGGGCGATTTTCTCCAAAAAAAAACGCGATTCACGATTCGAATCGAGTTTTGTTTTGTTTTTTTAACCGTGCCGATCCTGAGGAGCTGCGGGCAGGAGTTTTTAGGCGAGGCCGCGGCGGCAACCTAGTCCTCGGTGTCCGGCCTCGCAGACTAGGCCGCAGCCTCGCCTAAAAACTCCTGCCCGCAGCTCCTCAGGACCGGCACGGTTTAAAAAAAAAAAAAAAAAAATTTGATTTGCTTAAATTTTGAATTGATTTGACCTCTCAACTCGATTCAAGATTTAAATCGATTTTTTTTTTCCCCAGCCCTACTATATACCAATTAAAATTGTTTAGGTGAACAAGATCTCAATTATATTTAATACACTCGCGCACCTGTAATCCACAGTTGCAGCAAACAAGGCATAAATAACCTCCTTATTGCTTACATCTATACATAGGCCGTGGTGATCCATACTGAATTTTTCATTTGGACCCCTGAATACATGCTCATATATAGTATATATAGTGAAGTGAATTGCGGCAAGGATGTGGAATTCCCTTCCACCGGCTGTGGTCTCAGCGGGGGGGCATTGATAGTTTTAAGAAACTATTAGATAAGCTAGAAACTAATGACCGCAACATACAGGGATATACAATGTAATACTGACATATAATCACACACATAGGTTGGACTTGTGTCTTTTTTCAACCTCACCTACTATAATTGTTTCAAGTTTCCTTATGGGCAGTTTTTATATCTTTTATTTATTCCCCTCCATTGCAGCTGTATTCAGTTTTTTTTTTATTTATTTTTATTTTTATTTTACTTTCCTTTCTCCACTGGAATGCTTTTTATGCCCTGAGAGGACAATAAGGCCACAGGAGGCAGGATCCAAGAGGGTACCATGCAGCTGGAGGAGAAATCGGAGCATTCCTCTTCACAGCTCTGGCAGATACATGTCCTGCTCTGATTTGGGAGAGTCTATTCACACTGACAATGCAGAATAATCTACTCATTAGGCCTCTTGCAAACTGCAGCTTGAAAAAGCGCAGTACAGCTTATTTTTCTTGAGCTTAAATACAGCCTATTAATTGTAATGTGCCTATGCACACAAGTGCGTAAAGAAGCGTTGTGTATTATTATTATTCGGTAAAAAAAAATATTAATCTGCATTTTTGGTCTGTAATTTACGCCGAATGCACACACATTTGTGTGCAGTCGAACACATTTGTGCGTAAATGTCCATTAACATATTGTAAATGCGAGAATAAGTTTGCGCGCAAAAATGCGGGAAAGAATATGCGCGAAAATACATGCAAATTCATACCAAAAAAGAAACGGCTGAAAAAAATAGATGCCCAAACAGCAGGAGTATTGTGTGCAAGAGGCCTTTAAGTGATACTAAAGTCTCGTTTTTTTTTGTGTTTAAAAATAACAAAGATGGCATACCTTACCTGCTCTGTGCAGTGCTTTTGCACAGAGCAGCCCAGATCCTCCTTTTCTTGGGTCCCTCTTTGGCACTCCTGGTCCCTCCCTCCTGCTGAATACCCCACAGCAAGAAGCTTGCTATGGGGGCACCCGAGCTGAGCCGCAGCTCCATGTGTCCATTCGGACATGGAGCCACGGTTAGGCCCGCCCCCTGTTTCTCCTTATTGGCTCACTAACTTTTACCGTGCTGGGAGCCAGTGGCGCTCTGCTGCTGTCTCAGCCAATCAGGAGGGAAAGTCCTGGGCAACTGAGTCTCTCCTGCAACATTGCTGGATAGAAATGGGCTCAGGTAAGTATTGGGGGGGGAGGGGGGAGCTACTGCATACAGAAGGCTTTTTATCTTTTTTTTTTATCCAAAGAAGGCTTATTATCTTAATGCATAGAATGCATTAAGATAAACCTTCTGCCTTCACAACCACTTTAAGTTGACCATGCACTGTCAGATTTCTTTTGTTCCACCTTAAAGCTGAACAGTGCAGATGGTAGATGCTGGTCCCCCGGGGGTATCAGAAGACCCATACTGGCAGCATCTGATTGGATTCAGCTGCTGTGCTGTTTGCTCGGTGTATGGCCAACTATGATTTCTCAACTATGATTTCTTTAGCACAGTATACATTTTTATGGGTATATAGTAGAGCTGCACGATTATTCGTTAAAAGATCACAATCTCGATTCAACCCCCCTTTCAGATTCTATGTAAACAGTGCAGAGCCGAGCTGTCAAAAAAAAAAAAAAAAAAAAAGCGGACAAATGTTTATCAACATTCCTCGCTGAGAGATAGAGAAGGTATACTGTACAATGTATCTCTCAGTTCTTTTAGATGAGAGGAACGAACTTCAGTCGGTAGAAGAGGGCAGTTTAACCACTTAAAGACCAAACTTTTTTTCTGACATTTGTTGCTTACAAGTTGAAATCAGTATTTTTTGCTAAAAAAAATTTACTTGGAACCCCCAAACATGTGTGTGTGTGTGTGTGTGTGTGTGTATATATATGTATGTATATATATATATATATATATATATATATATATATATATATATATATATATATATATATATATATATATAAAATTATTTTAGCAGAGACCCTAGAGAATAAAATGGTGGACATTGCAATGTTTTATGTCACATTGTATTCGCGCAGTGGTTTTTAAAACGCAATTTCTTGTGAAAAAATACACTTCAATGAATTTAAAAAAAAACACGAAACAGTAAAGTTAGCAACTTTTTTTGGTATATTGTGAAACATGTTATGCCACGAGAATTGTGATCTTTATTGTAAGCAAAAAAAAAAAATGTGATTCTCATTTTATCCAGAATCGTGCAGCTCTAGTATATAGCGAAGCAAAAAGCTGAGATTTGCTCATCAGTATTGGCACTGTTTAGTCTGCTTGGACTGCACACTTTTCTGGCAGTGAGAGTGTCTTGCAGCCAATGGCTATATGAGTGGCCCAATTTTTTTACATGCTTGGGGAATGGATTTCATTTTAAGAAGCCCTTTTAGGATACAATTCGATTATTTTATTACATTGGACTAAAGCACAGCGTATATTGGATAGCTGACTTTGGGCATTTGTCTTTTTGCATTTTAAATCAGTGGTGTTCAACTTAAAGCCCCTTTCACACCAGTGGACCGATCAGGTTTGGATGACGGTCTGATAGAAACGGACAGGTGGTCTGTTTCTATCCAACTGCCCCATGGATAACAGCGGGCTGTGTCTATGTCCACTCTGAAGAGTGGAGCGGACCCGGACCTATCATCCACCTGCTCAGAGGGGATCAGTGGAGAGATTCTCTGCTGAGCAGGTGGATCCACTTGACGGATTCCACTCCATCTGAAAGGGGCCACAGATTGGGGCCAATTTATCAAAAATGTAGTAAAGAAAACCGGAGCACAGTTGAGATGTTTATCATGGAAACAATAAGATGTCTCTTTCATTAGTCTGAATTATGGTCAAAACCTGATTGGATCCTCTTTGCAGCCAACAAGCGATCATGTGTGACATGTCCTACTTTATATTTTCCAGGTGTGTTTCCACTGTCGCAAGCCTGGCCATGGCATGGCTGACTGTTCTGAGGCTCTGAGATGTCAGGAGATGGGTACAGGAATCTGCTTTCGATGTGGATCAACAGAACATGAACTCAAGAAATGCAGAGCCAAAGTGGATCCAGCTCTTGGTACATGTGAGGGTTATTTCTTGGGAATGTCCTCTGGTTTTTAAATGAGAGCTGCCAATGGTGTTAGTATACTTTTTTTTTAGCATTAGAATATAATCAATTACTTTACCGAGCTGATATAATGTCTTTAAATGAGAGCTGTCTATGAATGTTCTTACATATGCAGGTCATGGTTTAACTAGGACTTGTTTGGTTACATTTAACTGGACTTTTTCTTTAATGTTGAAGCTATTTCATAGCTTATCCAAGCTGCTACTTCAGTTCTAACAAGTGTCAGCAAAATACATGCCCATCAAACAGAGGGGAGAATTATAAAATACAGAGTAATGCAGTCATCTCATTTGTAACTGGAGTGTTCGAAGAACTGGAAAGGGTCTGTAACCAACTTCCCATCCCTGTGTCTTTCAGGCCCAGTGATACACTTAGATAGAAGATGGTACATCTAAAAGACTCAACAACCAAATACAAGCCACGTATTTGTATTATAGCGAGGACTTGCAAAGACCTGTATATTGAGCAAAACAAAGCAACCAGCCCAGTATAGGAGGGCAAATTTTACAGGTCAAGACCTGGCAGTTTTCCTCCCCCCTGTAGGAGAAGTATGGCCAAAGCATTTTTGGCTGAACTTCTTTAAATATCAGGAATGCAGTTCGTTTTGCACCCCTGTGACCTGTTTTAAGCAGATAGCAGGCTAATGTCTGCTGTCGGCTGACATCACTCAGCCGGTCCAGGCTCTAGATAAATCTCAACTTTGCAGTCGAGATCCATCCAGATGCCTGGACCGGCAACTGGCTCAGCCTCTCAGCGAGCCTCTGGGAGACTGAGCCAGTGGCTCCCGCACCCATCACAGCTCAACCTAGTGAGCGCTGGAGGGGCAGTGCAGAGTGCAACATCTGCCTTTCTATTGTAATTGGATCAAGGTGTATGTGCTACCTGTGTGGAGGTAAGTGCTGGCGTATATTCCTGACATCTCATTAAAACTGAATAAGCGGCATGGATAGGCTGCATAATGTCTTTAATGTTATAGAACAAGTCCAATAGAATGTAACTAATTACTATTAGATTTACTTTAAATAAAGTCTATTTACTAATAAACATGCAATACATGATGCTACCATGACACTGCAAACACACTGTTTACATGAGGCTCTCTCTCTTATGAGAGTCTGCATGATCCATCTGAATAGGCAGGTAGGGGGAGCTAGGGGGCTTATTCCCCTCATCCAGTCAGCTGCGTGTATAATTTGAGCCCTGAAATCTGAAAAAGGCTAAGAATAGTCAACTGAATTGTTGAAAGGTAATATCTAATATATATATATATATTTTATATATAGCCCTTAAAAGGAGGGAGCATCTCTTTGCTGGGTATAATGCATCACAGACTATTCTCTTTCATGACTGCTGAGCCTTCTTGAGGAATGGTAGATTTGGGAACAAGAAGTCTTTAGCCAGCACATTGTAAACTTCATGAAGATAAAGGCAGTGCCTTCCAGCTATTGTTTTACTAAGTCAGGATAGTAATATTTCACTTTGAAATCTTTCAGGAGAATTCCCATATGCAAAATGCTTCATATGTGGAGAGATGGGGCACTTATCACGGTCGTGTCCAGACAATCCCAAGGGATTGTATGCCCAAGGTATGTATTTATACATACATTTACCTTTTTTTTCTTTTTTTTTTTTTTTTTTATAAATGTATGTGTTTCAAAAACCACAACAATGTTTTGATACTAAAAACAGATTTGGAATGTACATTTGTTATTATTTTTGCAAAAATGTTCTCTGCATTCAATTCAATTTTCAAGGGGCTACATTAAAGGAATTATGTATTGAGAGAAATCTGAAAAGTGCTATTGCTGAGCTTCTTGTGAAAATGTCTTACTAATGCAAAAGATTCAATAATTTCAAAGTCAGAACTGCTGCTGTTCATGTATGCCAAATGGTCAGCCAGGTAATGTTATTTTTAGGAGAGCGCAACCCAAAAAATTCAAAGCTGGAATATAAATAATACTTGGAGCAGCAGTTCTTTTTCTCCACTTTTAATATTCATTACCATAGATCATAACATTTTACCAATGAATAAATGCATTGCAATTCATCAAACAGCTATTGGAAACACACACAGCAGCTTTCCAGATTTCACTACAGAATGCACACTTATAAGTAATTGGACTTTCATACACCTTCTTTCTTCTTCAGGGGGAAGCTGCAGGATTTGTGGATCTGTTGAGCATTTCCAAAGAGATTGTCCAGAACATCAGACATCAGGTAATATTACAAGTAGTGTTCAGTGAATGAAGAGTTAACAAAAATCTTTGACCATGAGGCAGAGCTGCCCCAGCCCAGGTCACATGACTTAAGGTGTTCACATCACTTTGTGACCTGGAAAGTTGCAAGACCTAACCACTATATGTTTACCTTTTGTGTTTTTTAAGAGGGCTTAACCAGCATTGTTATCCTCGCCCTAGGGGGCACTTAGGGGTGCAATCTGTCACCTGCTGTGTCCTTATACTGGGCCGACCCTGGTACCATGTGATTTGTATTTGTACAGTCCTGGCATTTTAGGGCCTCAAGAAATGAGATCGGCAGTCATTACATCAGGATTGGTAGATTTTTCAAATTATATATATTTCTTATCGTACGTCACGGGACACAGAGCCATAGTAGTTACTATGTGGGTTATAGGCCACCTTCAGGTGCTGGACACTGGCACGCCCTAAATTAAAAAGTGCACTCCCTATATAACCCCTCCCACTGGTGGGAGTACCTCAGTTTTTTCGCCAGTGTCTAAGGTGTTGGTCACGAGTGAAAATGTGCTGTGCTGAGCTCCACTGGAGCAATCCTTGCCGGGGCTAGCCATGCAGACCAGGTCCCTTCAAAGTGTCTTTTTGGCCGAATTGAATGTTACCCGGGCCTCGTATCCGAAGAAACAAGGTTTTGCCTGTAACGCTTCTCCTTTAGAGAGCTGGACCCCGGGATCCAGTACTTTTTGGTAGTAAGGCCATAAAGTTATACTGGCGGAGGTGCTATTACACGTCCAGGATTGTGGGTTTCCTTAAGGATCCCCAGCTCCTGAAGGTTTAACGAAACCCACCGTGAAGGGTGAATATAGAAAACCCTGTGGCGGAAATGGCAAGTGGAGTTTTCTAAGAATTTTTAAAAAATTTTCTTATGAATGTCTCCTTTAAATCAGTAAATGTTGTCATGCCTATGTGTAACCACTGGGGGCTGTATTGAGCACTTGCATCTCATGCTTCTCAGAGAGCTCACGTTTGTCCAGGAAACAGCAAGTTTTCTCTCCTCCGGTGCAACAAGACCTCCGGTAAGTCTGGGGGGGGGTTCCCTCTTCCCACCAGATGCCCCCTGTGCCGTTTTTTCTTTCCCTCTTCTCGGGGAAAGGACGCCAAAGGTTTTTTTTTTAAAAAAAAAAACGCGTCACGCCGCTTGGCGGCTTCCAGGCCACCCATCCGTCATTCCTCCTTCCTCCCGGTGGATCCTATAGGAAAAAAAAAAAAGGTGGGAAGGGCCGTGGACGGCCGGGGTGGGGCTTAGCGTGGCGTTGGCGTCCTCCAACGTCCAGCGCGGGAAGGTCTGGTTTTTAAAACATCATTGTGTTATTTCTGCTGCAGGAGGGACACGAGCAATGAGGTTGGTGACACAGGCATTCCTTTGACACATTTTACTACTGCATCAGGCTGAGCATTAATAGCAGTGACAGAGCTGGACTATTTGCTCAAGCAGTGGATGCATTCCTTCTGGTAGTACCTCTGCTTTGTGCATCGGGCTATGGCAGAAGGGGGTAAAAACACCTCAATAAAGGGCTCTAGAAAGACTTATTTAGTCACACGGAAGCCTAGATCCATCCCAGTAAGATGGCATCCTCCCCTGAGAGTAATATGGCTGGTCACAGTGAGCCGTCGGGAGGGGCAAGTGTTGCAGCTGCTCTTAAACACTGCAGGCCCTGTGTGTATTACTAAGGAGGTTTTTTCTTCAACCATTTTAAGCTTGAAGTAAAAGTTTGATGTTTTAATCGCATCCCAGAGTGGGACTAAGCTTAACAGGTCCCCGTCCATTGCTCAGAACCCTCATACTGAGGAAAAAGTCGTGAGGGATGGCGAATTTCTCTTTAGGACCAGGAAGAGAGAAAGAACCTGATGCAAAGTATCAAGCATGCAGGAAAGGTTGTTTACAGTCGCTCACTGAATTGGTCCGCTCCACATTTTTACTGCCAGTAAAGCAGTCAGTCACTTGCTTTGGGCTCACTAAAAGCCCCCCCCAATCTGTTCATGCTTTTTCTATCCATTAATGGCTAAGAAAGCTTATGTATTCTGAGTGAGAGCACCCAGATAAACTGTTTTTTTTTCCTCTGAAAAAGTTCTCGATACTTTTTTCTATGGAGGAAGGGTTTTATGGGGAGTTCCAGCAATTAACGCTGCTATATCCTCTGTAAACAAAAACCTGACTTGTCCAGTAGACAATGCTCATATGCTAAAGGGTCCAACAGATAAGCAGTTGGAGTTCCTTTTTAAAAAAAAAAATAAATAAAATTTTCGCTCGCAGGTTCAGTCGTTCAAATCTGCGCTGGCGTGCAGAGTATCTCAATCCTTAAAGGACCAGTTTATAGAAGTAATCAAAGTTATTCCTGATTAGCAGGCCAAGTGTTTGGCCGGCATATCAGAAGCGTTTTGTTTTGCAGTTGACGCTATGAAAGATTCTATTCTCCGGGCCTCACAGCTCATGCTAGGCTGGTACATGTGCATAGAATCCTATGGTTGAAAGATGGTCAGCCGAAGCACCATGCAAAAAGCTCTTGGCCAATTTCGGTTATGGTGAACGGTTATTTGGAGACAATCTGGATAAGTATATCCAAAGTTCCCTTTTTTCCGGTTAAGAAGTTTTTTTTTTTGTTTTTTTTTTCAAATATTGATTTAATTAAGTTTTCAAACAAAGAAATACAGTAAGGGTACAGTACAACTGTGGTTATGATAGACAATAAAATGTTATGTTACATGTGGGCCTTCCAGTTAGAGTCCCTCCCAGTCTGTAACGCGGAATACACACACTGTCACAACTGACCAAAACCTCAATATGGTTTTAATAAAATAATCCAAATTGGGAATAATTTTCTTGATCTTGTTTTCTAGCAAATATGATGCCCTGTTGATCGTCACGTTGCATGTTTAGTTGCAGAGATCGTGATCTAAACTAAATGCGCAGCCCCCAGCCATCTAGACATAAAACCAGCAGTTTAAAGAAGAAAAGATTGAAAAGACAGAAAAGGCGGGAAGGTGGGGAGAGAGGGGAGGGGGTGGGTGGGTTAAGGGTGGGGGGGAGGGGGTTATTGTTCAGCACGGAGGTGATGCATATATCGGTAGTGTCCCACACACCTGGCCAACATCAGTAGGACTTTCAAGAGTTTAATAGGAATTGCCCTTCATTAGAGTATATGTATAGGTTCCATGGCCTCCAGACTTTGGAGTGTTTTTCTTGTTTGTTTTTGAGCACTAGATCCTCTAATTTCTTAAGATCTTCTACCTTACGCAACCACAATCCAATGGATGGAGGTGTGTTTTGTTTCCATGTAGCTGGGATGCACGATTTAGCTGCATTGAGCAAGTGTCATACAATGGATGTTTTGTACAATTGTGCTGGGATTGTGGTAGTGTGCAGCAGAAAGAACGCCAGATCTTTTTGAATCTTATGATCAGTGAATTTTTGTATGATCGTCTCTATTGTCGTCCAGAAGTGAGGCAATAATGGGCAAGACCAAAAGATGTGAAAGAGTGTTCCTCTATCTGACACCTCCAGCATTTGTCTGTCGTGTTAGGAAAGAGTTTGTGCAGTAGTTGCGGTGTATAGTACCACCTTGTGAGAATCTTGTAATTTGTTTCTTGTATTCTGGTGCAGATTGATGATTTCAGAGAGAATCTGAGAATGTTTTTTGTTTGTATGTCAGTAAAGATCTGTTTAGGTCTTTTTCCCATTTATGTAAAAACCCCAGGTCTGGTTGTCCTGTCGGAGTGTTAAGTAAGGTATAAGTTTTCGTCAGTACTTGAGGCAGTACACCTTCGTCTCTGCAGTAGTCTTCAAATGTTGTCAAGTCACGTGCATACTGTACTGGCTCTGGTATGGAGTGATGTAGACGTATAGCTGTCCAGAATGAGAATTACCAGTACCATCCGTCAATAAGTGGATCGATGGCCATTGATCTCCGTCCACATAGTGTAACGCGCAGTCCTTACCCTCTGTCCAGAGTGTCTCATATTCCGCTTGGTTCAAGCCAGGCATAAATGCCGGGTTGCCAAGAATTGGGAATAAAGGGGAGCTTTTTTTAATGTCAGAGAGGTCGTGTTAATCTCGAACCAACCGGTTAAGAAGCTTAAGTATTTTTCTTTTGAATATGCTTCTGCTCCAGTGCCAGGAGCATCTGCCTCCAGGCAGTCATGACGTCCTCGACCGTCAGGATTCAAGAGGTAAACCTCAGGGTCAGTCCCAGGGTCAAAAGAGGACCTGGGGGAGGTAACCCACAAAACCAGATACTAAAGCCTTATGAAAGGGCGCCCCCGCTCGCTCGAGTGGGGGGAAGGCTTCTACAGTTTTCAAGTGTCTGGCAGGAACGAGTTCCGTCTCCTCGTTTTCTCAGATCAAAACCTTCCCAGAGATCCAGTGAAAAGAAGTCTCTCTTTCTAGCTTTGGATCATCTCTTGTCTCAAAGAGTGATATGGGTGGTCCCCTTGGTAGAGCAAGGATTAGGGTTTTATTCAAACCTTTTTCAAACCATACAGGGATGTCAGACCCATTTTAGATCTCAAAGATCTAAACCGGTTTTGAATATCCGTTCTTTTTGCATGGAGTCAATCTGATCAGTAGTCTCCGTCCTGCAAGGGGAGAACTTCTGGCGTCAATCGACATCAAGGATGCTTTTTTCCATGTGCCGTTTTTCCCTGCTTCAAGGTAGAAAACATTTTCAGTTTGTAGCTCTGCTTTTCGGTCTAGCTACTCCACCTCGAGTGTTTGCAAAGGTCCTGGCTTCTCCTTTAGCCAGGATAAGGGCTCAAGGTATAAGAATACTAGCGTACATAGATCAATTCGGTAGCCCGCTTAATCCAAACTTTGGTCACCACAGTCAGCTACCTGGAATACCTAGGTTGGATTCTCAACCTAGAGAAATCCTTCTTAAATCCATCAAGGAGATTGCAGTACTTGGGGCTGATCATTGATACAGCTCAGAAGGGGATATTATTTTCCCCAGGAAAGGATCAGTTCCATAAGGGAACTGATTAAGTTACTCAAGTCAAAGAAGAATCCTTGTATTCGGCTTTGCATGAATTTGTTGGGAAAGATGGTGGCTTCTTTGAAGGCCGTTCCTTATGCGCGGTTTCATTTAAGACTGCTGCAAAACAGTATCCTGTCAACTGGGAACAAGAAGGCCCAAGCTCTGGGCTTCCCCATGCGTTTATCCCCCAACGTGCGTCAGAGCCCCAATTGGTGTTTGATATCCAAGAATCTTCAAAAAGAGAAATCCTTTCTACCAGTTACCTGGAAGGTGGTAACAGATGCCAGCCTTCTGGCTGAGGAGCAGTTCTGGAAGAAGCATCTGTCAAAAGGAAATGGTCCAAATCAGAGATGACCTTGTCCATCAATATTCTAGAGATTCAGGCAGTACGCCTGGTCCTCGAGGCCTGGACGCTCAAACGACGGAATTGTCCTATCAGTATCCAATCCAAACAGCTGTGGCTTTTATCATTCACCAAGGGGACACGAGAAGTTGTGCGGCCCAGAAAGGTGAATCATATTCTATCTTGGGCAGAAAACAACATTCCTTGCCTATTAGCAATTTTCATTCCAGGAATAGTGAATTGGCAGGCAGACTACTTGAGTCACCAACAATTGTTCCCGGGAGAATGGTCCCTTCACCCCATGTTTCTGTTGATATACCAGAAGATGGGGAGTTCCGGATGTGGAACTTTGTGTCAGGACAAGGGATCCGATGGCATACGAAACAGATGCCTTGATTTTTTCGGTGGGATCAGTTTTTTACTGATCTATGCGTTCCCTCCTGTTCTGCTGCTTCCGCGTCTTCTTCGCAGGATCAAGCAAGAAGGGAAGGAGGTGTTTCTTGTGGCCCAAAAGATTCTGGTCTGCCTAGATCGTAAAGATGGCGGTGGGGGACCCCTTGGTCCCTACCACTATGACCAGACCTTCTCTCGCGAGGTCCGGTATTCCATTCTACCTTACAAACGCTAAAATTAGCGGTTTGGCTATTGAGACCCACATTCTGAAAGATCGTGGGCGGTTAGCCTCAGTAACCCTACTTTGGTTAAATGCTAGGAAGCCGGCCTCCAGAGCCAATTATCTGGAAGGCATATTCCTGGTGTAAATCCAGGGGTTGGCACGCCAGGAAATATGTCATATTCAGGATCTTTGAATTCCTACAGATAGGATTAGAAATGAAGCTGGCCTTGAGTACTATCAATGGCCAGATGTCGGCCTTATCGGTCTTTCTTTTCATCAACCACATGCTTCCCTCTCTCTGGTTCGTAACTTTATTCAGGGGGTAACGCGGATTAATCCTCCAGTTTGGTCACCCCTGAACTCTTGGGACATAATTTTAGTCCTGTCGGTTTATATAGAAGCAGTCTTTTTTTGGAGCCAGTACGAGATATTCCCTTGGTCCGCTTGAGGGGGAAAAAATCATTTTCTTGGTTGCCATATCTTCTACAAGAAGAGTATCAGAGTTGGCTGCTCTTTCTTGTAAGGAGCCGTATTGGTTGTTGGTTGCTCTTTCTTGTAAGGAGCCGTATTGGTTGTTCATAATTTGCGTTTTTTTTCACAATTCGTGGGTGCTCTACGAACGTAACCCCCGCAAATTTTGGAGGTCGACTATATATACACTGATTTGGGTTATTTTTTACCAAAGAAATGTAGCAGAATACATTTTGGCCTACATTTATGGAAAAATATTATTTGTTTACAACATTTTATAACAGAAACAAGGTAAAACATGTTTCTTTGTCAAACTTTTCTGTATTTGTTTTTCATTTATATTGCTAACTAAATAAACCAGTGGTTATTAAATAACACCAGTTGGATTAGTAAGAGTCATGGAGGGTGTACGTTTTTGCCATTTTTGGAATAACCGCCTACAGTTAGTTTGCCTGAAATTGGGTCTTTTGAATGTGTTTGTTAACCACTTGCTGACTGCACTATTATCAGTGCAGCCCCATGCCAGTGCCAATCAGTGTCCATCTATGCAGCATATCAGTGTCGCCTCATCAGTGCCCATGTATATTAATTGGTTTGCTTTAACATATTAAAGCATAATTTCTTGAGGCCCTTGAAATGTTAAAGTACAAATGACCCCTTTTTGGAAAGTAGATCTGAGTCTGAGGCATTCAGCTAAAGACATGGCGATTTTTTTAAAGTTGCAATTTTTGGTCACAATTTTTAGGAAAATGATGATGTGGCTGTGATTAGGGATAATGACTGGTGACAGTATATTTAAAAACAAAAAAAAATACAATTTTTATGTAATTTTTTTTAACATTTTGTAAATTTTTTAATTATTATTTTTTTAACACTGCATTACTCTGGGCTCCTCCGCCACGCTAAAGATGCTACTTGCAGGACTTTTTTCCCCCGCCCTCCAAGCGCACAGCCCCAATGTGAAAGCACTCGGGCTTTCACACTGGGGTGGCTTGAGAGGCTCTATTTTTAGTGCTAAAATGCCTTAAAAGCGGCTTCAGTGTGAAAGGGGTCTTATGAATGAAATCCAGCTTTGTTGACATTGTGATACCCTCATCGCTGCAATCCATTGTGTCCATTGGAAACGGCGGTCGTGGTAGTGGCGTGCTATGCACCTCTTATCCAGAACAGGCTAAATGACGTACATGTACTTGGTCCAGTCTGCCCGTGCCAGCCGCCCCCAGTAAATGTACTGTGGACAGTCAGCAAGTCATTAAAGGGGAACACAGAATTTACATAAACTCACTCTCTGCCAAAGTATGTTTTTATGCAGGAGGATGGAAGGGCGGGACACCCAGCTTTTTCCTATATCTTTAGACTTGTCTGGTGTCAGTAATCGGTTGCACTGGCTGTCCCCTTCAGATGCCTCAGGGAATGATGTGGTCACTTTGGTGGTAAATGTAGACAGCCGTCTTTGGCGTTGCTGAGTGACCCATATGAGGTTTCTGAGGGAGTTTTTATTCCATCAGATCAGAGGTTTTTTTTGCCCAGTTTTTCCGCAACATCGATAATCAGGTGGTGAGTTTAGAGAGTCCTGTTTATGTACTCGAACTGCTAGCATTAAAGTGCTAATAATCCCACAACAGTAAAATCAGTCTGTGTATGCAGCATAGCATGCTTGTTATACTCACTCTGGAACTTAAGGGGTTAATCCTCTGCATTGTGTAAAAAGGCTGCTTTATCCTGTATGCATAGATCCTCCCCCTCTTGCACGGTCTAACTGGGGAATGCCAGCTAACACAGGCAGGGTAGCCGACCTGCACATGCTCAGTTGTGTTTTTTATGCTGGAGAGAACATTAACTTGTTCTCAGAGCTAGCCAAGTCACATGATATTGACATCACACATGTGGGCGTGTATACAGGCTGTAGTGAAAATCTACGTGAACTCTCAGCACTGGAGAAACTGTGCAGTTTATCATGTAACCGTGGTATACAGATCATCCAAAAGGTATATAGTGGCAGTATTTTTAATGTAAAAAGATGATTTATAAGCTGTGGGGGGGCAGATGAACTATTTTCATATTACTGGGTTTAGTAACACTTTAAATATACATTTATAGATGTATAAATGAATACAGAGGTACATTCATTTTGTATGTTTTATATCTACATGGAGTTCAGCTTTAAGAGAATCAGGCCTTAAAGAAATTTAGCTTTGTATAATAAATGTATCCCTTATAATAATTATTGTATATGATCACATCAAACCTTTTCAAAACCTTGGTTGTTACACAGTGGTCAGTAAGAAATAAACTTGTGCCACGTTCAACACAACATGTGATATCCGATTGTACAATCTACCAACAGTTATATAGTGCATTAACTTACCTGATTTGATACACATTAAATGGATTGTAGGCAGGTTTTTACCTTATGTAATTTTGGTAAATTTTATAAAAGAGTTTGTACAACCAAATCTAGCCAATAATTAAACTTATAATCAAAAAGAAAAGTCATATTGCAGTATATGATTTTTGGTTAATACAGTAAATGTTAAGACCTGTTTTAACTAATTGTATTTTTTTTTTTTTTTTTTTGTTACATAGCCCAGATGACAGTTGGCAGATGGACAAGTGGAATGAGTGCAGATCATGAAGACGTTCCTGTTATCCCTAAAGCCCAAAAAGTTCCCACAAAGACTCCCAAAATAGTCAAGTTCTGACAGTTCATCCGTTTTGGAGAAAAACAAAACTTTATACCCAACTGGACTGTTGAGTAAAACACAGGAATTTGTATATCATAAGACAATGATTAGGTGGCTGTAGGGTCTATTCACACTTGTTTGACAATCCAACGATAATGACCAACGATAATGCCGCCAGGTGTTTATACTAAAAACACGAAGGCCCCTTTCACATGGTGCGGACTCCGGCTGGGTTCCACTTGCTCAGCAGGGAATCTGTTCGCTGATCCCCTACAGGCGGATGATGGGTCTGTGTCCACTCCACTTATGCAGAACAGACACAGCCTGCTCTCTATGGGCAGTTGAATGTATATGGACCTACTATCCATTTACACCCGACTGCCATCCGATCCAGCCAGATGGAGGGGAATGGATCCTCCTTCGGTTAGTTTTTGCTGGATCCGAGGTAGCTGGGTGTAAATGGACACAAGTCTGTTTTACATCTGGCTACCAATAGAGGAGAATAAGGGGTCCTATTTGGTCCGTCTGAAAAACCCGACCGGACCACCCGTGTGAAAGGGGTCTAATTAACTAAAGGAATAGCGCATGTTTATTTAAAGTATAATTAAAGGAAAAAAAAATGTTTGTTTTGGTTAAAGTTGAGAGGGATTAGAACATCTGTTAGTTTTTTTTATTGCTGTCTGTGCCCCCTGCTAAGGAGATTCACCCTCTCTATTTATCCTTTTTACCATTATCACTGAAAATTAAAGTAAAAGACAATCCCAAATTTTGGGTTATCCCCAGTAAAGTAATAGAGGGGAAATCCCCAAGGAATTCCCTTAATTTACAGGGATTTCATCACACTTCCTGTTTGGCTATGGGACAGGAAGTGAAGGGAAATCTCTACAATGGGACACAGATGGTGAAAAAAAAAATCTGACACGGGTTGAAAAAAAAAAGGTTTGCCTATAGTTCTACTTTAACCATCTAGTTATGCATGCAAACTGGTGTTGTACCCGTAAGCAAAAGTAGGAAAGTAATTGAGTAGGTGGTACCTGTTGGCTAACTGAATATGGTTTACAGTGCAAGCTTTCCCAAGCACTCAGTTTCCTTCTTTACCATGAAACTATGTCTGAAAACTCTTTCTACGCATAGTGATGCAGTTGGTTTACATGTATAAAAGACCTAAAGACTTTCCTAAGGGATGGAAACGGCAGAAGTTCCCTGCAGAAGATACCGTGCTCTTGTTGTCATTACCATACAACATACTCTATTTTAAGGCTGCTTTCACACTGAGGCACTTTACAGGCGCTATAGCGCTAAAAATGGCGCCTGTAAAGAGTCTCTCCTTTCACTCCAGTGTGAAAGCCCGAGTGCGTTTACACTGGAGCGATGCGCTGGCAGGACACTAAAAAAAGTCCTGCAAGCAGCATCTTTGAGGCGCTGTAGGAGAGGTGTATACACCGCTCCTTCACCGCCCCTTCACCGCCCCTGCCCATTGAAATCAATAGGCAGCGGCGCTTTTAACATTTTTTAGGCCGTTAGTGGGGGTTAAAAGCACCCTGCTAGCGGCTGAAAAGTGGCACAAAAACAACGGTAAAGCGCCGCCAAAAATATCGGCACTTTAATGCCGACGCCCCCAAAGCCCCAGTGTAAAAGTAGCCTTACTCATGCACCAACAACTGATGCAGCTACATTGCCATTATATAACAAGTGCCTTGTCTCTTTAGAACTCTGGTATTTTATTTGCTACTGGAATAAACCTCATGGGTCTTTTATTTCCTATTACTTTCTTGTAATTATGAAAATGACCAAGAAAGAAGTCTGGCAATGTGAAATTACTTTGCTGCCTAGCAGCATTGGGGTCGTTGGTTTGAATCCCAACCACGACACTACCTCTATAGAGTTTTCATGTTCCCCCAGTGCTTGCGTGTGTTTTTTTCCGGGTACTCCAGTTTCCTCCTACACTGCAAAGACATGCTTTTAGATTAGTTGGCTCCTGTCCAAATTGGCCCTAGTATGTGTATGTATGAATATGAGCTTAGATTGTAAGCTCCTTGAGGGCAGGGACTGATGTGAATGTACAATATTTTATATATAAAGTGCTCTGTAAATTGTCAGCTCTATATAAATACCTGTAATATACAAGAATAAAAAATTTGATAGACATTTTATGTACTCTCCACTCTTAACCAGCTCTTTGTAAAGTTATGTTACTGAATGGAACAAAGTAATTCTAGCACAATAAACTGAATCTCTTACATATACAGCTGTAAACTGCTGGCGTAAGGACTACATTGGTGGCAGCACAGACATGTGAACAGACTCTTGGGTGTTGATCATTTTACAGAGAGTGATCAGCAGTGATTTGGTGATCATTTCCACATGTACATGGTGATCTCAGCTGTGAAGAATGAACTAGGAAGCACTCCGGGTTCAGAACTGTCAATCTTTTGCCAGGAAAGAATATAATTGAGTAATCTATGCTTGATTGGTTTTAACAGAGTGCATGAGTGACAATAGCCATCTAATAGACCCCTGATATCTCCTTGAAGAGAACCTGTCACCTGTACCATGATATCGCATAGGTTAAAGTAAAGTAAAAAAAAAAAAAAGTTTTTAAAGAGTTAAAGTTTAATAAGGTAAAAAAAAAAAAAAAAAAAGAATATTTTGTAACATACAGGCCAATTTGAACGTAATTGTGTGTATCGGGTGTGTAGCATACAAAAGCAGCTATTTGCGGCACTTATTGGGTACTGCCACACATGCCAGAGTGAGATTAGTATTTCTAGGGCCATATTTTACTGTTCTCTCTAAATTGAAGAGCTGTAAAGACTTTTAAAGAATCACCTATGGATAATTTTAGGTACTGTAGCCTTTTGCCTTTTTATATTTACCAAAACGATATATTGTTTGCACTAAAATATTAATTTATTAATAAACAGTAGCTCAAATATGTGACATAAATAAATTCAACTGCCACCATCCTATGTTACAGAGTTTGTGCTTTTACAAAGTCCACCAGATAGTGGAGGGCAGATTCCTCACAGAGCAGTAGGCAGTGACGTATCTGTTTGGACTGCAAGGACGCCGTTCAATCTTTCTGCCAATGTGTGCATGTGAAAACTCGCAATGAAGCACTATAGAAAATAAAACCGTCTCTAGCAGAGATTTTATTGGAAATCTGAAATTTATTAAAGCCTAATTTGCAGAAAGGTGGTCAGTGTATGCTGGGGGCTCCATATGAACCAATAGTAAATCTTTGCGGAAAATCAATGATTTGCCTTTTGTGAATGGTGCATGTAAGTTCTGAATTTTCCTTTTTAAGACAAGGAATTACAGATATTAGGGACAGCAGGCAGTGAATGTTTCTAACAAGTTTCATCATTCTCATTAAGACAATACTAGATACCTGCCTTTTATGCTGACCTACTAGCTTCATTGTTTTCTAACTTATCGACCCAAAACAAATATGTAAATCAAGCGTGTCAGACACACTCATCTGCATGCTTGTTCTAAGTATGTCAAAGTATAGAAGCAAGCACAAACAATGAGCATTTTAGAAGGTGAGGTAAAGACAGAACTTAGAGTTCATTGGGTACACCCAGGTGCTATTGGCACAAGAAGGCACATAAGGGCTGCTGGCCAGTGACTCTTATCTGAACACACACACCATTCATAAAGTATTCAGACCCCCTTCACTTTTTTCAATTTTGCTATGTTGCAGTCTGATACTACAGGTTTTTTTTTTTTTTTAATTCTCATTAACCAACCCTCTGTACCCCATAATGACAAACTGTAAACAAAATTTTAGAAATGTCTGTGAATGTATTAAAAAAAGAAACTGAAATATCACATGTACTTAAGTATTCAGACCCTTTACTCAGTACTTTGTTGGAGCACCTTTTGCAGCAATTACAGCCTCGAGTCTTTTTGGGTATGAAGCGACAAGCTTGGCACACCTGGATTGGGGGATTTTCTGTTATTCTTCTTTGCAAATCCTTTCAATCTCAGTCGGGTTGGATAGAAACTGAAAGTGGACAGTCAGAGATGCTCTGGCTGGGCCACTCTAGGACATTCAGAGTTGTCCCTAAGCCACTCCTGTGTTCTCTTGGCTGTGCTTAGGATTGTTGTCATGTTGGAAGTTGAATCTTTCTCCCAGTCTGAGGTTCTGAGCGCTGCGGATCAGGTTTTCAGTGAGGATATCTCTGTACTTTGCTCCATTGAGCTTTCCCTCAATCCTGACTAGTCTTGCAGTCCCTGCTTCTGAAAAACATCCCCACAGCATGATGCTGCCACCACCATGCTTCACTGTTGGGATGCTATTGGGCAGGTGAAGAGCAATGTCTGGAGGAAACCAGGCACTGCTCAACGTTTATCATTGAGGCCAAACGGTTCAATCTTGGTTTCATCAGGCGACCAGAGAATCTTGTTTCTCAGTCTGAGAGTGCGTCAGGTTTATTTATTTTTTTTTTTTTTGCAAACTCCAAGTGGGCTTTCATGTGTTTTGCCCAGATTGGTGGAGGGCAGCAGTGATGGTTGTCCTCCTGGAACTTTGTCCTACCTTCACACAGGATTTCTGGAGCTCAGAGTGACCATTAGGTTCTTTGTCTCCTTCTACTAAGGCTCTTCTCCCCCCGATTGCTCAGTTTGGCCAGGCAACCAGCTCTTGGGAAAAGTGCTGGTTGTGCCAAACTTTTCCATTTTGAGAATTCTGGGGGCCCTGTGCTTTTGGGAACCTTGAGTGCAGCAGAATTTTTTTTGTAGCTTTCCCCAGATCTGAGCCTTGCAATAATTCTGTCTCTGAGCTCTGTAGGCAGTTCCTTTTGACCTCATGGCTTTTGCTCTGGTACAGTGTGCTTTGGCAGCTGTGAGGACTTTTATAGAAAGGCGTGTCCCTTTCCAAATCATGTCCAATCAATTTATTTAACAGATGGACTCCAATTAAGGTGTAGAAACATCTTAGCAATGATCAAGAGAAATGGGAGCAGTGTTGCCACCCTACCAGATTGAAATTTTCTTATGGGACACCCAAAATCTACTGCCACTTTTAAAAGTTACACAATTAGTTACGGGCAAATATCACTATTTAGGCTATAAACAAGTACAATATGCAATTAACAATGTGATTTTAAGGAAGAAATCGAGGCATAAAAAATATTTCTTTTCTTTTTGATATATTTCTTTTCACAATTCGCGGGTGCTCTACCAACCTAACCCCTGCGAATTTCGGGGGTCGACTATATATACACTGATTTGGGTTATTTTTACCAAAGAAATGTAGCAGAATACATTTTGACCTAAATTTATGGAAAAAGATTTTTTGTTTACAACATTTTATGACAAACAAGGAAAAACATTTTTCTTTTTCAAACTTCTGTATTTTTTTTTTTCATTTATATCGCTAAATAGATAAACCAGTGGTTATTAATTAACACCAAAAGAAAGCTCTCTGTCTCAAAAAATGATAAAAATGTTTGTACAGTGTTGCATGGCTGAGTAATTATCGATCAAAGTGTGACAGCACTAGCTGAAAAATGGCCTGGGCAGGTAGGGGGTGAAAGTGTGTGGTATTACGTAGTTACATAGTAGGTGAGGTCGAAAAAAGACACAAGTCCTTCAAGTCCAACCTATGTGTGTGATTAAATGTGAGTATTACATTGTATATCACTGTATGTTGTGGTCGTTCAGGTGCTTATCTAATAGTTTCTTGAAACTATCGATGCTCCCCGCTGAGACCACCACCTGTGGAAGGCAATTCCACATCCTTGCCGGTCTTACAGTAAAGAACCCTCTACGTAGTTTAAGGTTAAACCTCTACAGAAAAGACAAGACAAGGATTCCCCAGGGGGGTTTTTTAGGCAGCAATACATTGTTGTAATAATAAAGTAAATAAAGTACATGAGGTATTTAAATTATGTAACAATTTTATTAAAAAATACAGACTCTGGTTAACATGTAACAAAAATCGACATATAACATCACCCATGGTTAAAAAGCGTATCATCAATAATATCCATATGCATACCCCGATGCATTTCGACCCATTGGTCTTCTTCAGGGGGGTTTTTTATTCTAGGAAAATATGTCACAATTAGAGTTTGAACTTATAACTTTGGTCAATATGTAAAACATTTACACAGCATTTAGCATTGATAAATAATTACATTGTATCTATGGAGGTATATTTACCATTGAGTGGATGATAAGGTGGAGATAAACCACACGAACCAGATTGTTTAAAAACATGAAGGCCCAGAGATCCCAGAGACCACACATATCCCTCCGTGCCCCACAGGCACATCCGCAATCCATTGGACTTACAAGGGGTCACACACTTGGACGGGGGAAAGGACGGGGGCGAGGCACCTGCCATTGTGTATAAAGACTTGGTTAGGAACCTTAGTGGTATTGTTCTAAAGGTATCTAGTGTCGTAGGGCAATGGCTAATTAGCCCTCACTGAGGTGATTACTGGTATATATATATATATATATATATATATATATATATATATATATATATATATATATATATATATATATATATATATATATATATTAATGTTAGTCAAACCTATTAATTGGGAGTATGTATTTTATTGATAATATAATAATTATGGGATACAGATTAATGAGAAAGTGTGTCTGAATGAGGCATAATGGGTGATGAGAATATATTAGGAATATTGAATCCAATTTGTGCATGGATGGAAAAAGTGAATGTGCTGGTGGTGCCACAGTGATGGTAATGAATGTGAAGTGATCGTGTGGGAATGCGCTGTGAAGGATGGGTTAAAAACCAAAGTGTTAAAAGAAGAAAACTAAACCAAACTGCGATGAAAACTAAAAAAGTGTATGAGTGCCAGTGAACAAAAAAGCCAAATGTTGAGAGTGTATGGGGTGAATGTAACGATTGGAATGGTGAGCATGTGTGTAAGTGATGATGACTAGAAGTGAAAAAACAATTGTACCTAGTGAGTATATCCAAAAAATAGTGGGTTAGTGATGATATTATTAGAATCGATGTCAACTATAGTATGTATATTAAACAAAGCACTTACCTAGTGCTAAATGCTTCTCAGTATAGTGGCAGCTTGACAAGGATGCAACTACAAATCATCCAAGAACTGCCAATTATATAATCCCAGGGGGCTAACCTACGACTTGCAGGTGATGAACTCCTCCCCAACACGCCAACCCCCACATGTCCATGGCGCCGATTGGCGGCGTCTGTGTGGCCCCCTCGGCGTTCCGGAAGGCAAACGCCCCGACAACCGCCGTCACCTCCGACGCAATTGCGTGACGTCGCGACGCCACGCGCGTGCGCAAAGGAACCCGCACGCATGTGACGTCACTGACAGTCCGGCGGTGATCAAGGGACGCCGCCGGCACGGGAGAAGCTCCCCACGACTGCCCTTAGACAAGAGTCTTGTCGTGGAGATCACAAGGGGGAGGATCGCAAGGTATAATGCGTCTCCCCCCCCCCCCCCCCCCGTGCCGGGAAGTCAAATGGAAATGGGAATGCTACCCCGGGATACACAGCGGACACCGCAGTCCATGGGCAGTGAGCCCTACATGCCAAAACAAAGTGTTGTGGCCACATGTAATGTAATAGTTCATAAATTTGGAGGTAGTAATGTATATCTAATAATATATGTCTAGATGTTAAACAATTCATTGAAAAAGCCAGAAACATATAAAAAACCAAAAAGGTCCAAAGATGGGGAGGGAAAAAGAAGTGTTTTCCTTCATCCCAGGAGCACTATTCTCCCATGCTTACATGGTAGATATGTTCTACACCAGGCAACATTCTTAAACCATTGGAACGAAAAACCAATTGGAGCAAGGATGGGGAGGGGGAAAAAATAATTGTTTGCCCCCATCCCAAGAGTAATGTTCTCCTATGCCAATTGTTGGTGAGTGCAATCATACCGAGCAACATCTTCAAACTGTTGGAGTATGCCCTGGCTCATGTAGGGTCTCTCATGTGCTAAAAGGGGAAACGGGTGTTTAACCACCCAAATGGAAGAAAAACAATGGAAAAAGCACATATGTGAGAGCACCCAGGCTGCACAACCCAAATGTATACAGAAAAGACAAGACAAGGATTCCCCAGGGGGGTTTTTTAGGCAGCAATACATTGTTGTAATAATAAAGTAAATAAAGTACATGAGGTATTTAAATTATGTAACAATTTTATTAAAAAATACAGACTCTGGTTAACATGTAACAAAAATCGACATATAACATCACCCATGGTTAAAAAGCGTATCATCAATAATATCCATATCAATACCCCGATGCATTTCGACCCATTGGTCTTCTTCAGGGGGGTTTTTTATTCTAGGAAAATATGTCACAATTAGAGTTTGAACTTATAACTTTGGTCAATATGTAAAACATTTACACAGCATTTAGCATTGATAAATAATTACATTGTATCTATGGAGGTATATTTACCATTGAGTGGATGATAAGGTGGAGATAAACCACACGAACCAGATTGTTTAAAAACATGAAGGCCCAGAGATCCCAGAGACCACACATATCCCTCCGTGCCCCACAGGCACATCCGCAATCCATTGGACTTACAAGGGGTCACACACTTGGACGGGGGAAAGGACGGGGGCGAGGCACCTGCCATTGTGTATAAATAAAGACTTGGTTAGGAACCTTAGTGGTATTGTTCTAAAGGTATCTAGTGTCGTAGGGCAATGGCTAATTAGCCCTCACTGAGGTGATTACTGGTATATATATATATATATATTAATGCTAGTCAAACCTATTAATTGGGAGTATGTATTTTATTGATAATATAATAATTATGGGATACAGATTAAGTTTTTAACCCATCCTTCACAGCGCATTCCCACACGATCACTTCACATTCATTACCATCACTGTGGCACCACCAGCACATTCACTTTTTCCATCCATGCACAAATTGGATTCAATATTCCTAATATATTCTCATCACCCATTATGCCTCATTCAGACACACTTTCTCATTAATCTGTATCCCATAATTATTATATTATCAATAAAATACATACTCCCAATTAATAGGTTTGACTAACATTAATATATATATATATATACCAGTAATCACCTCAGTGAGGGCTAATTAGCCATTGCCCTACGACACTAGATACATTAGAACAATACCACTAAGGTTCCTAACCAAGTCTTTATTTATACACAATGGCAGGTGCCTCGCCCCCGTCCTTTCCCCCGACCAAGTGTGTGACCCCTTGTAAGTCCAATGGATTGCGGATGTGCCTGTGGGGCACGGAGGGATATGTGTGGTCTCTGGGATCTCTGGGCCTTCATGTTTTTAAACAATCTGGTTCGTGTGGTTTATCTCCACCTTATCATCCACTCAATGGTAAATATACCTCCATAGATACAATGTAATTATTTATCAATGCTAAATGCTGTGTAAATGTTTTACATATTGACCAAAGTTATAAGTTCAAACTCTAATTGTGACATATTTTCCTAGAATAAAAAACCCCCCTGAAGAAGACCAATGGGTCGAAATGCATCGGGGTATTCATATGGATATTATTGATGATACGCTTTTTAACCATGGGTGATGTTATATGTCGATTTTTGTTACATGTTAACCAGAGTCTGTATTTTTTAATAAAATTGTTACATAATTTAAATACCTCATGTACTTTATTTACTTTATTATTACAACAATGTATTGCTGCCTAAAAAACCCCCCTGGGGAATCCTTGTCTTGTCTTTTCTGTATACATTTGGGTTGTGCAGCCTGGGTGCTCTCACATATGTGCTTTTTCCAAGGTTAAACCTCTTTTCTTCTAATTTTATTGAGTGTCCACGAGTCTTGTTAAACTCCCTTCTGTGCAAACGTTTTATCCCTATTGTGGAATCACCAGTATGGTATTTGTGAATTGAAATCATATCCTCTCTCAAGCGTCTCTTCTCCAGAGAGAATAAGTTCAGTGCTCGCAACCTTTCCTCATAACTAATATCCTCCAGACCCTTTAAGGTAGCTAATTTTAAGCTTATATAGCCCTTACAAAGAGTGAAATTGCTGGGACACAAGATCTTCATGCTGACATATACCAATCTGTCAGAGCATGCTGTAAAAAGGGCAGACACTACAGTTGGATTAGTAAGAGTCTTGGAGGATGGAGGGTGTACGTTTTTGCTATTCTCCATTTTTGGAATAACCGCCTACTTTTAGTTTGCCTGAAATTGGGTCTTTTGAATGTGTTTATTAACCACTTGCCGACTGCGCTATTAGTGCAGCCCCATGCCAGTGCCAATCAGTGTCCATCTATGCAGCAACTGGGTGTCGCCTCAGTGCCCATGTATATTAATTGGTTTACGTTTAAGTTACAGCATCTATAAACTATGGTATTTGTGTGTATGTGTGTGTGTGCTGTTGCAAAACTACAAGTCCCATCATGCCTCTGCCTCTGGGTGTCATGATTGTGGCTGTCAGAGTCTCGCTATGCCTCATGGGACTTGTAGTTCTGCAACAGCTGGAGGTCCACTAATTGCATATCCCTGGTATATATTATATAATTTATTTTTTTTTAATTGATCAATCCTGATGTACTGATGGCCCATGCTCTAATTTCTTGAGGCCCTTAAAAATGCCAAGATAGTACAAATGACCCCTTTTTGGAAGTAGGCATGGCGAGTTTTTTGAAGTTGCAATTTTTGGGAAAATTATGTACAGCGTCGTCATACAACTGGTGTGGCTGTGATTAGGGATACTAACTTGTGACATTGTATTTTTTTTTTGTTTTTAAATATAATTTCATTTAATTTCTTTAACATTTTGTAATTTTTTTTTTTTTTAACACTGTATTACTCCTTGGGGGGGGGGGGGGGGGGGGATTTTCTTCCTTCTTTCTTCTTCCCTTTTTTTTTTTTTTTTTTTGAATGATCATTGTAACAGCAATGTTTTCAACTGTCATGAATGGGGGGTTACATTCATGACAGCTGTGATTACTAGTCTGCTGTGCTTCGCCAAAGCTAATTACATGGTATAGTGTGCTGTGATTGGCCCAGGTACCATGTGATAGATGTATCACTCTGGAGGACAAACAGCTGTAAGACCCCTTTCACACTTGGGCGGCAGGTCCGTTAGCGGTAAAGTGCTGCTAGTTTTAGCGGCGCTTTTCCGCTGTTATAGCGGCGCTTTTTGGCAGTAAGCATGCTGCTTTTAACCCCCGCTAACGGCTGAAGAAAGGGTTAATGGCGCCCGTTTTGTGGCGCTTTGTAGGCTTGTCGGCAGCGCTGCCTATTCATTTCAATGGGCAGGGGTGGTGGAGGACCGCCACCCTAAAGATGCTGCTTGCAGGACCTTTTTTCTTTTTTCCGTTCTGCAAGCGCACCACCCCAGTGTGAAAGCACTCTGGCTTTCACACTGGGGTGGCTTGAGAGGCGCTATTTATAGCCCTAAAATGCCTGAAAAGCGCCTTCAGTGTGAAAGGGGTCTTATAAATGAAAACCAGCTTTGTTGACATTGTGATCCCCTGATCGCTGCAATCCATTGGAAATGGCGGTCATGGTAGGGGCGTGCTACGCACCCTTTATCCAGATCAGGCTCAGTGATGTACATGTACTTGGTCCAGCTGCCCGCAGTAAATGTACTGTGGGCGGTCAGCAAGTCATTAAAGGGGAACACAGAATTTATATAAGCTCGCTCTCTGTCAAAGTGAGTTTTTATGCCTACCCCTTCCAGGAGGATGGAAGGGCGGGACACCCAGCTTTTTCCTTTATCTGTAGACTTGTCTGGTGTCAGTAATCGGTTGCACTGGCTGTCCCCTTCAGATGCCTCAGGGAATGATGTGGTCACTTTGGTGGTAAATGTAGACAGCCGTCTTTGGCGTTGCTGAGTGACCCATATGAGGTTTCTGAGGGAGTTTTTTATTGATGTTTTTATTCCATCAGATGAGAATTTTTTTGCCCAGTTTTTCTGCAACACCCATAATGAGGTGGTGAGTTTAGAGCGTCCTGTTTCTGTACTCGTACAGCTAGCATTAAAGTGTTACTATACCCACAACAGTAAAATCAGTCTGTGTATGCAGCATAGCATGCTTGTTATACTCACTGTGGAACTTAATGGGGTTAATCCTCTACCCTGTGTAAAAAGGCTGCTTTATCCTGTATGCATAGATCTTCCCCCTCTTGCACGGTCTATCTGGGGAAGGCCAGCTAACACAGGCAGGGTAGCCGACCTGCACATGCTCAGTTGTGTTTTTTATGCTGGAGAGAACATTAACTTGTTCTCAGAGCTAGCCAGGTCACATGATATTGACATCACACATGTGGGCGTGTCTACAGGCTGCAGTGGAAATCTCCTCCTACCTGAACCCCCAGCACTGGAGAAACTGCAGTTTATCATGTAACCGTGGTATACAGATCATCCAAAAAGGTATATAGTGGCAGTATTTTTAATGTAAAAAGAAGATTTATAAGCTGTGGGCACTGTGGGGGGCAGATTAACTATTTTCATATTACTGGGTTTAGTAACACTTTAAATATACATTTATTGATGTATAAATGAAGACATAGGTAAATTCTTTTTGTATGTTTAATATCTACATGGAGTGGAGCTTTAGGAGAATCAGGCCTTAAAGAAATGTAGCTTTTAATAATAAATGTATCCCGGGGGCGTGGCTTGGCAAGCGATCGGGATGGATGTGCACTAGAGGAGCTCCGTGAATGACACAGCCTACAGCTGGACACCCTGCTTGCACAGACCTGGAAATGGGCAAACTGATACACCAGACACCCCACTCCGGATCTCTGTGGTCTCGTCTGCCGCCAGAAGCAGCTATGACTTACTTAAAGCTCAGCCAGCACCACAAGGCACAGTGGCAGGCCCCAAGATGGCGTGGGCCCAGCATGAAGAGGAGGACTTCAGCGAGGATTCGCAATCGGCAGCTGAGGAGTTGAGTAGGGGCCGTAATCGCTCCAACAAACCCCTCATATGTGGACATGTCTGGGTTCGCTGCCGACATAAAATCAACATTCTCAGCAGCCACCACAGACTTAAAGTCTAACCTATTAGTCCTCACTGAAAAGAGGACTAATACAGAGGACTAGTAGGTGAAAAAGTGGCAGAACATGAAAGGCTGAGGATAAAGCTGGCCATACACCATACAATTTTCTTATTCAATTTTCTTTAGATTTACCTTCAACTATGTAGTAGAAGGGCCTGCCTGATTGCATACAAATTGAAAGTGTTTAGGTTTGACCTCCTATTATATGGTTTTGGTAAATCTAAACCAAAGTTGCACAAGAAAATTGTATAATGTATGGCTAGCCTAAAGCTCGGTTCACACAGGGGCGGCACGACTTGCAGGTCGCCTCAGCGAGGCGACCTGCAAACGACTGCCCGGGCGACTTGCAAAACGACTTCTGTATAGAAGTCTATGCAAGTCGCCCCAAGTCGCCCCCAAAGTAATACAGGAACCTTTTTCTAAGTCGGAGCGACTTGCGTCGCTCCGATTAGAACGGTTCCATAGCACAGAACGGGAGGCGACTTGTCAGGCGACTAGTTCGCCTGACAAGTCGCCCCAGTGTGAACCGAGCCTAAGACCCCTTTCACACTGCCGACGCCCAGGCGTCAGCGGTAAAGCAGTGCTATTTTTAGCACCGCTTTACTGTAGTTTTAGCGGCACTACTCGGCCACTAGCGGGGCTGTTTTAACCCCCGTTAGCGGCCGAAAAGGGGTTAGATCCGCCTGCAAAACGCCGCTAGTGCAGCATTTTGCTGGCAATATCGCAGCGCTGCCCCATTGATTTCAATGGGGAGGAGCGTTGGAGGAGCAGTGAGTTTATCTCTCCTTCACCGCTCCAAAGAAGCTGCTGGCAGGACTTTTTCTGACGCCCTGCCAGTGCGGCTTTCGCAGTGGGATGAATGTAGCAGCTGTTTTGGGGCATTTTGCAGGCGCTATTTTTAACGCTATAGCGCTTGCAAAAAGCTCCAGTGTGAAAGGGGTCTGAAGGAGGAGGGGGGGGGGGGGAGCTGCTGCAGGTGTAGTGAGAGCCACACAAGTAGTGGGAGTGCCGGTTCACACTGGTGCGATGCGAGAACACTGCGAATCCACTGCGTGTTCCCGCATCGCATGTCAGTTCACACTGCCATATGCGAATCGCTGGGGAGTGTCAATACATTGTTAACGACACCCCCAGTTCAGCTCGCATATCGCACTGCAAACTGACAGTTCGGACATGAATCGGATCGCATAGGTGTGAACAAACATGCGATCCGATTCTGGTCCGAACAAAAAAGGGGTCCTGTGCGAGTTTGCACCGAATGCGGTGCGATATCAGCCATACTATCTCTATGGCTGATATCGCACCACACAGACATCGCATGTAATGTGAACAGCAGTGCGCTGCGAATTACATGTGATGTCTGTGCGATGTTTGGCATCGCACCAGTGTGAACTTGCACGGAGAGAAGAGACAGTGAGCAGCTGGACAGAAGGGCCTGGTGTGAAGAGTTATTATGTGCGCAATGATGAGGGAAACCTCTTCAGCTCTGAGGGGTTCATGCTGGGACCTGTAGTTCTTCACTTTTGGGGGGGGTCATTTCCCCCCAAAAGTGAAGGATTTCAAGTCCCAGCATGAACCCTGCCCTGATATCTAAGGATGTGTCCTCCTTCCATCCCTCCGAGGGTGTCATCTTATCTGTCAGTGTCCTCTCCTGCCGAGTGCCGACCCTTATCTGCCGACCCGACCCTTATCTGCCTGCCGTCCTCTCTGCACAGTGCACTGAGAGGCTCCAGGCTGACACACACTCCGTTTCTGTGAAGTGCTGACAGTTCAGCACAGAACTCTGGCTGCTGGGGGAGAGCTGACAGGATTTTACCCCCGATGGATCTGTCATGTTGGTGAGTGTTTAGAAGTTTACTTGCCTTTCTATCATCTCTCCTTGGTTTGTGCCCTGCAGTCTGTCTTAGAAGTTTCTTCTGCATGCCGCTGCCTGGCTGGACTCGAACATGCAGGGAGGAGGTGGGTGGAGCTAAACAATAGGCGCGGAGGAGGAAGTTAAATCTCCTCCGCTATGATTGGTCTCTGCCTCTCTCCTGCTCATGACGTCACTGGTTGCTACACGCCAAGCGGACGGCAGGTAGCAACCAGTTTGGGCACTGAGCCAGCGGGGGTGATTAAGTAAAAAGGGTCTCTGCCAGCTAGGGGTCCACTACAGGCAGAGACAGTGAGGGACAGATACAATGAAAAGGCTATTTTAGGGGGCATTAGATCGACCCAGGGCAATTCCGGGACACTGCATTGTCCCGGAATGAGGGGACCCGGGACCCGGGACACACCTGCTAATTGCGGGATTGTCCCGGGCAATCCGGGACATGTGGGCACCCTACATCCAAGAGCCACCCCTCCCCCCTGTATGTCAGAAGCCCCCATCATATCAGAGTTGCTGCAGACCGGGTAAAATCTTGTAGTGGGTCAAATGTCGTTCTCATGCCATAGTTTGAAGACCCCTAGTCTATACTGCCTTTCAAGTGTGCAATCTAAAGGGAAATACCCCAAAATAACAACTGATAGCTATTGTTTTTCCAAGATAAACTAAAACTTAAAATTTCTGGCTGTGTTTTTCACATGACAATATTGAATAAACATGCATCCAGAACAGCTGGAAAAATTTGGTGATCAGATTGAACCTACATAATGTACCCTGTGCACTTGTCCTCTGAAGTCTATTGCCACAGTATAAAAGCCAGCCAGGAACTCAGCACAGGGATGGTGGGAACCCCTCATTATGGGTACAGTGAGGCTGCATTTGATGAAATAGACACTTGCATTTGGCAGCGCCATACCTATCTCTCTTTTTAACTTACCCATATTTTCTTTTGACTCATAGGTATTGATCATTGTGGAATTTTTTTTTTAAAATGAGTGTTCCATGTTTGAAACTATTTCCTATCATAAGGCGTTCAGATGAGGAAAAAAAGAGGATAAAGGAGCTTGGACCACATCAACCCAAATTGCAAATTCAGCAAAGGTCAAGTGATCGTGGTCGAGTTTACACTCAAAGCTTGGCTAGCTGGATGTGATGTGATTCATGCCTACCCTGTTTCCCCGAAAATAAGACCTAGTGTGATTGTCGGTGATGGCTGCAATATAAGCCCTACCCCCCAAATAAGCCCTACCCTGTTTCCCCGAAAATAAGCCCTACCCTGAAAATAAGACCTACAAGGACTTTAACTAGGGCTTATTTTGGGCGTAGGGCTTATATTGCAGCCATCACCGACAATCACGCTAGGTCTTATTTTCGGGGAAATAGGGTATTATTGTTTTCCCTGTTTGCTATTCCAAAGTCATGGCACCGACACGCTGTGGATATCAACAGGGGTTAACGACCTAAAGCATCTCACTGAAAAGTGCAAGCCGCATGAAACTACCAAAAGCCATCTTGACAATGTTATGAGGCTCGAGATTTTTGGGAAGCGTAGCATTGGTGAACAGCTAGATGCAGGCTACAGAATTACCATTAGAAGAATCAACACATCCTGTCTCGAATAATAGACTGTGTGAAATTTTGTGGTGCATTCAAGCTGGCTTTGCGTGGCCATGATGAGAGTGAGAGCTCCGATAATCCTGGGATATTCCATGGCTTGGTCGATTTTGTTGCTTCTCTTGATGGAGTTTTGAAAGAGCACCTTGAGAATGCCACTGTTTTTAGGGGAACTTCCAAAACTGTGCAGAAGGAGCTGTTGGACTGTATGTTATCTGTAGTGAAGGAACACATTATTCAAGAAGCACGGAGCAGCGATTTCATCTCAATCCAGGCCGACGAGACCACTGATATTGCCACACAGTGCCAACTTGTGCTTGTACTGCGCTACATTGATGCCAAAAACAACGTACAGGAGAGGTTTTTTGAGTTTATTCCTCTACATTCCGCTAATGCGGATTCCATCACTACAGCACTACAAGAGCGTCTTGCTGTCATCCTTCCAGGGGATCATCTCCCAAGCATATGATGGAGCCAGCGTGATGAGGGGTGCCACTTCAGAGGTTCAAAAGAAGATTCAGGATATGTACCCAAATGCCCATTACATCCACTGCTATGCACATCAGCTCAATCTTATAATGTAACAGATCACTTCTCAAATGCCCAAAGTGAGACTTTTTTTGCAAACCTTGGAGGATTTGCTAGCTTTTTTGCGAGATCACCCAAGCGTACAGATGTACTTGATAAAGTAGTTGGCCGTAGACTACCAACATCAAGCAGTGTCAGATGGAACTTCCACAGCCATGCCATCAATACAGTGTTTGGGCACAGAGAGGACCTCATCCGCTGTTTTGAAACCATGCGAGACTCAGCTGACTTTGACCCTGTTACCATGAGAGAGGCAGCAGGCTTTGCCGTGCTGCTGGAGGATCAGGATTTTAAATATTTTCTTACGCTTTTCCACAACATCATGCTGCATGTGGACCTCCTCTATGCCAAACTCCAGAAGAAGGACATAGATTCAGTCCACATTAAGGGGAGCATCCAGCAGTTCCAGCGGGACATACAGAAGATGAGGTAGTAGCTATATTCCTCCTTTTCCATGTGTTGTTGTTATTATTATTATTATTTTTATTATTATTGCTCATACATTTTGCAGAGATTCTATCCCATCCCTGGTTGACCAAAGCAGTCAAGGTGGTTCTCAACCGAAGAGGCGGGGCTCGCTGAATCCAGGAGAACATAAACGCATTGCAACCGAGGTGAGTTTTTATTTGTTGCAATATTTGTCTTTTTGATAGCTCCCTTTTAGATATGAAGATTGGAAAGAAAAATATTTTTCTCACAATATTCATATAAAAATGATGTGATCTAAAAGGATTTGTTATTCCCTCTTGTGGATAACATTAGTATTACAGCCTTCATCTTTGTTAGCTGGCTGAACATCAGAAATGCATGAAACTTGACATATTTACTAAGAATGTCTTGTCAATGTGTATGGAGTTCTGAGAAATTATGGATTCAAACCCACTGAAACTGATCTCCCTTTAAAACTTAAAACTGAACATTTTAAAATGACCAGTTTTAAGTTATGAAGGGAGATCAGTTTCAGTGTTTTTGAATCCATAATTTCTCAGAACTCCATACACATGGACACGACATTCTTAGTAAATATGTCAAGTTTCATGCATTTCTGATGGTCAGGGAGCTAACAGAGATGACAGTAACATTTTGTCATCACTACCTAATATTTGTTTTTATCCTTCACTCTATAGGTCTGTGATACCATACTATTACACACCATGCAACATTTCTCCTTCACAAACCACCTTGTTAGTGCCACCTTGCTTCAAGCAGACAGGTTTGAACAGTACGCAATGGAGTTTCCGAAGGATGCACTGAGTGAAACTTTGAAGGCTTATCCACTGCTCAATAAGAATAAGTTAAAGACAGAGCTTGGTCTCATCTACCGCACAGAAGAGTTCAAAAAGTGCAATGGTGCTGTGGACCTATTCCAGCTGTTTGTGGAGAACAATCTTGCGCATGTAATTAGAGAGACTGTCACTCTGCTAAAGATCCTCATCACCACACCAATGACCACAGCAGAAGCTGAGAGGTGCTTCTCAACCTTAAAAAGGATTAAGACTTTTCTGAGAAATAGCATGACCCAGGAAAGGCTGAATGCATTGGCCAGGCTGTCAATGGAAAAGAGAGTGGTGACAAAGATGGCTGACTTTAACCAGAAGGTCATTGAGAAATTTGCAAGCCAGAAAGAAAGGAGAGCAAAATTAATTTTTAAATAGTTCTACTGGCGCTAATGTGAATGTGGCGTGCATTTGTATTCAGTCACCTTTACTCTGATTCAGAGTTTTTTTGTTGTTGTTTGTTGTACAATAAAGTTTGTTTGATGTTGTAAAAAAATTCACTGATTTGTGGTTCATTTATTGCATTCTTTAACAGTTGACTTAAACATTAACATTTTCAATATTTTATCTAGATATATGATCTGTCCTGTGATGCTGGGACTGTATACTCTGTCCTGTGATCTGAGCTGTATACTCCTGACACTATGGGTGGAAGCAAGTGGAATACAGGGGATGGAGTGGGTGTATTATATAAGGGGTGTGGTTTATGAGAAGTGGGAGGGGTCAAAAATGATGGGCGGGGTTTGGCGCCCCCCCATTCAAAAACTTCACCAGCCGCCACTGTCTACCATGCTTACACCCTGAGAGGATACTGGCTCTGCAGCCTCGACCCAACTAATGGAGCTGCTGGCCTACACAGCTCAGGGCCCTGACTAAACATTCAGTCTGACCCAAAACCGTAGACTCCCCACAGCCCACCCTTAATGCATAGAGGCAGTCCAGACCGAGGGAACTCACAGCTTGACACCACTGGCACTGTTTGTGCTCTATATAGGCTGCTCCACAGCTCCGACCGGGGTTGCAACCTCTAGAAGACAGTGAATCCAGGAACTTTACTTGGATATTGTTCAGAGACAGGCTCGTCTGCCCCCCACACAGTACTTTGTGGACATCCAGAATTTGGGATTTGACATACTTCAAGTACATGATTCCAGCAGGAAATGGGTGACTTTTCCACAGACTCCTGGGAAATGTGTAGAATCTTCAGGATTTTTGCTCAACTAGTTTCCCAGGGTTGATCCATGTTGACACAAGTTTTTTTGCCTCAATTTTTAGGCTGTGTCGTTCTTTATTCCTCGTTCACTTTTTGTTTTTTACCATCATTGTTGTTCTGACTTGATGTAAACTACGGTTACACTGAGTGTGACTGTGCCACCCCAGTGGCAACCTACCTATGTACCCGCAAAGTGTACCTGGGCCGAGGGTCCCACGACCCAGATAAACTAACCTAATACTTTAGATATTGTGATATATATAACCTAAAGTTTGTTTTTCCTCATTGTTACTCCAGTTACATCGGATTCATTTTCTATCTCTGAATCCTCATTTCTCCGATCTTGTTTCTCCTTCCTATTCTTTCTCTACTTCTGCTCTTCCTGCGATATCGCTCCCTGATTCAGTGTGAAGTGAAATAACCACCAGATAGTTGAGATCTATCTTGCAGAGTTCATAAAAAAGCACCTTCTCTCCTAGATCTTACTGATGGCTTACTCGTCACTCGGGAAGACACCCTTGGTGATCTCACATAATACTAGGGGATTGAACATCCCGGAGAAGCGCGTATCTCTCCTCAGGGAAATGAAGAAAGGTAGGCCACACTGAGTTTTCTTACAGGAAGCCCACTTCAGGACAAACCAAATCCCTAAACTTACAAACGCATACTTTACTGCAGCCTACCATGCGACCAATGACATTGCAAAGACTAAAGGGGTGTTGATTTTAATTAGCAAGGAGGCCCCCTTTACCCTCACAGACAGGCTAGTGGAGCCAGAGGGCCAATACGTGTTCCTTAAAGGAACTTATAGAGACAGGACAATTATGTTGGCAAATGTTTACTTTCCCAACTTGGCCCAAGTAACCTTTTGCCAAAAGCTCATACAGGAACTCAAAGGCTTCACATTGGGCCTCTTGATAATGGGGGGCAGCTTTCAATATCCCATTAAACCCTACAGTTGACTCCTCCACTGGAAAATCCTACATCACATAAAAGACTCAAACACCTCTTGAGCTCCCTACAGCTGGTAGACACTTGGTGGTTCCTACACCCGGAATCTCAAGACTTCACATTCCACTCAATCCGCATGACCAATATTCACGTATCGATCACCTGTAAATCTCCCAAAGAGACCTGCAGACGGTGACAGAGGCGCACATAGGCATCCTATCCCTCTCTGACCATGCACCCATATCACTGGTTGCAGATCTCTGCACACCTGTGACCAGGTCAAACACATGGAGACTGAACACCTCCTTGTTGACAGACCCTGAATTACTCCCTCGCATTCGGACAGCAATCTCCGACTTCTTCAAATCCAATAATACCCCTGACATGGATCCTATGATGATATGGGAGGCGCATATATGCACTATAAGGGGGGAATTAATTAAAATGGGTGCCCAGTGAAAAAAGATGCAAGAGCAGGAAATTAAAAAATCTGACTGACAAAATACGCCAGCTAGAAGCCACCCACAAACAATCCCTGGCTACACAGTTTGCCAAGGAACTGTTAGACATCAGGAAAGCATTGCAACAAATATTTGAGACCAAAACTAAAAGATCGCTATTTTAAAAAAAAAAAATGTATTATGAGTCAGGAGACAAGGCGGGCAGACCGCTGGCCAGAGCATTAAAAGAGGCCAACTTCACCAACAACATCTCAGGTATCAGGTCACAGGACGGGACACTAGCGGTAACCTCAGAAGCCATAGCTGCTCATTTCCACCAATTTTACTCAAAACTCTATAACTTGCCACATCAACACAAACTTGATTAGGAAAGCCACACACCTGTCTATATAAGATCTTACAGCTCACGGTGCATGTCAGAGCAAATGAGAACCATGAGGGCAAATGAACTGCCTGAAGAGCTCAGAGACAGAATTGTGGCAAGGGAAAGATTTGGCCAAAGTTACAAAAAAATTCTGCTGCACTTAAGGTTCCTAAGAGCACAGCGGCCTCCATAATCCTTAAATGGAAGACGTTTGGGATGACCAGAAACATTCCTAGAGCTGGCCGTCCGGCCAAACTGAGCTATCGGGGGAGAAGAGCCTTGGTGAGAGAGGTAGAAGAAGAACCCAAAGATCACTGTGGCTGACCTCCAGAGATGCAGTCGGGAGATGGGAGAAAGTTGTAGAAAGTCAACCATCACTGCAGCCCTCCATCAGTCGGGGCTTTATGGCAGAGTGGCCCGACGGAAGCCTCTCCTCAGTGCAAGACACATTAAAGCCCACATGGAGTTTGCTAAAAAACACCTGAAGGACTCCAAGATGGTGAGAAATAAGATTCTTTGGTCTGATGAGACCAAGATAGAACTTTTTGGCCTTAATTCTAAGCGGTATGTGTGGAGAAAAGCAGGCACTGCTCATCACCTGTCCAATACAGTCCCAACAGTGAAGCATAGTGGTGGCAGCATCATGCTGTGGGGGTGTTTTTCAGCTGCAGAGACAGGATGACTGGTTGCAATCGAGGGAAAGATGAATGCGGCCAAGTACAGGGATATCCTGGACGAAAACCTTCTCCAGAGTGCTCAGGACCTCAGACTGGGCCAAAGGTTTACCTTCCAACAAGACAATGATCCTAAGCACACAGCTAAAACAAAGAAGGAGTGGCTTCACATCAACTCTGCGACTGTTCTTGAATGACCCAGCCAGAGCCCTGACTTAAACCCAATTGAGCATCTCTGGAGAGACCTAAAAATGGCTGTCCACCAAAGTTTACCAATCAACCTGACAGAACTGGAGAGGATCTGCAAGGAGGAATGGCAGAGGATTCCCAAATCCAGGTGTGAAAAACTTGTTGCATCTTTCCCAAAAAGACTCATGGCTGTATGAGATCAAAAGGGTGCTTCTACTAAATACTGAGCAAAGGGTATGAATACTTAGGACCATGTGATATTGAAGTTTTTCTTTTTTAATAAATCTGCAAAAATGTCAACAATTCTGTGTTTTTCTTTCAATATGGGGTGCTGTGTGTACATTAATGAGGGAAAAAAATGAACTTAAATGATTTTAGCAAATGGCTGCAATATAACAAAGAGTGAAAAATGTAAGGGGGCCTGAATACTTTCCGTCCCCACTGGATATCAGGGAAGAGCCCGGGACTGGATGGTTATACATTATTATAAAACCTTTAGCGATATCCTGTCAACCCCTTTACTCAGGGCTTTGAACTCCCTCTCCTTGCCCAGACAGGTGCCACCTGATTTTCTCTCAGCCCATATAGTGGTAATACCTAAAACAGAGAAAGATCCCACTGAATGCTCGAGTTATAGACCCATCTCTTTACTAAACTTAGACCTCAAGCTCCTAGCAAAAGTTATAGCCAACAGGCTACAACCCCTTCTCCCCTCCTTGATCGGCCCAGAACAGGTTGGGTTTATGCCGGGCAGAGAGGCAAAAGATAATATCATCAAAGCCTTGCTTCTGACTCATGCAGCACATACCCGGGGCCTTGAGGGCCTTCTCCTTTCCACGGATGTGGAGAAGGCCTTCGACAGGGTCTCTTGGGACTGCATGCTGGCCACATCCCGTCATTTTGGTCTAAGGCCGCACATGATGACCTGGATCGCGGCCCTCTACCAAAACCCCTTTGCTAGGTTAAAAATAAATGGCACTTTGTCAAAGTCCTGATCTCCAACGGTACTAGGCAGGGCTGTCCCTTGTCGCCGCTATTGTTCATCCTGTCACTAGAGCCATTCATCAGACGGGTCAATAAAGACAAATCTATCTCAGGTTTTGAGATAGCTGGCAGAGAATACAAAACGGCAGCATATGCTGACAACCTTTTGTTCTTCCTAACTAAACCACACACCACAATCCCCAACTTAATCAAAGAATTCACACACTACGGATATATTTCCAACCTTAAACTGAATTACACTAAATCTGAGGCAATGAACGTCACGATGACAGAGGACACACTTACTATAACGAAGAAGAACTGTCCATTTTGTTGGGTCACAACTGCTCTCAAATATCATGGAGTTAAATTAACCCCGAGACTGACGACTATCTACGACCAAAATTTCCCACAACTGCTACGCGCCATCACTAAAGACTTACTGAACTGGCATTCCAAATATTTCTTGTGGTTCGGAGGAGCCGCTATCCTCAAAATGACTATCCTCCCCCAACTACTGTACCTACTAGGATCGCTCCCTATTAGAATGCCGCATAACTTTTTCAAAAAGCTACAATCCCTGCTATAACAAGTCCTCTGGGGTCACAAACGACCCAGAATCAAATTCACACTTTTGACTAGGTCTAAGGAACGTGGCGGAATGTGACTACCACACTTCTACAATTACTACCTGGCCTCCCACCTCACAAGAGTGATTGACTGGCACTGCCATATTAAATCCAAAGATTGGGTTATCTTAGAAGAATCCCTAAACCACATTCCCTTGAAATTCACCCCATGGATACCTTGGAAGTGCCAACACCAATCAGTAAAAAGACACCCACTGACCGGAACTACTATGAGTGTGTTCCAGACGGTAACCAAAAAGTTTGACTTAACCTCATCACTTAGCCCACTAACTCCACTGCAAAACAATCCAGAATTCATTCCAGGGATAGACAACAGAGCCTTTCACTCTCAAGACCCCAAGAAGCAGCTCACCACTGGGGACTGTTTCCATAACAATAGACTCAAAGACTACTCCACGATGAAAGTTGATAACGAGCTTCCCCATCTACCTCTCTGGTCCTATTTCCAAATTCGTAGCTTCATCACGGATAAGACAAGACAACCCTTCTTTCACAGACCGCTGACTGACTAAGAAGCAGCTTGCCATAAGGGTGACGACTTTATCAAGGCGACGTCAGTCACATATGCCTCGTAACAATACTCTAAAGCAGCACCTGAGGACAGGTTCAGGAGGAAATGGTCAAGAGCTCTGCAAGTGGAAATCACAGACAACCAATGGACAACAGCATTTACTCTCTCACACAAATGCTCCATTAGCACCAAAATGCAGGAGACGGCCTACAAGCTCTTGACGCATTGGTACGCCACCCCTTACAAACTTAATCTCCCTGACGGTATTCCCGAGTATGGCTCGGGGTGGATTTTCAGCACCTAAAGCGGTAACCCTGACCCACACTCGGAATTGCATCCCAGGATCCAGCTACAGCAATCTTACCTTGTCCCCGGGATCCTGGGATGTCCTCCCCGCCCTGTGTGCGAACCGTCCTCAATCTATCACAGTGCCGGGCTCCGTTCCCTGCGAGTGTTGCGACACACGGGGACGGAGAGCGACGCCAAATTTAAAAAGTAAAACACACAATACATATACAGTACACTGTAATCTTACAGATTACATTACTGTATCAATTTATTTCACATCCCTTTTGTCCCTAGTGCTCTGCCCAGTGCTCTGCATGCAGTTTTATATTATAAATACTGTTCTTTTTGCCTGGAAACTGGAGATTGTCCATAGCAACCAAAACCGTCCCTTTACATCAAAAGTGGTTTTAGACCAGCTAGAAAACAGCGATAATAAATTAGAATCACTTGCAACATTGAGCGATAGTGATTTGTGGGGAAATTCGTCATCAAACACTGAAAATAATGACAGCGACAATTCTGCAACTGAGCAAATGTATGTGTTTTTGATTTGATTACAGTTATTGATTACAGTAAGTGAGTTATTCCTAAGAATTACAGACCTACAATATGAAATGCCAAATTTTCATGCAAAATAATTGTACCGCTTTCAGCATAAAAAATCTGAAATAATCATACCGCCAGGGAGGTTAAAAAATGGTTCCCTGACGCATCAGCCAAGTGCTGGAAATGTGGAGGGGAGACTGGTATTCTCCTACACATATGATGGCAATGCCCAGTTCTTGATGCTTTTAGGAACACAGTAAGAGGGACTGTACAACAAATCACGGAGACTAGACTCACACTAGACTCAGCCTGCTGCTTGCTTCATGTTTCCAACTTTCGGTATAGAAGATATAAAAAATCCTTAAAGTGGTTGTATAGTCTTTTTTATTAGTTTTACCTACAGGTAAGCCTATAATAAGGCTTACCTGTAGGTAAAAAAATATCTCCTAAACCTTTACGGTTTAGAAGATATTCCCCTTGCTATGAGCCGCTGACTGCAGCGGCGCATGCGCACATGGGATTCTCGGCTGAAGCCCGGCAACTGCCGGACCTTGCCGGGTAAGAAATCTCCCGCCCGCATGCGCGGGAGTGATGACATCGCGGCCCCAGCCACTCACAGCGCTGGAACCGCGATACCCGGAAGACACGCCGAGGCAACATGACAGCTCCCTCTGTGTGGACCAGGTAAGATACTGACGCCTCGTTCTAAGGTAAGTATTTCATAATGAGCTAGTATGCGGTGCATACTAGCTCATTATGCCTTTTGCTTTACAGGGTTAAAAAAAAAACTAATAAATTTTGCGGGTATACAACCGCTTTAACAAAACATTTACTGAACGCTGCTAAGGTCTTGATACCGCTACGTTGGAAAAGCACACAGGCACCATCAATACAAGACTGGCTTCAGAAAGTCTCAGAGATTTGTCAGATGGAAGACACTCTAGCACAAACCTTTGACACAATAGAAAGATACCATACAACATGGTCCCCCTGGCTCTACTTTAAGGTCTCAACTGATTATGATCACCTAATGAATGGGTAAAACCCTAATGGGCAAATATGCTTCTTGCTCTTTTTTAGGCTCACACACAAATCATAACGAGCAGGGAGAGAACCCTACCAGCTCGCAGGTAATCCTTTCTAAGTTCTCCTTTCCTTATTTCTATGCTTTTCTTCCTAACCTATTATAGCAGTCTATCTTTGGGAAATCAAGGCTAAATGACAAGATATGTTTCACTTCATATAAACTAATTTGGTCTCGGACTTTTAGTTGGATGGAGTAAGCCAGTCCTTCAGCAAGAATTTATCTGCTGAATACCTCCAGCCAATGAGGGACATTAATATAATATGTAGACCAAATGTTATATATCTTTTTGTCAGACAACACGCTTCTCGACTGTTCATCTGATATTACTTACCTATGTACCTTTATCAATGTTGAAACAATGCTTTGAAACAGTGCTTTGATTGTTAATCTGAATTTGCTCTCAATAAACCTTTTGATGAAAAAAAAATGTATCCCTTATAATAATTATTGTATATGATCACATCAAACCTTTTCAAAACCTTGGTTGTACCACAGTGATCAGTAAGAAATAAACTTTTTCCACGTTCAACACAACATGTGATATCTGATTGTACAATCTACCAACAGTTATATAGTGCATTGACTTGATACACATTAAATGGATTGTAGGCAGGTTCTTACCTTATGTACTTTAGTAAATTATAAAAGAGTTTGTACAACCAAATCTAGCCAATAATTAAACTGTTAAATGATTCTTGGTTTAATACAGTAAATGTTAAGACCTGTTTTAACTTAATTAATTTTTTATTTTTTTGTTACATAGCCCAGATGACAATTGGCAGATGGACAAGCGGAATGAGTGCAGATCATGAAGACATTCCTGTGATCCCTAAAGCCCAAAAAGTTCCCACAAACTCCCAAAATATTCAAGTTCTGACAGTTCATCCGTTTTGGAGAAAAACAAAACCTTATACCCAACTGGACTGTTGAGCGAAACACAGGAATTTGTATATCATAAGACAATGATTAGGTGGCTGTAGGGTCTATTCACACTTGTTTGTCTGACAATCCAATGATAATGACCAACGATAATGTAGCCAGGTGTTTATACTAAAACCAGGCCCCTTTCACATGGGGCGGACCCCGGCTGTGATCCGCTTGCTCAGCAAGGAATCTGTTCGCTGATCCCCTGCAGGCGGATGACAGGTCTGTGTCCCCTCCACTTATGCAGAAAAGACACAGCCTGCTCTCTATGGGCAGTCAAATGTATATGGACCTACTATCCATTTACACACGACTGCCATCTGATCCGGCCAGATGGAGGGGAATGGATTCTCCTTCGGTTAGTTTTTGCTGGATCCGTGGTAGCTGGGTGTAAATGGACACAAGTCTGTTTTACTTCTGGCTACCAAAAGAGGAGAATAAGGGGTCCTAATCGGTCCTTCTGTAAAACCTGACTGGACCACCCTTGTGAAAGGGGTCTAATTAACAAAAGGAATAGCGCATGTTTATTTAAAGTATAACTAAAGGCAAAATTTTTATTTTTGGTTAAAGTGTAGAGGGATAAGAACACCTGTTAGTTTTTATTGCTGTCTGTGCCCCCTGCTAAGGAGATTCACCCTCTCTATTTGTCCTGTTTACCATTATCATTGAAAATGAAAGTAAAAGAAAATCCCAAATTTTGGGTTGTCCCCAGTAAAGTAATAGAGGGAAAATCTTCCTATGGCACATTAGTTCTGTTGACCTGGGGGGTCCCCAAGGAATTCCCTTAATTTACAGGGATTTCATCCCATCCTGTTTGGCTATGGGACAGGAAGTGAAGGAAAAGCTCTGCAATGGGACACAGATGGTGAAAAAAAAATCTGACACGGGTTGAAAAAAAAAGGTTTGCCTATAGTCCTACTTAAACCATCTAGTTATGCATGCAAACTGGTGTTGTACCCATAAGCAACAGTAGGAAAGTAATTGAGTAGGTGGTACCTATTGGCTAACTGAATATGTTTTACATGCAAGCTTTTCCAAGCAGTTTCCTTCTTTACCATGAAACTATGCCTGAAAACTGTTTCTACGCATAGTGATGCAGTTGGTTTACATGTATAAAAGACCTAAACTAAAGACTTTCCTGAGGGATGGGAACGGCAGAAGTTCCCTGCAGAAGATACCGCGCTCTTGTTGTCATTACCATACAACATACTCTATTTTAAGGCTGCTTTCACACTGAGGCACTTTACAGGTGCTATAGTGCTAAAAATAGCCCCTGCAAAGTGCCTGTAAAGAGCCTCTCATTTCACTCCAGTGTGAAAGCCTAAGTGCTTTCACACTGGAGCGGTGCACTGGCAGGACGCTAAAAAAAGTCCTGCAAGCAGCATCTTTGAGGTGCTGTAGGAGCGGTGTATACACCGCTCCTACAGCACTCCTGCCCATTGAAATCAATGGGCAGTGCCACTTTTCGGGCGCTTTTAACCCTTTTTTGGCCGTTAGCGTGGGTTAAAAGTGCCCCACTAGTGACCGAAAAGCGGTGCAAAAACAACAGTTAAGCGCCGCTACAAATTGCGGTGCTTTACCACTGACGTCCCCAATGCCCCAGTGTGAAAGTAGGCTTACTCCTGCACCAACAACTGATGCAGCTACATTGCCATTTTATTACAAGTGCCTTGTCTCTTTAGAACTCTGGTATTTTATTTGCTACTGGAATAAACCCCATGGGTCTTTTATTTCCTATTACTTTCTTGTAATTATGAAAATGACCATGAAAGAAGTCTGACAAGGTGAAATTAGTTTGCATGCCTATCAGTATTAGGGTCGTCGGTTTGAATCCCAACCACGACACTACCTCACTACCTATAGAGTTTGCATTTTCTCTTGCATGTGTTTTTTTCCGGGTACTCCAGTTTCCTCCTACACTGCAAAGACATGCTTTTAGATTAGTTGGCTCCTGTCCAAATTGGTCCTAGTATGTGTATGTATGAATATGAGCTTAGATTGTAAGCTCCTTGAGGGCAGGGACTGATGTGAATGTACAATATTTTATATATAAAGTGCTCTGTAAATTGTCAGTTCTATATAAATACCTGTAATATACAAGAATAAAAAAATTGATAGACATTTATGTACTCTCCACTTTTAACCAGTTCTTTGTAAAGTTATGTTACTGAATGGAACAAAGTAATTATAGCAAAATAAGCTGGATCTCTTATATATACAGCTGTAAACTGCTGGCGTAAGGACTACATTGGTGGCAGCACAGACATGTGAACAGACTCTTGGGTGTTGATCATTTTACAGAGAGTGATCAGCAGTGATTTGGTGATCATTTCCACATGTACATGGTGATATCACCTGTGAAGAATGAACTAGGAAGCACTCCGGGTTCAGAGCTGTCAATCTTTGGCCAGGAAAGAATCTAATTGAGCAATCTATGCTTGATTGGTTTTGACAGAGTGCATGAGTGACAATAGCCATCTAATAGACCCCTGATATCTCCTTGAAGAGAACCTGTCACCTGTACCATGATATCGCATAGGTGGCTTATCATGCCCCTTGTCATAGCAATAAAGTTAAGTAAAAAATAAAAAAAAGTTTTTAAAGAGTTAAAGTTTAATAAGGTAAAAAAAAATATATATATATATTTTGTAACATACAGGCCAATTTGAACGGGTGTGTACGCATACAAAAGCAGCTCTTTGCGCCACTTATTGGGTACTGCCTCACATGCCAGAGTGAGATTAATATTTCTAGGGCCATATTTTACTGTTCTCTCTAAACTGAAGACATGTAAAAACTTTTAAAGAATCACCTATGGACAATTTTAGGTACCATACCCTTTTGCTATTTCACGACCACGCACAGTTTTAGGCTTTGATGTATTTGGTATATATTTACTCGACACAACCTTATCTTTTATATTTACCAAAAAGATATATTGTGTGCACTAAAATATTAATTTATTAATAAACCGCTCAAATATGTGACATAAATGAATTCAACTGCCACCATCCTATGTTACAGAGTTTGTGCTTTTACGAAGTCCACCAGATAGTGGAGGGCAGATTCCTCACAGAGCAGTAGGCAGTGACGTATCTGTTTGGACTCAATGCAAGGATGCCGTTCAATCTTTCTGCCAATGTGTGCATGTGAAAACTCGCAATGAAGCACTATAGAAAATAAAACCGTCTCTAGCAGAGATTTTATTGGAAATCTGAAATTTATTAAAAAAGCCTCATTTGCAGAAAAGTGGTCAGTGTTTGCTGGGGGCTCCATATGAACCAATAGTAAATCTTTGCGGAAAATCAATGATTTGCCTTTTGTGAATGGTGCATGTAAGATTTGAATTTTCCTTTTAAGACAAGGAATTACAGATATTAGGGACAGCAGGCAGTGAATGTTTCTAACAAGTTTCATCATTTTCATTAAGACAATACTAGATACCTGCCTTTTATGCTGACCTACTAGCTTCATTGTTTTCTAACTTATCGACCCAAAACAAATATGTAAATCAAGCGTGTCAGACACACTCATCTGCATGCTTGTTCTAAGTCTGTATGTCAAAGTATAGAAGCAAGCACAAACAATGAGCATTTTAGAAGGTGAGATAAAGACAGAACTTATGCCGCTTACACATGAGCGGACTTTCCGGCAGAAAAGGTCCGACAGAACGAATCCGTCAGGCATTCCGATCGTGTGTGGGCTTCATCTGACCTTTTCTGTCGAAAAATATGACAGACCTTAGAAATAGAACATGTTTCAAATCTTTCCGACGGATACCTATCGAAAAAAACGTTCGTCTGTATGCTAGTCCGACCGACTGAAAACGACGCAAGGGCAGCTATTGGCTACTAGCTACGATCTGACTTTGGTGGGATCGTGTGTAGGCAAGTCCTTTTCGTCGGAACTCCGTTAATTGGTTACACCCAGGTGCTATTGGCACAAGAAGGCACATAAGGGCTGCTGGCCAGTGACTCTTATCTCAACACACACACCATCCATAAAGTATTCAGACCCCCTTCACTTTTTTTTCAATTTTGCTATGTTGCAGTCTGATACTACAGGTTTTTTTTTAATTCTCATTAACCAACCCTCTGTACCCCATAATGACAAAGTGAAAAAAGAATTTTAGAAATGTCTGTGAATTTATTAAAAAAAGAAAACTGAAATATCACATGTACTTAAGTATTCCTACCCTTTACTCAGTACTTTGTTGGAGCACCTTTTGCAGCAATTACAGCCTCGAGTCTGTTTGGGTATGAAGCGACAAGCTTTGCACACCTGGATTGGGGGATTTTCTGATTATTCTTCTTTGCAAATCATTTCAATCTCAGTCGGGTTGGAGTTAGAAACTAAAGGTGGACAGTCAGAGATGTTCAGGTCTGGGCTCTGGCTGGGCCACTCTAGGACATTCAGAGTTGTCCCTAAGCCAGTCCTGTGTTCTCTTGGCTGTGCTTAGGATTGTTGTCATGTTGTAAGTTGAACCTTTGTCCCAGTCTGAGGTCCTGAGTGCTGAGGATCAGGTTTTCACTGAGGATATCTCTGTACTTTGCTCCATTGAGCTTTCCCTCAATCCTGACTAGTCTTGCAGTCCCTGCTTCTGAAAAATATCCCCACAGCATGATGCTGCCACCACCATGCTTCACTGTTGGGATGGTATTGGGCAGGTGAAGAGCAATGTCTGGAGGAAACCAGGCCCTGCTCATTGTTTAGCATTGAGGCCAAACAGTTCAATCTTGGTTTCATCAGACGACCAGAGAATCTTGTTCCTCACAGTCTGAGAGTGCGTCAGGTTCTTTCTTTTTTGTTGCAAACTCCAAGTGGGCTTTCATGTGTTTTGCCCAGATTAGTGGAGGGCAGCAGTGATGGTTGTCCTCCTGGAACTTTGTCCTATCTCCAGACAGGATCTCTGGAGCTCAGTCAGAGTGACCATTGGGTTCTTGGTTTCCTCCTACTAAGGCTCTTCTCCCCCCGATTGCTCAGTTTAACCAGGCAACCAGCTCTTGGGAAAAGTGCTGGTTGTGCCAAACTTTTCCATTTTGAGAATTATGGGGGCCACTGTGCTCTTGGGAACCTTGAGTGCAGCAGAATTTTTTGTAGCTTTCCCCAGATCTGAGCCTTGCAATAATTCTGTCTGTGAGCTCTGTAGGCAGTTCCTTTTGACCTCATGGCTTTTGCTCTGGTACAGTGTGCATTGGCAGCTGTGAGGACTTTTATAGAAAGGCGTGTCCCTTTCCAAATCATGTCCAATCAATTTATTTAACAGGTGGACTCCAATTAAGGTGTAGAAATATCTTAGCAATGATCAAGAGAAATGGGAGCAGTGTTGCCACCCTACCAGATTGAAATTTCCTGACGGGACACCCAAAATCTACTGCCACTTTTAAAAGTTACACAATTACAGTTACAGGCAAATATCACTATTTAGGCTATAAACAAGTACAATATGCAATTAACAATGTGATTTAAGGAAGAAATCAAGGCATAAAACATATTTCTTTTCGATATATTTCTTTTCACAATTCGTGGGTGCTCTACGAACGTAACCCTGCGAATTTCAGGGGTCGACTATATATACACTGATTTGGGTTATTTTTACCAAAGAAATGTAGCAGAATACATTTTGACCTAAATTTATGGAAAAGATTATTTGTTTACAACATTTTATAACAGAAACAAGGAAAAACATTTTTCTTTTTCAAACTTCTGTATTTTTTTTGCCAAATAGATAAACCAGTGGTTATTAATTAACACCAAAAGAAAGCTCTCGGTCTCAAAATGATAAAAATGTTTGTACAGTGTTGCATGGCTGAGTAATTATCGATCAAAGTGTGACAGCACTAGCTGAAAAATGGCCTGGGCAGGTAAGGGGTGAAAATGTGTGGTATTACGTAGTTACATAGTTACACATTAGGTGAGGTCGAAAAAAGACACAAGTCCATCAAGTCCAACCTATGTGTGTGATTATATGTCAGTATTACATTGTATATCACTGTATGTTGCGGGCGTTCAGGTGCTTATCTAATAGTTTCTTGAAACTATCGATGCCCCCCGCTGAGACCACCGCTTGTGGAAGGGAATTCCACATCCTTGCTGCTCTTACAGTAAAGAACCCTCTACGTAGTTTAGGGTTAAACCTCTTTTCTTCTAATTTTAATGAGTGTCCACGAGTCTTGTTAAACTCCCTTCCGCGAAAAAGTTTTATCCCTATTGTGGGATCACCAGTACGGTGTTTGTATATTGAAATCATATCCCCTCTCAAGCATCTCTTCTCTAGAGAGAATAAGTTCAGTGCTCGCAACCTTTCCTCATAACTAATATCCTCCAGACCCTTTAAGGTGGTTCATTTTAAGCTTATATAGCCCTTACAAAGAGTGAAATTGCTGGGACACAAGATCTTCATGCTGACATGTAGCAATCTGTCAGAGCATGCTGTAAAAAGGACAGACACTACAGTTGGATTAGTAAGAGTCTTGGAGGATGGAGGGTGTACGTTTTTGCTATTCTCCATTTTTGGAATAACCACCTACTGTTAGTTTGCCTGAAATTGGGTCTTTTGAATGTGTTTATTAACCACTTGCCGACTGCACTATTATCAGTGCAGCCCCATGCCAGTGCCAATCAGTGTCCATCTATGCAGCAACTGGGTGTCGCCTCAGTGCCTATGTATATTAATTGGTTTGCGTTTAAGTTATAGCATCTACAAACTATGATATTTGTGTGTGTATATATATATATATATATATATATATATATATATATATATATATATATATATATATATATATAAATTTGAAAATTGATCAATCCTGATGTACTGATGGCCTATCTAATTTCTTGATGCCCTTAAAATGCCAAGATAGTACAAATGACCCTTTTTGGAAAGTAGATAGTCTGAGGCATTCAGAAAAAGGCATGGCAAGTTTTTTAAAGTTGCAATTTTTGGTCACAATTTTTGGGAAAATTATGTACAGCGTCGACATACAACTGGTGTGGCTGTGATTAGGAATACTGACTGGTGACAATATATTTAAAAACAAAAAAGAATACAATTTTATTTTTTTTTTTTAACATTTTGTAAATTTTTTAATTATTATTATTATTTTTTTAACACTGTATTACTCCTTGGGGGGGATTTTCTTCCTTCTTTTTTCTTCCTTTTTTTTTTTTAATGATTATTGTAACAGCAATGTTTTCAACTGTCATGAATGGGTTACATTCATGACAGCTGTGATTACTAGTCATCTGTGATTGGCCACAGCTAATTACATGGTATAGTGTGCTTTGATTGGCCCAGGTACCATGTGATAGCTGTATCACTCTGGAGGACACACAGCTGTAAGACCCCTTTCACACTGGGACGGCGGGTCCATCAGTGGTAAAGTGCTGCTAGTTTTAGCGCCGCTTTACCGCTGTTATAGCGGCGCTTTTTGGCAGGTAGCATGGTGCTTTTAACCCCCGCTAACGGCTGAAGAAAGGGTTAATGGCGCCCGTTTTGCGGCGCTGCCGAAGCACTTTGCAGGCGCGTCGGCAGCGCTGCCTATTCATTTCAATGGGCAGGGGCGGTGGAGGACCGCCACCCTAAAGATGCTGCTTGAAGGTCATTTTTTTTCCCGTTCTGCAAGCGCACCGCATCTCGCTCTCTGACAAAGTGAGTTTTTATGCCTACCCCTTCTAGGAGGATGGAAGGGCGGGACACCCAGCTTTTTCCTATATCTGTAGACTTGTCTGGTGTCAGTAATCGGTTGCACTGGCTGTCCCCTTCAGATGCCTCAGGGAATGATGTGGTCACTTTGGTGGTAAATGTAGACAGCCGTCTTTGGTGTTGCTGAGTGACCCATATGAGGTTTCTGAGGGAGTTTTATTGATGTTTTTATTCCATCAGATGAGAATTTTTTGCCCAGTTTTTCCGTAACACCCATAATCAGGTGGTGAGTTTAGAGCGTCCTGTTTCTGTACTCGTACAGCTAGCATTAAAATGTTACTATACCCACAACAGTAAAATCAGTCTGTGTATGCAGCATAGCATGCTTGTTATACTCACTGTGGAACTTAAGGGGTTAATCCTCTACATTGTGTAAAAAGGCTGTTTTATCCTGCATGCATAGCTCCTCCCCCTCCTGCACGGTCTATCTGGGGAAGGCCAGCTAACACAGGCAGGGTAGCCAACCTGCACATATTCAGTTGTGTTTTTTATGCTGGAGAGAACATTAACTTGTTCTCAGAACTAGCCAAGTCACATGATATTGACATCACACATGTGGGCGTGTATACAGGCTGTGGTGGTAATCTCCTCCTACCTGAACTCTCAGCACTGGAGAAAATGTGCAGTTTATCATGTAAACGTGGTATACAGATCATCCAAAAAGGTATATAGTGGCAGTATTTTTAATGTAAAAAGAAGATTTATAAGCTGTGGGCACTGTGGGGGGACAGATGAACTATTTTCATATTACTGTGTTTAGTAACACTTTAAATATACATTTATTGATGTATAAATGAATACAGAGGTACATTCATTTTGTATGTTTTATATCTACATGGAGTTCAGCTTTAAGAGAATCAGGCCTTAAAGAAATGTAGCTTTCAATAATAAATGTATCCCTTATAATAATTATTGTATACGATCACATCAAACCTTTTCAAAACCTTGGTTGTTACACAGTGGTCAGTAAGAAATAAACTTGTGCCACGTTCAACACAACATGTGATATCTGATTGTACAATCTACCAACAGTTATATAATGCATTGACTTACCTGATTTGATACACATTAAATGGATTGTAGGCAGGTTCTTACCTTATGTCATTTTTGGTAAATTATAAAAGAGTTTGTACAACCAAATCTAGCCAATAATTAAACTGTTATAATAAAAAAAAAAAGTCATATTGCAGTATATGATTCTTGGTTTAATACAGTAAATGTTAAGACCTGTTTTAACTTAATTTATTTATTTATTTTTTGTTTCATAGCCCAGATGACAATTGGCAGATGGACAAGTGGAATGAGTGCAGATCATGAAGATGTTCCTGTTATCCCTAAAGCCCAAAAAGTTCCCACAAAGACTCCCAAAATATTCAAGTTCTGACAGTTCATCCGTTTTGGAGAAAAAAAAAACCTTATACCCAACTGGACTGTTGAGACAATGATTAATTGGCTGCAGGGTCTATTCACACTTGTTTGTCTGACAATCCAATGATAATGACCAACGATAATGTAGCCAGGTGTTTATACTAAAAACAGGCCCTTTCAAAAATTTTCTGTCAAAAAAAAACAGGCCCTTTCACATGGGGCGGAGTCCGGCTGGGATCCGCTTGCTCAGCAGGGAATCTGTTCGCTGATCCCCTACAGGCGGATGATGGGTCTGTGTCCACTCCACTTATGCAGAACAGACATAGCCTGCTCTCTATGGGCAGTTGAATGTATATGGACCTACTATCCATTTACACCCGACTGCCATCCGATCCAGCCAGATGGAGGGGAATGGATCCTCCTTAGGTTAGTTTTTGCTGGATCCGTGGTAGCTGGGTGTAAATGGACACAAGTCTGTTTTACATCTGGCTACCAATAGAGGAGAATAAGGGGTCCTATTGGTTCCGTCTGAAAAACCCGACCGGACCACCCGTGTGAAAGGGGTCTAATTACGAAAAAAGGAATAGCGCATGTTTATTTAAAGTATAACTAAAGGCAAAACACCTTTTAGTTTTTATTGCTGTCTGTGCCCCCTGATAAGGAGATTCAAGCTCTCTATTTGTCCTGTTTACCATTATCATTGGAAATTAAAGTAAAAGAAAATCCCAAATTTTGGGTTGTCCCCAGAAAAGTAATAGAGGGGAAATTTTCCTATGGGCACAATAGTTCTGTTGACCTGGGTGTCCCCAAGGAATTCCCTTAATTTACAGGGATTTCATCACACTTCCTGTTTGGCTATGGGACAGGAAGTGAAGGGAAATCTCTACAATGGGACACTGCTGCTTTCACACTGAGGCGCTTTACAGGCACTATAGCGCTAAAAATAGCGCCTGCAAAGAGTCTCTCCTCTCACTTCAGTGTGAAAGCCCGAGTGCGTTCACACTGGAGCGGTGCGCTGGCAGGACACTAAAAAAAGTCCTGCAAGCAGCATCCTTGAGGTGCTGTAGGAGCGCTGTATACACCACTCCTACTGTGCCCCTGCCCATTGAAATCAATGGGCAGCCCCGCTCTGCGGGCGCTTTTAACCCTTTCTTTCGGCCATTAGCAGGGGTTAAAAGCGCCCCACTAGCGGCTGAAAAGCGCTGCAAAAACAATGGTAAAGCGCTGCTAAAAATTGCGCCGCTTTACTGCCGACGCCCAGTGTGAAAGTAGCCTTACTCCTGCACCAACAACTGATGCAGCTACATTGCCATTATATAACAAGTGCCTTGTCTCTTTAGATATCTGGTATTTTATTTGCTACTGGAATAAACCCCATGGGTCTTTTATTTCCTATTATTTTCTTGTAATTATGAAAATGACCATGAAAGAAGTCTGACAAGGTGAAATTACTTTGCTGCCTAGCAGCATTAGGGTCGGTCCAAAGACATGCTGGTAGGTTAATTGGCTTCTGTCCAAAATTGGCCCTAGTATATGAATGGGGACCTTGGATTGAGGGTAGGGATTGATGTGAGTGTGCGATGTTCAGGGTTAGGGACAAGGGTCAGGGTTGTAGACCCACACTCACTCAGGTTGAACTGGATGGACTGGTGTCTTTATTCAACCTTACTAACTATGTAACTATGTAATCCCAACCACGGCACTACCTCCATAGAGTTTGCATGTTCTCCCAGTGCTTGCGTGTGTTTTTTTCCGGGTACTCCAGTTTCCTCCTACACTGCAAAGACATGCTTTTAGATTAGTTGGATTCTGTCCAAATTGGCCCTAGTATGTGTATGTATGAATATACATCAAATCATTCTTTGCAGCTATTACCTTTTGTACCGCCACCCCCTCCGTTTAGAATGTAAGCTCTACGAGCAGGGCCCTCCTGTACCTTTTGTATTGAACTGTACTGTAATTGTGTTGTCCCCCTTATACAATGTAAAGCGCTGCGTAAACTGTTAGCGCTATATAAATCTCGTATAATCATGAATATGAGCTTAGATTGTAAGCTCCTTGAGGGCAGGGACTGATGTGAATATACAATATATATATATATATATATATATATATATATATATATATATTGCTTTTTTTCTCAAACAATAGGTGCTGGATTTCAACCACGACCCCCCAAAACCCCTCCACCCACATACACCCTTTAAATCACATCAAATCAAAGTTATGTTACTGAATGGAACAAAGTAATTATAGCAAAATAAGCTGGATCTCTTATATATACAGCTGTAAGCTGCTGGCATAAGGACTACATTGGTGGCAGCACAGACATGTGAACAGACTCTTGGGTGTTGATCATTTTACAGAGAGTGATCAGCAGTGATTTGGTGATCATTTCCACATGTACATGGTGATCTCACCTGTGAAGAATGAACTAGGAAGCACTCCGGGTTCAGAACTGTCAATTTTTGGCCAGGAAAGAATCTAATTGAGAAATCTATGCTTGATTGGTTTTAACAGCGTGCATGAGTGACGATAGCCATCGAATATAGACCCCTGATATCTCCTTGAAGAGAACCTGTCACCTGTACCATGATATCGCATAGGTGGCTTATCATGCCCTTGTCATAGCAATAAAGTTAAGTTAAAAAAAAAGTTTTTAAAGAGTTAAAGTTTAATAAGGTAAAAAAAAATAATATTTTGTAACATACAACTCAATTGTGTGTATCGGGTGTGTACGCATACAAAAGCAGCTATTTGCGCCACCTATTGGATACTGCCACACATGTCAGAGTGAGATTAGTATTTCTAGAGCCATATTTTACTGTTCTCTCTAAACTGAAGAGACTTTTAACCTCCCTGGCGGTTTTCCCCAAGTGTGGCTTGGGGTTAAATTTCAGCACCATTAGCGGTAACCCCGAGCCACACTCGGGATTGCATTGCAGGATCCTGGTTCGGTATGCTTACCTTTTCCCCAGGATCCTGCAATGTCCCCCCCGCTGTGTCTGTGGGCTGTGTCCTCCGCCCGAAGCCTCTCTGTTCCGGGCTCCATTACCTGCGAGCGTCGCAATGCAGGGGGGCGGAGCCCGGCGGTAAATTCAAAAAAGTGAAAATTTATAACACATACAGTACTGTAATCTTCCGGATTACATTACTGTATGAAATTGTTTCACATCCCTTTTGTCCCCAGTGCTTTGTCCTATGCCCTGCATGCAGTTTTATATGATATATACTGTTCTTTCTGCCTGGAAACTTGAGATTGTCCATAGCAACCAAAAAGTGTCCCTTTACGTCAAAAGTGGTTTTAGACCAGCTAGAAAACATCGATAATAAATTAGAACACTTGCAGAATTGAGCGATAGTGAATCGTGGGGAAATTAATTTTATTATTATTATATTATTATTTTTTATAATTATTTATATTTATTTATTATATTATAATGTATGATTTTGTGTTTCAAACTTCATCATACTCGGGATATATACTAGACTCTTGGTAGACAGATTTAAGTGTGTTTTTGCTAAGAATTACAGGAAGAGCAGTACAATGCCCCCATTTTAGAATGTAGATACCCAAAGGAATTTGCTGAGAGGCATGTTGAGCACATTGAATGTTTTTTTTTGTGTCATTGAAAGTGATGTGAAGTGATTGAAAAATGACAAAAAATAAATAAAATTTACACAAAGTTGTCACTGAAATTATCTATTGCTCACACATGCCATGGGTAAATGTGAAATTACACCCCAAAATATATTCTGCTGCTTCTCCTGAGTATGAGGATACCACATGTGTGAGACTTTTTGGCAGTCTAGCCGCGTACAAAATCCCGAAAACCAATCACCGCCTTCAGGCTTTCTAATTTTGATTTGACTCCTCACTACCTATCACAGTTTCAGAGGCCATGAAATGCCAAGATAACACAAAACTCCCCCAAATTACCCTATTTTGGAAAGAAGACACCCCAAGCTATTTGCTGAGAGGCATATTACGTGTTTTGCAGACCTTGCTTTTTGTTTTGAAAATTGAAAAAAAAAAAAATTTTTTCCTGTTTCCTTTTTTTTCTTCATTTTCCAAAACAAATGAGAGCTGCAAAATACTCACCATGCCTCTAACAAATAGCTTGGGGTGTCTTCTATCCAATATGGGGTTTTGTGCTATCTTGACGTTTCAGGACCTCCGTAACTGTGATAGGCAGTGAGGAGTGAAATCACCATTTTACGCCCTTAGAAATCCTGAAGGCGGTGATTGGTTTTTGGGGTCCCGTACACAGCAGCAGAATGTATTTTGGGGTGTAATTCCACATATACCCATGGCATGTTCGAGCAATATATCATTTAGTGACAACTTTGTGCAAAGAAAATCAAAAATGTTTGTCATTTTCATGAAACTTGTGGCAAAATATAAAATATTACATGGGGTGTCTACTTTCCAAAATGGGGTAATTTGGGGAGGTTTTGTGCTTTCTTGGCATTTCATGGCCTCCAAAACTGTGATAGGTAGTGAGGAGTGAAATCCAAAATTTACGCCCTTAGAAATCGTAAAGGCGGTAATTGGTTTTTGGGGTCCTGTAAACGGCTAGGCTCTCAAAAAGTCTCACATGTGGTATCTCTGTACTCAGGAGAAGCAGCAGAATGTATTTTGGGGTGTAATTTCACATATACCCATGCCATGTGTGAGTAATATATAATTTAGTGACAATTTTGTGTAAAAAAAAAAAGAAAAATTGAAACTTGTGGCAAAATATAAAATATTCCATGGACTCAACATGCCCCCCAAAAAGTGGTAATTGGGGGGGGGTCTGGGGTTGAACTTGCCTGGAATTTTATGTACAACATTAGAAGCCTAAAACAGAGGTTGTTATTCGGCTTATTGACTGCAAGTTGTGCCACATCCTATGATTAAATATTCAAGCAAGAAGAAAATTCCCCTAAAGGTGGACTTTAAAGGCACATGTGGAGAAACATAGAGAAAAATGTATAGTATATAAACAATAATTTATTCATTTCAAAAACATCATAAAAACATCAATAGCAATATAACAAACAATGAAAGGAATGCGATTCATGCATTTGTACATGTATGGGATATTGGTACCAATGTACTTGCACCCGATGCGTTTCGGAGTTGTTTAGCCTCCTTCTATCAGGGATGGATGTAAGTTTTAGCAAAGATTAGAAGCCTATGCCACACATCACCCACTCTTCTAACCACTTGAAGACAAAGCATTTTTCTGACACTTTTTGTTTGCATGAAAAACATTTTTTTTTTTGCTAGAAAATTACTTTGAACCCCCAAACATTATATACATTTTTTTTTTCAAGCAAATGCCCTACAGATACAGTGGAGACGGAAAGTATTCAGACCCCCTTTAATTTTTCACTCTTTGTTATATTGCAGCCATTTGCTAAAATCATTTAAGTTCATTTTTTTTCCTCATTAATGTACACACAGCACCCCATATTGACAGAAAAACACAAAATTGTTGACATTTTTGCAGATTTATTAAAAAAGAAAAACTGAAATATCACATGGTCCTAAGTATTCAGAACCTTTGCTTTGACACTCATATATTTAACTCAGGTGCTGTCCATTTCTTCTGATCATCCTTGAGATGGTTCTACACCGTCATTTGAGTCTAGCTTGTTTGATTATACTGATTGGACTTGATTAGGAAAGCCACACACCTGTCTATATAAGACCTTACAGCTCACAGTGCATGTCAGAGCAAATAGGAATCATGAGGTCAAAGGAACTGCCTGAGGAGCTCAGAGACAGAATTGTGGCAAGGCACAGATCTGGCCAAGATTACAAAAAAATTTCTGCTGCACTTAAGGTCCCTACGAGCACAGTGTTCGTCTTCCTTAAATGGAAGACGTTGGGACGACCAGAACCCTTCCTAGAGTTGGCCGTCTGGCCAAACTGAGCTATTGGGGGGGAGAAGAGCCTTGGTGAGAGAGGTAAAGAAGAACGCAAAGATCACTGTGGCTGAGCTCCAGAGATGCAGTCGGGAGATTTGAGAAAGTTGTAGAAAGTCAACCATCACTGCAGCCCTCCACCAGTCGGGGCTTTATGGCAGAGTGGCCCAACGGAAGCCTCTCCTCAGTGCAAGACACATGAATGGAGTTTGCTAAAATAACACCTGAAGGACTCCAAGATGGTGAGAAATGAGATTCTCTGGTCTGAGGAGGTCAAGATATAACTTTTTGGCCTTAATTCTAAGCGGTATGTGTGGAGAAAACCAGGCACTGCTCATCACCTGTCCAATACAGTCCCAACAGTGAAGCATGGTGGTGGCAGCATCATGCTGTGGGGGTGTTTTTCAGCTGCAGAGACAGTACAACTGGCTGCAGTCAAGGGAAAGATGAATGCGGCCAAGTACAGGGCTATCCTGGACAAAAACCTACGAAAACCTTCTCCAGAGTGCTCAGGACCTCAGACTAGGCCAAAGGTTTACCTTCCAACAAGACAATGACCCTAAGCACACAGCTAAAATAACGAAGGACTGGCTTCACAACAAATCCGTGACTGTTCTTGAATGGCCCAGCCAGAGCCCTGACTTAAACCCAATTGAGCATCTCTGGAGAGACCTAAAAATGCCTGTCCACCAATGTTTACAATCCAACCTGACAGAACTGGAGAGGATCTGCAAGGAGGAATGGCAGAGGATCCCCAAATCCAGGTGTGAAAAACTTGTTGCATCTTTCCCAAAAAGACTCATGGCTGTATTAGATCAAAAGGGTGCTTCTACTAAATACTGAGCAAAGGGTCTGAATACTTAGGACCATGTGATATTTCAGTTTTTCTTTTTAATAAATCTGCAAAAATGTCAACAATTATGTGTTTTTCTGTCAATATGGGGTGCTGTGTGTACATTAATGAGGAAAAATATAACAAAGAGTGAAAAATGTAAGGGGGTCTGAATACTTTCTGTCCCCACTGTATGGTGGATGTTTCAATTTTTTTTCACACAGTATTTGTGCAGTGATTTTTCAAATGCAATTTTTTGGAGAAAAAACAAACACTTTTTTGAATTTTAATGCACTAAAACACACTATATTGCCCAAATGTTTGGTAAAATATAAAAGATGATCTTAGGCCGAGTGCATCGATACCAAACACGACATGCTTTAAAATTGTGCACAACCGTGCAACCGTGACAAACTACATACATTTTTAAAAGCCTTTACAGGTTAGCACTTTACTATATGGAAAAAAATCTACGCTAGTGTGTTGTCAAAAGTAAATACAGCAGCTGTCCACTAAAACCTAAATACTGTACCAGGTTAATCAAATATGTATGTCCTAAAAGTGCAGCGCTAAATAAAATTACCATGTGTAAAACACCATATATGACGTAGTGCAAAACCTTTGAAGTGAACAGAAAATCCAATCGAAATATTATTCAATCCAAAAATGTCCTTAGGCAAAAGTGCAAAATATAATCTATTTATAAAGTGCAAAGTTCATAAATTAATCACTAAAGTGCTCCTGTGCAAACAGTTCTTCCATGCCAGTTTCCCACACTGGATAGATTGATCCTGACGGCGCAGTGCTCAGACATTCACCGTTGTGACACCTTCACCATAAATCAGATGGGGGCTTACCAGATCACCAGCAATCTTCCTTACTCAGGAAGATCATTCAGCGCTATGGACTGGGGGGGGGGGGGGGCAATTTCTTTATTGATTTTTATTTATATTGCTGGGAGCCAGAAATACATTACAGCCGCGAGCAATTTTAAATGACATTTTTTATTTATTGTTTCACTTTAAGCATTATTAAAATCATTGCTCCTGAAAAAACAGCTGTTTTAAAAACTTTTTTTTGCATTGATACATGTCCCCTGGGGCAGTACCCGGGTCCCCATACACTTTTTATGTGAAAAACTTGCACATAATCCTTTAAAATTAACACTTTTGGTTTTTCACGTTCGTGTCCCACAGACTTTAACGGCGTTCGCAAAAATTCTTTGCCTGTTTGCGGTGTTCTGGTGCGAACCAAAGCGGGGGGGGGGGGGGTTGTGTTCGCTCATCCCTATTTTACATGTATAATATTTTTACATATTCTAGCGACAAATACAGGAGTTTTGATTTTATTATATAATTTCGTAAGTCTCTCATTCATCCTCTGCACAATATCACTTGAAATACCCACAGTCTTGGAAAACAGTGCAGGATGTCAGGTAGATCTAGGCAGCAGGTAAATCTGTGCTAGTCACCATGCAGATTGATATATAAAGATATAAAGTGCCCCGGTGGCAGTTGTATAGGGATAATGCCAAATATATTCTTAAAAGCATATCTAAACACAAACACTTCAGCCAAATAAGTCAAAAAAGTTTAATACTTTTTTTAAATAGTCTGCACAAAATGGTGATCAGAAACCGGAGACAAACTGCTGAAGACATTGAGAGAATGGGAACATGTTACATAAGGCTAGTAGTTACATAGTTGGTCAGGTTGAAAAAAAGAGAAAAGTCCATCTAGTTCAAGCGATAAAAGGGAAAAAAAAATATCATACAATCCCATATACACAATCCTATACCCACAGTTGATCCAGAGGAAGGGAAAAATTCCTTCCTGATCCCCCGAGAGGCAATCAGATATTCCATGTATCACCTATAAATGTTAGTATCTTGATATATTATGTACATTTAGGAAATAATCCAGTCCTTTTTTAAAACATATCTACTGAGCTGGCCAGAACCAGTAGAGAAACTGTTACTGCCCCTTTAGAAATGTAGGGATCTGCTGCCATCTACTTTCTGTATTTGTATGTGGCTTTGCTGCTTAGTACCACAGACGCTGCTTAATACCACAGAGTTGGTTATAGACAGGGACATTTTCTATCCCTGCTAGCTGGGTCAGAAACCCCATTTGGAGAACTGTGATATTATAAAAAAAGGGGGTTTCCAGGAAGTAGACACAAAATTGGACCACCTGAACATCTATGGAGGAGCTCCTGTTGTATTTTATCCAGCCCAGAAGCAGAGACTATTAGGAAAGTGTTCCTAAATGCACATAGCTTCTGTGTGTATACCAGATAGAGTCTGCCATACAGTAATACATGAATCCAAAACCAGAGCTTGAGAACGTATACAAAGTCACAATATTTAGTTGTCCTTAAGATTTCTAGTCTCTCATCAGATGTTGTGAGCCTATGTGTATATGGGCCTGAATAAAAATTGATTACAAAAACCTCTGAACTGTGTCTTTTCTTTGGGGACAAAGCTTTACCGCATGTGATAAGGATATCATATTACTCATTTGCATAAATTATCGCATGTGGTAAATTAAGTCCAATTCACAAAAAATAAAAAAACGATTATGCGATATTTACCAGGGGGAAAAAAGTGTTGGTAAATATCACATTAAAAACTCCAATTCAAAAATGGACCAGAGAGTAAAAAAGCATGCTATAATTACCACCAGGGTTTAGCTGGCAGAATCACTTGCAGTATTTGTAAAAAAAAAGCCTGGGGCTGTTTTTTTGACAATTAGCTGGGTGCTAAGGAGCGGGCCGAGAAGCCGACAGCTGAATGTAAAAAAAAAAAGCAGACAATTAAAAATGTTGAAAAAAAAAACAGAGTGGGGTGCCCCCCCACCCCAAAGCAACTTGTCCCCATGTTGATGGGGACAAGGGCCTCATCCCCACAACTGTAGCTGGTGGTTGTGGGAGTCTGCGGACAGGGGGCTAGTCAGAATCTGGAAGCCCCCTTTAAGAAGGGGGTCCCCAGATCCCGGCCACCCCCATGTGAATGAGTGTCGGTTGGTTACATAGTACCCCTACCCATTTACCAAAAAAGTGTCACAAAGTAATAAAAACCCACAGTTTTGACAATTCCTTTATTAAAAAATACAAAAATAGTGTCCCCCGATGTAAAGCCACCGTCAATCACGTTGCACGTCAGACACGATAAAGAAAAAAACAAAGACGCTCCCGCCGTTGATGAAGGCTGGCTGCCTACTGCAGGCTCCACGTCTGACATTTTTTATATGGGTAAGGGGTGGGGCCACCTGGCTACGTCACCTGGCAGTTCCTGCTCCCTTGTGACATCACGGACAGGTGCACGCTGGGTTGGTGTCGTCACAAGGGGTGGACCACCAGGTAATGTAGCCAGGTGGCCCTGCCCCTTACCTATATAAGAAATGTCAGATGGCGGAGCCTGCAGTAGGCAGCCAGCCTTCATCGCCAGTTGTTTTTTTCTTTTTCGGGTCTGGCGGGCGACGTGATTGACGGTGGATTTACATCAGGGGACACTATTTTTGTATTTTTTATTAAAGGAATTGTAAAAAACTGTGTTTTTTTTGCTTTGTGACACTTTTTTGGTGAATGGGTAGGGGTACTATGTACCTGATATTCATTCACATACGGGGGGGGGGGATCTGGGGGCCCCTTTCTTAAAGCAAAAAAGTTGTGGGAATAATTTATCGCATTAAGCTGATTGCTAAGGAGTAGCCCTGGAAGCCAGCCGCCACGTCCTTAACAACCAATGACTCATCAGCTGGGCTGGCTCTGCCCCTGCGCCCCAAAGCACCTACCCCCCCCACATTGAGGACATGTGGCCTGGTATTGTTCAGGAGGGGGGGCACTTGCTCATCCTGGTATAGATTTCGGGGGGGGGGTCCCCACTGTGGTTTTTTCAACATTTTTAATTGTCGGCTTTTTTTTTTTTTTATGGAAACCCGCTGACAGCTGATGAGTCATCAGTTGTTAAGGACGTGGCGGCTGGCTTCCAGGCTACTCCTTAGCAATCAGTTTAATGTGATAAATTACTGCATTAACTAATCTCCAAAATGTTTACAAGCTACCAGTTTAGAGTTACAGAGGAGGTCTAGTGCTAGAAAATAATGTTCGTGGTGATACCTCACATGTGTGTTGTGAACACTGTTTACATATCTGGGCATGACCTACATATGTGTTTGCCACTGCATGTGAGCACAGGGGGCGCTATAAAAAAAATTGTTATTATTTATTCTATTACTTTTTGTTCATTTTTATCACTTTTATTGCTGTCACAAGAAATGAAAACATCGCTTGTGACAACAATAAGGCATGACAGGTCCTCTTTATAGAGAGATCTGTGGTCAGTAAGACTCCACGTCTCTCCTCTACAACGGAAAGCATAAGATTGAAAAAAAAACAATGATCTAATGCTTTCCAAAAAAAAAAAGGCCTTACATCGGTCGTGAATCAGAAGTGACATCATGATGTCGCTCTGGGCCTCCTAGGCCATAGGGATGAGTGGAGGCCATCTTTCCTCTGCTTGTCTCTATGGTCAGCTGCCGCCACCATCTGAATGGTTCCCGGGCTTGCCGGTGAGTCAGGAAATCCCGATAACCATCGGAGAATGGCAAGGGGAAGGGGGTGCGGCGACGACCCCTCCCACTGCTTCTAAAAGTGATTCAGCGGCTAATCAGCTGTTTGGATCACTTTTATCAGAAAGAGCAGCGGCTGCAGCCATAACCTCTGTATTAAACTGCAAAGTCATGAAGTAAATCTCCAGTTAGATGGACGGCAAGTGGATATGATGCATGGTATAACTTCACCTGCAGTTACATCTAGCTTTGTACATCTCATAAACATACAGTATATAGCTGACTTATGTACTGTTTTGTCTGTTTCCTGATATTGGTAACCCAATATGCAAGGGCATTAACTGATTTAACTTGCTTTATGTAAAAGCCAAACAATTAATCTGTTTATCCACCCAGTATCAGTGACTGTTAATAAGCAGCTCACATACTGCAATTGTGTTTGGAGAAAACCAATGTTCTCTTTCATAAGTATTATGTAATGTAATATTGATTTTTGTAATAATTAATATTATTACATATTAGTTTTAGTGTACTAGCATTTGTTCCTTTTCTGATATGCTGCCCTTTTCGTTACATACTGTATTAGCTCTGCTTAAGAATTTGACATCTGTTTACCTTTGTCATTTATTTATATGATATTCTTATGCAGCTTAGCAAGAAGAATGCGCACGCCATGGCTACTAGCATTTATATAACATATCTTTACAACCAGTCTTGGGTCAGTTTTAAAAGTAAATAAACTTTCCAGATCTTTTTGGATTATCAGAATTAAGTATACTGTCTAAAAGACACTCCGAAAAAGGACACTTGTCTGTTTCTCTTAAAGTGGATGTAAACCCTCACATATACCCAGTGAGGTAAACAGCCTCAGATGATACAGAGAGACAAAACAAATCTCCCTATATAAGTTTTACTTGTATATCTGCTGTCTTCAGCTTGCTACTGTATATTAGTTACATAGTAGGTGAGGTTGAAAAAAGACACAAGTCCATCAAGTCCAACCTATGTGTGCGATTATGTGTCAGTATTACATTACATATCCCTGTATGTTGCGGTCATTCAGGTGATTATCTAATAGTTTCTTGAAGCTATCAATGCTCCCCGCTGAGACCACCGCCTGTGGAAGGGAATTCCACATCCTTGCCGCTCTTACAGTAAAGATCCCCCTACGTAGTTTAAGGTTAAACCTCTTTTCTTCTAATTGTAATGAGTGGCCACGAGTCTTATTAAACTCTCTTCTGCAAAAAAGTTTCATCCCTATTGTGGGGTCACCAGTACAGTATTTGTAAATTGAAATCATATCCCCTCTCAAGCGTCTCTTCTCCAGAGAGAATAAGTTCAGTGCTCGCAACCTTTCCTCATAACTAAGATCCTCCAGACCCTTTATTAGCTTTGTTGCCCTTCTTTGTACTCGCTCCATTTCCAGTACATCCCTCCTGAGGACTGGTGCCCAGAACTGGACAGCATACTCCAGGTGCGGCCGGACCAGAGTCTTGTAGAGCGGGAGAATTATCATTTTATCTCTGGAGTTGATCCCCCTTTTAATGCATGCCAATATTCTGTTTGCTTTATTAGCAGCAGCTTGGCATTGCATGCCATTGCTGAGCCTATCATCTACTGGGACCCCCAGGTCCTTTTCCATCCTGGATTCCACCAGAGGTTCTCCCCCCAGTGTATAGATTGCATTCATATTTTTGCCACCCATATTCTTTAACAAGTTGCCGCCTGCCCACCGTCAAATGACGGAGTGGCAGTGAGGCTCTCGTTCTGGGCGGACGTCATATGTCGGCCCATTCAAACAGGGCATGTGCGCAATCGGGTGCGCGCAGCCCTGCACTGTCAGTGGCGGCGTGTCCCCGTGACACAGCATGTCACCAACAGGGGTGAACAGCCATTGGACATGGCTGTTTACCATGTGATCGGCCTTAATTAAGTCACGGACAATCACAAATGGTACTTCCCGCTTAAAGGATTTTGCAGAATGGCAGAAATAAATAGGGTTCGGCCCAGAACCTCTGGCTGCAGTGGGAAAATCATAGTTTGTTGCAGTATTAGCAGGGCTTTTTTTCTCAGACAATAGGTGCAGGAACTCTCCTTTTCCGAGTCACCCCTTTTCCCTGCCCCTACCCACTTCCAAGCACAGTCCCTTGGTTCCATCCCCTACCCACCTCCCAGTACCACCCCTTCTAGACAATACAGAACCAAGTATCATTTTGTGGTGCTAAATAATTTGTATTTAATTTGGTAATGATATCAATAAAAACAGTAAAATAGATCCCCTTCAGTCAGCAACAATAGATCCCCCTAACAACAATGTACCACCCACAACAAAATCCCCCCCCAGCAACAACAGACTCCCGGCAGCATCAACAGATCTCAGCACAGCCAGCATTAATAGATTCTCTGGCAGCCATCAACAATAGACCCCTCCCCCTGCAGTAGATCTCCTTCAGCAACAACTGACCCCCCCAGCAACAAAAGACCCACCCTTAGCAACAATAGGTCCCCCTCCAGCAACAATAGACCTCCTCAGCATCAATAGACCCCCCTGCAAAAATAGATCCCCTCCAGCTAGAATAGATCACCCAGCAGTGAGCAACAATACCCTGCAGCACACCCCAGCACCCCTTACCATTACATACAGTCAGTCCAGGAGGTGCCGGAACTGCGTTCCTCCACATTCCCGCTGAAAAAAAGCCCTGAGTATTAGGATCAACACAGGGGGTGCCTTCATTATTCATGAATTATGAAAAAAACGGTTGCAATATCCAGACCTGTTCCTCACCTAACCTAGAATTACACAGACTTTTCATCAAACTAGGTTTGTACCTGTCTCCAACCCAGTCCCCTGGCTCACAATAAATAATACAGATGTAAACAAGTATGAGGGAAATATATCATTTTATTAATCTTTGTACAATACAGGAAAATAAACCCATCATTCACAATGGCATAATATATATGGTAAAATTCTCACACTACAATCACTTATTTGTTATTTTGACTTATTGGTTATTTTGTCTTATGTCCAACTTTATATGCATGCAAATTTACCAACTGTTGTTATTTTTTATATTCTGAATACTCTTCCACCTTATACTGCTTGCAACACTACAATGAGCAATTATCGATTTGGCCTCACATTTGTGGAAATGATAAGGCAATGACAAAAACAACTTTGATCAAATCTGATTCAAACCTCCTGGTTTCAATTCTGTTTGAGAGATTTGGGGTTCTAACTTTATTTTTTCCAGCCTGAACACTGAGAAAGTAGCGAAGCCAGAGAGTCTACATAACAGCCAGGCAACTAACATTTTTCAGAAGGTGATCACTTGGTATTTCTGTCATGATATGTTTACAGATTAAATTTAGAATTAGAAAATGGTGAGCACAGATGGGTAATTTGAGTCCATAAAAACATTCAGTTTTAAAAAAAATTAAACATACTGTACTTCTCAAAGCATAATGAAATGAAAACGTAGACTGCAACTGAGACTGTTTCATTGTGAGCTGAGAAGTGGGTTTTAAAAAGAATGAAGTCTTTTCAGAGATTTTTGAGATATGCATTCATAATAAACATAATATTTTGAAAATGTTGTATGTGAAATTTGCATCTCTATATGTACTGTACATTGAAGCGCAAGATTCTGTTTCCTAATTCACAGTCCTACACTTCAAACCTATGCAATTGCTTTATATCCCAATTTAGCTCTCACTGGCCTAATCTGGCAATGACTATCTCATCATTATACACTACTCTGTACATTTAATCTCTTTGTAATTTGACTGCGTGTTCATGTAAGACATAAGAAGTCATAGCGTGCAGAAAAGCAACTAATTTAAGAATTTTTGTGACTAAAGAAAATTTATTTTAACTTATTTAAGCATTTCAGACTTTTATAAAGGTTTGAAGTTGTGGTGGAGACGGTGAATAATTCTTTCTTCAGTTTCTTTTCTTCAGTGGGTAGAATATATTATATCCAACTCTGAAAAAAAAGATTATTTTCTAGTCAGCAGTTCATTTGTGAATTAGAATTCTATATTTCATATGTGAACATCTGCTACATGTAAGGCCTACAAATGTAGGTAATAAGAGAGAACCATGCCCATACTAACTTACAATACTATGGAAAATTCCATTTTTGTGTAGACATAGGGGTGAAAGTAGGGTCTCAGACTGACTTTCTTACTTTAACATTATTTTTGAGGCTGCTACTTAAGGCCCCTTTCACACTACTGCGATGTAAAAAATCGGGGATTTTGCTGCAATTTTAAATTGATTTTGCCGTGATTTCAGGGAATGCCTGTGTAAACTTGAGGTATATGGACCTCAACCCACATGAAAGTCGGACCAAAGTAGTACAGGGACTACTGTGAAGTCGGCATGACTTGAAGTCGCACATATATGAATGGTTATCATTGGAAATCACGGGGAACAACTTGTCGCACAAGTGTGAAAGGGGCCTAAGTGTTCAATATATTGCTGGAACAGGATTTTTCAGAAAACTGTCCTCTATGATTTACACACCTTTCTGTACCCTGCACCCTCCTACCCTCCTCCCTGCATTTGTTCAATATCTACAGTAAATCTTCAAAAGACGCCCCTAGACTGAGCCTGAGTTTGTCGGTGTGCTTTTGGAACTGAAAACTGGGCAGGCTAGTGGCTCCTCTGGGGGTTATCACTACATTTGCTGGTGCTGATTCATTTTTGTAACCTATTGTGCACTATCACACTAGATTCTACTCTAATGTACACAACCTATTTGTTCCCTTTGTTACTTGTAAAGCTTTTTTTGTATGCATAATGATGTGGAGAGCTTTGTTCATACTAAAATAACAACACTCAAAACAAACTAATAATAAAAACAACTGGTTAGTTAGCCAGACCTTGGATATGCCTCATGTCAGTAGTGCAACCCCATGTTACCATGCCCCCAGTGGCATATCATCCAAATGTGCAAGGTGTTCACTGCAAACAGGCCCCTGGGGGGGGGGGGGCACTGTGACACACCCTGCACACATGGATGATTGTCCCCTGGTTTACAGCTGAGATTATTGGTGCAGCGGGAGGGACAGCTGTGAGCACCGATCTCCGTGCATAGCTTTTTGGCTGACAGCAACTTCTCCTCCTCTCCCTTCCGCGGCTGTAATGGTAATAAATTTAAAAGAGCTAATAAAAGCCCTGGGTGGCTTAACACCAACGTAAAAATTCATATAAAAGCAAAGGAGAAGGCCTTCAACATCATCATCAGCATTCCAACTGTACAAAGAATGCAATAAGAAATGTAAGGGTGTAATCAGGGCGGCTAAGATAGAACATGAAAGGCACATAGAGGAGGAGCATAAGAAAAATCCCAAGAAATTCTTTAGATGCATAAATAGTAAAAGAGGAAGGACAAATCATATTGGCCCCATAAAGAATGATGAAGGGATTCTGGTTACAAAGGATGGTGAGATGGCGAAGGTTTTGAATGTATCCTTCTCAGTCTTCACGAGGGAAATGGGGGGGCTTCAGTAAAACTACAATGTTTATCCTCATGAGACATCACAGAAAGCACCACCATGGTTAACAGAGGATAAAATCAGAAACAGACTTGAAAACTTTACCTAAATAAGTCACCGGGACCAGATGGCTTGCACCCGATGGCTTGCAGTCCTTAAGGAACTCAGTCAAGTAATCGCCAGACCGTTGTTCCTAATTTTTACAAACAGTCTACTAACTGGTATGGTACCAGCTGATTGGTGCTACATTGGCTTTCCTCCAATCTTTACAAAAGGACCAATATATATCCCTGGGAACTACAGACCAGTTAGCCTAACATCAACAGTATGCAAGCTCTTTGAAGTAATGATAAGGGACTATATACAAGATTTTCGTAATAAAAACAGTATCATTAGCAGTAATCAGCATGGATTCATGAAAAATCTTTCTTGCCAAACAAATATACTAACCTTCTATGAGGAGGTGAGCTGCCATCTCGATGAAGGAAGGCCCGTAGACGTAGTGTATATGGATTTTGCAAAGGCATTTGATTCAGTTAACCACAAACGTTTACTATAGAAGCTAAGGTCTGTCGGCATGGACAAAAGGGTGAGTACCTGGATTGAAACCTGGCTACAGGGGCGAGTTCAGAGGGTAGTGATAAATGGGGAGTACTTGGAATGGTCCAATATGGAAAGCGGGGTCCCTCAGGGTTCTGTACTGGGACCAATGAATTTAATTTATTCATAAATGACCTGGAGGATGGGATAAACAGCTCAATCTCAGTATTTGTGGACGATACTAAGTTAAGCAGGGCAATAGGTTTCCGGATGTGGAAACCTTGCAAGAAGATCTGAACAAATTAATAGGGTGGGCAACTACATGGTAAATGAGGTTTAATGTGGAAAAATGTAAAATAATGCATTTAGGTGGCAAAAACATGAATGCAATCTACTCACTAGGGGGAGAACCTCTGAGGGAATCTAGGATGGAAAAGGACCTGGGGTCCTAGTAGAAGACAGGCTCAGCAACGGCATGCAACGCCAAGCTGCTGCAAGCAAAGCCAAGAAAATATTGGCACGCATTAAAAAGGGAATTAACTCGAGATAAAACGATAATGCTCCCACTCTACAAGACTCAGGAAAGATGTGCTGGAAATGGAGAGAGTACAGAGAAGGGCAACAACGCTAGTAAAGGGACTGGAGGATCTTAGTTATGAGGAAAGATTACAAGCACTGTACCTATTCTCTCTGGAGAATAGACACTTGAGAGGGGACATGATTTCAATGTATAATTGCCATACTGGTGACTAGGGATGAGCTTCGAGTTCGTGTCGAACCCATCTTCGACTCAAACATCGCCTGTTCGACCATTCGTCGAATTGCGAACGTTATGGGCCGTTTGCGCCAAATATGAGCGGCGCGTCACGGCCCATAATTCCATAATTTACTGCGGCATAATTCAGAGCGTCTGCTTGCTGTGAGGGTGGACACTGGTGAGGATCCATCAACATAGAGCCCGTACAAGTATCAGATTAACCTCTTGGGCGCCACCTTTGGTCTCCTGATTCAAGGATCTGTGGAGGTATAGATCCTCGTTTGCCTTGGCTCTGGTATCTTTTCCTCCCTCTCCACTCCGACCGCCCCTAGTAAGGGATACATTTCGGAGGGCCAGCCTGGTTTGTCCTTTGTGTGGGACTATGCCCATGTTTCCCCTCGTGCCACCATTGGACCCATCTATTTGCGCTGGTGCATTTACTCACCCCGTCGGGCTTTGGGCCCCACAGGCTGACAGCTGCAATATTTAAACTGCTTTTATAGTCAAAATCTGGACAGAAAATCCACTCTAGTACTACACAGTTCATGCGACGGTTGTAGGTTCTGCGATAAAATCGCATACACCCCTGATGAAGAAATAGCATTTTCGAAACGCGTTGGGTCTTTTCTGTTGTGCTCACCTCCAACATAACAGATCTTTGCGATTTACTAGCTGTCTTTTTTTGTAATGTTATTATATGATTAGTCCTTTCCAGTATTCATTCATGATATTTTGTGATATGTATAGTGTATATATGTGCTCATTATTTTAAACCTATGTTTCTTAATAAAAATTTATATACTTTTTACACTACTCTCATACCTCATTGCGCTATTTATCCCTTTCCAAATATCCCACCTAGACGAAATTTTATTTTTTCAATGTCTTGTTACTTGGGATGTGGGATAATCTAGTGCGTACTCTGTGACATTGAGCACTTTTTCAATTATTCTCTGATCCTATTAGTACCACATGCAGGCAGCAGCAGTATTTACAGTTAGTGTACTGTGTCCTCTGCACAGTGTGCACCTAAAGCTACCTGAAGACAATTGCTGGTGTTCTGATCCTATTAATACCACAGGCAGGCAGCTGCAGTATTTACAGTTAGTGTACTGTGTCCTCTGCACAGTGTGCACTTAAAGCTACCTGAAGAAAATTGCTGGTGTTCTTCTGATCCTATTAGTACCACAGGCAGGCAGCTGCAGTATTTACAGTTAGTGTACTGTGTGCTCTGCACAGTGTGCACCTAAAGCTACCTGAAGACAATTGCTGGTGTTCTGATCCTATTAATACCAGAGGCAGGCAGCTGCAGTATTTACAGTTAGTGTACTGTGTCCTCTGCACAGTGTGCACCTAAAGCTACCTGAAGACAATTGCTGGTGTTCTGATCCTATTAATACCAGAGGCAGGCACCTGCAGTATTTACAGTTAGTGTACTGTGTCCTCTGCACAGTGTGCACCTAAAGCTACCTGGAGACAATTGCTGGTGTTCTGATCCTATTAATACCACAGGCAGGCAGCTGCAGTATTTACAGTTAGTGTACTGTGTCCTCTGCACAGTGTGCACCTAAAGCTACCTGAAGAAAAATTGCTGGTGTTCTTCTGATCCTATTAGTACCACAGGCAGGCAGCTGCAGTATTTACAGTTAGTGTACTGTGTGCTCTGCACAGTGTGCACCTAAAGCTACCTGAAGACAATTGCTGGTGTTCTGATCCTATTAATACCAGAGGCAGGCAGCTGCAGTATTTACAGTTAGTGTACTGTGTCCTCTGCACAGTGTGCACCTAAAGCTACCTGAAGACAATTGCTGGTGTTCTGATCCTATTAATACCAGAGGCAGGCAGCTGCAGTATTTACAGTTAGTGTACTGTGTCTTCTGCACAGTGTGCACCTAAAGCTACCTGAAGACAATTGCTGGTGTTCTGATCCTATTAATACCAGAGGCAGGCACCTGCAGTATTTACAGTTAGTGTACTGTGTCCTCTGCACAGTGTGCACCTAAAGCTACCTGAAGACAATTGCTGGTGTTCTGATCCTATTAATACCACAGGCAGGCAGCTGCAGTATTTACAGTTAGTGTACTGTGTCCTCTGCACAGTGTGCACCTAAAGCTACCTGAAGAAAAATTGCTGGTGTTCTTCTGATCCTATTAGTACCACAGGCAGGCAGCTGCAGTATTTACAGTTAGTGTACTGTGTGCTCTGCACAGTGTGCACCTAAAGCTACCTGAAGACAATTGCTGGTGTTCTGATCCTATTAATACCAGAGGCAGGCAGCTGCAGTATTTACAGTTAGTGTACTGTGTCCTCTGCACAGTGTGCACCTAAAGCTACCTGAAGACAATTGCTGGTGTTCTGATCCTATTAATACCAGAGGCAGGCAGCTACAGTATTTACAGTTAGTGTACTGTGTCCTCTGCGCAGTGTACACCTAAAGCTACCTGAAGACAATTGCTGTTGTTCTGATCCTATTAATACCACAGGCAGCCAGCTGCAGTATTTAGAGTTAGTGTACTGTGTCCTCTGCACAGTGTGCACCTACAGCTACCTGAAGACAATTGCTGGTGTTCTTCTGATCCTATTAGTACCACAGGCAGGCAGCTGCAGTATTTACAGTTAGTGTACTGTGTGCTCTGCACAGTGTGCAACTAAAGCTACCTGAAGACAATTGCTGGTGTTCTGATCCTATTAATACCAGAGGCAGGCAGCTGCAGTTTTTACAGTTAGTGTACTGTGTCCTCTGCACAGTGTGCACCTAAAGCTACCTGAAGACAATTTCTGGTGTTCTGATCCTATTAATACCAGAGGCAGGCACCTGCAGTATTTACAGTTAGTGTACTGTGTCCTCTGCACAGTGTGCACCTAAAGCTACCTGAAGACAATTGCTGGTGTTCTGATCCTATTAATACCACAGGCAGGCAGCTGCAGTATTTACAGTTAGTGTACTGTGTCCTCTGCACAGTGTGCACCTAAAGCTACCTGAAGAAAAATTGCTGGTGTTCTTCTGATCCTATTAGTACCACAGGCAGGCAGCTGCAGTATTTACAGTTAGTGTACTGTGTGCTCTGCACAGTGTGCACCTAAAGCTACCTGAAGACAATTGCTGGTGTTCTGATCCTATTAATACCAGAGGCAGGCAGCTGCAGTATTTACAGTTAGTGTACTGTGTCCTCGGCACAGTGTGCACCTAAAGCTACCTGAAGACAATTGCTGGTGTTCTGATCCTAATAATACCAGAGGCAGGCAGCTACAGTATTTACAGTTAGTGTACTGTGTCCTCTGCACAGTGTGCACCTAAAGCTACCTGAAGACAATTGCTGGTGTTCTGATCCTATTAATACCACAGGCATCCAGCTGCAGTATTTAGAGTTAGTGTACTGTGTCCTCTGCACAGTGTGCACCTACAGCTACCTGAAGACAATTGCTGGTGTTCTGGTTATATAAATACCACAGGCAGCCAGCTGCAGTATTTACAGTTAGTGTACTGTGTCCTCTGCACAGTGTGCACCTAAAGCTACCTGAAGAAAATTGCTGGTGTTCTTCTGATCCTATTAGTACCGCAGGCAGGCAGCTGCAGTATTTACAGTTAGTGTACTGTGTCCTCTGCACAGTGTGCACCTAAAGCTACCTGAAGACAATTGCTGTTGTTCTGATCTTATTAATACCACAGGCAGACAGCTGCAGTATTTACAGTTAGTGCACTGTGTCCTCTGCACAGTGTGCACCTAAAGCTACCTGAAGACAATTGCTGGTGTTCTGATCCTATTAATACCACAGGCAGGCAGCTGCAGTATTTACAGTTAGTGTACTGTGTGCTCGGCACAGTGTGCACCTAAAGCTACCTGAAGAAAATTGCTGTTGTTCTGATCCTATTAATACCACAGGCAGCCAGCTGCAGTATTTAGAGTTAGTGTACTGTCTCCTCTGCATGTCGACCTGACATGCAGTTTGTTGGCAAGCGTACCTAAAAGACCCACACCAAAGAACAAAGCGGACCTCTCCTTGCTCCTCATCAGCTGGGATCTCCAACCCCACTATACCTTTAGTCCTCTCTGAGACCTGCACTGAGAGGAATGAAGGTGTAGAATTAGGTGTGTCACAGCCAAGTACTTGCGGGCAATCTGCTATCAGTCAGATTGTACCAGGCAAATTTCCCTGCCCCAGCTGCTGCACCACCGAAAGAAGTTCGCTCTCAGCCATCCACATGCCCAGCGGTTGAATGCTAGCTCGGCTAAATTGCTAGCACTTCAACTGCTGCCTTTTAAGTTGGTAGACTCTGCCCCCTTCCGTGAGTTTGTGGAATGTGTGGTTCCTCAGTGGTAGGTTCCCAAACGCCACTTTTTCTCACAGAAGGCGATTCCGGCTCTCTACCGGCATGTGGAAGGCAATGTCTTGGCCTCGCTGGACAGGGCGGTCAGCGGTAAGCTGCATATTACCGCTGACTCATGGTCCAGCAGGCATGGACAGGGGCGTTACCTATCTTTCACCATGCACTGGGTGACTCTTCTGGCAGCTGGGAAGGATGCAGGACAGGGTGCAGTAGTGTTGGCGTTCAAGGGGCTACGCAAGCACGCAGGCAAAAAGATGCTATGCGGTGCTTGAGCTGGTGTGCTTGGGGGACAGGAGCCACACTGGGGCAGAGATTCTGGCAGTTCTACAGGGGCAGGTTCAGAGGTGGTTGACGCCACGCCAGCTTAAGCCAGGTATGGTGGTTTGCGACAATGGCACCTACCTCCTCTCCGCTCTCCGACAGGGACAACTGACCCATATGCCCTGTTTGGCTCTCCTCCTTAACTTGGTGGTGCAGCGGTTCTTGGGCAGGTACCCGGGCTTACAGGATGTCCTGAGGCAGGCCAGGAATGTCTGTGTCCATTTCTGCAGGTCATATAATGCCAGTGCTCGGCTGGCTGACCTCCAAAAGGAATTTAACCTGCCCAAGAACCTCCTAATCTGTGACATGCCCACCAGGTGGAACTCAACGATGGCCATGCTGCAGCGGCTGTACACGAAGCAGAGGACCATCAATGAGTATCTATGCGACTATGGCACCAGGACAGGGTCAGGGGAGCTTGTTTTTTTTTTCACGCCAGTGGGCTATGATCAGGGATGCATGCACTGTCCTGTCACCATTTGAGGAGGCCACGAAGATGGTGAGCAGTGACAGTGCATGCATCAGTGACATTGTCCCTCTTGTCCACCTGTTGGAGCACACGCTGCGTGGAATAATGGACAGGGCACTTGAGGCAGAACAGAGGGAGGAAGAGGAGGACTTCCTTACCTTTCAAGGCCCCCTTTTTCCAGACAGTGTTCTTGCGTGCCCGCCGATCACACAGGAAGATGACGAGGAGGAGGAGGAGGAGAATTGTGTTAGCATGGAGGTGGAGCCTGGCACTCAGCATCAGCAGCAGTCTTCAAGGGATCATTTAAACCCATGGACTTGTAAGTGGCTGGGAGGAGGTGGCTGTGGATCATGTCGTCCTTAGTGACCCAGAGGACTCTGGACCGAATGCCTCAGCAAACCTACGCTGCATGGCCTCCCTGATCCTGCAAAGCCTGCGGAAGGATCCTCGTATTCGTGGTATCAAGGGGAGGGATCATTACTGGCTGGCAACCCTCCTTGATCCACGTTACAAGGGTAAGGTTGCGGACCTTATCTTGCCGTTGCAGAGGGAGCAGAGGATGAAACATCTTCGGGAGGCCTTGCAGAAAGGTTTGTGCAACGCGTTTCCAGAGCCTGGGAGGTTACAATTTCCTGGTCCCCTTGGACAACGTGTTGCTGAGGCTTCGGTCAGTCACAGAAGGAGCAGTGGAGAAGGTGGCCGTCTGACCGATGCGTTCAGACAAAGACAATTATTTAGTCCGCAGCCCCAAGGTATGATCGGTTCCAGCAACCATCGCCAGCGTCTGATTCACATGGTGCAGGATTACCTAGGTGCAAATGAGACTTGGACACCTTTCCTACCGAAAATCCTCTGGGTTACTGGTCTTGAGGATGGATCACTGGCCAGAACTTGCACTGTATGCAATTGAGATACTGGCCTGTCCTGCATCCAGCGTTCTTTCTCAACGCACATTCAGTGCTGCTGGAGGCTTTGTAACCGATCACAGGGTATCCACCGAATCGGTCGATCGGCTGAGCTTCATAAAAATGAATCAGTCTTGGATCACCAGCTACCAAGCATCTGATGCTGATGTAACCGAATATTTTTTTTTTTAATGTAAGATCCCTTCAAGACTGCCTATGCTGATGCTGAGTGACTATCCTGTTATGCTGAGTGACAATCATCTTCCTCCTCAATTTTCATGCTGATAGCTTGTAAGAACATTTTTGGTTCTGGGCACCACCACCAGTGGCTAAGGCCCAATTTTTCTGCCCCTGTTTAACAGGGGCGTGCAAATACAATTTTTGATGCAATACTTTGCAGCAGGGCTCATTCCTGCACTCCAACTATAGTATCTGTGAGGGGTTGCAGTGTTGTGGCACCAGCACCAGTGCCCAAGGCCCAATTTTTCAGCCCCTGTTCAACAGGGGCGTATAATTACAATTTTTGATGCAATACTTTGCAGTAGGGCTCATTCCTGCGCTCCAACTATAGTATCTGTGAGGGATTGCAGTGTTGTGGCAGCAGTGGCTAAGGTCCAATTTTTCTGCCCGTTTAACAGTGGCGTGTAATTACAATTTTTGATGCAATACTTTGCAGCAGGGCTCATTCCTGCGCTCCAACTAGAGTATCTGTGAGGGGTTACAGTGTTGTGGCACCAGCACCAGTGCACAAGGCCCAATTTTTCTGCCCCTGTTTAACTGGGGGGTATAATTACAATTTTTGATGCAATACTTTGCAGCAGGGCTCATTCCTGCGCTCCAACTAGAGTATCTTTGAGGGGTTTCAGTGTTGTGGCACCAGCACCAGTGCCCAAGGCCCAATTTTTCTGCCCCTGTTTAACAGGAGCGTGTAATTACAATTCTTGATGCAATACTTTGCAGCAGGGCTCATTCCTGCGCTCACCAAGAGTAACTGTGAGGGCTTACAGTGTTGTGGCAACACCACCACCATCACCACCACCAAAGGCCCAATTTTTCTGCCCCTGTTCAACAGGTGCATGTAATTACAATTCTTGATATAATATTTCACAGCAGGGCCCGTTCCAGCGTCCACCGAGAGTAACTGTAAGGACTTACAGTGTTGTGGCACCAGCACCACCACCACCACCAAAGGCCCAATTTTTCTACCACTGTTCAACACTGGCATGTAATTACAATTCTTGATCTAATATTTCACAGCAGGGCCCGTTCCTGCGCCAACCAAAAGTAACTGTGAGGGCTTACAGTGTTGTGGCAACACCAACACCTAAGGCCCCAATTTCTGCAGAGTATATAGGGCAGGCCCCTACTTTCAAACATCCAACTTACAAACGACTCCTACTTGAAAACGGAAGGAGACAACAGGAAGTGAGATGAAATCTACCCCTAGGAAGGGAAATTCTCTCCTGTAATGTGGGAAAAACGTGTCTCCTCCCAACTGATGCTTTATCACCAATCCTTGTTTCACTAAAAACCCCAAATTTTCAAAAAACATTTGTCATTGGGACAGAAAGTGAGGTGAAATCTTCTGAAGAGGACCACAGACAGCAAAACAAATGTTACAGGGGTGATAACCCTTCTCTATGTTTTCCAAAAAGCTTAAAAATAGATTTTTTGGCTGGAGCTACACTTTAAAAATGTACCAGTTCAAAATTACAAACAGATTCTACTTAACAACAAACCTACAGTCCCTGTCTTGTTTGCACCGCCTGTATACTGCTGTTCAGAGTATATAGGGCCTGGGGGCCCCAAGCCTTTCCTTTTTTTAATTTGGGTGTGGGGTTCCCCAAAGGGCCTGGTAATGGACTGGGGGGGGGGGTACCCATGCCGTTTGTCTCACTGATTTTTCACTGATTTTCATCCATATTGCCGGGACCCGACATTACATTAAAGCAGTTTTAAATGACTTTTATTCCTTTAAAAATGTCATTTTGTGCAGGGACTGTTCTAAGCACAGGAAACATGCGCCACTTTACAGGCATACTATAGACACCCCCCAGGTACGATATTTAAAGGAATATTTCACTTTTTTTTTTTTCACTTTAAGCATCATTAAAATCACTGCTCCCGAAAAAACAGCCGTTTTTAAAACTTTTTTTGCATTGATACATGTTCCCTGGGGCAGGACTCGGGTCCCCAACCCCAAACCCTTTTTAGGACAATAACTTGCATATTAGCCTTTAAAATTTGTACTTTTGATTTTGAACGTTTGAGTTCCATAGACTTTAACGGGGTTCTAAAGTTCGCGCAAACTTTCGGTCCGTTCGCAGGTTCTGGTGCAAACCGAACCGGGGGGGTGTTCGGCTCATCCCTACTGGTGACCCCACAATAGGGATAAAACTTTTCCGCCAAAGGGCATTTAAATATATACTACCCACCTCCATACACTCCGCACTCCTCTTCTGCACTAATTCCCACCTCCATACACTCCGCACTCCTCTCCTGGACATACTACCCACCTCCATACACTCCTCTTCTGCACAAACTACCCATCACCATACACACCGTACTCCTCTCCTGCACATACTTCCCAACACTATACACTACGCACTGTACATTCCCTATTTAACATTACTGCATTCTGCATTGTCATCTCAGACTCCATTAAACCACACCCCTTTAAGCCACGCCCAATATGTAGCACAATTTAAGCCATGCCCATATTTTGCAGCAGCGTGCTGTGCGCGCTGTTTTAAGAAAAACGATACGAAAGGCCCACTCTTTATTTTGCACACGTGCCCACTCATTTCATTAATGGGCCCCTGCATGCCTCCATACCTTGTTTGTGACCAGTTATTCTGACGATCCTGAGTCTCTGATCTCAAAAGCCAGGAGGTTTGAAGAACTTGCTGCCCAGACTCATACAAGAAACACTGTCCTGTGAACACTGTAATAGAATCTGTAAAGGAACAGACTTGTGATTAAAAAAAAAGTTTTATGAAAAAAAAAATAATGAAGAAATAATTCTGGCTTTCTGTGTTCAACAGTTCAAATCATGAGGAGCATTCACCTAGACTGAGATGTTATTGTAGAGTTCAGGACTGCCATATCAGCTACCTGATTTTGTGGATCTGGGTGGCCCCCCTTGTTAAAGGGGGCTTCCAGATTCCGATAAGCCCCCTGCCCACAGACCGCCACAACCACCAGGCCAGGTTTGTGGGAAAGAGGCCCTTTTCCCTAACGACATGGGAACAAGGTGCCTTGGGGGGGAGGGCAGGGAAGCACCCCCCATACATAGTACCCCTACTCATTCACCAAAAAGTACTCAAAGAGTTAATAAAAACACACCAGTGTTTGACAAGTACTTTATAAAGAAAAACATAAGAACTCTGACCCAAATGGATAAAAAACGATGCCCGCTGAACACAACTGTTCCCGTTCAGGAACTCAGCCGAATGACAGATAAACATAGGGGCGGGGTTACCTGGTGATGTAACTGGGTGACCCCGCCCCCATGTCTACCTTTCAGGCAGTGTTTTGTTTTGTTTTGTTTTTTTCGTTTGGGTCAGCATTTTATTTTAATTTTTTAATAAAGGACTTGACAAAAACTGGTATTGTGTTTATGGTGAATGAGTAGGGGTACAATGTAATCGATACTCATTAACATAGGAGGGGTGGGATCTGGGGCTTCCAGATTTAAATATGTCTCCCCCCGCACCCCCCCAACCATCGGACCATGGTTGTGGGGAAGAGGTCCTTGTCCCCATTAGCATGAGGACAAGGTGCTTTGGGGGGGAGTCCCCCTGCCCCAAAGTACCCCTCCCTTGATGAGGGCATGTTGCCTGGTATCATTCGTTCCCCCCTTTCCTGGCCTGCAGGGTTACATGCTCAGATAAGGGTCTGGTATGGATTTTGAGGGGGGGCTCCCATGCCAATTTTTTTTTTTTGGCGTGGTTCCCCTTAAAATCCATACCAGACCCGAAGGGCCTGGCATGGATGGGGGACCCCCCACTCTGTTTTTTTTCTAAATTTTTATTTGTCGGCAACACTGTTTACATTCAAATGTCAGCAAGAAAACCTGCTGACAGCTGATGAATCATCGGTTTATAAAGTGGTTCTAAAGGCAGAAGTTTTTTTTATCGTAATGCATTCTGTGTGCAGCAGCCCCCCTAATACTTACCTGAGCCCCATCTTGATCCAGCAATGTTGCACGAGAGACCCGGCTGTCCCTTCTGAATTGGCACAGACACACAGTAGGCACCATTGGCTCTGGCTACTGTCAATCAAAGTCAGTGAGCCAATGAGGAGAGAGAGGGGGCAGGGCCGAGCAGCAGCTCTGTATCTGAATGGACACACAGAGGAGCGGCTTGGCTTGTAACAAGCTGCTTGCTGTGGGGGCACTAGGCAGGAGGGAGGGGCCAGGAGCGCCGGCAAGGGACCAGAGAAGAGGAGGATCTGGGCTTCTTTCTGCAAAACCAACTGCACACAGCAGGAAAGTATAGCATGTTTGTTATTTTTTAATAAAAAAAAAAAACAAGACTTTAGTATGACTTTAAGGAGGCGGTGGCCGGCTTCCCAGCCCACTCCTTAACAACCAGCTAACAACCAGCTATTCTTCTATCCAAATTCGAATCGTTCCGATAATTTGGAATTTGTAAGAAAATTAATAAGCAAAATTAAACTAAATAAATTTCAACAAAATTTGTTACTATTGCCATTCGGAGATTCAGACCGAAACTAATTGCACATGTCTAGTCCTGAAGGCTTCCTTCATCCACACAATTGGTCCAGTGCAGCTGCCTCTCTATAATGATTTTAGCCACGGTCACATGCAGGTTACTACCCTGCACTGTACGTGACAACAGTGAGGAACCACTAACAGTCCACCCAAACACAACAATTTTCATTTAAATATATTCTTCAATTGCCACAAGCCATTTAACTTAAAGAGCTTACAATCTAAGGTCCCTATACTGACATACATACACATAGTAGGGCAAATTTAGACAGGAGACAATTAACCTACTAGCGTGTCTTTGGAGTGGGTACCAAATGCAAACCCAGCTATAACCTTATAATAGTAGTATCAACATCATCACTGTACAACACACAGTCACATAGCTCATGCAGAGAGCAGAGTTGTGGTGGGGACCAAAAAAGCCCTACCCATTACAGACTACCTGCAGAAAGCTACGGGAAGGGCTACGGGAAGGGCTGGATGCTGAGCAATCTCCCTGCATTGAGAGAGCAGCAGTGTCTGGTTTGTATTACAGGAAGCTCCTGCATAGAGGAAAAGTTTCACACCAGGTTACTGCACAATCACGGAAGAAATGAATAAAGCACTCCCAGATTCAAGTAAGAATATACATGATTCTTGAAGTCAAATAATATTTGCTTATTCCGGATCTCAGCTTTAACTATATATGATCAACCTCAAGCAGATCATCACCTAAGGAGAAAAGCCCAGGGAAGAATCGTCTGCTGGACTCCATGGACTGGTAAATACCTGTTCCTTGCAAGTCAAGAGCTATAGTATTAGTAGTTGCTTACAACCCAGTGAAGATCTTCTTTACCAAAATAACATAAAGGAAATAAAACTTACTGGAAAAAAGCCACTTCACTGTAAATCCAAATGATGGAAGATCAGTCAGTTGTTGATATCCAATTAGAGGCGATTCCACAATTGTTTTATTAGTGGAAGATACAGCTGTCAGATATTTGCCTAAAAATGTCCCATTTTTAAAGACAGTATCAATGGTCATTTCAGAGTCAAGATCATTCTTCCACTGACCAGCCAGGTTGCACTGTGTAAAGAAAGAGGGAGTAAATCATTTGTGGTATTCAGACAGGCTGCACCTGTCCAAAAAAATTATAGCAATAGAAATAAGGTTCTAGGTAAAACTTCATTTTGGATAGTGTGGGGAATGGTTAGATCCTCTGTTAAGTTTTAATTTCAGTCTGTGTCCCCGTCGGGTAGTCACCCCTCTCTTTATGACTATAGTCATCAGGAACAAAAATGAGAGGAAATCCACAATTCATTCATAAAACAGGAATTAAAGTGGTTGTAAACCTCAAACATGAAATATGAACGAAGCATATCCCTCCATAGTGTGTACTTGTCTCAATTAGGAGCACTAAGTGTAATTTCTGTCTGCTGTTCCATTCCTCTGCTATAAGCATGTGTCACTTCTGACAAGTTTTTCTGTCACCAAGAGAGAAAAGGTGACAGCGGTGGGAGCTCCAGCTGATTGACAGTCTCAGTTCTGTTCCTGTGAGCTGTGTGGAGGGGGGGTGTGTCTTTTCCCTCCAATCAGCTCACAGAGCTCTCCTCACTGAGCTCTGCAGAGTGTAACTTTAGCTCTCCGCCCCTTTTTTCTGAACTCTCAGACAAGTTTTATAAATTCAGCACTTTGAATGGATGTTGAGAAGAGAAGATTGTAGATAAACAGGCACAACTTATCAACTTATGTAGGAGACTTTGTTTCATCTCTGGGTAACATCCGAGGCCAATCACTTCACTGGGTATATGTTAGGGTTTACAACCACCTTAAAGCTAAACGCCAACTTTTGCTACACTTTATATAGTCCTTTTGGGCCAAGTTGGCCCAAACAAACTATGTCCCTCACTAACATGTGAGACCACTGGATGTGCAGTATAAACTGTATGTAGCTGAGGCTTCATACAGCATACCGCACTGTGTTCCAGGTTCCAGACGAAACTTCCTGTCTCATACCCAGAACACAATAGAGTCTATCTTATTGGCGCTCAGTCAGAGAAAGTGAGGTATTCTAGCAATGAATACAAAGCTTCCTCTGGTTTGCTGAGTCAGAGGTTGTGACATCATCTGTCTGCCTCTCTGACTCAGCCAATCAGAGGAAGCTTTGTTTATACAGTTTATACCGCACATCCAGCGGCCTCACATGTTAGTGAGGGACATCGTTTGTTTGGGCCAGCTTGGTAGCAAAAGTAGCAAAAGCTGGAGTTAAGCTTAAAAGGAAAATACACTAATGAAGACACCTGTAATGTAAACAACTGGCTAAGGCCCCATTCACACTTGTGCGACTTGTCCTGTAACTTGGGACTGCAAAGTTGCATGACAAGTCGTACCCCACGATTTCCAATGAGTACCATTCATATCTGTGCAACTTCTAGTTGCAGCGACTTCAAAGTAGTCCCTTTGGTCCTACTTTGATGCGACTTGAGGTCCATAGACCTCAAGATTACACCGGCATTGCTCCAAGGCACGTCAAAGTCGCATGACTTTCGGGTTGCACAAGTGTGAATGGGGCCTAAGAGGGGAGTTCCCTTCACTGGCAAATTTCCTCTAACTTATTGGACTTGAAGGGAAATATCCTCAATCGGACACAAACAGCAAAAAATAAGGAGACAGGGATTAGTCCCTTCCCTGTATGTCCCAGTATGTTTGTCCCTTTTCTGTATGTGTGGAAGCAGTGGTCTCTATGCAGTGCTCAACCCCCCCCCCCCCGCCCTTCCTTCCTAGTGAGATGAGTTTTGCTGATTGCAGAGCTATAGATCTGACTCAGCAGGGGCATGTCAGACCACTGCAGAGAAATCACTGCGTCCACACTCTGCAGCATTGTGGCAGGGGAGAGGCTTGTCTACTCAGGCTGTAGCTGCTTTCTAAAGAAAACATATTGTGTACCTGCCCCATCTCCTGTCTGGTGCACCAGTGAGCGCTGAAGAAGCAGAATAAAGAGTAATGAATGGCAGTCATTACTTTCCGCTCAGAGATGACCTAGAAATAAGCGTTCAAAGATTGTGTGATCGCTCCGGTTCTCAGGCTCAGAGGCTGCGGGGGACAGCTGCAACATCAGACTGAAATTGCAGCATGGTGGTTAGTATAGATGCTTGTTTTTTATATAATTCCATACTTCTCCTTTAAGAGATGTCCGCATAGATGGCAGCGTAACTGCAGGCGGATACAGACGTATACAGAGAAGACAGTAATGGAAGATGTTTCTACACTTTTATAATGCTATACATTTTTTGGTCTATACATCAACTTGGGCAATTTAAAGTACTGTACTGTCAAAAAGTCACAAAATACTATCAATACAAACTTCCAAGTTCTGTAAAGGATTTCCAGTTGCTTCCTCTGTCTTTATCTGCATGCTAAGATAGGTATGGAGACATCACTTACCTCTGAGCTTTTTCTTATGTTTTGGATAATGAAGAAGTATTAGAACCTCTTCAATTTTTCACTGTGTCCCTATCGGGGAGATATTCGCTAATTTCCTGTGAGGATAGAGCTCTCCCGGAATTTATTATATGGGACATGAAGCGAGCATTAATCTCCCCAATGGGGTCACAGTGAGAAATAGAAACCTGACAGAAATTTTACCTCCTTATCAACCTATACAAAATTAGAAAGCAAAAGTTGTCTGGAGTTAGGTTACAATCACACGGTCGCACAGGGGCGGCCACTGGAGAAAATCAGTGGATTCTCACAGGTGGTTCTAAACAGTGCCAGTACACACTGTGTGTGAATAGCAGCAGCTGTCTTCGGCCATTGTCGTCTAAGTGGTGACTAGAGCTTCCGGTCAATCCTGGACGAGACAGTGTGCATCCAGTGATGGCGTATTTGTGGAGTTCTGGCCGCACACAAACTGGCCACAGCTAATCAGAAAGTTTGTGAGCATAGCACAGTGTTTCTGCATCCAGAGGCGGATTTTAGCTACTTCTGAATGTAGAAAGCGATGCACGCCTGACCACACTGCTGTGGCCCCAAAGTCGTGTGACTTCCAGTGCAACTTTGCATTGCGACTTTTCTTGTGACTTGATGCAACTTAAATCCTACTTCAATCCAACTTTTATCCGACTTTGATGTTTCGCGACTTTGGCTTTGGCAAATCATAATAATACAGAGCGTGACACATATTATTAATGTTGTTACCCGTATACTATATTTGAGATTTAATATCTCTCAGATATGATTTGGTTTACATGAGCGTTCTTTGACCTTGAGTGAAAGCTTTAACACAATAACAAAAATGTATTGGTATATAGTAAAGTAGGCCTAGACTAATACAAAACAAGCTATCTAATTGTACAGGGAAAGGGTAAAAATCATGGATTACATGAAGGAATACAGAGTATATTCCTTAAAACATTAATCTACACAGTGGCGGAATTACCACGGTCGCACCAGTCGCATTTGCGACTGGGCCCTTGAGTTCTGTAGGGGGGCCCGCTGCCACTTGGGAGATGGTACACTACTACATTGGTCATTCACGGGGAGTCCCCGTCCTCTCCGCCCATCCTCCCCGCCCGCACTAACGGGCACACTGCACAGTCGTGTCCCCCCCGCTCCGCCCATCCTCTTCTCCCGCACTCACTGGCACAGTCCCCCCCGCTTCACCCATCCTCTCCCCGCACTCTGCCCGCTCTGCCCAACCTCTCTCCCCATCCTCTCCGCCCGCACTCGCGGGTACAGGCTCTGCCCATCTTCTCCGGCTCCGCCTGCACTCACAGGCCCCGCCCATACTCTCTGCTCGTCCAAGCAAGACCTAGAAAGGAGGGGGAACCAAGTGATCTGCAAGTGAGTGGCACCCATCCCTCAATATCAACACTGCCACTGATACCCCCCCACCACCACTGCTCCCACTGATACCCCCCCACCACCACTGCTCCCACTGATACCCCCTGTGACAGTCTCACCCGGGACAGAGCATATTGGAGGGGACTGAACGCAAGCCTCTTGCCCACCGATTATGGGCCCTGGCATTTGGGGGAATGGTGCTCTCTGTGAGCTGTATGCCTGGGGACCCTGGGGTTGGTGTTACTTTGGATTCAGCTCCATGTCCCCCGAAAACACACAGACTCTGGGAACCCTTTATATGCCATATTAGAATGGTGACTGATTCATACCGTTGGGACTCCTACTGTTAAATGCTAATGTCATCAATTCCAGCTACCTGTCTGTTGTCTGCTATAATGTATTTATTGTAAATAAGTCTAGTGTGGCTCTAAGAGTCTTTTCACCCATTGTTGTTTGTGTTAATTAACTCTGTTACTGTGTGAAGCTCGGTGACCACAAGTCTGGGCAAAAGGTCATGTCTCAGTCACCTAGGCTGTATAAAGGATTAGATAATTATCTCATGTTAATTAGGTTACAGTTGTATTGTTAGAGGAGGTTCCAACATCATATAAAGTCTTGTAATTTTGATTCTAAATAAAATAGTCCATGTTAGCAGTGAAGCAAGTCTCGCCTTGTTTTATGCTTGAGAGCGGTTGGAATATCTGATATCTGTATCCAGACTACAAGGAAGTGGTATACTGACGGAAGCACTCAAGCGGAGTGTGGGACGTTCCGTGACACCCCCCCACACCACCACCATTACTGCCACTGATACCCCCCGCACCACCACAACTACTGCCACTGATACCCCCCGCACCACCACAACTACTGCCACTGATACCCCCCCACACCACCACCACTACTGCCACTGATACCTCCCACACCACCACCACTACTGCCACTGATACCCTCCCACACCACCACAATTACTGCCACTGATACCCCCCCCACACCACCACAACTACTGCTACTGATACCCCCCACACCACCACAACTATTGCTACTGATACCCCCCACACCACCACAACTACTGCCACTGATACCCCCCCACACCACCACAACCACTGCCACTGATACCCCCCCCCACACCACCACAACTACTGCCACTGATACCCCCCCACACCACCACAACTACTGCCACTGATACCCCCCACACCACCACAACTACTGCCACTGATACCCCCCACACCACCACAACTACTGCCACTGATACCCCCCACACCACCACAACTACTGCCACTGATACCCCCACACCACCACAACTACTGCCACTGATGCCCCCCCACACCACCACAACTACTGCAACTGATCCCCCCTACACCACCACAACTACTGCCACTGAAACCCCCCACACCACCACAACTACTGCCACTGATACTCCCCCACACCACCACAACTACTGCCACTGATACCCCCCCACACCACCACAACTACTGCCACTGATACCCCCCACACCACCACAACTACTGCCACTGATACCCCCCACACCACCACAACTACTGCCACTGATACCCCCCCACACCACCACAACTACTGCCACTGATACCCCCCCACACCACCACAACTACTGCCACTGATACCCCTCACACAACCACTGATCCACCCCACCATGACCACTACTGCCACTGATCCCATCCCGCATCCACCATCCTTGCCACTGATACCATTCCCCTCCTCACCACTCATGACATAACAACCCCCAACCACCACCCTCGCCACGGTTCCCTTCCTCCCACCACCGCTGCCACTTATTTCATCCAATGCCCCCCACCGCTGCCACTCATCCCATCCCCCCTTCCACTACCACTCATCCCGTCCCCCTCCAACCTTCACCCTTGCCACTTAATCTATTCCCCCCACCACCTCTACCACTCATCCCATTCAATCCCCCCTACCACTGATCCCACCCCCCAACCACAACACTTGCCACTGATCCCATCCCCCCACCGCTGCCACTCATCCCATCCCCCCACCACCACCGCTGCCACTCATCCCATCCACACCCAACCACCACTGCTGCCACTGAACCCATCCCCCCCACCGCTGCCACTGATCCCATACCCCCCACCGCTGCCACTCATCCCATCTCCCACCACCGATGCCACTGATCCTATCCCTCCCCAACAACTACTGCTGCCACTGATCTCATCCCCCACCACCACCGCTGCCACTCATCCCAGGGGCGTAACTACATGGGTCACAATTGCAATAGCGCATATGTTGCCCCTGAATACCTGGATGGGGGGCAATTAGAGGAACAAATCCTCTCCATTTTTCTCCTGCAGCCACTAAAAGTCTGCTTCTCCTCCTCTCCCTCTGATAGGCATTCAGTGGCTGCAGGAGAAAAATGGAGGGGATTTGTTCCCCCTCCTATCCAGGTCCTGCTGCCCCCGGGATCAGTGGGAAGGGCCCTAGCCGGAGGTCAGGGGGGCCCTCCATGGTTACTTGCACCAGGGCCCTGAAGGTTCTAGTTATGCCACTGTATCTACAAACAGTAGGACATAAAAGACTTAAGACCAACATATTTAGATACAAGTACAAGGGAGATTTCCCATATTTACCATTCCCATAGAGGTTCCATTAACGTGACTGCTCTGCCATAGAGTGTGTGTTTCCCTCCCATCTAGTCTGTGTATATCATTACAGGCTGATGCCTCATTGGTTGGCATGGCGTGGCTCTGATTGGTGGGCTTCCCTATTCCTGGTTAAGGACTGGCTACATATCCAATCCCTATACTTTGCATAAATCAGCCCCTTTTAATGCAAATCCTTGTGAATATTCTGAGCAGGAGATTAACTTGACCTTTTCCCGGGAAGTTAAGTATTGATTGCGGGCTGGCCTCCCTTCATTGCATATCGAAACATGGGATCCTTTGAAGTGAATATGTGTAGAACAATGAGGTTTGGGTCCCATTGTTTAAATACACAAGCCTAGGCACCGAATTGTCTGTTCTAACAGACACTTCTGTGAAGCTATGTTGCACTCCCTCCATAGATACAAGCTAAATTAAATATATTCAGAATTACAATATTTTACAGCTATTAATGGGGATTTCACATAAACTCATAAGGCAACAATGTGCTTAATCAACAATTAACGCATAATAAAATGTGATGTATAATCACATTTTATTATATGTTCATTATTTGATTAACCACTTCAATACTGGACCATAGTCAAATGATGGATCTCCCATCCTGGGCGGACGTCATATGACTGGGGCCCACAGCACTGTGATCAGGGATGAGGCATGTCCCTCAGACACAGCCCATCCCAAATCCGTGTAAAGAGCCAATAAAAAATGGCTCTTTACCATGTGACCGGCTGTGTCCAATCACAGCTGGTCACATGTACTGTCTACGTGCACGATGCTCGTGTGTGCCCCTAGGGCACAAGCAGAGCAGCGATCGGGGACAAGGCTTGTCACCCTGACACAGCCCAACCCCGATCACAGTAAAGAACCAATGAAATTGGTTCTTTGCCACGTGACCGGCTGTGTCCAATCACAGCCGGTCACAGAATGTCAACAAACCACGGTGACGAGATGTTACCGGGTTCTCCTCCTCACACACTGTTCATGTGTGAGAGGGAGATTGCGGTAACATCTCGTTATTGCCTACAGTGTACACCAATCACACTGATTGCCCCCCCCAATAAAGAGAACCTGTCACCAGCCATCAAAGTACCTTTCACCAGCCATCAAAGTACCTGTCATCACCCATCAAAGTACCTGTCACCACCCATCAAAGTACCTGTCACAGTCCACCTGAGTACCTGAGTACCTGTCACAGTCCATCTGCGTACCTGAGAACCTGTCACAGTTCATCTGAGTACCGAGTACCTGTCACAGTCCATCTGGGTACCTGAGTACCTGTCACAGTCCATCTGAGTACCTGTCACAGTCCATCTGAGTACCCGAGCACCTGAGTAACTGTCACAGTTCAACTGAGCACCGAGTACCTGAGTACCTGTCGCAGTCCATCTGAGTACCTGAGTACCTGTCACAGTCCATCTGCGTACCTGAGAACCTGTCACAGTTCATCTGAGTACCGAGTACCTGTCACAGTCCATCTGGGTACCTGAGTACCTGTCACAGTCCATCTGAGTACCTGTCACAGTCCATCTGAGTACCCGAGCACCTGAGTACCAGTCACAGTTCATCTGAGTACCTGAGTACCTGTCACAGTTCATCTGAGTACCGAGTACCTGTCACAGTCCATCTGGGTACCTGAGAACCTGTCACAGTTCATCTGAGTACCGAGCACCTGTCACAGCCCATCTGAGTACCTGTCACGGTCCATCTAAATACATGCGTACCTGAGTACCTGTCACAGTTCATCTGAGTACCCGAATACCCGAGCACCTGTTACAGCCCATCTGAGTACCTGAGTACCTGCCACAGCCCATCTGAGTACCTGTCACAGTCCACCTGAGTACCTGTCACAGTTCATCTGAGTACTGAGTACCTGAGCACCTGTCACAGCCCATCTGAGTACCTGAGTACCTGTCACAGCCCATCTCAGTACCTGTCACAGTCCATCTGAGTACCCCAGTACCTGAGTACCTGTCACAGTCCATCTGAGTACCTGTCACAGTCCATCTGAGTATCTGTCACAGTCCATCTGAGTACCGAGTGCCTGAGAACCTGCCACAGTCCATCTGAGTACCAAGTACCTGAGTACCTATCACAGTTTTTCTGAGTACCTGTCACAGTCCACCTGAGTACCTGTCACAGTCCATCTGAGTACTTGAGTACCTGTCACAGTCCATCTAAGTACCTGAGTACCTGTCACAGTTCATCTGAGTACCCGAGTACCTGAGCACCTGTCACAGCCCATCTGAATACCTGAGTACCTGTCACAGCCCATCTGAGTACCTGTCACAGTCCACCTGAGTACCTGTCACAGTTCATCTGACTACCGAGTACCTGAGTACCTGTCACAGTCCATCTGAGTACCTGAGTACCTGTCACAGTCCATCTGCATACCTGAGTACCTGTCACAATTCTTCTGAGTACCGAGTACCTGAGTGCCTGTCACAGTCCATTTGAGTACTGAGTACCTGTCACAGTCCATCTGAGTACCTGTCACAGTCCATCTGAGTACCCCAGTACCTGAGAACCTGTCACAGCCCATCTGAGTAACTAAGTACCTGTCACAGCCCATCTGAGTACCTGTCACAGTCCATCTGAGTACCGAGTACCTGAGTATCTGTCACAGTCCATCTGAGTACCAAGTACCTGAGTACCTGTCACAGTCCACTTGAGTACCTGAGTACCTGTCACAGTCCACCTGAGTACCTGTCACAGTTCATCTGGGTACCCAAGTACCTGAGCACCTGTCACAGCCCATCTGAGTACCTGAGTACCTGTCATAGCCCATCTGAGTATCTCTCGCAGTTCAACTGAGTGCCTGAGTACCTGTCACAGTCCATCTAAGTACCTGAGTACCTGTCACAGCCCATCTGAGTATCTATCACAGTTCATCTAAGTACTTGTCACAGCCTGAGTACCTGTCACCACCCATCAGAGTACCTGAGTACCAGTCACCAGCCCATCAGAGTACCCGAGTGCCTATCCGTAGCCCATCAGAGTACCCAAGAACCTGTCACCAGCCCAGCAGAGTACCCGAGTACCTGTCACCAGCCCATCAGAGTACCCGAGTATCTGTCACCAGCCCATCAGAGTAACCGAGTACCTGTCTCCAGCCCATCAAAGTACCCGAGTACCTGTCACCAGCCCATCAGAGTAACCAAGTACCTGTCTCCAGCCCATCAGAGTACCCGAGTACCTATCTGCAGCCAATCAGGGTACCCGAGTACCTATCTGCAGCCCATGCCTCAGAATATACGTTGAGGTGTTTTCTTTCCACAATGGGGTCATTTTGTGGGTAATTCCATTGTCCTGGGGCTCCAGGACCTTCAAAAGTGTAATAGGTCGTTAGGAAATTAGAGGTGTAATTCATGCTCCTAGAACGCCTGACGGTGCTCCCTGCATGTTGGGCCTCTGTATGTGGCCAGGCTGTTTAAAAGTCACACACATGTGGTATCGCCATACTCAGGAAGAGTAGCAGAATGTAATTTGGAGTGTCCTATTTGCTATATACATGCTTTCAGTTAGAAATATCTAAAAAAAAAGTCTTAATTTTCTTTCCACGTTTTCCAAAGACTTGTGGAAAAAAATGAACCATTCAAAAGACTCATTATGCCTCATAGAATAGACATTGGGGTGTTTGATTTCCAAAATGGGGTCATTTTGTGGATAATTCCACTATCCTGGTGCTCCAGGGCCTTCACAAATGTAATAATTTGTTAGGAAATTAGAGGTGTAATTTATGCTCCTAGAACCCCTGATGGTGCTCCCTGCATGTTGGACCTCTCTGTGTGGCCAGGTTGTGTAAAAGTCTCACACATGTGGTATCGCCATACTCGGGAGGAGTAGCAGAATGTATTTTGGGGTGTAATTGGAAGTATGCATATGATGTGTGTGAGAATTGTGGGAAAAAATTACAACTTCAAAAAACTCACCATGCCTCTTACTAAATACCTTTGACTGTCTACTTTTCAAAAAGGGGTCATTTGGGAGGTATTTGTACTTTCCTGACATTTCAGGGCCTCGAGAACTGAGATAGGCCATCAGTGCATCAGGTGTGATCAATTTTCAATGATTTGTATCATAGCTTGTAGACTTTATAACTTTCACAGAGACTAAATATTATCCACTAATTTGGGTTATTTTTTCCAAAGAGATGTAGCAGTAAAAATTTGCAAAATGTTATAGGAAACTAAAAAAATGTGTTTTTTTTTTTTCAAAATTTTCCCTCTTTTTTTACTTATGTCGCAAAAAATAAAAAAACAGTGGTGATTAAATACCACCAAACGAAAGCTCTATTTGTCTGAAAAAAAATGATAAAAATGTTGTTTGGGTACAGTGTTGCATGACTGAGTAATTGGCATTCAAAGTGTGAACGCTGAAAGCTAAAAATTGGTCTGGGCAGGAAGGGTGTATAAATGCCCTGTATTGAAGTGGTTAAGCGCTGCAATTATTTTATTGTATTTATGTTATAGGTGTATGTATATTAAGCTAAATTGTGAGCTGCTCATATTTAATCACTGGCACTGACTTTTTTTCTTTGTCACACATATTATTGAAGTTATAAAACCCTCTTGAAATAACAGCCAAAGTCGCATATATAAGACAAAGAAACAACTTCCTCGCGACTTTTGCGATTTTAACATTGCAGCCTATGGCACTCATTTCGCAAACAAGACAGAAAAAAAGTAGTGCAGGAATAATTTTTTTGCCACTGCCACTTGTGTCGCAGCAATTAAGATGGCATCCACTGAAATCAATTTGTTTTGACTTCTGTGTCGCACATCGCAACAAGGTGCATCAGAAGTTGCAGCAGTGTGAACCAGGGCTAACACTTCGCGTTTCTTGGCTAGCAAAGAAAATGTATTATCACCCCTACACTCTCCTACTTGGTTGTAAATACATATACCGTATATACTCGAGTATAAGTCGTTCCGAGTATAAGTCGAGGCCCTAATTTACCACAAAAAAAAGGGAAAAACTTATTGACCCGAGTATAAGACGAGGGTGAGAAATGCACAGCTACTGTAAGTGGAAAAGAGGGTCAACAATGCCCATTTGCAGCATCACTGTGCCCATTTGCATGCCTCACTGTGCCCATTTGCAGCCATAGGTCCCCTGAACTTCAAACTCGGTAGTTAAGGCTTCCTAGATGCCCCCTAGCTGCAGCCAAAATTTGGGGTCTCTGAACCCAAAGGGTCCCGAAATGACATTGCTGCAGATAGACACAGTTGACCGAATTTGGGGCCCCGTATCTCGGGGCCACTTAGTGCTAAGAATCCCAAATTTGGTGTGCAAACCCAGTGGAACTAGCACCATAAAATTTCCAAAGCTGGGGTTTCTAGCACCAAGTGGCCACGAGATACAGGGCCCCAAAAATCAGTTCAGAAAATGTCAAGCACTTTTCTGCAGCAGAGAATGACATTTTCCGAACCAGTTTTGTGGCCCCGTATCTCAGGGCCACTTGGTGCTAGGAACTTCAGCTTTGGATATGTTATGGTACCAGTTCCACTGGGTTTGCACACCAAATTTGAGGTTCCTAGCACCAAGTGGCCCTGAGATATGGGGCCCCAAAGTCGGTTCAGAAAATGTCAAGCACTTTTCTGCAGCAGAGAATGATATTTTCCGAACCGATTTTGGGGCCCCGTATCTCGGGGCCACTTAGTGCTAGGAACTTCCGCTTTAGATATGTTGTGGTACTAGGTCCACTGGGTTTGAATACCAAATTTGGGGTTTCTAGCACCAAGTGGCCCTGAGATACGGGGCCCCAAATTCGGTTCGGAAAATGAAATTTTTTGCTGCAGAAAAGTGCTTGACTCGAGTATAAGTCGAGGGGGGCACTTTCAGCACAAAAAAATGTGCAGAAAAATTCGACTTATACTCGAGTATATACGGTATTCATTTTCAAATTAAAAGGAGGAGCAGAGTAGCTTTACCATACACAGACAGAATACTGGCAATGCTGATATTTCAATATAGGAGGTAAAACTTAATACCCTTCTATAGTTTACCTTTTCACTGGTACAAAGAGTGAAGCTCAGCAGAGCCAGCGTGAGGACTGCAGGAATCTTCATCCTCATGGTGCCTCCCCAGGATCTGAGTACCCCAGCTTAGCGGTGTTCCTGTATTTATACAGCTGGATGACTCATTATCTGAAGTTGTCACTTACCTTGCCAAATACTATATGACGTATTGTAGGATGGTGGCTTTATTTCTAAGAAAAACCCCGTTTGCTAATCGATCACCATCTTCCTTTTTCTGAATTTCATAACTGCTCCACCCTTTTAAAAAATCAAGTAAGACAACAACTAGCAGCATACTGTCATGCATTGAACAAGTCATACATTCCAGAGATTAAAACATAACTAAAGGCAAAACTTTTTTTAAAGTTTTGGATAGAGTGCAGAAGGATTAGAATGCTTATCAGTTTTTATAGCTGTCTGTGCCTCTATTGAAAGAGAAGTAAGTTTTTGTTTTTTTTGCCCATTCATACTTACCTAGGTGGCTGCAGCATTAGACCAAAGCTGCATCTGTGCCCTGGTGCCTCTGCACTGAGAACCGAGTGATCGAACACCGCCGATGGCTTGGTTCTCACAGATCCCTGAGCGAAGAGCTGCTGACTGTCAATCATCAGCTCTCCTGCTCTGTTCCTCCACGCTGTTGCCTTATGAGTTTATGTGAAATCTCCATTAATAGCTGTAAAATATTGTAATTATGAATATATTTGTGCAGGGGGCTTATCGGAATCTGGAAGCCCCCTTTAACAAGGAAACCCCCAGATCACTGCCTCCCCCCTGTGTGAATTGGTAACGGGTACCCCTACCATTTCACAACTAACAGTGTCAAAATGGTAAAAAGACAAGACACAGCTTGGGACAAGTCCTTTATTTAAAAAAAAAAAAAACGTCCGTTTTTAAAAAAAATGTTTGCATTGATACATGTCCCCTGGGGCAGGACCCAGGTCCCCAAACACTTTTTATGACAATAACTTGCATATATGCCTTTAAAATTAGCACTTTTGATTATTCATGTTCGTGTCCCATAGATTTTAACGGTGTTCTGCTGAATTTTTTGCCTGTTCACATTTTTTGCTGCAAACCGAACAGGAGGGTGTTCAACTCATCCCTATTCTACACATATTCACTTCAAAGGATCCCATGTTTGGCTATGTAATGAAGGGAGGCCAACCCGCAGTCAATACTTAACTTCCCGGGAAAAGGTCAAGTTAATCTTCTGCTCAGAATAGTCACAAGGATTTGCATTAAAGGGGGCTGACTTATGCAAAGTATAAGGAATTGGAGATGTAGCCAGTCCTTAACCAGGAATAGGGAAGCCCACCAATCAGAGCCACGCCATGCCAACCAATGAGGCATCAGCCAGTAATGATATACACAGACTAGATGGGAGGGAAACACACACTCTATGGCAGAGCAGTCACATGAATGGAACCTCTAAAAGAATGGTCAATATGGGAAATCTCCCTTGTACTTGTATCTAAATATGTTGGTCTTACTGTTTGTAGATTATTGTTTTAAGGAATATACTCTGTATTCCTTCATGTAATCCATGAGTTTTACCCTTTCCCTGTACAAATAGGTAGACTGTGTGTATTAGTCTAGGCCTACATTACTATATACCAATACATTTTTTGTTATTGTGTTAAAGCTTTCACTCTTGGTCAAAGAACTCTCATTTAACCCAGATCATATCTGAGAGATATTAAATCTCAAATATAGTAAATGGGTAACATAAATGGTGACCAACGAAGGGACGGAAAAATTTGGTGGTCTCTTTCAGCAATATCTCAAGGGGTTGCAATATCTACAAAAGGCACACTATGAAAGGGTTTTCATTTGAATGCTAAAAATGAACATTGGGTGCTCTATGTGCTCAATATAGAAATGGGCTATAAGAAATAGCTGTTTTGTACAGTGTGTAATCAATAGGGAGCCTAATGTTAGTATACTGAGGAACACATAACTTACAGTATGTCAAAAGCTAAATATAATATAGAATTTGTACATGAGGAGACCAGATGCATTAGAAGGAGATGAAAAGAGCAGTTGCCCAATGTTTCTATGCATGAAGTTTCAGTCTATTTAACATTTTTTTAAAGAGGTTTCCTGCAGCGGATGTGCATGCATGTATGCATATCAACAGGAATTGAGAGCACAGCACAAAAGATGGATACGGCGGACAGACAGTCTTTAGAAAATGTGCTACTTGTAGCTAACAATATTGACAAACTACTGCCAGGAGTGCACATAACATTTCATTGAGATAATGTCTTGCAACAATGTAAATTGCTGGGAATTGCCAGCTCCAGAGATCAGGTTAAAGTTTTACTATTAACAGTTAACTTAGACACATGGTCTTTCCTACCAGACCATGTTAATGAAGATCAGATTACAATGAAACTGTAGATGAATTGCTAAACATATTATATCCCTTTGACCTAGGCTTAATAGCAGCGTCTAGAACAAAAACAGGAAAATAATGGAGAATCCATTTCTTTATGCAAACAGGCTATGGTCAGCTTACTATGTATGCAAACGGAGAAATGGACACAGAGAGGACCCAGAGTACAAAACCCTACTAATATCCAATGCCCATCCAAAATTTTAAATTAAATATGGATTTTTTATAAATCCTCTTAAAGATTCATATCAATGCATAATGGACTATATGCACAAGTATTTTCATGTAGTCAGAAGGTCTAATTCTGAGAAATCAAAGATATATCACCAGAGTACAAACAATACCTGTTTAGCAGGTCACACTACAGGAGAATTGCCACCTTTTCAAACAGAAAGAGGCACCATTACAATGCCTCCAAAGAAAAGGTCTATAGGCCTGGCCTTGCAGTTACTAGTCAGAGGCAAATAAACTCATGCCTCCTATTGAATGTAAATTCCATGGAAACGATCTCAGATTACAGCATAGGGGATCAGTTCTCAAAGAACTTAAGTTAATTACCACAATTACCTCTTGAAAATGAGATTGAACTACAGAAGTTGCATATCCATAATTGTGAAAATACCAAATAATGGAAACATCACAACATGTTCTTAAGGTAAAATATGAAGCATGCCATGCAGATGTGGTACAGTGTAGGAAAGAACTGAAAGAAATAAAACCATTTTTTAATCAAATTGTTAAGGTCCCACAGAAAACCGTCTGTTCCATTCAAACAGAAAATACAGGAGGGAGGCCCAACCTATCTTTATTATCTGCTAGGACTTCCCCTTACTAGGAACAGGGCCGTCTTTAAGGCAGGACAAAAGGGGCAGCTGCCCTGGGCCCTGTCATTGTTGTGGGGCCCAAAGCAGCTGCCTCATACTTGCCAACTATCCCAGTTTAAATTCCCTTGTCCCTTGAAGTTTTAGTCCCTTGCTGTGTCCTGATATCTCAGTGTGAAGTGCTGCTACTAATACTGCCCAGCTCTGCCCTATTGTTGTGTACAGATGACTCACCTGCAGACCCTGTGTTTACATGTAAATGTAAAAGAAAAACGTTTGCACAGGGTCCAATTAGTGTTAAAGACGGCCCTGACTGGGAACAAAACTTAAATATAAGCAATGTAGAAACAGCTAAAGAAATACCAGATCTAATGTGTCATTCAAATGTCTATGATCTGAGTAATTTATTTTCACCAGATCCAAGATACCATACAACATGGTCCCCCTGGCTCTACTTTAAGGTCTCAACTGATTATGATCACCTAATGAATGGGTAAAGCCCTAATGGGCAACTATGCTTCTTGCTCTTTTTTAGGCTCACACACAAATCACAACGAGCAGGGAGAGAACCCTACCAACTCGCAGGTAATCCTTTCTAAGTTCTCCTTTCCTTATTTCTATCCTTTCCTTCCTAACCTATTATAGCAGTCTATCTTTGGGAAATCAAGGCTAAATGACCAAATTTGTTTCACTTCATATATATTAAGGCTCTGTTTCCACTACTGCGACTTGTTTTGCGACTTGACACATGTCAAGTCGCATGACAAGTCAAGACCCATGTATTTCAATGGTCCCCGTTCTCATTAGTGCGAATCAAGTCGCAGCGTCTCCAAAAAAGGTTCTTGCACTACTTTGTTCTGTCTTTGGTGTGACTTGTTCTCCATAGAAAGGTATTAAGTCGCAATGCAGTCGCATGTACATGTCTACAAGTACATATTTGGGGGGCACACCATACAATGCGTTTAAATTCAAGATGGTGCTGCTATAAGACCTACAAACAGTACAAAATATTTTACAGCGCACACATTCAAGAATGACATTTCCTGCAGGGCTAGTTAAAAACACCTGAACATATTCAAAAAATACGGGGGTTTGGTCTCACTATATGGTCATATAGTGCTAAGCCCACTTACTGCGACAAAGTACCCCGAATTAGTGGGTCCTACTCTAGTAATAGAATGGAAGATCCTTTGTCTCAACCATGGGAGCTGAACTCCTCTATGTGGGAGAACTGAGAGGATTTACATGTCTGACACCGCGACTTTGTTGCGACTTCCACGGAAGTCTACGGAAGCACATGATCTCTGCTCCTCCCACATACATCACTTCCTATATTGATATACGTGAGTGTGGAAGACAGGAGGGTGAAGTAACTAAGCATGATAAGGAATTACATCACTCTGGCTAAATCGCAGAACATCAAAGTCGTTTTAAAAGTCGCATCAAATAGCAACATAAATCGCATTGTAAAGTCGCAGTGTAAATCGCACGACTTTGGGGACGCAATAGTGGAAACATAGCCTAATTTGGTCTCAGACTTTTAGTTGGATGGAGTAAGCCAGTCCCTCAGCAAGAATTTATGAATACCTCCAGGTAATGAGGGACATTAATATAATATGTAGACCAAATGTTATATATCTTTTTGTCAGACAACACGCTTCTCGACTGTTCATCTGATATTACTTACCTATGTACCTTTATCAATGTTGAAACAATGCTTTGATTGTTAATCTGAATTTGCTCTCAATAAACCGTTTGGTGAAAAAAAAACGTATCCCTTATAATAATTATTGTATATGATCACATCAAACCTTTTCAAAACCTTGGTCTTACCACAGTGATCAGTAAGAAATAAACTTGTGCCACGTTCAACACAACATGTGATATCTGATTGTACAATCTACCAACAGTTATATAGTGCATTGACTTACCTGATTTGATACACATTAAATGGATTGTAGGCAGGTTCTTACCTTATGTAATTTTTGGTAAATTATAAAAGAGTTTGTACAACCAAATCTAGCCAATAATTAAACTGTTATAATCAAAAAGAAAAGTCATATTGCAGTATATGATTCTTGGTTTAATACATGTATAATAACTATAATAACTAATAATAATAATAACTTAATGTATTTATTTTTTGTTACATAGCCCAGATAACAGTTGGCAGATGGACAGGTGGAATGAGTGCAGATCATGAAGACATTCCTGTTATTCCTAAAGCCCAAAAAGTTCCCACAAAGACTCCCAAAATAGTCAAGTTCTGACAGTTCATCCCTTTTGGAGAAAAACAAAACTTTATACCCAACTGGACTGTTTAGTGAAACACGGGAATTTGTATATCATAAGACAATGATTAGGTGGCTGTAGGGTCTATTCACACTTGTTTGTCTAACAATCCAATGATAATGACCAACGATAATGCAGTCAGGTGTTTATACTAAACACAGGCCCTTTCACATTGGGCGGACTCCGGCTGGGATCCGCTTGCTCAGCAGGGAATCTGTTAGCTGATCCCCTACAGGCAGATGACGGGTCTGTGTCCACTCCACTTATGCAGAACAGACACAGCCTGCTCTCTATGGGCAGTCGAATGTATATGGACCTACTATCCATTTACACCCGACTGCCATCTGACCCGGCCAGATGGAGGGGAATGGATTCTCCTTCGGTTAGTTTTTGCTGGATCCGAGGTAGCTGGGTGTAAACGGACACAAGTCTGTTTTACATTTGGCTACCAATAGAGGAGAATATTAGGGGTCCTATTGGGTCAGTCTGAAAAACCCAACCGGACCACCCATGTGAAAGGGGTCTAATTAATGAAAGGAATAGCGCATGTTTATTTAAAGTATAGCTAAAGGCAAAACTTTTATTTCTGCTTAAAGTGGAGAGGGATTAGAACACCTGTTAGTTTTTATTGCTGTCTGTGCCCCCTGCTAAGGAGATTCACCCTCTCTATTTGTCCTGTTTACCATTATCATTGAAAATGAAAGTAAAAGAAAATCCCAAATTTTGGGTTGTCCCCAGTAAAGTAATAAAGGGGAAATCCTCCTATGGGCACATTAATTCTGTTGACCTGGGGGTCCCCAAGGAATTCCCTTAATTTACAGGGATTTCATCACACTTCCTGTTTGGCTATGGGACCGGAAGTGAAGGGAAATCTCTACAATGGGACACAGATGGTGAAAAAAAATCTGGCACGGGTTGAAAAAAAAAGGTTTGCCTATAGTTCTACTTTAACCATCTAGTTATGCATGCAAACTGGTGTTGTACCCGTAAGCAACAGTAGGAAAGTAATTGAGTAGGTGGTACCTATTGGCTAACTGAATATGGTTTTTGGTGCAAGCTTTCCCAAGCACTCAGTTTCCTTCTTTACTATGAAACTATGCCCGAAAACTGTTTCTACGCATAGTAAATGCAGTTGGTTTACATGTATAAAAGTCCTAAACTAAGGACTTTCCTGAGGGATGGGAACGGCAGAAATTCCCTGCAGAAGATACCGTGCTCTTGTTGTCATTACCATACAACATGCTCTACTTTAAGGCTGCTTTCACACTGAGGCGCTTTACAGGTGCTATAGCGCTAAAAATAGTGCCTGCAAAGAGTCTGTAAAGAGCCTCTCCTTTCACTCCAGTGTGAAAGCCCGAGTACTTTCACATTGGTGCGGTGCGCTGGCAGGACACTAAAAAAAAGTCCTGCAAGAAGCATCTTTGAGGCGCTGTAGGAGCGGTGTATACACAGCTCCTACAGCGCCCCTGCCCATTGAAATCAATGGGCAGTGGCGCTTTTAACCCTTTTTTGGCCGTTAGCGGGGGTTAAAAGCGTCCTGGTGGCGGCTGAAAAGCGGCGCAAAAACAACGGTAAAGCGCCACCAAAAATAGCAGCACATATACCGCCGATGCCCCCAAAGCCCCAGTGTGAAAGTAGCCTTACTCCTGCACCAACAACTGATGCAGCTACATTGCCATTATATAACAAGTGCCTTGTCTCTTTAGCACTCTGGTATTTTATTTGCTACTGGAATAAACCTCATGGGTCTTTTATTTGCTTTAACTTTCTTGTAATTATGAAAATGACCATGAAAGAAATCTGAGAAGATGAAATTACTTTGCTGCCTAGCAGCATTGGGGTCGTTGGTTTGAATCCCAACCATGACACTACCTCCATAGAGTTTGCATGTTCCCGTGCCTGATCTCCTACATTGTCCCTCAATCCCGCTCAAGCCTGTCACCAACTGCTCTCCACCCGGGCGGCGCGGCTGCACACTGTTCTCTCCTCACTAGCTGCCGCCCGGGTGTTTTTCTGTTTGTCCTGGGGGTCTATACTTATAGGGGGGGTCTGTACTAATAGAGGGGGGCTTTGTCCTGGGGGGTCTGTACTAATGAAGGGGGGGTTCCTGGGGGTCTGTACTAATGGGGGGGGGGCGGTTTGTCCTGGGGGTCTGTACTAATGGAGGGGTTTGTCCTGCGGGGGGTCTGTACTAATGGAGGGGGGTTTGTCCTGGGGGGGTCTGTAATAATGGAGAGGGTTTGTCCTGGGGGGTCTGTACTAATGGAGGGGGTTTGTCCTGGGGGGGTCTGTACTAATGGAGGGGGGGTTTGTCCTGGGGGGTCTGTACTAATGGAGGGGGTTTTTTCTGGGGGGTCTGTACTAATGGATGGGGGTTTGTCCTGGGGGGGTCTATACTAATGGAGGGGGGGCGGTTTGTCCTGGGGGTCTGTACAAATGGAGGGGGTTTGTCCTGGGGGGTCTATACTAATGGAGGGGGGCGTTTTGTCCTGGGGTCTGTACTAATGGAGGGGGGCTTTGTCCTGGGGGGTCTGTACTAATGGGGGGGTTGTCCTGGGGGGGTTTGTACTAATGGAGGGGGGGTTTGTCCTGGGGGGGTCTGTACTAATGAAAGGGGGGGTTATCCTGGGGGGTCTGAAATAATGGAGGGGGGGTTGTCCTGGGGGAGTCTGTACTAATGGAGGGGGGCGGTTTGTCCTGGGGGGTCTGTACTAATGGAGGGGGTTTGTCCTGGGGGGGTCTGTACTAACGGATGTGGGGTTGTCCTGGGGGGTCTGTACTAATGAAGGTGGGGCGGTTTGTCCTGGGGGAGTCTGTACTAATGAAGGAGAGGCGGTTTGTCCTGGGGGTCTGTACTAATGGAGGGGGGTTTGTCCTGGGGGGGTCTGTACTAATGGAGGGGGGTTTGTCCTGGGGGGTCTGTACTAATGGAGGGGGGGTTTGTCCTTGGAGGGTCTGTACTAATGGAGGGTGGGCGGTTTGTCCTGGGGGGTCTGTACTAATGGAGGGGGGCTTTGTCCTGACGGGGTCTGTACTAGTGGAGGGGGGTTGTCCTAGGGGGGTCTGTACTAATGGAGGGGGGGTTTGTCCTGGGGGGTCTGTTCTAATGGAGAGGGGGTCTGTACTAATGGAGGGGGTTTTTTCCTGGTGGGTGTCTGTACTAATAAAGGGGGGGTGGTTTGTCCTGGGGGGTCTACACCCAGGAAAGTACACCCAGAACTCCAGAGGGAGAGGGCAGTGCTGAGAGAACACCATCAGAGAGAGAACCCCGCTGCCCTGCGTCACCAGAGGGAAAGCCACACAGCCTAGCGTCATCCCTGGCGGAGAAAGGAATGGAGTCATTGCAGGAATACAGATCTGGGTGCTACCCAGCGGAGTCGCCACGGGCAATTCAGAGTGAGCAGACTCCTGATCAGAGGAACCATTGCTGTATCGCTGGGTCAGGTAAGAGGGCCGATCGGCCATTATCTACTAACGTCCATAGGAACTGCAGTCTCTGACCATCTCCTGTATCATGTCTGCAGTCTCTGACCATCTCTTGTATCATGTCTGCTGTCTCTGACCGTCTCTTGTATCATGTCTACAGTCTCTGACGTCTCTTGTATCATGTCTACAGTCTCTGACCGTCTCTTGTATCATGTCTGCAGTCTCTGACCATCTCCTGTACCATGTCCATAGTCTCTGACCATCTCCTGTACCATGTCCGCAGTCTCTGACCATCTCCTGTACCATGTCTGCAGTCTCTGACCAACTCCTGTATTATGTCTGCAGTCTCTGACCATCTCCTGTATCATGTCTACAGTCTCTGACTGTCTCTTGTATCATGTCTATAGTCTCTGACCTTCTCCTATATTATGTCTGCAGTCTCTGACCATCTCCTGTAGTATGTCTGCAGTCTCTGACCATCTCCTGTACTATGATTGCAGTATCTGACCATCTCCTATACTATGATTGCAGTCTCTGACCACCTCTTGTTTCATGTCTGCAGTCTCTGACCATCTACTGTACCATGTTTGCAGTCTCTGGCCATCTCCTGTATTATGTCTGCAGTCTCTGACCATCTCCTGTACTATGATTGCAGTCTCTGACCGTCTCTTGTATCATGTCTGCAGTCTCTGTCCATCTCTTGTATCAGGTCTGCAGTCTCTGACCATCTCCTGTATTATGTCTGCAGTCTCTGACCATCTCCTGTATTATGTCTGCAGTCTCTGACCATCTCCTGTACTATGATTGCAGTCTCTGTCCATCTCTTGTATCAGGTCTGCAGTCTCTGACCATATTCTGTATTATGTCTGCAGTCTCTGACCATCTCCTGCATTATGTCTGCAGTCTCTGTCCATCTCTTGTATCACGTCTGCAGTCTTTGACCGTATTATGTCTAGGGGCTCTTTCTAACAGACAGCCCTCTCTGTGTGCATCAGAGAGACTCCCCTCCAGGTCTCATTAGTGTACTCTCTTCCTGTATTTTCTTTATTGTTAAGAGATCATTGGAGGATCCAAAGGTAACGAAGACTTCTAAGAGGAGCATCTCTGTGTTTGAGTCATTGCCAAAGAAACATTTGTAAAGGGGAGGAGTTGGTAAGATGACCACACCCATGTGGGGGCGCAGAAATATTTCTGCACCCAGGCGTCTGTGACCCTAGGATCAGCCCTGCTTTTAGGTTAGTTGGCTCCTGTCCAAATTGGCCCTTGTATGTGTATGTGGGCAGGGACTGATGTGAATGTACAATAATATATATATAAAGTGCTCTATAAATTGTCATTTCTATTTAAATACCTGTAATATACAAGAATAAAAAAATTGATAGACCTTTATGTACTCTCCACTTTTAACCAGTTCTTTGTAAAGTTATGTTACCCAATGGAACAAAGTAATTATAGCAAAATAGACCGGATCTCTTATATATACAGCTGTAAGCTGCTGGCATAAGGACTACATTGGTGGCAGCTAGGGATGAGCCGAAAACTCCCAGGTTCGGTTCGCACCAGAACTTGCGAACAGACCAAAACTTCGCACGAACGTTAGAACCCCATTGAAGTCTATGGGACTCGAACGTTTGAAATCAAAAGTGCTCATTTTAAAGGCTAATTTGCATGGTATTGTCCTAAAAAGGGTTTGGGAACCCGGGTCCTGCCCCAGGGCACATGTATCAATGCAAAAAAAAGTTTTAAAACCCGACGTTTTTTCGGGAGCAGTGATTTTAATAATGCTTAAAGTCAAACAATAAAAGTGTAATATTCCTTTAAATTTCGTACCAGGGGGGTGTCTATAGTATGCCTGTAAAGGGGCGCATGTTTCCCGTGTTTAGAACAGTCTGACAGCAAAATGACATTTCAAAGGAAAAAAAGTCATTTAAAACTACTCGCGGCTATTAATGAATTGCGACAATACACATAAAAGTTCACTGATAAAAACTGCATAGGATTTCCCCACAGGGGAACCCCGAACCAAAATTAAAAAAAAAACTGGCGTGGGGGTCCCCCTAAATTCCATACCAGGCCCTTCAGGTCTGGTATGGATATTAAGGGGAACTCCGCGCCAAAATGTAAAAAAAAAATGACGTAGGGGTCCCCCTCAAAATTCATACCAGACCCTTCAGGTCTGGTATGGATTTTAAGGGGAACCCCGCGCCAAAATAAAAAAAAATTGGTGTGGGGTCCCCCCAAAAATCCATGCCAGACCCTTATCCAAGCACGCAACCTGGCAGGCTGCTAGAAAAGAGGGGGGGACGAGAGAGCGCCCCCTTCTGAACCGTACCAGGCCACATGCCCTCAACATTGGGAGGGGGCTTTGGGGTAGCCCACCAAAGCACCTTGTCCCCATGTTGATGAGGACAAGGGCCTCATCCCAACAACCCTTGGCCCGTGGTTATGGGGGTCTGCGGGCGGGGAGGCTTATCGGAATCTGGAAGCCCCCTTTAACAAGGGGACCCCCCAGTCAAAAATGTTAAAAATGACAAGAGACAGTTTTTGACAATTCCTTTATTTAAAGTTTTCTTTTTTCCATCTTCTTTCTTCTATCTTCCTTCGGTTTCTTCCTCCATCTTCTTCTTCCTCCGATCCTCTGCTTCTTTCTCCCATGTTCTCGTCCGGCATCTCCCCCTACGGCATCTTCTTCTCTTCATCTTCTTCTCTTCATCTTTTTATCTTCATCTTCTTATCTTCATCTTCTTCTCTTCATCTTCTTTTTGGGCTGCTCCGCATCCATGATTGGATGGGAGGCTCCCGCTGTGTGACGCTTCTCTCTTCATCTTTTTCTCTTCATCTTTTTCTCTTCATCTTTTTCTCTTCATCTTCTTTTCGGGCCGCTCCGCATCCATGATTGGATGGGAGGCTCCCGCTGTGTGACGCTTCTCGTCTTCTGACTGTTCTTAAATAGCGGAGGGTGGGGCCACCCGGTGACCCCGCCCCCCTCTGACGCACAGGGACTTGACGGGGACTTCCCTGTGGCTTTCCCCGTGACGTCAGAGGGGCAGGTGACCCAGCGAAGCCTCCCATTAAATCATGGATGCAGAGCGGCCCAAACAGAAGATGAAGACAAGAAGATGAAGAGAAAATGAAGAGAAAAAGATGAAGAGAAAAAGATGAAGAGAGAAGCGTCACACAGCGGGAGCCTCCCATCCAAATATGGATGCGGAGCGGCCCAAAAAGAAGATGAAGAGAAGAAGATGTAGATAAGAAGATATAGATAAGAAGATGAAGAGAAGAAGATGAAGAGAAGAAGATGCTGCGGAGGGAGATGCCGGACGAGAACACCGGAGAAAGAAGCAGAGGATTTGAGGAAGAAGAAGATGGACGAAAAAAGGCAGATAGAAGAAAGAAGATAGAAGATGGAAAAAAGAAGACTTTAAATAAAGGAATTGTCAAAAACTGTCTCTTGTCATTTTTAACATTTTTGACAGTTTTTTTGTAAAATGGTAGGGGTAGTACCCCCTTACCATTTCACACGGGGGGGGCCGGGATCTGGGGATCCCCTTGTTAAAGGGGGCTTCCAGATTCCGATAAGCCCCCCGCCCGCAGACCCCCACAACCACCGGCCAAGGGTTGTGGGGATGAGGCCCTTGAGGGCATGTGGCCTGGTACAGTTCAGGAGGGGGGGCGCTCTCTCGTTTGGGGGGACCCCATGCCAATTTTTTTAAAAATTTGGAGCGGGGTTCCCCTTAAAATCCATACCAGACCTGAAGGGTCTGGTATGAATTTTGAAGGGGACCCCTACATCATTTTTTTTTTACATTTTGGCGCGGGGTTCCCCTTAATATCCATACCAGACCTGAAGGGCCTGGTATGGAATTTAGGGGGACCCCCACGCCAGTTTTTTTTTTTCCTCTGTGGGGAAATCCCATGCAGTTTTTATCAATGAACTATTATGAGTATTGTCGGACCGGCAATTCATTAATAGCCGCTAGTAGTTTTAAATAATTTTTTTTCCTTTGAAATGTCATTTTGCTGTCAGACTGTTCTAAACACGGGACACATGCGCCCCTTTACAGGCATACTACAGACACCCCCCAGGTACAAAATTTAAAGGAATATTACACTTTTATTGTTTGACTTTAAGCATTATTAAAATCACTGCTCCCGAAAAAACGGCCGTTTTTAAAACTTTTATTGCATTGATACATGTCCCCTGGGGCAGGACCCAGGTCCCCAAACACTTTTTATGACAATACCATGCATATAAGCCTTTAAAATTAGCACTTTTGATTCCTCCCATAGACTTTTAACCGGTTCCCGACCGACTCCTGTACTTTTACGTCGGCAGAATGGCACAGCTGCACAAAGTAACGCACCTGTACGTTACTTTGAATTTGCCGCCGTGTGCGCGCGCCTGCCGCGATCTCCATGAGTCGGGTCGTGGGTCCCGCGGACTCGATCGCCGCGGGCATACCCACGATCGCCTCACAGAGAGGACGAACGGGGAGATGCTGTTGTAAACAGCATCTCCCCGTTCTGCCTAGTGACAAGTGTCACTCGATCTCTGCTCCCTGTCATCAGAGCAGAGATCAGTGACGTCACACACCAGCCCATCCCCCTGACAGTTAGTAATCACTCCCCTAGGACACACTTAACTCCTCCCCGCCCCCTAGTGGTTAACCCCTTCACTGCCAGTGTCATTTATACAGGAATCAATGCATTTTTATAGCACTGATTGCTGTATAAATGACAATGGTCCCAAAAATGTGTAAAAAATGTCCGACATGTCCACCATAATGTCGCAGTCACAATAAAAATCGCTGATCGCCGCCATTACTAGTAAAAAAAAAATTATTAATAAAAATGCCATAAAACTATCCCCTATTTTGTAAACGCTATAACTTTTGCGCAAACAAATCAATAAACGCTTATTGCGATTTTTTTTTTACCAAAAATATATAGAAGAATATATATCGGCCTAAACTGAGGAAAAAAAATGTTTTTTTATATATTTTTTGGGGATATTTATTATAGCAAAATGTAAAAAATAATGCGTTTTTTAAAAAATTGACGCTCTTATTTTGTTTATGGCGCAAAAAATAAAAATCGCAGAGATGATCAAATACCACCAAAAGAAAGCTCTATTTGTGGGAAAAAAAGGACGCCAATTTTGTTTCGAAGCCACGTGGCACAACCGCACAATTGTCAATTAAAGCAACGCAGTGCCGAATCGCAAAAAACGCTCTGGTCAGGAAGGGGGAAAATCCTTCCGGGGCTGAGGTGGTTAAAGGGTGTTCCACGGCTTTCGAATTTGCCGCGAACACCCCAAATTGTTCGCTGTTCGGCGAACTGGCGAACAGCCGATGTTCGAGTCGAACATGAGTTCGACTCGAACTCGAAGCTCATCCCTAGTGGCAGCACAGACATGTGAACAGACTGTTGGGTGTTGATCATTTTACAGAGAGTGATCAGCAGTGATTTGGTGATCATTTCCACATGTACATGGTGATATCGCCTGTGAAGAATGAACTAGGAAGCAGCTGTCAATCTTTGGCCAGGAAAGAATGTAATTGAGCAATCTATGCTTGATTGGTTTTAACAGTGTGCATGAGTGACAATAGCCATCTAATAGACCCCTGATATCTCCTTGAAGAGAACCTGTCACCTGTACCATGATATCGCATAGGTGGCTTATCATGCCCCTTGTCATAGCAATAAAGTTAAGTAAAAAAAAAAGAAAGAAAAGTTTTCAAAGAGTTAAAGTTTAATAAGGTAAAAAAAAAAAAAGAATATTTTGTAACACACGCCAATTTGAACGCAATTGTGTGTATCGGGTGTATAGCATACAAAAGCAGCGATTTGCGCCACTTACTGGGTACTGCCACACATGCCAGGGTGAGATTAGTATTTCTAGGGCCATATTTTACTGCTCTCTCTAAACTGAAGAGCTGTAATGACTTTTAAAGAATCGCCTATGGACAATTTTAGGTACTGTAGCCTTTTGCTATTTCACGACCACGCACAATTTTAGGCTTTGATGTATTTGGTATATATTTACTCGACACAACCTTATCTTTTATATTTACCAAAAGGATATATTGTGTGCACTAAGGTATTAATTTATTAATAAACAGCTCAAATATGTGACATAAAAAATTCAACTGCCACCATCCTATGTTACAGGGTTTGTGCTTTTACAAAGTCCACCAGATAGTGGAGGGCAGATTCCTCACAGAGTAGTAGGCAGTGACGTATCTGTTTGGACTCAATGCAAGGATGCAGTTCAATCTTTCTGCCAATGTGTGCATGTGAAAACTCACAATGAAGCATTATTGAAAATAAAACCGTCTCTGTTTATTATTATTATTATTATTATTATATTTATTAAAAAAGCCTAATTTGCAGAAAGGTGGTCAGTGTTTGCTGGGGGCTCTATATGAACCAATAGTAAATCTTTGCGAAAAATCAATGATTTGCCTCTTGTGAATTGTGCATGAAAGTTCAGAATTTTCCTTTTAAGACAAGGAATTACAGATATTAGGGAAAACAGGCAGTGAATGTTTCTAACAAGTTTCATCATTCTCATTAGGACAATACTAGATACCTGCCTTTTATGCTGACCTACTAGCTTCATTTTTTTCTAACTTATCGACCCAAAACAAATATGTAAATCAAGCGTGTCAGACACACTCATCTGCATGCTTGTTCTAAGTCCATATGTCCAAGTGTAGAAGCAACAATGAGCATTTTAGAAGGTGAGGTAAAGACAGAACTAATGGGGCATACACACGGTCGGACTTTTCGACCGGACTAGTCTGACGGACGCCGACGGACCAAATCCAGCGGACAATCCGATCATGTGTGGGCTTCACCGAACCTTCAGCTGACTTTTCCAGTCGCAAACCTGACGGACTTTAGATTTGGAGCAGGCTTCAAATCTTTACGTCGTAACTCCGCCGGACCCAGAAATCTGCTCGTCTGTATGCTAGTCCGACGAACAAAAAACGACGCTAGGGCAGCTATTGGCTACTGGCTATCAACTTCCTTATTTTAGTCCGGTGTACGTCATCACGTACGAATCCGTCGGACTTTGGTGTGTAGGCAAGTTCGTTCGTTAGAAAGTCCGTCAAAAGTCCGTCGAAAGTCTGCTGGAAAGTCTGTCGGACCAATCCGGTCGAAAAGTCCGCCCGTGTGTACGCGGCATTAGAGTTCATTGGCTACACCCAGGTGCTATTGGAACAAGAAGGCACATAAGGGCTGCTGGCCAGTGACTCTTATATGAACACACACACCATTCATAAAGTATTCAGACCCCCTTCACTTTTTTTTCAATTTTGCTATGTTGCAGTCTGATACTACGGGTGTTTTCTTTGTTTTGTTTTGTTTTTAATTCTCATTAACCAACCCTCTGAGTTGTATTGTCTAGTATTGTCACATAATGACAAAGTGAAAACAGAATTTTAGAAATGTCTATGAATTTATTAAAAAAGAAACTGAAATATCACATGTACTTAAGTATTCAGACCCTTTACTCAGTACTTTGTTGGAGCACCTTTTGCAGCAATTACAGCCTCGAGTCTTTTTGGGTATGAAGCGACAAGCTTGGCACACCTGGATTGGGGGAATTTCTGATATTGTTCTTTGCAAATCCTTTCAATCTCAGTCGGGTTTATTAGAATTAGGGTCAAACCATGCTCCGGTTTGATCCAGGCGGGCTGCAAAATAATAGTTTTTAAGGTTAAGAAAGTTTACTCCCCCATTCAAATTGTGTTTCAATGGTACAGAGTAATGCCCCGTACACACGGTCGGATTTTCCGATGGAAAATGTCCGATCGGAGCGCGTTGTCGGAAATTCCGACCGTGTGTGGGCTCCATCGGACATTTTCCATCTGATTTTCCGACACACAAAGTTGGACAGCAGGAGATAAAATTTTCCGACAACAAAATCCGATCGCGTCAATTCCGACCGTGTGTGGCCTGTTCCGACGTACAAAGTGCCACGCATGCTCAGAAGAAATTCCGACACGGGACAGCTCGTTCTGGTAAACTTAGCGTTCGTAATGGATAAAGCACTTTCGTCACGCTGCAATGTAAAAAATGGTTTAATACAGCGCACTCTCTTCTTCTTTATAATGTGACAAGAATTAAGTCGTTTTGATGCTCATATTCACACACACTTCTCACAAACTTTTTTTTGTTACTATTTATCGGGATTCCCTCAATATATTTTGATTTCTCACATCTGACAACATATTTTTTTTTTTTTTACTTTAATGTAGAATCTTTTTTTGTGTTTCTATTTTTATTTATTTTTTTTGTTGGTGATTTTGATTTGTACTCCCGAAAATGTTTGTGTGTTTTTTGTGACAAGTTCCCACAACACCATTGATATGTTGTTCTATTTAATCTGTAGGAGGAGATTGTTTGGTGTTGTTGTCCCTTGTTAATTTCACATTGTACTTTAGAAATGTACCTGAATACTCACCAACAAACTGTCCTTTTTGGATGAAAACACACACAGGAGAGTAGAATTTACCTAAAAATATTTTTTTAAGGGGTCACAACTATAATCAAAGAGGGAGGCAACGCTGGAGAAACTGCAGAAGTGGGCGAAGCCTTGGACTCCCAGGGCAGACATCAATTATTTAAAAGCAAAATTGGTGGCCTGAGGAGTCCATATCATAAGGGAGTGCAGACTGGTCCAGAAGTCCCAGAGATCCGGAAAGCAGCAGATGACATCTGTGTCCCCAGGCTGTGATCATACGAAAGACTGCATCTTCTGTCAGACCAGACTGAACCCAGGGCAATCACTCTCAGGTCTTCTTTCCACGCTTCCTTACAGGCTTTGGAGTTGTGGCAGCAGGAGGAGGAGGAGGAGGAGGAGGAGGAGGATCGTCCCTCTCCATGACATCCGTCTTGGGTGTCAGTTCCCCACTCTCCCCCTTACGAAGGACTTTATAAATCAGGTCCTCAGAAATCTTGCGTTGGCCCTCCTGCATGCCCAGCAATTTGGTGGCAGCCATGCAGGCAAAGGCCTCTGCAGGACTGGGGAAGGCTCTGAGGGACGCAGAAGCCTCCTGGATCAGCCTGTACACTGAATCCTGCACAGGACTGGGAGTGGCCTTCCTGGCCCTTTTATATGGCAGGCGGAGGGGAGGGACCTGAGACTCAGTCAGGCTGCGACTTGTCCCAGGCTTCTCTTGGCTGCCACTTGTCCCTGGCTTCTCTTGGCTGACACTTAGCCCCGCCTCCTCCTGGCTGCCACTAATCCCCGCCTCCTCCTGGCTGCCACTAATCCCCGCCTCCTCCTGGCTGCCACATTACACAGCCTCCTCCTGGCTGAGGTCTTCCTGTGTATGAAAAAGGGACATAGTTTTAGTATTGTTTTCATCAATCACACACAATTTTCACCTCCTGACTGCTGCAAATTGAATGTTAACAAATATAACAGACTATCCTTCTGAGCCCAGCATTTTTCATTCTTGTCCCAATTTTGGGTGCCCACTACTGTCTATTGATATGTAAAACACTTTCAAGCAGCAATTAGTGATCAATAATAACATCTAGTAAACATCATTTCTTTATTGACCAGAAATCTGTAGAAGAATGCTATACCTGACTCCAGCTGGGCTCCTCCACTTCTTCCTGGCTGGAAGGCCCAGGTTGGACATCGGAAGCCTCAGCTGGTATGGAAGGAAGCGTGGAAGGAAGAGTAGAGAGGGATTCCCTGACTTCAGTGTGGTCTGACAGAAATCGCAGTCTCTCATAGTACCACAGCCTGGGGACATAAACGTCATCTGCTGCAGCTCCATACCTCTGGGAATCTGTGACCTTCTTGCGCTCCCTAAGATAAGTGCTCCTCAGGCCCCCAATTTTAGCTTTTAAATAAGGGATGGTTGCTGTGGGGACCACCGGCTTCACCAACTCCAGCAGTTTCTCCAGCGCTGCCTGCCTTTTCTGTTTGTGATTATAGTGGGGGTGTCTCACTTGCCACAGACAGGGCAGCTCCCTGTACTTGTCTATGAACAGGGGCAGGAAATTGTGGTCGTTGAACCCATCCATTTTCTCTGCAAGACACAACACAAGACAAACCCTAATGTCAGGCCAAACTCCCCTAATCTTGTTACAATATAGGCTTCAATTTCGAAGCAGTATAGGCCCAAGTTTAGATCCTACCTTCGTTAGCACGATCGGCATCTCCGATGCTCCTTCCTCCGCTCACAGATCGTACGTAAGACGCGCGCATTACGATTTATACACACTGCGCATGCGTATAACTCCGCCCGCCCCTGACGTTCTTTCTATTCTATTCCCCGCCCCTTTTCGTTCGGCGCAGTGGAGGAAGAGCACATGGCGGAGAGACAGCAGGATAGTGCTATTTACAGCAACGAGGAGGAGGAGGAGGAGGAAAGGCTGGAGCCTGAAACGTCCCGATCCAGAAGGAGATTAAAGGACTCAAATATGTCCTTTGGGGAGATGTTGGAAATGGTGGACATCCTGAAGAAGGCCGACTATGATGGAAAGTATGGGCCTTACCCCAACCACAATGTCCGAAAGGCCAAGATCATGGCGAAAGTGGTCAGGAGTCTGCACCGGAAATTCGGGGTACGACGATCGAAAGATCAGCTCAGGAAGCGGTGGTTGGACCTGAAATTACGAGAACATGAGCAGTACAGAAAGATCCGGAGAGTGCTGCAAAAAAGTAAGTAGTTGTGCTGTGTTCCTATTGTTCTTGTGTTTATTACGTTCGTGCTGCTCCATGTGCTTTTAGGAACTGTTGTACAGTTTAAAATGGCAACTTTCATGTTCATGGGCACATTATTCGTTCGGATCACACATTTTTTTTCGGACTATAAAACACCATTGTTTAGCCCATATGCATTTGGCCACCATTTTGAGGCCCTATACTTGTCTTCAAAGAATTGGGTTGTGTAGATGGCTTTGTTACTAGAATGAAATGCAAACTAGATTGTGTGTAAGGAGAGGACACTGAGCAGCTGTTTTCACATCTGGACACTGGAGCACTAGTGTGGGACCCCAGAACACCATTTTTATTAGGGGGGCCACACAGGTGCTCCAGTGTATACTATAGGGGGGTCTCCATCTGTGAAGCTTGTACCAAACAGGTAAAGTATTGCAGCTTGACAAAGGACACTAAAAAAGCTACATCTTGGAACTCTGCTAAAATAGACAATTGTACCCCCCTTCCAAGCAATGTTTCATCTTTAGAGTTCTGCCATCAAATATCTGTGTGCTAAGTATACCATTTTTGTTTTACATAGGGGAGAAAAGACTCGGAGGACACCCCTCATCCGAGGAGACCAGAGCCCCCCCCCTCTGGAAGAAGGGGAAATCCCCCCAACACAAGCTGAGCAGGAGGAAGAAGACCTGGTGGAAGTAGTCACCACAACAGGTGAGTGTCTGCGACCACAGGCTCAGATAAGAGATGGATGGCGGCATTTTTTTTAGACCTAATTTATTTTGGGTTTCCTTTCTTTTTAGGTGATCGTGAGGTTGTGGATGAAGATCCTTTCACATCCGAAAGTGCCCAGATCCTGATCGGGGAGATCATGGGGTGTAATTTACAATTGGAAAACATCAAGCAAAACATCAATGATGTTATTCCAAAATATAAAAACATCATTGATGTTTTGGGGCGAGTTTAAAGCCCCTCCAAATCACTTTCTTCTTTTGTCTGCTACAATGTGCGAAATGTTTTTGTGATTTTTCCCAAAGCCAAATTTGGAGGATGCACACAGTGTGCCAACATGTGCTATCTGCCATCACAGGAGATCAATGGACGCGTTTTGGGGGTGCAACTGCTTCCTCAATAATAAAGTAGCGGTGAGGAAGGGCTTTCTCCCCCAAAACACATCCCTTCATCCCCCGTGATGGCAGATAGCACATGTTGACATTGGGAAATTTGTGTGCATCTTCCAAATTTGGCTTTTCCAGGGGTGATTTCCCCCCATCTGAACGCAATATCAAACACAGTTCCTAAATACTCATGTCTGATATTGCCTTCAAGTTCTACCAAATGTGAACTTTGTAAGATCAAGATTTGTGTCTTTCTTGTTGGTTTTACACAGGCCTGTTTTCTATAAAATGCACATTTTGATTTTGGATAATGAAACCTGTTGGTTTGTCAGAAAAACCTTTGGTAAATGCACATGTGATTGTGCTGGTATTAAAAAGATTGTTCATCAAGAATGTGTGGATTATTGTCTCAACGCTACAACACTTTTGGGGTGATGTAATTGTTGTTTGATGAGAAAATGGGGGTAATTTCCTAAGGGCAAATCCACTTTGCACTACAAGTGCAGTTTCAGGGCAGTTGCAAGTGCACTTGTAGTGAAAAGTGTCTTTGCATTTAGTAAATAACAGCCAACAGTGCTTTGTATAAGGTTACACAATCACGACATTTTCTGGACTCCACACATTTCTGTCAGGGTCAGCTCAAACAAACACAAGCAGTAAATGTCCACAAAGAAGAGCCTGGGGGGAGATGCCTGTCGAGAACTTCAAGTCCTGCAGACTTCTCCCTGTGGACAAATACCGCAAGGTAGCAACCAACCTCTGCTCCGGAGTGATGGCTTGCCTCATGCAGGTATCCTGCCTGCTGATATAGGGGGTCAGCGAAGCCAACAAACGGTGAAACACGGGGTCCGTCATCCTGAGAAAGTTCCTGAAATCCTCAGGATTCTTCTCACGGATCTCACGGAGCAAAGGCATATGACAGAACTGGTCACGCTGAAGCAACCAATTCTTGGTCCATGAACTCCTCCCCACCCTGTTCATGGACTGGACTTGTGTCAAGGTCAGGACCCCAACACCAAGCCCCCGCACAGCACGAACTCTACGAGGAGTACGCATACGAAACATGGCTAGAAAACGGTCGGCTGCTCAGAACGAAGTAACAGAACGCACTGAAGAACAGCAAGGCCTGTGAAGAGCGACCTGAAAAACAGCAACGAGCGGACAAGATCGCACAGAAAACTCCGATACGAACTGACTGCACGCACTGAAGAGCAGATACAAACCCACAAGCACAAACTGAACGGCAGAAAACGATCTGAAAGCCACGAGTCTGAAAAAGCGCGAATCATCTCTCACCAAACTTTTACTAACACGAGATTAGCAAAAGGAGCCCAAAGGGTGCCGCGCTTGGTTCTGAACCGGCCTTTTCTAGTCTCGTCGTACGTGCTTGACGTCACCGCGTTCTTGGCGATCGGAAATTCCGACAACTTTGTGCGACCGTGTGTAGGCAAAACAAGTTTGAGCCAACATCCGTTGGAAAAAATCCTAGGATTTTGTTGTCGGAATGTCCGATCAATGTCCGACCGTGTGTACGGGGCATAAGAGATCTTAGTAGTTTTCTTGCCCCAAATGAATTGTTTAAACAGTTTATCCGTCTCCCTAAAAAATGATTATCGGTATGGTCCTAAAATAATAAATGATTTTAGGTAGAGTTGTCATCTTAAAGGCTGCGATCCTACCTATCCAGGACATTTCAAAGTTCGATATGTGCTGTGGGTCTTGTTTGATTGTCCCTAACAGCCTAGAAAAGTTTGCTTCGTATGTGGACTTTGTTGGGGATGATAGAGTAACTCCCAGGTATGCTAGATTCTGAGAAACCCATTGGAATGGGAATGCTTCCTTAAGGTAGTCCTTCACTTTCTTTGTCATTTCATTCGATAGAATAGAGGATTTGTTAGAATTCAGCTTATAGTAAGAGGCCAACCCAAAGTTATTTAAAATTAATTGCATCCTCTCCAGGGGGCGTGGTTTCGACATGCTGCAGTAAGGACGCATCTCTCCCGAGCTCCGTCGCTGACTCCGAGATTATAGCACTTAATTTACCTCCAGCCATCACCCTACATATATAAAAGATGCAGAAGAGGTCTGGCAGAACTATACCTAAAAAAGGACCCTCCACTGGCTCTATTAAACGTTTCCTTGCAGTGGAACCGGACGATCCGGGGGACATGGATGGCCTAGGCCGCTCGCCTCGTGCTGTAAACTTCGGAACAGGCTCCGCCCCGCGACACAGACCAGAACACAGACGCTGCTCGCCGGCTTCGTCAGCCTGCACGGAGGAGGAAGAAAGCACGTCCAGGCACTCGGGGGTCGTGGCTCTGGTGAGTGATTTACCCACCAAAACAGAACTGGAATCCATGCTTTTAAGCCTAGAGTGGGCTATTAAAAAGGAGGTCTCCGCTGTACGCTCTGACCTTGCTCAAGTATTAGAACGGGTAGAGGAGTCAGAGCAACGTTTGGATCGCCACGCGGTGGCCATTAGAAACTTGAAGTCCTCTACTCGTTCCCTTGCCATAGCTCATAGGATGGCCTTATATAAAATTGAAGACCAGGAAAACCGCAGCAGGCGAAACAATATTCGCATCAGAGGACTACCTGAAGCGACTGGGGATGAAGGTCTCCTCCCTTCCATTCACAGGATCTTCAATGGATTGTTGGGCCAGGCCGCAGACCATCCCCTGAAAATTGACTGCGTACACAGGGCCCTCAGACCCCGCAACCTCTCCTCAGACATCCCTCGTGATGCTATCTGTAGGGTTCATTACTATGCAGGAAAAAGAACTTATTATGAAAAAAGCCAGAGAAGCCGCATCATTAGACTTTGATGGAGCCATTTTATCTTTCTTCCCGGACTTGGCCAGGGAAACTCTGGATAGGCGCAGGGCCTTACGTCCCCTAACGGAGAAGTTGTAGACGGCTTCTATCAAGTACAGATGGGGCTTCCCAGCAGCATTGATTGCAAACAGGGATGGCAAGACAGCGATTCTTCGGTTTCCAGAGGATCTGGAAAAGTTCTGTATGGACGTCAACATATCCCCTCCGGAACTACCTGGATGGCAGGAAGTCATTCCAGCTCTGCCCAACAACACCGAACCCAAATGGCAGAAAGTGGATCGTAAACACTGATCCTCCCCAGCCGGGAGCTCCCCACTGATGGAATAGCTGCCAAGTCGGATGACCTGGATTTTTTAATTTCATTTTTGACGCCTAGCACTTTCGGATCTTTCATAGCCGCAAGTATGCCCCAGTTTTTTCCTCTTTTTTTTTTTTTCGGTTTTCAGGCCGCTCCCAGGGCCGTTTACATAAATCTCAATGTACCTAACTGTGTGGATGCTGCCGCACAAGGATCTGCTATGGACCTTATGCTTTATTTTATTTTATTTCATGTTTTCTTTTTTTTTATTTCACGAGTTAGGTTTTTTGATTCTAGTTAATGGTTTATGGGTCCTAGGCCATTTATTGTTGTTGGGCAGTCTTGTCGCTCTACTGTCGTAGGGTTTGGCTTTAAGTAAAGATATTACAATGAGTGCTTTTCATAAAAATTGTTTATTATGGGTTGGGAGTCGGTGCCGGAGCATCGGGACGGTGCCCACACCAAGTTGGTGTTTTTGGCCTGATGTCTGGAGATCCTCGCTCCCCCACCATAGGGCGCGGCGTGGCCCCATATCCTCCAGATCCTGCTATCTTCGGAGCGGCGGTCAGATGGGTGTTGGGTATCGTGAGCGCCCTAGCCATGCACAGCAGTTTATTGCGTGCACGATGACCATCCTTTTGAATGGTTGGTATTCTTTTTGCTGCAAGTTGTTCATTATTTTTCTTTCTTTTCACTTCTTTTTCACTTTTTCCCCTCCTCTTCTCTTCCCTCCCTTCCCCCGGTCCCCACAGTAACCTTTTTTCTCCCGCCTCAGGTCTTACCCAGTGGAAAAATTGTGTCTGCAGATGACTCCTACCTCTTCCCATGGCTACGGTAAACATGCCCCAGGAAAAAGACATAACCTATTTAGAGAGCTGGCTCGCCTGCGGGGAGATATTATTTTTCTGCAGGAGACTCACCTCACACATACCACTACTGTAAAATTATGCTCTCAACGGTATCCTACATGGTATTATAGTCTCTCTGACATACACAAAGCAAAAGGTGTGGCCATTGGATTACGGAGCAATTCGGCCTTTAAGCTAGATACTATGTTATGTGATCCCAACGGTCGTTTTCTGTTCCTCAAAGGCACCTGGGTAGTATGCCGTGCACCTTGGCGAATTTGTATGCCCCCAATAGAGACCAGGCGGGACTTCTCGCCACCATCTTAAAAAAGCTCAGAGATTTCGCTCACGGGTGCATCCTCTTAGCCGGGGATTTTAATGTCCCACTAGAACCAGTCCTAGACACGTCTAAAGGGCGATCTAATATCTCACATAATCATTTGTCATATATACGCAAACGTTTACACGACTCCCAATTAATGGATGCATGGAGGATTATACACCCGCGGGCGAGGGACTACACTCATTTTTCCCAGGTCCACCATACTTACTCGAGGCTTGATTATTTTTTCATAGATCACCACCACCTTTCGTTACTTATGAATGCTCACATAGAGTCCTCACCTATTTCTGACCACTTCCCCATTTCACTTGAGATAAAAATCCCTTCATTACCACATTCCACAAACTGGAAGCTAAACGAAGCTCTAATAGCAGAGGACATAGATAAAAAGCAAATAGAAGAAGACTTATCATTTTACTTTAAGGAAAACACACATCCTGAAATTTCACCGGGTACACTTTGGGAAGCTCATAAGGCCCACATTCGAGGTAAGTTACTTAGGGACATTAAAGTGCTCGAGTTGCAGCACAAAGCTAGTTTATCCAAAGAAACGCTACTTACTTTGACCACAAAGAGGGAGGAGTTGAAAGCTCTATTTCACACTGAGCAGAAAAAACAGGCTCGTATAGTAGCACAATGTTTCTATGAATGGGGAAACAAGCCGAGTAGGCTGTTGGCTCGTTCATTGCAACAGAAAAAATCTGCCTCCTTCATAGCGAAAATAAAAAACTCATCAGCTACACTAATACATGACACACCCGCTATAGCGAAAGAATTTCGTGAGTTTTACCAACACTTGTATCATGTTCAACCCTCCATAACAGATCAGGACACTAAAGCCACGCTCATTAGAGACTATCTATCGAGGGCCAATCTACCTAAGCTGTCGCCCGAATCCTTGGCCACTTTGGAAGGAGAGATCACTACCTCTGAATTACGTGTTGCATTAAAGGATATGGCTACTGACAAGGCTCCTGGCCCTGACGCGTTCACAGTAGCGTATTACCGTGCTTTTGCAGACATATTGCTGCCTCGCTTATCTAGTTATGCCAACACTATCTCCGACGGTGGAGTCCTTCGCCCTGAGACTATACATGCACACATTACCATAATCCCTAAACCTGGGAAAGACCCCTCCAATTGTGGAAGTTATCGTCCTATCTCATTGCTGAACATAGATGCCAAATTATATGCTAAAGCTATTGCGAATAGATTTCTTTCCCTACTCCAACAATGGGTCTCTAAGGATCAAACAGGTTTCATCCCTGGAAGAGAAGCAAGAGATAACGCTCTTCGTACCCTATCTTTAATGGCACATGTTAACGGGTCCTCCCAGTCCACCCTCTTATTGTCCACGGATGCCGAAAAGGCGTTCGACAGGGTGGACTGGGACTATCTTATGGCCACTCTGGCACACCTGGGCATTAGTGCCTCCCTTCTATCTCAAATCTCAGCTCTTTATAACAAACCTACTGCTCAATTGCGCATAAACAGAATCCTTAGTGACCCATTTACCATATATAATGGCACTCGTCAGGGTTGTCTGCTCTCGCCCATATTATTTGCCCTATCTTTAGAGCCTTTTCTATCCACAGTGAGACATAATCCCTCCATTCATGGTATCTCCATAGGGGACTACGAACATAAATATGCTGCATACGCGGATGATATCCTATTCTACATACAACAACCCTTGATCTCTTTACCCAACCTCCTGTCTGAGTTTTCATCGTTTGGATGTCGCACCACTTCCTTAAACTAAATCTCTCTAAAACTGAGCTATTAATATTCCCCCCGCCCCCGTGCCCCCCTCCATGACTTTTCCATCAAAATCAACAATGCAACCATCAGTCCCTCCCCTCACGCCAGGGTACTAGGTGTAATCCTAGACTCTGACTTGTCATTTCAGCCTCAAATCCAATCGTTGTCAAAAGTTTGTAGAATTCACCTAACATCTCTAAAATTCGCCCTTTTTTAACAAATGAAACCACCAAGCTCCTCATTCACTCCCTTGTTATCTCTCGCCTTGACTATTGCAACTCCCTTCTCATTGGCTTACCTCTCCATAGGCTATTCCCTCTTCAGTCTATCATGAATGCTGCTGCCAGACTTATCCACCTTACCAACCGCTCAGTGTCTGCCAACCCTCTACTTCAATCCCTACACTGGCTCCCAATCACCCAGCGAATTAAATTCAAAATTCTAACCACAACATACAAAGCCATTCACAACTTTGCCCCAAGCTACATCACTAATCTTGTCTCCAAATATCACCCAAATCGACCTCTCCGATCTTCTCAAGACCTCCTGCTTTCAAGCTCTCTCATCTCCTCCTCCCATGCTCATCTCCAGGATTTCTCCAGAGCCTCTCCCATCCTCTGGAACTCGCTACCTCCATCTATCCGGCTATCCCCTACTCTTGCTACCTTCAGGCAATCCCTGAAAACTCATCTCTTCAGGAAAGCCTATCACGTCTCCAACTAATCTCCTACCACTTCCACCAGCTCATTCCCCACAGTTACAACCTTTTGTACCACCTGCCCCACCCTATGAGATTGTAAGCTCTTCTGAGCAGGTCCCTCTTAATCCTATTGTATTGTATTCTATTATAACTGTATTGTCTCCCTTTTATATTGTAAAGCGCTGCGTAAACTGTTGGCGCTATATAAATCCTGAATAATAATAATAATAATTTCCAATTTTAAAATTAATATGTCAAAGTCCGAAATTCTAAATCTCTCAGTTGCCAATCAGACTGCAGATCACTTGAAGAGGTCCTTCCCCTTTAGCTGGCAGCCTTGTAAACAGAAATATTTAGGTATATACCTTACCCCGAATTTGAATGCCCTGTTTCGCACTAACTTTATGCCCCTACTTAACAGGATTAGATCAGATTTACAGAAATGGACTCAGTTGGCTCATACTTGGCTGGGGAGGATTGGAATTGTAAAAACGAATATACTACCCAGGTTGCTGTTCATGTTTCAGATGATCCCTTTTGGTATACTAGTAGGCTTTTTTACGATTTTAAGATCTTTGATTGGTAGATATGTTTGGAACAGAAGGTGACCCAGACTGGCTAGATCCATCCTCATTAGATCTAAAAGAGGGGGGGGTCTAGCCCTACGAGATTTTAGAAGGTATTTTTTGGCAATTGTTTTGAATAGAATTTCTGATTCGAAATATCATAAAAATTCTAAGCTTTGGGTGAACCTAGAAATTGCACTTTGTGGCTCGGACCTTTTCACACAAATATGGATACCTAAGAGACACAGAAATTTGTCTCCAATCACATCTCCACTTACTCGTTTTACTTTTATGTCATGGGACTCATTATGTAAAACGAATAAATAGCCATATAACTCACCACTTTTGCCACTGACTGGTCATAACTGCTTCTCACCTGAGAATATAGATCCCAAGACGCATACCTGGATCTTTGGCACCATGGCCCACTTGCATCATATAACTACCTCGACGGGTATACTACCGTTAGAAAAACGTATACACGGTCCTACAACAACACCCATGGTCCAGTGGAGGTGTCGTCAGCTTGCAGCATTTGTCCACTGGCTTACAAAACCTTTCCGGTCCACTTCGGAATTGACGCCCCTAGAGGTGGCTTTTATTGAAGATCAACCAGTGGAGAAACCTGTCTCATATTTCTACCAAGCTCTACACAGATTAGTTCCCCCACGGGATCCGACTTTCCTAAACAACTGGGAAAAAGATCTACACAAAGAGTTATCATCAGCTCAAAAAGCTACTATTCTCACAATGACCCACACCTCTTCTGGGGCTTCCAAAACAGCAGAGGTGAACTATAAACTGCTAATGAGATGGCACTACACTCCTGTGGTGCTTCATAAAACCTTCCCTTAAGCTTCACCTCTGTGCTGGAGAGGGTGTGGTGAAAGAGCATCACATGCTCATATTTGGTGGTTTTGTCCCTTTATACGCCCTTACTGGCTGACTATACTCCATTGGATCAAAGAGATCCAAGGTATTGAGATTCCTAACGACCCATGGACGGTATTGTTACATTGTACAGACAAACCAGTGGTAACAAATAAAAAATCTATGATGCCACATCTCCTTAATGCCGCAAAAACACTAATCGCACAACTTTGGAAACAACCGATCATACCCACTCTACGCCAATGGCTAGTGGAAGTAGATCGTACATATCATTTGGAGGATCTTACTCTTTCCCTTAGACACAAATCTGATTTAGCAAAAAAAAATATGGTCCACCTGGTTTGTCTTTAAATACACGTCTACTTATGCGGAAATTATGTCTTCAACCAAGTAATATGTTTCTGATTACTCATATTAAATACTGGAGTCTGGGCCGAGGCGGGCTCATTTCCCTTTAACCCAAGCCCCCCCCCCTTCCCTTCTTTATCTTCTCTTCTTCTCCCCCTTCTTGTTCACATCTTATCTTTCCAAGGTTTTATGCTTCAGCATTGGTTTCTTTCAGGGAGGATATTGCCACTCATGCACGTTATATGTTGCATATACTTTTCTAGTTGACCGGTGGCTTAACATTGAGTGTATCTGATTTGGGTTACAGACAGTACGTTATGGTACATGTGCTTTGATGTTTTTACATTCCTGGATAACTGTTTGGATAACTATAATATTAACGTGTATTGTTCCTCACTGAACTGTATACTATTCTTTTCCTATGTTATATTTTCTTAATAAAAACTAATTAAACAAAAAAAAATTGCATCCTCTCCAATGAAGAGGCCGGATTAGTTAGAGTCAATGCCACATTGTCAACAAACAACCCTATTTTATGGGAGATAACTCCCTATTTCTATACCTGAGATGGAGTTGCATGATCTAATGGCCTCCGCCAGTGGCTCCATGATTAAAGTAAAAATCAATGGAGAGAGAGGGCAGCACTGGCAGGTACCATTATTAATGCTAAATGTGTCAGAAAGAACATTAGACGTAAATACTCTTGCTGAAGGCTTTGTGTATAGAGCCATTATTGCCGACAGTATCGTACCACTTACCCCAAATTTCTGTAGAGTCGCTCTCAGTAACCCCCAATTTACCCTGTCAAATGCCTTTTCGGTGTCAAGCGTCAAAACCACAGTGGGGGCCCCTCTAGACTCAGCTACACGTATTAAATTATAGAGTTTCCTAGTACCATCAGGTGCCTGTCGGCCCTTCACAATACCCACCTGGTCTTCTTTAATCAGCTGCGGGGTAATGATAGCTAGGCGGTGTGCGATAATCTTCGCATATATTTTTAAGTCTGTATTTAACAGCAAAATCGGGCTAAAGTTTCGAGGGCAACCCGGCCTCTTCCCTGGTTTAGATAACGCTATTACAGTTGCTCGGAGCATCTCTTTGGGAAAAGAGGCAGTGGAGGCGGCGTACGAAAACATTTTTTGTAAGTATGGTGAAAGAGTAGTTGCAAAGGCCTGGTAGTATTCTGCTGAAAAGCCATCGCTACCGGGAGATTTAGGATTTGGTAGTGATTTGATCGAATCCAAAAATTATTTTTCTAAGATTGGTGAATTCAAAGATTCTAGGGCTCCCTTTTTAAGTTTGGGTAGATTTATTGAGTCTAAAAAGGAATTAATGTTGAGATCATTGGGCTGTGGGGTATTGGGATCTGATGCTAAATTGTATAAATCGCTGTAATATTTTTGGAAGGCCTGCCTTTGGTTTACCTGCTCTATTCCCGTGGGCATAATAATTAGCTTTAAAGCGTTTCAGAGAATTTGTATGTTCTGTTAATAAAGTTTGACGAAGCTGTTGTCTGGGGTATTTAAGTTGGACAAAATAGTATCTAGATTTTTAGCCTTCTGCCTCTTTTCCCTTGAGTAAGAATTATTGGGGGCTGATGCATTGGTGCATCTCCACAAGTCATATAGGTTGGTCTCTGTGAGAATAGGTTTCATCTCATGCCTATGAATACTCCGGGAGGAAGAACAGTCCATATTTTTATCCACAACACAGTTAAAATCTCCACATATAAGCAAAAAGCCTTTGCTATGTTTTTTTATTCTTTGGTAGAGGGATTTCAAAAATAAGGTTTGGCCTGTATTGGGTGCATGTGGGTTCACTCTGGTATACAACAAGTTATTCAGTTCACATATTAAGATGATATACCTTCCTTTTGAGTCTGTAATAACTTCATGTAAGTTAAATGCAACTGTTTTATTCACAGCAATCATAGTTCCACCTTTTTTAGATGAGGCACACGCATGGAAGATATGAGGGAAGGAAGCATCTGAACATTTGGGTTGCTTATCACGGGAGAAATGTGTCTCTTGAACACATAAGATGTCCCCTTCAAGCCTCTTTGCTTCCTGCCACATTACTTTCAGTTTAAACGGGCTATTAAGACCGTTCACATTGAGAGAGATCAATTTAAATATCATGGTGAGTCTGTAGGAATTTTACTAGATAGACATCAATACAGCTTAAATTGCAATGTAATGTATTATTTGTACCTGAAGGTGGCAGCAAAGGATAGGGAGGGGATTGCTGGAAATTGGAAGCTCTGTATATGTCTTTTTGAGTTGCATGCACAGTCATTCTCCAAAGCGAGTATGAATCATAAGTTAATGGTACATGTAAAACAAAGAAAAATAATAGAAAAGGAACAAGGTAACATAATGAACAAATAAAACTCAACATGTTGTGTGAAAAGTAAAACTTCCGCTTCTGCACAGTTAGGGGGTCTGTGCTCCCTGAGATCCAGTACCCAATCCAGGTTGGGCTAATAGATAGTATGGGGAGTTGTAACTGCAGATAGATTAATCATTCTTTGCCATCTTGTTCAAACTTTTTGCCACTCCGGGGTAATTTTATTAGAGGGAGATGGAGTGGGGACTTCCTCTTCATCCGGGAGAAGCTGCCATTGTTTGGGCAGCCTCAACCCATTTTCCAGATTAGTGATGGCATAGGTTTTGTTATCTCTTGTGACAATAATTTTTGTTGGGAATCCCCATGTGTAAGGAATTTTGTGGTTTTGAAATAATTTTGTCAATGTAGCCAGGTTCCTGCGGGCTTGCATGGTATGCTGCATGATATCTGAATATACTGAAATGTCAGCATAGGGGTCAGGCAATGGGGAAGGTTTCCTGGTATATCTCATCAGATCCTCCTTTACATGGAAAAAAATGTATACGTGCTATAACATCTCTAGGCACCTTATCTGGTAAGTGCTTAGGTTTAGGCAAACAGTGAGCATGATCGACAATCACCTCCCTCTGTGGTGTTTCAGGTAGCAGTGTAGATATAAATTGTTGGATGTACTTTCTAAGGTTCGCAGGCATAACAGATTCAGTCACCCCTCTCAATTTCACGTTGTTCCTTCTGGAACGATCATCCAAATCTGCAATCTTGCTTTTCATTGCCTTGATCTCATCCTCTGCCTCATTGTGTGCATCAACAAGCTCGTTATTAGCTGCAGCAAACTCCCCCATCTTGTCCTCAGCATGAGATACTCTGTCCCCTATGGCATTTACTTCAGCTTTCAGCTGAGTTGTACACTCCATCAGGTCCCTGTGTAATGAGTCTCTTAAAGTCACTAGCACTTCCTTCATTAAGGTATCAGTAAGCGGCTGATCCAGGGTGGGGAAATCCTGCATTTGTTCTATAAACTCCCTGGTGCTGTCCTGTGAGGTATCATGTCCCCCAGCTCACCTGGATATTTGTGCTCCTCCGACCGCTTCATTGTAGCTTTCTGCGGGCTCTTTACAGGGGATGCTCCCGGGGAAGACCTGTTGCTGTAACCTGGGGATGATGCTTGATACTGGCCACTCATCTTAGATGATAATCCACCTCCTCGACCGCGCAGTGCGTTGTAGGCCTTGGCGCCATCTTGAGGCCCACGAGATTCCACAGTGTAGAAATCAGTCAGCTTTTTTGGGCCCCTCTCCTGCTTTCTATTGTACATCTCGATGGCGGATGGTAGCTGGGCTATTAGGCAGGGGATATCTCCTCACACAGCCGTACGGCGTTGCTTCTAGTCGCTGGATTGCTCTGGATTCAGACGGAGCTCTCTCCGCAAGCTGCCATTCACCTCGGCTGCTGGCCACTCCCCCCCTCCTGTGTTCTCTTGGCTGTGCTTAGGATCATTGTCATGTTGGAAGTTGAATCTTTGTCCCAATCTGAGGTCCTGAGTGCTGCGGATCAGGTTTTCAGTGAGGATATCTCTGTACTTTGCTCCATTGAGCTTTCCCTCAATCCTGACTAGTCGCAGCAGTCCCTGCTTCTGAAAAACATCCCCACAGCATGATGCTGCCACCACCATGCTTCACTGTTGGGATGGTATTGGGCATGTGATGAGCAATGTCTGGAGGAAACCAGGCACTGCTCAACGTTAACACAAAGTATTGAGGCCAAACCGTTCAATCTTGGTTTCCTCAGACGACCAGAGAATCTTGTTCCTCGCAGTCTGAGAGTGCATCAGCACTCGTTCTTTTTTTTTTTTTTTTGCAAACTCCAAGTGGGTTTTCATGTGTTTTGCCCAGATTGGTGGAGGATAGCAGTGATGATTGTCCTCCTGGAACTTTGTCCTATCTCCACACAGGATCTCTGGAGCTCAGTCAGAGTGACCATTGGGTTCTTGGTCTCCTCTTACTAAGGCTCTTCTCCCCCTGATTGCTCAGTTTGGCCAGGTGACCAACTCTTGGGAAAAGTGCTGGTTGTGCCAAACTTTCCAATTTTGAGAATTATGGAGGCCACTGTGCTCTTGGGAACCTTGAGTGCAGCAGAAATTTTTGCAGCTTTCCCCAGATCTGTGCCTTGCAACAATTCTGTCTCTGAGCTCTGCAGGTAGTTCCTTTTGACCTCATAGTATTTGCTCTGGTACAGTATGCATTGGCATCTGTGAGGACTTTTATAGAAAGGTGTCCCTTTCCAAATCATGTCCAATCAATTTATTTACCACAGGTGGAATCTAATTGAGGTGTAGAAACATCTCAGCAATAATCAAGAGAAATGGGAGCAGTGTTGCCACCCTACCAGATTGAAATTTACTGACGGGACACCCAAAATCTATTGGCACTTTTAAAAGTTACAAAATTACAGTTACGTGCAAATATCACTATTTAGGCTATAAACAAGTACAATATGTAATTAACAATGTGATTTAAGGAATAAATCAAGGCAAAAAATCTATTTCTTTTATTTTCGATATAGTAAATGGCTCAGGGACAGGACTCAGGAGATCAAGAAATTAGAATGGATGGCGCACACACATGAATTTGACTCTCACAGTGACACTGACAGCAGTGTGCAGTAGCACAGATGATGATGACACCTCACTGACACGACACGCGCCCTCCTGAGTCACAGTGACAGTCTCTCTCCAAGCCAGGTGATCCCATCAAAATGATAAGAACCCCACCGCTCAGGTAGACCCATGAACAAAAAGTCCTTTGCCTCCGGAGAAGAAAGAACCCCAGGTGCTGGCTAATGCATATGCAAATGAAGATAAATGGAAGAGTTCTGGACAGCTGCACACCAATAGAAGTTTCTTATACCTTTATTTGTAAAACAGGGATCACAAAATATACAGGACACCAAAGCAGAGTTGTACAGAACAACAGCTGACGCGTTTCACACTTATACCAAGTGCTTACTCATAGCAGGTGATCCCATCAGTTTGAACAGCACTGACAGTCCCAATCCCGGTTTTCCTTGTTCCCGTTCCACACATTAGGCTCTGGCCGCTCTGCTCAGTTCCCTTGCACCATAACACCACACGTTCAGGCACTGCCTCCGCCAGACCCTCCCCCACCAACGCCACCCGAACACACTGTAGCAGGCACTTGAATGGTCTCAGCTAGCTCCGCACCTGAACTGCGCATGCGCAATTTCAAGCTGAGCGTCACAGCCATATTTTTTGCTGGCTACGTTTTCCTGTCACTGGCATGAGAAAAGTGGGTGTTTTTTACTGGCTGCCAATAAAAATACTGACGGTTGGCAACACAAAATGGGAGACACCTGAGCTAAATTTCAACTGTTGTTGCAAAGGGTCTGAATACTTATGCCAATGTGATATTTCAGTTTTTTCTTTATAATAAATTCATAGACATTTATAAAACTATGTTTTCATATTGTCCTCATGGGGTACTAAGTGTAGATTAATGAGAAAAAAAGACATTAAACAACAGTAGTATCAGGCTGCAACATAGCAAAATTGAAAAAAAAGTGAAGGGGGTCTGAATACTTCATGAAAGCACTGTGTGTGCATGTACAGTGGATATAAAAAGTCTATACACCCCTGTTAAAATGTCAGGTTTCTGTGATGTTAAAAAAAAAATGAGACAAAAGATAAATCATTTCAGAACTTTTTCCACCTTTAGACCCCTTTCACACTGAGGCAGTTTTTAGGCATTTTAGCGCTAAAAATAGTGCTTTCACACTGGAGCGGTGCGCTTATGTGACGGGAAAAAAAGTACTGCAAGCAGCATCTTTGGGGTGGTGTAGCAGCACTGTATACAGCACTGCTACACCACCTCTGCCCACAGGAATAAATGGACAGTGCCGCCTAAACATCGGTAAACCACCGCTAACAGACCCGCCGCCCCAGCGTGAAAGCACTCCTGATGTGACCTATAAACTCAGTTGAAAAACAAACTGAAATCTTTTAGGGGGGGGAGTAAAAACTAAAATAATGTGATTTTTTCCCACAATTAGAGCTTTCTTTTGGTGGTATTTGATCACCTGCAGTATTTGTTTTTTGCGATATAAACGAAAAAAGACTAAAAAATTTTGAAAAAAATGTATATTTTCTACTTTTTGTAAGGGCGTGGCCCTTGTTCCCATGTTGATGGGGGCAAGGGCCTCATCCCCACAACTGTGGCTGGTGGTTGTGGGAGTCGGTGGCCGGTGGTTGTGGGCAGGGGGCTAATCGGAATCTGGAAGCCCCCTTTAAGAAGGGGTCCCCAGATCCTGCCCCCCCCATGTGAATTAGTAATCGGGTACATAGTACCCCTACCCATTCACCAAAAAAGTGTCACAATGTAATAAAAACACACAGTTTTTGACAATTCCTAGGGGCAACCTGGCTACGTCACCTGGTGGTTCCTTCTCCCTTGTGATGTCACGGACCAGTGTATGCTGGGTTGGTGACGTCACAAGGGGTGGGACCACCAGGTGATGTAGTCAGGTGGCCCCGCCCCTTACCTATATAAGAAATGTCAGATGGCGGAGCCTGCAGTAGGCAGCCAGCTTTCATCGATAACGGGAGCGTCTTTGTTTTTTTTATTTTTCGCGTCTGGCAGGCAGCGTGATTGACGGTGGATTTACATTGGGGGACACTATTTTTCAATAAAGGAATTGTCAAAAACTGTCTGTGTTTCTTTTACTTTGTGACATGTTTTTGGTGAATGGGTAGGGGTACTATGTACCTGATATTCATTCACATATGGGGGGATCTGGGGGCCCCCTTCTTAAAGCAAAAAAGTTGTGGGGATGAGGCCCTTGTCCCCATCAACATGGGGACAAGGTGCTTTGGGGCGGGGGGGCAGAGCCCCGCTGCCCCAAACACCCCCCCACATTGAGGACATGTGGCCTGGTATGGTTCAGGGGGGGCGCTTGCTCGTCCCCCCCTTTTCTGACTTGCCCGGCTGCATGCTCGGTTAAGGGCCTGGTATAGATTGGGGGGGTCCCCACTGTTTTTTTTCAACATTTTTAATTGTCTCCTTTTTTTTTTAAATGGAAACCCACTGACAGGTAATGAGTCATTGGTTGTTAAGGACGTGGCGGCTGGCATCCCGGGCTACTCCTTAGCAATCAACTTAATGCGGTAAATTACCGCATTAACTAATCTCCAAAATGTTTACCAGTTTAGAGTTACAGAGGAGGTCTAGTGCTAGAAATATTGCTCTTGCTATAATGTTCGCTGTGATACCTGTTGCGAACACTGTTTACATATCTGGGCGTGACCTACATATGTGTTCAAATGTGTTATTATTTATTCTATTACTTTTTATTTTTTTTTTATCACTTTTATTGCTGTCACAAGAAATGAAAACATCGCTTGTGACAACAATAAGACATGACAGGTCCTCTTTATGGAGAGATCTGTGGTCAGTAAGACTCCACATCTCTCCTCTACAAACAAAGCATCAGATTAAGAAAAAAAAACATTGATCTAATGCTTTCAAAAAAAAAAAAATGGCCTTACATCAGTCGTGAATAAGAAGTGACATCATGATGTCGCTCTGGGCCTCCTAGATCATAGGGATGAGTGGAGGCCATCTTTCCTCTGCTCATCGCTATGGTCAGCTGCCACCACCATCTGAACAGTTCCCAGGCTTGCCGATGAGCTAGAACCATCGGAGAACGGCGAGGGGAAGGGGGTGGGGCGATGACCCCTCCCGCTGCTTCTAAAAGTAATCCAGTGGCTAATCAGCTGTTTGGATCACTTCTTATCAGAAAGAGCAGCGGCTGTAGCCATAACCTCAGTATTAAACTGCAAAGTCATGAGGTAAATCTCCAGTTAGATGGTTGGCAAGTGGATATGATGCATGGTATAACTTCACCCGCAGTTACATCTAGCTTTGTACATCTCATAAACATACAGTATATAGCTGATTTAAGTACTGTTTTGTCTGTTTCCTGATATTGGTAACCCAATATGCAAGGGGAATAACTGACCTAACTTGCTTTATGTAAAAGCCAAAAAAATAATCTGTCCACCCATTATCATTAACTGTTACTAAGCAGCCCATATACTGCAATTGTGTTTGGGGAAAATCAATGTTCTCTTTCATAAGTATTATGTAATGTAATATTTATTGTTTGGCTCTGCTTATGAATTGGACATCTATTTACCTTTGTCATTCATTTATATGCTATTCTTATGCAGCTTAGCAAGAAGAATGTGCACGCCATGGCTACTAGCGTTTATGTAACATATCTTTACAACCAGTCTTGGGTTAGTTTTAAAAGCAAATAAACTTTTCAGATCTTTTTGGATTATCAGAATTAAGTATACTGTCCAAAAGACATTCCGAAAAAGGACACAGTGTTGTCTTTTCTGTCAGTCACTCTTAAAGTGGATGTAAACCTCTCACATATACCCAGTGACGTGAACAGCCTCAGATGATACACAGAGATTAAACAAATCTCCCTACATAAGTTTTACATGTATATCTGCTGTCTTCAGCTTGCTATATTCTTTAACAAGTTGCCGCCCACCCACCGTCAAATGACTGAGTGGCAGTGCGGCTCTCGTTCTGGGCGGACATCATATGACGTTGGCCCATTCAAACAGCGTGATCAGGTGCACGCAGCCCTGCACTGTCAGTGGTGGCGTGTCCCCGAGACACAGCGCGTCACTGACAAGGGTGAACAGCCATTGGGCATGGCTGTACACCACGTGATCGGCCGTAATTAAGTCACAGATGATCACAAATGGTACTGCCTGCTTGAAGGATTTCGCCAAATGGCAGAAATAAGTAGGGTTCGCCCCAGAACCTCTGGCTGCAGTGGGAAAATCATAGTTTGTAGCAGTATTAGGAACAACACATGGGATGCCCTCAATATTCATGAGTTAGGAAAAAAACAGTTGCAATATCCAGACCTGATCCCCACCTAACCTAGTATTACCCAGACTTTTCATCAAACTAGGTTTGTACCTGTCTCCAACCCAGTCCCCTGGCTCACAATAAATAATACAGATGTAAACAAGTACGAGGGAAATACAGTGGGGACGGATAGTATTCAGACCCCCTTAAATTTTTCACTCTTTGTTATATTGCAGCCATTTGCTAAAATCATTTAAGTTCATTTTTTTCCTCATTAATGTACACACAGCACCCCATATTGACAGAAAACACAGAATTGTTGACATTTTTGCAGATTTATTAAAAAAGAAAAACTGAAATATCACATGGTCCTAAATATTCAGACCCTTTGCTCAGTATTTAGTAGAAGCACCCTAATCTAATACAGCCATGAGTCTTTTTGGGAAAGATGCAACAAGTTTTTCACACCTGGATTTAGGGATCCTCTGCCGTTCCTCCTTGCAGATCCTCTCCAGTTCTGTCAGGTTGGATTGTAAATGTTGGTGGGCAGCCATTTTTAAGTCTCTCCAGAGATGCTCAATTGGGTTTAAGTCAGGGCTCTGGCTGGGCCATTCAAGAACAGTCACGGAGTTGTTGTGAAGCCACTCCTTTGTTATTTTAGCTGTGTGCTTAAGGTCATTGTCTTGTTGGAAGGTAAACCTTCGGCCCAGTCTGAGGTCCTGAGCACTCTTGAGAAGCTTCTCGTCCAGGATATCCTTGTACTTGGCCGCATTCATCTTTCCCTCGATTGCAACCAGTCGTCCTGTCCCTGCAGCTGAAAAACACCCCCACAGCATGATGCTGCCACCACCATGCTTCACTGTTGGGACTGTATTGGACAGGTGAGGAGCAGTGCCTGGTTTTCTCCACACATACCGCTTAGAATTAAGGCCAAAAAGTTCTATCCTGGTCTCATCAGACCAGAGAATCTTATTTCTCACCATCTTGGAGTCCTTCAGGTGTTTTTTTAGCAAACTCCATGCGGGCTTCCATGTGTCTTGCACTGAGGAGAGGCTTCCATCAGGCCACTCTGCCATAAAGCCCCGACTGGTGGAGGGCTGCAGTGATGGTTAACTTTCTACAACTTTCTCCCATCTCCCGACTGCATCTCTGGAGCTCAGCCACAGTGACCTTTGGGTTCTTCTTTACCTCTCTCACCAAGGCTCTTCTCCCCCGATAGCTCAGTTTGGCCAGACGGCCAGCTCTAGGAAGGGTTCTGGTTGTCCCAAACATCTTCCATTTAAGGATTATGGAGGCCACCGTGCTCTGCACGATTGCAACCAGTCGTCCTGTCCCTGCAGCTGAAAAACACCCCCACAGCATGATGCTGCCACCACTATGCTTCACTGTTTGGACTGTATTGGACAGGTGAGGAGCAGTGCCTGGTTTTCTCCACACATACCGCTTAGAATTAAGGCCAAAAAGTTCTATCTTGGTCTCATCAGACCAGAGAATCTTATTTATCACCATCTTGGAGTCCTTCAGGTGTTTTTTAGCAAACTCCATGCGGGCTTCCATGTGTCTTGCACTGAGGAGAGGCTTCCATCGGGCCACTCTGCCATAAAGCCCCGACTGGTGGAGGGCTGCAGTGATGGTTAACTTTCTACAACTTTCTCCCATCTCCCGACTGCATCTCTGGAGCTCAGCCACAGTGATCTTTGGGTTCTTCTTTACCTCTCTCACCAAGGCTCTTCTCCCCCGATAGCTCAGTTTGGCCAGACGGCCAGCTCTAGGAAGGGTTCTGGTTGTCCCAAACATCTTCCATTTAAGGATTATGGAGGCCACCATGCTCTTAGGAACCTTAAGTGCAGCAGACATTTTTTTGTAACCTTGGCCAGATCTGTGCCTTGCCACATTTCTGTCTCTGAGCTCTTCAGGCAGTTCCTTTGACCTCATTATTCTCATTTGCTCTGACATGCACTGTGAACTGTAAGGTCTTATATAGACAGGTGTGTGGCTTTCCTAATCAAGTCCAATAAGTATAATCAAACACAGCTGGACTCAAATGAAGGTGTAGAACTATCTCAAGGATGATCAGAAGAAATGGACAGCACCTGAGTTAAATATATGAGTGTCACAGCAAAGGGTCTGAATACTTAGGACCATGTGATATTTCAGTTTTTCTTTTTTAATAAATCTGCAAAAATTTCAACAATTCTGTGTTTTTCTGTCAATATGGGGTGCTGTATGTACATTAATGAGAAAAGAAAATGAACTTAAATGATTTTAGCAAATGGCTGCAATATAACAAAGAGTGAAAAATTTAAGGGGGTCTGAATACTTTCCGTCCCCACTGTATATTGTTTTATTAATCTTTGTGCAATGCAGGAAAATAAACCCATCATTCACAATGGCATAATATATATGTATATGTGTGTGTGTGTGTGTGTGTGTGTGTGGGTAAAGCGTGTTCATTCTTATTTGTTTTCCCCAAATCCCTGCAGTTACTTATACACACTATAATCACATATTGGTCATTTTGACTTATTGGTTATTTTGTCTTATGTCCAACTTTATAAACATGCAAATTTACCAACTGTTGTAATTTTTTATATTCTGAATACCCTTCCACCTTATACTGCTTGCAACACTACATTGAAGCACAAGATTCTGTTTCCTAATTCACAGTCCTACACTTCAAACCTATGCTTTTGCTATTGCTTTATATCCCAATTCCAATAGACTCTCACTGGCCTAATCTGGCAATGACTATCTCATCATTATACACTAGTATGTACATTTAATCTCTTTGTAATTTGACTGCGTGTTCATGTAAGACATAAGAAGTCATAGCGTGCAGAAAAGCAAATAATTTAAGAATTTTGTGAATAAAGAAAATTTATTTTAATTTATTTAAGCATTTCAGACTTTTATAAAGGTTTGAAGTTGTGGTGGAGACGGTGAATAATTCTTCCCTTCAGTTTCTTTTCTCCAGTGGGTAGAATATATTATATCCAACTCTGAAAAAAAGATTATTTTCTAGTCAGCAGTTAATTTGTGAATTAGAATTCTATATTTCATATGTGAACATCTGCTACATGTAAGGCCTACAAATGTAGGTAATAAGAGAGAACCATGCCCATACTAACTTACAATACTCAGGAAAATGTCATTTTTGTGTAGTCGTAGGGTTTCAGATTGACTTTCTTACTTCAGCATTATTTTTGAGGCTGCTACTTAAGGCCCCATGCACACTACTGCGACTTCAAAGTCACAGGATTTTTCTGCGATTTTAAATAGATTTTGCCACGGTTTCAGGGAATGCCTGTGTAAACCCGCATGAAAGTCGGACCAGAGCAGTACAGGGACTACTTTGAAGTTGGCATGACTTGAACTCGCACATATATGAATAGTAATCATTGGAAATCACGGGGAACGACTTGTTGCACAAGTGTGAAAGGGGCCTAAGGGTTCAATATACTGCTGGAAGAGGATTTTTCAGAAAACTGTCCTCTATGATTTACACGCCTTTCTGTATCCTGCAACCTCAACCTTCCTCCTTGCATTTGTTTAATATCTACAGTAAATCTTCAAAAGACACCCCTAGACTGAGTCTGAGTTTGTCGGTGTGCTTTTGGAACTGAAAACTGGGCAGGCCAGCGGCCCTTCTGGGGATTATCACTACATTTGCTGGTGCTGATTCATTTTTGTAGCTTATTGTGCACTATCACACTAACTTCTGCTCTAATGTACACAACCTATTTGTTCCCTTTGTTACTTGTAAAGCTTTTTTTGTATGTAGACTGATGTGGAGAGCTTTGTTCATACTAAAATAACTACACTTAAACAAAATAATAATAAAAACAACTGGTTAGTTAGCCAGACCTTGGATATGCCTTATGTCAGTAGTGCAACCCCATGTTACCATGACATATCATCCATATGTACAGGGTGTTCACTGCACATGGGCCCCCAAGGGGGGGGGGCACTGTGATCCACCCTGCACACATGGATGATTGTTCCCTGGTTCACAGCTGGGATTATCGGTGCAGTGGGAGGGACAGCTGTGAGCACCAATCTCCGTGCATAGCTTTTTAGCTGACAGCAACTTCTCCTCCTCTCCCTCCCGCGACTGTAATGGTAATACATTTAAAAGAGCTAATAAAAGCCCTGGGTGGCTTCACGCCACCGTAAAAATTCATATAGAAGCGAAGGAGAAGGCCTTCCAAAAATACAAGGCTGAGAGAACAGCATTCCAACTTTACAAAAAATGCAATAAGAAATGTAAGGGTGTAATCAGGGTGGCTAAGATAGAACATGAAAGGCACATAGAGGAGGAGCGTAAGAAAAATCCCAAGAAATTCTTTAAGTACATAAATAGTAAAAGAGGGAGGAAAGATCATATTGGCCCCATAAAGAATGATGAAGGGATTCTGGTTACAAAGTATGGTGAGATGGCAAAGGTTTTGAATGTATCCTTCTCCTCGGTCTTCACGAGGCAAATGGGGGGCTTCAGTAACCAAAACTGCTATGTTTATCTTCATGAGACATCATAGAAAGCACCACCACAACAGAGGATAAAATCAGAAACAGATTTGAAAAACTTAACATAAATACAGGCAGTCCCTGGGTTACGAACACATTAAGGATTATAGGTTTGCTCGTAAGTGGAATTTGTTCGTAAGTCGGAACACCGCTTGTAAGTGTACCTTACGCTGTACTGGGATGTGGTATGTTCAGGCGGCCGCCTGTGCAGGGATGAGGGATGTTCTTGGCGCTTCTGGGGCTCTTCTGGCCATGCAGTACATGAAGTACTACAGTGTGGAACGTGGCAAGATAGCTGCTCTGAGGTATCCAGGACCTGTGTGGAGCACAAGCAGCTGGGATTGAGGCCGTTCGTAAGTAGGAGTCATTCGTATGTCGGATGTTCGTAAGTTGGGGACTGCCTGTAAGTCATCGGGACCAGATGGCTTGCACCTGATGGCTCGCAATCCTTAAGGAACTGTCAGACCATTGTTCCTAATTTTTACAAACAGTCTACTGACTGGTATGGTACCAGCTGATTGAAGAAAAGCCAATGTAACACCAATCTTTAAAAAAGGACCAAGATATATCCCTGAGAACTACAGACCAATTAGCCTAACATCAATAGTATGCAAGCTCTTTGAAGGAATGATAAGGGACTATATACAAGATTTTAGTAATGAAAACAGTATCAATAACAGTAATCAGCATGGACTCATGAAAAATCGTTCTTGCCAAACAAATATACTAACCTTCTATGAGGAGGTGAGCTGGCTTCTCGATGAAGGAAGGCCCATAGATGTAGTGTATCTGGATTTTGCAAAGGCATTTGATACAGTCCACCACAAACATTTACTATACAAGCTAAGGTCTGTCGGCATGGACCAAAGGGTGAGTACCTGGTTTGAAAACTGTCTACAGGGGCGAGTTCAGAGGGTAGTGATAAATGGGGAGTACTCGGAATAGTCCAATGTGGAAAGCGGGGTCCCTCAGGGTTTTGTCCTGGGACCAAACCTATTTCATTTATTCATCAATGACCTGGAGGATGGGATAAACAGCTCAATCTCAGTATTTGTGGACGCTACTAAGCTAAGCAGGGCAATAGCTTTTCTGAAGGATGTGTAAACCTTGCAAGAAGATCTGAACAAATTAATAGTGTGGGCAACTACATGGTAAATGAGGTTTAATGTGGAAAAATGTAAAATAATGCATTTAGGTGGCAAGAACATGAATGCAATTTACTCACTAGGTGGAGAACCTCTGGGGGAATCTAGGATGGAAAAGAACCTGGGCGTCCTAGTAGATGACAGGCTCAGCAACGGCATGCAATGCCAAGCTGCTGCAAGCAAAGCCAATAGAATATTGGCATGCATTAAAAAGGGAATTAACTCCAGAGATAAAACGATAATGCTCCCACTCTACAAGACTCTGGTGCGGCAGCACCTGGAGTATGCCACCCAGTTCTGGGCTTGAGTCCTCAGGCAGGATGTGCCGGAAGTGGAGAGTGTACAGAAAAGGGCAACAAAGCTAGTGAAGGGACTGAAGGATCTTAGTTATGAGGAAAGATCACAAGCACTGAACTTATTCTCTCTGGAGAAGAGACGCTTGAGAGGGGATATGATTTCAATGTACAATTACCGTACTGGTGACCCCACAATAGGGATAAAACTTTTCTGCAAAAGGGCATTTTTTCAGATAAAAGGTCCAGAGTTAATTTCAAGTGTGCTATTTGCATTTGGAATATGTTGTTGTCAACTCTCAATATGAGATCCAAAGAGCTATCACTATCAGTGAAGCAAGCCATCATTAGGCTGAAAAAACAAAACAAACCCATCAGAGAGATAGCAAAAACATTAGGTGTGGCCAAATCAACTGTTTGGAACATCCTTAAAAAGAAAGAACGCACCGGTGAGCTCAGCAACACCAAAAGATCCGGAAGACCATGGAAAACAACTGTGGTGGATGACCGAAGAATTCTTTCTCTGGTGAAGAAAACACCCTTCACAACAGTTGGCCAGATCAAGAACACTCTCCAGGAGGTAGGTGTATGTGTGTCAAAGTCAACAATCAAGAGAAGACTTCACCAGAGTGAATAGAGAGGGTTCACCACAAGATGTAAACCATTGGTGAGCCTCAAAACAGGAAGGCCAGATTAGAGTTTGCCAAACAACATCTAAAAAAGCCTTCAGAGTTCTGGAACAACATCCTATGGACAGATGAGACCAAGATCAACTTGTATCAGAGCGATGGGAAGAGAAGAGTATGGAGAAGGAAAGGAACTGTTCAGGATCCAAAGCATATCACCTCATCAGTGAAGCACAATGGTGGTAGTGTCATGGCGTGGGCATGTATAGCTGCCAATTGAACTGGTTCTCTTGTATTTATTAATGATGTGACTGCTGACAAAAGCAGCAAAATGAATTCTAAAGTGTTTCGGGCAATATTATCTGCTCAAATTCAGCAAAATGCTTCAGAACTCATTGGGCAGCGCTTCACAGTGCAGATGGACAATGACCGGAAGCATACTGCGAAAGCAACCAAAGAGTTTTTTTAAGGGAAAGAAGTGGAATGTTATGCAATGGCCAAGTCAATCACCTGACCTGAATCTGATTGAGCATGCATTTCACTTGCTGAAGACAAAACTGAAGGGAAAATGCCCCAAGAACAAGCAGGAACTGAAGACAGTTGCAGTAGAGGCCTGGCAGAGCTTTACCAGGGATGAAACCCAGCGTTTGGTGATGTCTATGTGTTCCAGACTTCAGGCTGTAATTGACTGCAAAGGATTTGCAACCAAGTATTAAAAAGTAAAAGTTTGATGGATGATTGTTAATCTGTACCATTACTTTTGGCCCCTTAAAAAGTGTGAGGCACAAATACAAACTGTTGTAATTCCTACACCATTCACCTGATTTGGATGTAAATACTCTCAAATTAAATCTGAAAGTCTGCAGCTAAAGCATATTTTGTTCGTTTCATTTTAAATCCATTATGGTGGTGTATAGAGCCAAAAAGATTAGAATTGTGTCGATGTCCCAATATTTATGGACCTGACTGTTCTACCCACCACCATACACACTGTGCTCTACTCCTGCACATACTACCCACCACCATACACTCCGCACTGTACATTCCCTATTTAACATTACTACATTCTGCACTATGTAAGTCATCTCAGACTCTATTAAACCACACCCCTTTAAGCCACGCCCACATTTTGCAGCGGCGTGCTATGTGTGCTGTTTTAAAAAAAATGTAAAAATTGCATGCCTCCATACCTTGTTTGTGACCAGTTATTCTGAAGATTCGGAGTCTCTGATCTCAAAAGCCAGGAGGTTTGAAGAACTCGCCTTCCAGACCTATTCAAGAAACACTGTCCTGTGAACACTGTAATAGAATCTGTAAAGGAACAGACTTGTGATTAAAAGAATTATAAAAAAAATAATGAAGAAGTAATATGTCAATGTGTGAGAGTGGATTACCAGCCAGCATTAATTCTGGCTTTCTGTGTTCAACAGTTCACATAATGAGGAGCATTCACCTAGACTGACATGTCATTGTAGAGTTCAGATCTGGCATATCAGCTACCTGATTTTGTGGATCTGGGGGGGTCCCCTTGTTAAAGGGGGCTTCCAGATTCCGATAAGCCCCCTGACCACAGACCCCCACAACCGCCAGGCCAGGATTGTGGGAAAGAGACATGGGAACAACATGGGAACAAGGTGCTCTGGGGGGGGGGGGGTAAGCATCCCCTATACATAGTACCCTTACTCATTCACCAAAAAGTACTCAAAGAGTTAATAAAAACACACCAGTGTTTGACAAGTCCTTTATAAGGAAAAACATAAGAACGCCGACCCAAATGGATAAAAAACGCTGCCCTGTTAACACAACTGTTCTTGTCCAGGAACTCAGCCGAATGACGGGTAAACATCAGGGAAACCTGATGACAGCCGATGAATCATCGGTTGTTAAAGTGGTTCTAAAGGCAGAAGTTTTTTATCGTAATGCATTCTATGCATTATGATAAAAAACCTTCTGTGTGCAGCAGCCCCCCTAATACTTACTTGAGCCCCATCTTGATCCAGCTATGTTGCAAAAGAGACTTGGCTGTCCGGAACTCTCCCTCCTGAATTGGCACAGACACACAGCAGGCATCAGACTGCCATATCAGAGTTCAAGACTGCCATATCAGCTACCTGATTTTGTGCATCTGGGGGGCCCCTTGTTAAAGGGGGCTTCCAGATTCCGATAAGCCCCCTGCCCGCAGACCCCCACAACCACCTGGCCAGGTTTGTGGAAAAGACATCCTTTTCCCTATCAACATGGGGACAAAGTGCCTTGGGGGGGAAGCACCCCCCCATACATAGTACCCCTACTCATTCACCAAAAAGTACTCAAAGAGTTAATAAAAACACACCAGTGTTTGACAAGTCCTTTATAAAGAAAAACATAAGAACGCCGACCCTAATGGATAAAAAACGCTGCCCGCTGAACACAACTGTTTCCGTCTATGAACTCAGCTGAATGACAGGTAAACATAGGGGCGGAGTTACCTGGTGATGTAACTGGGTGACCCCGCCTCCATGTCTACCTCTCTTTCTTTCTTTTTTTTTGTTTGGGTCGGCATTTTTTTTTTTATAAAGGACTTGTCAAAAACTGGTATTGTGTTTAACTTTGACTTTTATTAATGGTGAATGAGTATGGGTGCAATGTACTCGATACTCATTAACATAGGATGGGCGGGATAAGTCCCCCCCCCTGCACCCCCACAACCACCGGGCCAGGGTTGTGGGGAAGAGGCCCTTGTCCCCATCAGCATGAGGACAAGGTGCTTTGGGGGGGAGTCCCTCTGCCCCAAAGCACTCCTCCCTTGATGAGGGCATGTGGCCTGGTATTGTTCGTTCCCCCCTCTCCTGGCCTGCGGGGTTGCATGCTCAGATAAGGGTCTGGTATGGAATTTGAGGGGGGGGGCCATGCCAATTTTTTTTTTTTTTTTTGGCGTGGTTCCCCTTAAAATCCATACCAGACCCCAGGGAAACCTGCTGACAGTTGATGAATCATTGGTTGTTAAAGTGGTTCTAAAGGCAGAAGTTTTTTTTTATTGTAATGCATTCTGTGTGCAGCAGCCCCCGTAATACTTACCTGAGCCCCATCTTGATCCAGCTATGTTGCACAAGAGACTCGGCTGTCCCTCCTGAATTGGCACAGACACAGAGCAGGCACCATTGGCTCTCGCTGCTGTAAATCAAAGTCAGTAAGCCAATGAGGAGAGAGAAGGGGCAGGGCTGAGCAGCAGCTCTGTATCTGAATGGACACACAGAGGAGTGCCTTGGCTTGTGTACTCCCATAACAAGCTGCTTGCTGTGGGGGCACTAGGCAAGGGGGAGGGGTCAGGAACGCTGGCGAGGGACCAGAGAAGAGGAGAATCTGGGCTGCTTTCTGCAAAACTTACTGCACACAGCAGGTAAGTATAGCATGTTTGTTATTTTTTAATAAAAAAAAAAAAACAAGACTTTAGTAGCACTTTAACCGCTTCTGGACCAGCCGCCTCAGTTGTACTGCTGCAGGTTGGCTTCCCTTGCGCGAAACCACGTACCTGTACTTTGGCTCGCGGGGTCCGGAAAGCAGGTGCGAGTGGGGGTGCCGATTCTCGTGGCAGACAGTCGTGATGACCGCTGGCCAAAAGCGATCGTGAGCAGGAGACACAGAACAGGGACAGGTGCGTGTAAACACACACTTCCCTGTTCTATTCTGACAGGAGTGACAGATCGTGTGTCCCTAATAGCTAGGAACCACGATCTGTCACTTCCTCTAGTTAGTCCCCTCCCCCTTCAGTTAGAATCACCTGCCAGGGAACATAGTTAACCCCTTCACTGCCAGTGACATTTCTTACAGTAATCAATGCATTTTTAATCGCACTGATCGCTGTATTTATGCCAATTAATGCCAATGGTTCCAAAAATGTGTCAAAATTGTCTGATGTGTCCGCCATAATGTCGCAGTCACAATAAAAATTGCAGATTGCTGCCATTACTAGTAAAAAAAAAATAATAATAATAAAAATGCTATGAATCTATCCCCTATTTTGTAGACGCTATAACTTTTGCGCAAACCAATCAATATACGCTTATTGCGATTTTTTTTTACCAAAAATATGTAGAAGAATACATATACATATCGGCCTAAACTGAGAAAATTAGCTTTTTTTAAAAAAAAAAATGGAGATATTTATTATAGCAAAAAGTACAAAATATTTTTTTCAAAATTGTTGCTCTTTTTTTGTTTATAGCGCAAAAAATAAAAACCGCAGAGGTGATTAAGACCACCAAAAGAAAGCTCTATTTGTGGGAAAAAAAGGACGTAAATTTTGTTTGGGTACAGCGTTGCACGACCGCGCAATTGTCAGTTAAAGTGATGCAGTGCCGATTTGCAAAAAACGCTCTGGTCAGGAAGGGGGTAAATTCTTCCGGTGCTGAAGTGGTTAAGGAGCCGGCGGCCGGCTTCCCAGCCCACTCCTTAACAACCAGGTAACAACCAGCTATTCTTCTATCCAAATTCAAATAATTCCGAAAATTTGGAATTTGTAAGAAAATTAATAAACAAAATTAAATTAAACCAATTTCAACAAAATTTGTTACATATGTCATTCGGAGATTCGGACTGAAACGAATTGCACATGTCTAGTCCTGAAGGCTTCCTTCATCCACGCAATTAGTCCAGTGCAGCCGCCTCTCTATAATGATCTTAGCCACGGTCACATGCAGGTTACTACCCTGCACTATACGTGACAACAGTGAGGAACCACTAATAGTCCACCCAGACACAACAATTTTCATGTAAATATATTCTTCAATTGCCACAAGTCATTTAACTTAAAGAGCTTACAATCTAAGGTCCCTATACTCACATATATACACATAGTAGGGCAAATTTAGACAGGAGACAATTAACCTACTAGCGTGTCTTTGGAGTGGGTACCAAATGCAAACCCAGCTATAACCTTGTAATAGTAGTATCAACATCATCACTGTACAACACATAGTCACATAGCTCATGCAGAGAGCAGAGTTGTGGTGGGGACCAAAAAAGCCCTACCCATTACAGACTACCTGCAGAAAGCTATGGGAAGGGCTGGATGCTGAGCAATCTCCCTGCACTGAGAGAGCAGCAGTATCTGGTTTGTATTACAGGAAGCTCCTGCATAGAGGAAAAGTTTCACACCAGGTTACTGCACAATCACGGAATAAATGCATAAAGCACTCCCAGATTCAAGTAAGAATTCACATGATTCTTGAATTCAAATAGTATTTGCTTATTCCGGATCTCAGCTTTAAGTATATAGTCAGGTCCATAAATATTGGGACATAAACACAATTCTAATCTTTTTGGCTCTATACACCACCAAGATTTGCTTTAACCACTTGAGCCCCGGACCATTATGCTGCCTAAGGACCAGAGGTCTTTTTCCAATTTGGCACTGCGTCGCTTTAACTGCTAATTGTGCGGTCATGCAATGCTGTACCCAAACGAAATTTGCGTCCTTTTCTTCCCACAAATAGAGATTTCTTTTGATGGTATTTGATCACCTCTGCGGTTTTTATTTTTTGCGCTATAAACGGAAAAAGACCGAAAATTTTGAAAAAAAATGATATTTTCTACTTTTTGTTATAAAAAAAATCCAATAAACTCAATTTTAGTCATACATTTAGGCCAAAATGTATTTGGCCACATGTCTTTGGTAAAAAAAATGTCAATAAGCGTATATTTATTGGTTTGCGCAAAAGTTATAGCATCTACAAACTAGGGTACATTTTCTGTAATTTACACAGCTTTTAGTTTATGACTGCCTATGTCATTTCTTGAGGTGCTAAAATGGCAGGGCAGTACAAACCCCCCCCAAATGACCCCATTTTGGAAAGTAGACACCCCAAGGAAATTGCTGAGAGGCATGTTGAACCCATTGAATATTTATTTTTTTTGTCCCAAGTGATTGAATAATGACAAAAAAAAAAATATTTACAAAAAGTTGTCACTAAATGATATATATTGCTCACACAGGCCATGGGCCTATGTGGAATTGCACCCCAAAATACATTCTGCTGCTTCTCCTAAGTATGGGGATACCACATGTGTGGGACTTTTTGGGAGCCTAGCTGCGTACGGGGCCCCGAAAACCAATCAGCGCCTTCAGGATTTCTAAGGGTGTAAATTTATGATTTCACTCTTCACTGCCTATCACAGTTTCGGAGGCCATGGAATGCCCAGGTGGCACAACCCCCCCCCCCCCAAATGACCCCATTTTGGAAAATAGACACCCCAAGCTATTTGCTGAGAGGCATATTGAGTCCATGGAATATTTTATATTTTGACACAAGTTGCGGGAAAGTGACACTTTTTTTTTTTTTTGCACAAAGTTGTCACTAAATGATATATTGCTCACACAGGCCATGGGCATATGTGGAATTGCACCCCAAAATACATTTAGCTGCTTCTCCTGAGTATGGAGATACCACATGTGTGGGACTTTTTGGGAGCCTAGCCGTGCACGGGACCCCGAAAACCAATCACCGCCTTCAGGATTTCTAAGGGTGAAAATTTTTGATTTCACTCTTCACTGCCTATCACAGTTTCGGAGGTCATGGAATGCCCAGGTGGCACAAAACCCCCCCACATGACCCCATTTTGGAAAGTAGACACCCCAAGCTATTTGCTGAGAGGCATGGTGAGTATTTTGCAGCTCTCATTTGTTTTTGAAAATGAAGAAAGACAAGAAAAAACTTTTTTTTTTCTTTTTTCAATTTTCAAAACTTCGTGACAAAAAGTGAGGTCTGCAAAATACTCACTATACCTCTCAGCAAATAGTTTGGGTGTCTACTTTCCAAAATGGGGTCATTTGGGGGGGGTTTTGTGCCACCTGGGCATTCCATGGTCTCCGAAACTGTGATAGGCAGTGAAGAGTGAAATCAAAAATTCACGCCCTTAGAAAGCCTGAAGGCGGTGCTTGGTTTTCGGGGTCCCGTGCGCGGCTAGGCTCCCAAAAAGTCTCACACATGTGGTATCCCCGTACTCAGGAGAAGCAGCAGAATGTATTTTGGGGTGTAATTTCACATATTCCCATGGCATGTTTGAGCAATATATCATTTAGTGACAATTTTGTGCAAAAAAATTTGTCTCTTTCCCGCAACTTGTGTCGCAATATAAAATATTCCATGGACTCGACATGCCTCTCAGCAAATAGTTTGGGGTGTCTACTTTCCAAAATGGGGTCATTTGGGGGGGTTTTGAACTGTCCTGGCATTTTATGCACAACATTTAGAAGCTTATGTCACACATCACCCACTCTTCTAACCACTTGAAGACAAAGCCCTTTCTGACACTTATGCCCCGTACACACGGTCGGATTTTCCGATGGACAATGTCCGATCGGAGCGTGTTGTCGGAAATTCCGACCGTGTGTGGGCGCCATCGGACATTTTCCATCGGATTTTCCGACACACAAAGTTGGACAGCAGGAGATAAAATTTTCCGACAACAAAATCCGATCGCGTCAATTCCGACCGTGTGTTGCCTGTTCCGACGCACAAAGTGCCACGCATGCTCAGAAGAAATTCCGACACGGGACAGCTCGTTCTGGTAAACTTAGCGTTCGTAATGGATAAAGCACTTTCGTCACGCTGCAATGTAAAAAATGGTTTAATACAGCGCACTCTCTTCTTTATAATGTGACAAGAATTAAGTCGTTTTGCTGCTCATATTCACACACACTTCTCACAAAGTTTGATTTGTGTTTTTTTAGTGGGATTCCCTCAATATATTGTTATTAGTTGTCACATCTGACAGTTTTATATTTTTTTTATATTTTTTTTTTGGTTTTTAAGCCTTTTTTTTTCTTTAATGTTTGGATTTTTTCCAAGGCTGATCTTTGTTTAATGTTATTTTTATTTTTACTCCAGAATATTTTTGTGTGTGTTTTGTGTGGCAAGTTACCCCAACACCATTGATATCTTTTATTATTTAATCTCCATGAGATTTTTGTTGTTGGTGTCCCTTGTTCATTTCACATTGTATATTAGAAATGTCCCTGAATCCTCACAAACAAACCATCATTTTTGAAGTAAAACACATAGGAGAGTATAATTCAAAACAAAAATCCTTTATTAAGGGCTCAAAACCAAACAAAGAGGAAGGCAACACTGGATCAACAGGAGAAATTAGTGAAGCCTGGGACCCCCACGGCAGACATCAATTCTTAAACCTCAAAATTGGTGGCCTGAGGAGTCCATATATAAGGGAGGGCAGTCTGGTCCGGGATTCACAGAGACTTGGATAGCAGCAGATGACATCAGTGTCGCCAGGCTGTGGTACCACAAGAGGCTGCATCTTTTGGCCGACCAGACTGGATCCAGGGCAATCACTCTCTGGTCTTCCTTTCACACTTCCTTCCCGGCTGTGGCTGTGCAGTAGGAGATGTGGCAGGAGGAGGAGTAGGACCTGGAGGAGGAGGAGGAGTAGGACCTGGAGGAGGAGGAGGACTGGGAGGACCTGGAGGAGGACTGGGAGGACCTGGAGGAGAGGGAGGAGGAGGAGGAGGACCATCCCAAAGCTGTGTGTGAGGTGTAAGTTGTCCCCTCACACCTTTCTCCAGAGCCTCTGAAATGAGGGCCTGACACATGGCTTGTTGGCCCTCCTCCATCCTCTGCATTTTATAGGCTATGAATGCCGCAAGGTTCTCCTGCATGGTGTGTGGTGCTCCCAGGACCTCTGTAGCCCTCCAAAAAAATCTGATAGCCGCCTCCTCTAGGCTACTCCTCCTGCTGCCACTTTCTGTTTTCAGGGTGGGTGGAGGGACCTGCAGATCAGCCACCTCCTGGCTGAGACTTCCCTGTGTATGAAAAAGGGACATGGTTTTAGTTTTTGCATCATCAATCACAATCATAAATTAGTACTCCCAACTAACATCTAGTTAACATCATTGATAGTACAAGCAGAAATATTTAGAGGAATGCTATACCTGGCTCAATCTGGGCTCCTCCACATATGGCCTGGAAGGCCCAGGTTGGGCATCAGAAGCCTCAGCCGGGGGGGAAGGAAGCGTGGAAGGAAGACTGGAGAGGGATGGCCTGGGTTCAGTCTGGCCTGCCAGAAAGTGCAGCCTGTCGTAGTACAACATCCTGGGGACATAGATGTCATCTGCTGCTCCGGATCTCTGTGAATCCAGGACTTTCTTGCGCTCCCTCAGATATGTGCTCCTCAGGCAACCAATTAAGATCTTTAAATAAGTGATGTCTGCCGTGGGGATCACCTGCTTCACAATTTCACACAATTGCTCCAGTGCTGCCTTCCTCTTTGCTTGGTTTTTGAAATGGGGGTGGGTAATCTCCCACAGACAGGGCAGCTCCCTTAGCATATCAATGAATAGTGACATGAAGTCAGTATCTCTCATTAAGATATCCATGTTCACTGCAAGACACAACACAAGACAAAGCCTAATGTCACACCAAACTCTCATAATCTTGTTACAATATAGTCCTCAATCTAGAAGCAGTATAGGCCCAAGTTTGTCTCTTACCTTCGTTCTTACGATCGGCGCGTCCAATGCTCCTTCCTCCGCTCACAGATCGTACGTAATACGCACGCGTGTTACGCTTTATAGACACTGCGCATGTGTGTAACTCCGCCCGCCCCTGACGTTCTTTCTATTCTATTCCCCGCCCCTTTTCGTTCGGCGCAGTGGGGGAAGAGCATGATGGCGGAGTCACACCAGGTGCGTGCTAATTGTAGCAACGAGGAGGAGGAGGAAAGCCCGGATCCAGGCACGTCCCGATCCAGAAGGAGACGTTTTAAGGCCACAAATATGTCGTTTGGGGAGATGTTGGAGATGGTCGACATCATGAAGAAGTCCGACTATGATAGAAAATATGGGCCTTACCCCAACCCGAACATCCGAAAGGCCAAGATCATGGCGAAAGTGGTCAGGAGTCTCGAGCGGAATTTCGGGGTCCGAAGATCAAAAGATCAGCTCAGGAAGCGGTGGTCGGACCTGAAGTTGAGAGAGCCGGAGCAGTACCGAAAGATCCGGAGAGTGCTGCAAAAAAGTAAGTAGTTGTGCTGTGTTTCTATTCTTTCTGGCTTTATTCCGTTCGTTCTGCTCCATATGCTTTTATTAATTGTAACGTTTAAAAAGGTCAACTTTAATGTTCATGGGCCCATTATTCGTTCGTATCAAACATTTTTCGTTCGGCCTCTAGAACACCATTGTTTAGGCCATATGCATTTTCCCACATTTTTTTGGGGCCTACTTGGATGCCAAATATTTGTTTAGGTAGATGGGTTTGTTACTAGAATGAAATGCAAACTAGATTGTGTGTAAGGAGAGGACACTGAGCAGCTGTTTTCACATCTGGACACTGGAGCACTAGTGTGGGACACAAGAACACCATTTTTATTAGGGGGGCACACAGGTGCTCCAGTGTATACTATAGGGGGGGTTACATGTGTGAAGCTTGTACCAAACAGGTAAAGTATTGCAGCTTGACAAAGGGCAATAAAAAAAAGACATCTTTGAACTCGGCTAAAATAGACAATTGTACCCCACTTCCAAGCAATGTTTCCTATTTCTATAGTTCTGCCATCAAATATCTGTGTGCCAAGTATACCATTTTTGTTTTACATAGGGGAGAAAAGACTCGGACACTCCTCATCCCAGGAGAACACAGACCCCCCCCCCTCTGGAAGAAGGGGAACTACCCCAAACCCAAGATGCTGAGCAGGAGGAAGAAGAAGATGTAGTGGAGATTGGCACCACAAGAGGTGAGTGTCTGCGACCACAGACTCAGGTAAAAGAGATGGCTGGTGACAGATTTTTGAGACCTTTTTTTTTGTTCTTTATCTCTTTTTAGGTGATCGTGATGTTGTGGATCCAGAACGCTTTACTTCTGAAAGTGCCCAGATACTGATAGGGGAGATCATGGGGTGTAATCTCCAATTGCAAAACATCCAGCAACAAATACGTGATGTTATTACAAAAAATAATAACATCATTGATGTTTTGGGGCGAATTTAAACCCCACAAAATGACCGGTTTTCTGTAATTTCAATTTTTACAATGTTTTGAAAAGCCAAATTTGGAGGATGCACACAATGTGCCAACATGTGCTATCTGCCATCACGGGAGATCAATGGACGCGTTTTGGGGGGGCAATCCCTTCCTCAATTATAAAGTAGCGTTGAGGAAGGGCTTGCTCCCCCAAAACACGTCCCTTGATCCCCCCTGATGGCAGATAGCACATGTTGACATTCGTAAATTGGTGTGCATCTTCCAAATTTGGCTTTTCCAGGGGTGAGTTCCCCCCATCTGAACGCTATATCAAACCCAGTTCCTAAATACTGATGTCTGATATAGCCTTCAGGTTTTACCTAATGTGAACTTTGTAAGTTCTAGTTTTTTGGCTTTCTTGTTGTTTTGACACAGGCCTGTTTTATCTGAAATGGATATTTTGATTATTCATAATGCTACTGCAAACATTTTATACAACAAACATGTTGGTTTGTTTTAAAAACCTTTGGTAAATGCACATGTGATTGTGCAGGTATAAAAAAGTGCCTTACTCAAGAATGTGTGGATTATTGTCTCAACACTACAACACTTTTGGGGTGATGTAATTGTTGTTTTATGCACAAATGGGGGTTATTTCCTAAGGGCAAATACACTTGGCACTACAAGTGCAGGTTCAGTGCAGTTGCAAGTGCACTTGAAGTGAAATGTGTTTTTGCATTTAGGAAGTACCAGCCAACACTGTTTTTTATAAGGTTACACAATCACGACATTTTCTGCACTCAACACATTTCTGTCAGGGTCAGCTAAAACAAACACAAGCAGTAAATGTCCACCAAGAATTGCTTTAGGTTGTTTTTTATTTGAAAAAGGTGTCACAGATTGTCTGGCATATTGATAGCCCCCCTACCCGCAAAGAACTCCAGGTATCATAACCGGACATCACGGGCATTCAGGGAGGGCAAGCCAGGACGGCCGCTTTCAAGTGCCGTCATTGTGGAAGTATTTGGGATTCCGGCCTCAGGCCCAACTGAGCCAGCATAGTTGGCTGAATGTTTTCTTAAAAAATTATGGAGAACACAGCACGCCAGTATAATATGGTTCAGTTTATACTCCGCCATATGGATGGGTGTCAGAAATAGTCGGAACCGGCTGGCCAGGATTCCAAATGTGTTCTCCACCACTCTTCGGGCTCTGGCCAGCCGGTAATTAAAAACCCTCTGTTCCGGGGTGAGGGTCCTCATTGGGAATGGCAGCATCAGGTGGTCCCCCAGCGCAAATGCTTCATCAGCAACGAACACAAATGGGAGACCTTCAACATTGTCCTCTGGAGGTGGCAAGTCCAAACTGCCATTCTGTAGACGCCTGTAGAACTCCGTCTGGGCGATGACTCCACCATCGGACATCCGGCCATTCTTCCCCACGTCCACATACAAGAACTCGTAATTAGCCGACACCACCGCCAACATCACTATACTATTAAACCCCTTGTAGTTATAATAGTACGACCCCGAGTTGGGTGGTGGGGATGTGTTTCCCATCAATTGCCCCTCCGCAGTTAGGAAAGTCCCACCGCTGGGCAAAGTGGGAGGCCACAGTCTGCCATTCCTGTGGCGTGGAAGGAAACTGTTGAGGAAAAAAAAAAAAACATTACTATTTTTTCACAGAAACCTGGCAAGCAGATTATACACAAATTATGGGGCAACCTCCAGATAGCATTTACTAAGGGGAATTTAACAACAACAAAGTATAAGGTACACCTATCATATTCCCCCTCCCCCCCTCTCATGGGCCATTTCTAACATTATAGGGGGGGGACTCTTGGACAGGTAACCCTCTTCACTTCATTGAGAGATGAATGCCTAAATACAGGGTATTACTTGGAACAGCCCCTCCTTAGTTACACTATTGGCAGCCCACTGGACAGGTAAGTAGTGTCATAATACAAAGATATAAATACACACTGTACACATTTGAGCACATTTGGACATTCTGCTATTACCTATCAAGATCATAATAGGATACAAGAACTTTAAACAGTACCATTGGAAAGTATACAGGCAGGCCCTTGCACTACATGCTTTGGGGAATTCATCCATAAATCTGAGCACTATAGAGGTGGGTATAGTGTGTATGGGTTTGGCAAAGTCAGCAGATAGATGATTGAGGATAGAGAATTGGGATCAGCTGACTTAGCAGTTGGGGGAGGGAGGGTTACCAAAAATTTGGGGACACCACAAAAAAAAGCCTCTGGCCCTCTGCCTGAATTTAAATCCAAAATAACATTTCCAAACATTTTAGGGGGTGTTTGGGGTAAAGCACTACTATGGAGCTGATAAAATACATTGTTAAGTGACTACATGAGGTGAATATAGGGCAGGGGACACCATGCTGGAGAGGTTATTGAAGGGCAAATATGTATGAAGGACATAAAATAATAATGACATAAAAATCCAGCATGCATGAGGACAAAGGGGACATTCACAGCATATTACAATCATGGTAATTAGGGAATGAGGAAAGAAATACAATATATTAGCAAACATTCAATACAATAAAATGTGATATTAAAGGATAAAAATCTTACCTTCATATACTCCTTCTGCAGGACCTGGATGATGGCAGAACAGGTCTCTGGGATAATGATCCCCAGAGCCTGGGAGGAGATGCCCGTCGAGAACTTGAGGTCCTGCAGGCTTCTCCCTGTGGCCAAATACCGCAAGGTAGCGACCAACCTCTGCTCCGGAGTGATGGCTTGCCTCATGCAGGTATCCTGACTGCTGATATAGGGGGTCAGCGAAGCCAACAAACGGTGAAACACGGGGTCCGTCATCCTGAGAAAGTTCCTGAAATCATCAGGATTATTCTCACGGATCTCACGGAGCAAAGGCATATGACAGAACTGGTCACGCTGAAGCAACCAATTCTTGGTCCATGAACTCCTCCCCACCCTGTTCATGGACTGGACTTGTGTCAAGGTCAGGACCCCAACACCAAGCCCCCGCACAGCACGAACTCTACGAGGAGTACGCATACGAAACATGGCTATAAAACGGTCGGCTGCTCAGAACAAAGTAACAGAACGCACTGAAGAACAGCAAGGCCTGTGAAGAGCGACCTGAAAACCAGTAACGAACGAACAAGAATACAGTGACTAAAGTCACGCGGAACTTGCACGCACTGAAGAGCAGATACAAACCCACAAGCACAAACTGAACGGCAGAAAACGATCTGAAAGCCACGAGTCTGAAAAAGCGCGAATCGTCTCTCACCAAACTTTTACTAACACGAGATTAGCAAAAGGAGCCCAAAGGGTGCTGCGCTTGGTTCTGAAGCGGCCTTTTCTAGTCTCGTCGTACGTGCTTGACGTCACCGCGTTCTTGGCGATCGGAAATTCCGACAACTTTGTGCGACCGTGTGTAGGCAAAACAAGTTTGAGCCAACATCCGTAGGAAAAAATCCGAGGATTTTGTTGTCGGAATGTCCGATCAATGTCCGACCGTGTGTACGGGGCATTATTGTTTACATGAAAAAGTTATTTAGTTTTTTTTGCAAGAAAATTACTTTGAACCCCCAAACATTATATATTTTTTTAAAGCAAATGCCCTACAGATTAAAATGGTGGATGTTTCATTTTTTTTTTTCACACAGTATTTGCGCAGCGATTTTTCAAACGCATTTTTTGGGGAAAAAACACACTTTTTTACATTTTAATGCACTAAAACACACTATATTGCCCAAATGTTTGATGAAATAAAAAAGATGATCTTAGGCCGAGTACATGGATACCAAACATGACATGCTTTACAATTGCGCACAAACGTGCAGTGGCAACAAAATAAATACATTTTTAAAAGCCTTTAAAAGCCTTTACAGGTTACCACTTTAGATTTACAGAGGAGGTCTACTGCAAAAATTACTGCCCTCGATCTGACCTTTGTGGTGATACCTCACATGCATGGTGCAATTGCTGTTTATGTTTGACGACAGACCGCCGCTTGCGTTCGCCTTAGCGCGAGAGCAGGGGGCGACAGGGGTGCTTTTTTTTTTTTCTTTATTATATTTTTGCTTTTTTATCTTATTTTTAAACTGTTCCTTTCATTTTTTTTTATAATCATTTTTATTGTTATCTCGGGGAAAGTAAATATCCCCTATGATAGCAATAGGTTGTGACAGGTACTCTTTTTTGAAATTGGGGTTTATTAGACCCTAGTTCTCTCTTCTGCCCTCAAAGCATCTGACCACACCAAGATCGGTGTGATAAAATGCTTCCCCAATTTCCCAATGGCGCTATTTACATCCGGCGAAATCTAAGTCATAAAATGCTCGTAGCTTCCGGTTTCTTAGGCCATAGAGATGTTTGGAGCCACTCTGGTCTCTGATCAGCTCTATGGTCAGCTGGCTGAATCACCGGCTGCATTTTCAGGTTCCCTGTTGAGACAGGAGAGCCAGAGAAAAACACGGAAGACGGTGGGGGGGGGCATTCCCTCCCACGGCTTGTAAAAGCAGTCTAGAAGCTAATTAGCCGCTAGGATTGCTTTTACATGAAAGCCGACCGCTGACTGAAAAGAATGATACCAAGATGATACCTAAACCTGCAGGCATCATTCTGGTATAACCACTCAAAGTTGTGAATGGCGTACCTGAAGACAAAAAAATGGTTAACAATAAAGCACAGTAAACGGTAAAGTATAAAAAATTGCATACCTGAAAAGCAAATATGATAAAACATAATAACAATAAAACATTGCAGAATAGAATACAGTAAAAAAGAGCAGAACAATATAGAGAATAGAGAGAGAGGGAACAATAAAACGACAACTATTTTTTTTTAATTTTATATATATTTTTTTTTTACACTTTTTTTGTAACTAACTTTTATAACTGTAACCGGTTCCAGGTTCGGGTCTCTCAAAATGCGATGGCATCTTGGGAGACCCTGTGAAAGTGGGCCTAGTCTGTGCAGTGCTGTACCCTACGCTAATACTCAACTAGTGAATGGTAGCGTTCAAAACATTCACCAATGCAAAGACCAGGATTGTCAGGACAGGAGGGATAATAATAGCGGTGTCACGCCTATATCCGCGCTAGCTGCAGACACATCTTTTTTGGGGGGGTTCGTTGGGTAGGGGTACTCGGGAGGACATAAAGAAAATGCCTCTCATGCAGCCGACTGCATTTGGTTGGGGATGTGAATGGGGGAAGTACAGGCGCTGCAGAAGCGGTGGGTTCCCAATTAGGATTGGCGAATGCAGCAGGAAGGGCACTATGGGCATGACGGGCCTGTGTTTGTCTTTTTGGTGGCAGCGGGACACTACTTGTGCTTGCCACCTCACCAGCTTGAACTGCACTTATGGGACTCGCCACGTCACCAAGTGTTACTGCAGGGCTGGTTTGACTACGACCGGGGTGTACTAGGCCGCTGGTGCTTGCCAGTTCACCAAAACGCTACCAAAAAAACTGTTAGCGATCGCAGGGATCAGGCCTGACTCTGCGAACGCTGCAGTTATGCGTTTAGTCTTTTGTAAGTGACAGTGATCGATCGATACTGCACTTAGGTGGGCGGGGCCGGGCGGAGGGGCAAAACGCAGGTGCTAGCAGGTATCTGTGCTGATCCCGCTAACACTGCGTTTTTGGGAACCCTAAACTGCTGGGGACGCTAGTATAGATCTGATCGGATCAGATATTGATCCGTTCAGATACTATACCACTAAGGGAGGTGTACGGTGCGTGCGTGGGTGTTAGCGGTACTGGCACTAACCTGACGCTGCCTGGGGCTGGTGCTTGCTTGCCAGTTCCCCAAAACGCTACCAAAAAAACTGTTAGTGATCGCAGGGATCAGGCCTGACTCTGCGAACGCTGCAGTTATGCATTTAGTGTTTTGTAAGTGACAGTGATCGATCGATACTGCACTTGGGTGGGCTGGGCTGGGCCGGGCGGAGGGGCAAAACGCAGGTGCTAGCAGGTATCTGGGCTGATCCCGCTAACACTGCGTTTTTGGGAACCCTAAACTGCTGGGGACGCTAGTATAGATCTGATCGGATCAGATATTGATCCGATCAGATACTATACCACTAAGGGAGGTGTACGGTGCGTGCGTGGGTGTTAGCGGTACTGGCGCTAACCTGACACTGCCTGGGGCTGGTGCTTGCCAGTTCACCAAAATACTACCAAAAAAACTGTTAGCGATCACAGGGATCAGGCCTGACTCTGCGAACGCTGCAGTTATGCGTTTAGTGTTTTGTAAGTGACAGTGATCGATCGGTACTGCACTTGGGTGGGCTAGGCGGAGGGGCAAAACGCAGGTGCTAGCAGGTATCTGGGCTGATCCCGCTAACACTGCGTTTTTGGGAACCCTAAACTGCTGGGGACGCTAGTATAGATCTGATCGGATCAGATATTGATCCGTTCAGATACTATACCACTAAGGGAGGCGTATGCTGCGTGCGTGGGTGTTAGCGGTACTGGCGCTAATCTGACGCTGCCTGGGGCAACGCACATCACCGCCGGGCGATCAGGGGGCTAAACCTTTATTCGGTAATAAACGGCAGGTGCCCTGACACTATAAAAAATAAACGAACTAACCAGCGTCAACCGTAACGGTTATACGGTGATCAGTGGTGAAAGGGTTAACTAGGGGGCCATCAAGGAGTTAAAACATTTATTAGATAGTATATGGGGGTCCCTGTCGCTATAAAACGCTGACGGCGAACCTCAATATTTACGTCCCTAACTAGCGTCACCAGCGACACTAATACAGCGATCAGAAAAATGATCGCTTAGCGACACTGGTGACGGGGGGTGATCAAGGGGTTAAAACTTTATTAGGGGGGGTTAGGGGGGTATCCTAGACCTAAAGGGGGGTACCAGTAACTGTCCCAACACTGTAACTGTCACAAACTGACACCAATGCAGTAATCAGAAAAAAAAACAAAAAAACTGCTGGTGTCAGTTTGTGACGGGGGGGGGGGGTGATCGGGGGGCGATCGGGGGGGGGGATCGGGGTGTTTTGTATGCCTGGCATGTTCTACTGTGTGTGTGTAGTGTTGTGCACTCACATACCTGTCTTCTCTCCTCGGGCCGGAATGGAAACTACCGACCCGAGGAGAGATGACATCATTTCCTTTGCTGCTGTTTAGCATACAGCAGCAAAGGAATGATGTGATTGGCCGGCGGCGATTGAGAGGGGGGGGGCCACGAACGGATGGCCTCCCCCTCACCTCCGATCGCCGTGGGACAAAAGACGACCGCCACGGGCACCGGGGGGGTCCGATCGGACCCCCCACCCGCGGAAGGCAAATCACGTATTTTGCCTGTCCGTGCCACCTTGCCGACGTACATCGGCGTGAGGCGGTCGTCAAGTGGTTAACTGCAAACTTTCATCTTTAATTTGAGGGTATTTACATCCAAATCAGGTGAACGGTGTAGGAATTACAACGGTTTGTATATGTGCCTCCCACTTTTTAAGGGACCAAAAGTAATGGGACAATTGGCTGCTCAGCAGTTCCATGGCCAGGTGTGTGTTATTCCCTCATTATCCCATTTACAAGGAGCAGATAAAAGGTCCAGATTTAATTTCAAGTGTGCTATTTGCATTTTGAATCTGTTTCTGTCAACTCTCAATATGAGATCAAAAGACCTGTCACATAGCAAAAACATTAGGTGTAGCCAAATCAACTGTTTGGAACATCCTTAAAAAGAAAGAACACTGGTGAGCTCAGCAACACCAAAAGACCCGGAAGACCATGGAAAACAACTGTTGTGGATGACCGAAGAATGCTTTCCCTGGTCAAGAAAACACCCTTCACAACAGTTGGCCAGATCAAGAACACTCTACAGGAGGTAAGTGTATGTGTGTCAAAGTCAGCAATCAAGAGAAGACTTCACCAGAGTGAATAGAGAGGGATCACCACAAGATGTAAACCATTGATGAGCCTCAAAAACAGGAAGGCCAGATTAGAGTTTGCCAAACAACATCTAAAAAAGCCTTCACAGTTCTGGAACAACATCCTATGGACAGATGAGACCAAGATCAACTTGTACCAGAGTGATGGGAGGAGAAGAGTATGTAGAAGGAAAGGAACTACTCATGATCCAAAGCATACCACCTCATCAGTAAAAGCATGGTGGTGGTAGTGTCATGGCGTGGGCATGTATGGCTGCCAATGGAACTGGTTCTCTTGTATTTATTGATGATGTGACTGCTGACAAAAGCAGCAAGATGAATTGAGAAGTGTTTCGGGCAATATTATCTGCTCATAGTCAGCAAAATGCTTCAGAAAAATACAAATAACAGAAAAATTAAAGGCAGCTGGTTTTGGTATATAACAATCAGGTACAGCAGTAAAACATTTACATCCTAATCTCAATCAAAGTAATGGACAATAGTCATACAAATGATCAATTAAAGCATAGATAAACAGTATAGTAACACTCCTGTTTACCCCATTGGGTTCTAACTGTAAACAGGCGCTAACTAATATAATGACAACATTATCATGGACAATTCAAGAAATTAGAAAAAGAGAGAACTGTGAAGCCTTGATATTACTCATGGAATAATAGTGAAATATGGTTTAAGAACTGCAGCTCATGTTTTTGAGTGAGGTAGAAGCTCTAGGGTGACTGATCCATATTTGCCACAATTTCTCAAACTTGACCGTGTTGTAATTTTTATATGCCAACATTAACTCATATTGAGCTTGTGTATTCAACCTTATAACAACATCAGATAAATTTGGTGCTTCGTTAGATTTCCATAGTTTTGTTATAGTCAGCCTTGCTGCTATTAATACATTTGCTACTACTGTTCTATATTCTACAGAGTAAAGATCCAGATTTATTCCTAAAAGGGCCATTGCGGGAGTAAGGGGAAGTAAATTACTAGTGAGGTTAGCAATAAATGTTTCCAAAAACCACTAAGATTTTTGCAATTCCATAAAATATGATAAAGGGAACCAGTTTGTTCATTGCATCGCCAACAAGTTGGGGAGAGTGATGGGTAGATTTTGGAAAGTTTATATGGTGTAAGGTACCATCTATTGAATATCTTTTGGGCATTATCCCAATGTTCAACGCAGGATGATGCCTTAGTGCTCAGAATTATGGCCTTATTCCACTGTTGCCAAGAAATAGATAAGGAAAGATCCTTTTCCCATTTCAGCATATTATTGGTTTTCACAGATTTAGGGAATTCTGAGAAAAGTTTGTAAAATAAGGATATTCCTTTCTTATCACAAGCGTGCTTGTTCAGTAGGAACTTCCAGATTATTGATGGGATATTCATGCTCGATTCTGGGTCAAGTTTCTTTAATCTTTCAAAATGTCTAAGTTTTTTTAACACCAACTCTTTATAGTCTAGGGGTAGGTTGACATAGTAATTAAACCCCTGTGAAATCCAGTTATTCACTGAGATACGGGCTCTGCAGTATTCCAGCACTCTTAAGGGCACAGGGATTTTAATTAGTTCACCTAGTTCTTTTGATTTAGATAATATGTGTTTCCAAGCTATCAACGTGGATTTAACAGTGATGAGTTTTGGCAACCAAACAGGTTTTTAACCGGTTCAATACCGGGCATTTTCACCCCCTTCCTTCCCAGACCAATTTTTAGTTTTCAGCGCTGTCGCACTTTAAATGACAATTGCGCGGTCGTGCGACGTTGTACCCAAACAAAATTGATGTCCTTTTTTCCCCCACAAATAGAGCTTTCTTTTGGTGGTATTTGATCACCTCTGAGGTTTTTATTTTTTGCGCTATAAACAAAAGAAGAGTGACAATTTTGAAAAAAACACAATATTTTTTACTTTTTGTTATAATAAATATCCCAATTTAAAAAAAAAAAATAAATTTTTTCCTCAGTTTCGGCCGATACGTATTCTTCTACATATTTTTGGTAAAAAAAACGCAATAAGCGTATATTGATTGGTTTGCGCAAAAGTTATAGCGTCTACAAAATACGGGATAGATTTATGGCATTTTTAAAAAAATATATATTTATTTATTTTTTTTACTAGTAATAGCGGCGATCGCGATTTTTTTTCGTGACTGCGACATTATGGCGGACACATCGGACACTTTTGACACATTTTTGGGACCATTCGCATTTAGACAGCGATCAATGCTATAAAATTGCATTGATTACTGTGTAAATGTGACAGGCAGTGAAGGGGTTAACCACTAAGGGGCGGAGAGGGGTTAATATGTTTCCTAGGGAGTGATTACTAACTGTAGGGGGAGGGGATGTACAAGGGGAGGAGACCGATCAGTGTTCCTCCGTTCTGGGAACACAGATCGCTCTCCTCATAACTGACAGGCTGTGGATCTGTGTGTTTACACACACAGATCCACGGTCCGGCCCGGTTAACGCGCAATCGCAGGTGCCTGGCGGACACCGCGGCCGCCGGGCACACGCATGGGGTCCCGAGCGACGCGGCGCGCGCGCGCCCCCTAGGCGGCCGGGAACCCGAGGCCGTCATATGACGTCCACCCAGGATGGGAGATCCCATCTGTGGACGTCATATTACTATAGGCCGGTATTGAAGTGGTTAAGGGAAAGAAGTGGAATGTTATGCAATGGCCAAGTCAATCACCTGACCTGAATCCAATTGAGCACGCATTTCACTTGCTGAAGACAAAACTGAGTGGAATATGCTCCAAGAACAAGCAGGAACTGAAGACAGTTGCAGTAGAGGCCTGGCAGAGCATCACCAGGGATGAAACCCAGCGTCTGGTGATGTCTATGCGTTCCAGACTTCAGGCTGTAATTGACTGCAAAGGATTTGCAACCAAGTATTAAAAAGTGAAAGTTTGATGGATGATTGTTAATCTGTCCCATTACTTTTGGTAAAAGTGGGAGGCACATATACAAACTGTTGTAATTCCTACACCGTTCACCTGATTTGGATGTAAATACCCTCGAATTAAAGCTGAAAGTCTGCAGTTAAAGCACATCTTGTTTGTTTCATTTCAAATCCATTGTGGTAGTGTATAGAGCCAAAAAGATTAGAATTGTGTTGATGTCCCAATATTTATGGACCTGACTGTATATGATCAACCTCAAGCAGATCATCACCCAAGGAGAAAATCCCAGGGAAGAATCATCTGCTGCACTCCATGGACTGGTAAATACCCGTTCCTTGCAAGTCAAGAGCTATAGCGCTGTGTAAACTGTTGGCGCTATAAAAATCGTGAATAATAATAATAATAATAATAATAATAATAGTTGCTCACATATAATTTTTTACAACCCGGTGAAGCTCTTCTTTAACAAAATTACATAAAGGAAATAAAACTTACTGGAAAAAAGCCACTTCACTGTAAATCCAAATGATGGAAGATCAGTCAGTTGTTGATATCCAATTAGAGGTGATTCCACAATTGTTTTATTAGTGGAAGAAACAGCTGTCAGATATTTCCCTAAAAATGTTCCATCTTTCAAGACATAAATGGTCATTTTAGAGCCAAGATCATTCTTCCACTGACCAGCCAGGTTGCACTGTGTAAAGAAGAAAGAGGGAGTAAGTCATTTGTGGTATTCAGAATCAGACTGCACCTGTCCACAAAAATTATAGCAATAGAAATAAGGTTCTAGGTAAAACTTAAAAAGGTGACAGCGGTGGGAGCTCCAGCTGATTGACAGCCTCAGTTCTGTTCCTGTGAGCTGTGTGGAGGGGGGGGTGTCTCTTCCTTCCAATCAGGTCACAGAGCTCTCCTCACTGAGCTCTGCAGAGTGTAACTTTAGCTCTCCGCCCCTTTTTTCTGAGCTCTCAGACAAGTTTTATAAATTCAGCACTTTGAATGGATGTTGAGCAGAGAAGATTGTAGATAAACAGGCACAACTTATCAACTTATGTAGGAGACTTTGTTTCATCTCTGGGTAACATCTGAGGCCAATCACTTCACTGGGTATATGTTAGGGTTTACAACCACCTTAAAGCTAAACGCCAACTTTTGCTACACTTTACATAGTCCCTTTGGGCCAAGCTGGCCCAAACAAACTATGTCCCTCACTAACATGTGAGGCCACTGGATGTGCAGTATAAACTGTATGTAGCTGAGGCTACATACAGCATACCGCACTGTGTTCCAGGTTCCAGACGAAACTTCCTGTCTCATACCCAGAACACAATAGAGTCTATATGATCGGCGCTCAGTCAATCAGAGAAAGTGAGGTATTCTAGCAATGAATACAAAGCTTCAGAGTCAGAGGTTGTGACATGATCAGTTTGCCTCTCTGACTCAGCCAATCAGAGGAAGCTTTGTTTGTACAGTTTATACCGCACATTCAGCGGCCTCACATGTTAGTGAGGGACATCGTTTGTTTGGGCCAGCTTGATAGCAAAAGTAGCAAAAGATAGAGTTAAGCTTAAAAGGGAAATACGCTAATGAGGACACCTGTTCTGTAAACAACTAGCTAAGGCCCCATTCACATTTGTGCGACTTGTCCTGCAATTTGGGACTGCAAAGTCACATGACAAGTCGTACCCCATGATTTCTAATGAGTAGCGTTCATATCTGTGCAACTTCTAGTTGCAGCGACTTCAAAGTAGTCCCTTTGGTCCGACTTTGATGCGACTTGAGGTCCATAGACCTCAAGATTACAATGGCATAGTTGCCAACATTGTGAAAAATTTTTAGGGACACTTTTTTTGGCTGTAGGCGGAGTCTTGTTATAATTGGGGGCGGGGCATGCATTTGTGGGCGTGGCACAGGGGGAAAGTAGAAATGCGGTGCTCTTCGCACGCGGCGGTGAAAAATGGGTGTGGTTTACACAAAATAGTGGGCGTGTCTTAAATGGGCGTGGCTCAAAGGGGTGTGGTTATTGTCTGAGATGAATGAGGGATGGAGAAGAAAAGGGGGGGAGAGGGATGGAGGGACGGCAGCCCCAGATCCTACACAATGGAAATATGTGTATTCTAGAAAGTTTAACAATCAGCAGATAAAGATACTCCAAACACCTGGTGTTAGCACTTCAATCATCCCGGCACCATGGTTGTTATGGTGTCAGGATGATTGAAGTGTATTATTTCTATTATTACATTGTAATATAAAATGAAATCATTCAACTCACCATAATGCCGAATTAGTTGGATCCCTGAGCGTGTCACCTGCCACGTCGCCTGCCACCAGCAGAGTCCTTCCTTGCATCAGGTGCCCCAGCAGAGTCTGTCCTTGCATCAGGTGTCCCAGCAGAGTCCGTCCTTGCATCAGGTGTCCCCAGCAGAGCCCCCCTGACATCAGGTGTCCCCAGCGGAGCCCCCCCTCACATCAGATGTCCCCAGCGGAGCACCCCCTCACATCAGGAGTCCCCAGCGGAGCCCCCCTCACATCAGGAGTCCCCAGCGGAGCCCCCCCCCTCACATCAGGAGTCCACAGCGAAGCCCCCTCACATCAGGAGTCCCCAGCGGAGCCCCCCCTCACATCAGGAGTCCCCAGCGGAGCCCCCCCTCACATCAGCAGTCCCCAGAGGACCCCCCTTACATCAGGAGTCCCCAGCAGAGCCCCCCCTCACATCAGGAGTCCCCAGCGGAGCCCCCCTCACACCAGGAGTCCCCAGCGCACCCCCCCACATCAGGAGTCCCCAGCGGACCCCCCTTACATCAGGAGTCCCCAGCAGAGCCCCCCTCACACCGGGAGTCCCCAGCAGACCCCCCTCACATCAGGAGTCCCCAGCGGAGCCCCCTCACATCAGGAGTCCCCAGCGGAGCCCCCCCTCACATCAGGAGTCCCCAGCGGACCCCCCTTATATCAGGAGTCCCCAGCGGAGCCCCCCTTCACACCAGGAGTCCCCAGCGGACCCCCCCACATCAGGAGTCCCCAGCGGAGCCCCCCCTCACATCAGGAGTCCCCAGCGGAGCCCCCCCTCACATCAGGAGTCCCCAGCGGACCCCCCTCACACCAGGAGTCCCCAGCGGAGCCCCCCTCACATCAGGAGTCCCCAGAGGACCCCCCTTACATCAGGAGTCCCCAGCAGAGCCCCCCTCACATCAGGAGTCCCCAGCGGAGCCCCCCTCACATCAGGAGTCCCCAGCGGACCCCCCTTACATCAGGAGTCCCCAGCAGAGCCCCCCTCACACCAGGAGTCCCCAGCAGACCCCCCTCACATCAGGAGTCCCCAGCGGAGCCCCCCTCACATCAGGAGTCCCCAGCAGAGCCCCCCCTCACATCAGGAGTCCCCAGCGGACCCCCCTCACACCAGGAGTCCCCAGCGGAGCCCCCCTCACATCAGGAGTCCCTAGCGGAGCCCCCCTCACATCAGCAGTACTCAGCGGAGCCCCCCTCACATCAGCAGTCCTCAGCGGAGCCCCCCTCACATCAGGAGTCCCCAGTGGAGCCTCCCCTCACATCAGGAGTCCCCAGCGGAGCCCCCTCACATCAGGAGTCCCCAGCGGACCCCCCCTCACATCAGGAGTCCCCAGCGGACCCCCCCTCACATCAGGAGTCCCCAGCGGACCCCCCCTCACATCAGGAGTCCCCAGCGGACCCCCCCTTACATCAGGAGTCCCCAGCGGACCCCCCCTTACATCAGGAGTCCCCAGCAGAGCCCCCCTCACATCAGGAGTCCCCAGCGGAGCCCCCCCCTCACACAAGGAGTCCCCAGCGGACCCCCCTCACGTCAGGAGTCCCCAGCGGACCCCCCTCACATCAGGAGTCCCCAGCGGACCCCCCTCACATCAGGAGTCCCCAGCGGACCCCCCTCACATCAGGAGTCCTCAGCGGACCCCCCTTACATCAAGAGTCCCCAGCGGACCCCCTTATATCAGGAGTCCCCAGCAGAGCCCCCTCACACCAGGAGTCCCCAGCGGACCCCCCTCACATCAGGAGTCCCCAGCGGAGCCCCCCTCACACCAGGAGTCCCCAGCGGAGCCCCCCTCACACCAGGAGTCCCCAGCGGAGCCGCCCTCACATCAGGAGTCCCCAGCAGAGCCCCCCCTCACATCAGGAGTCCCCACTGGACCCCCCCACATGAGGAGTCCCCAGCGGACCCCCCTTACATCAGGAGTCCCCAGCGGAGCCTGGTCTAACAGAACCCAGCTCCATCTCTCCCTGTACCTCATCCAAAAGACACCCGGGATCTCTCTGTGCAGCTGACACATGGGGGGGGGCGGAGGGGCGGCGGCGACGGCAGATGATTACATCCTTGTGTTCAGTGGAGAGCGGGGAGGGGCCGCCAATCCCTGCAGCCAATAGGCACACTGAAGAGAGAAGCCGATTGGCTGCCCCTCTCCTCTGCACTGAACACAAGGGGTAATAACACTCGTGGTGGTGGCGGCGGCGCCCATGTTTGTGTAGCCGCTGCCGTTTTTTAGCAAAAACATTCCTGATTTTCTCAGGACAAACTCAAAACCCCGGGAAAATTATCGGGACAAGCTTAAATCGGGACGAGGGTCCCAAATTGGGATTGTCCTGAGAAAATCGGGACTGTTGGCAACTATGCAATCGCATTGCTCCAAGGCGCGTCAAAGTCGCATGACTTACAGGTCGCACAAGCGTGAATGGGGCCTAAGAGGGGAGTTCCCTTCACTGACAAATTTCCTCCAACTTATTATTGGACATGAAGGGAAATATCCTCAATTGGACACAAACACCAAAAAAATAAGGAGACAGGGGTTTGTCCCTTCCCTACTCTACTCCTTACTTTTCTAGGAGCCACCCACCCTCCAAAAAAATAAAAAAATAAAGCTGAAAAAATATAATATAAAAAAACATTGAGAGAATTTCTGTATGTGTGGAAGCAGTAGTCTCTATGCAGTGCTCAACCCCCCCCCCCCCTTTCCTTCCTACTGAGATGAGTTTTGCTGATTGCAGAGCTATAGATCTGACTCAGCAGGGGCATGTCAGACCACTTCAGAGAAATCACTGCGTCCCCACTCTGCAGCATTGTGGCAGGGGAGAGGCTTGTCTACTCAGGCTGTAGCTGCTTTCTAAAGAAAAGTGTCTGGTGCGCCAGTGAGCGCTGAAGGAACAGAATAAAGAGTAATGACTGGCAGTCATTGCTCTCCGCTCAGAGCTGACCTAGAACTAAGCGTTCAAAGATTGTGTGATCACTCCGGTTCTCAGGCTCAGAGGCAGTGAGGGACAGCTGCAACATCAGACTGAAATTGCAGCATGGTGGTTAGTATAGATGCTTGTTTTTTATATAATTCCATACTTCTCCTTTAAGAGATGTCCACATAGATGGCAGCGTAACTGCAGGCAGATACAGACGTATACAGAGAAGACAGTAATGGAAAATGTTTCTACACTTTTATAATGCTATACATTTTTTGGTCCATACATCAAACTTGGGCAATTTAAAGTACTGTACTGTCAAAAAGTCACAAAATACTATCAATACAAACTTCCAAGTTCTGTAAAGGATTTCCAGTTGCTGCCTCTGTCTTTATCTGCATGCTAAGATAGGTATGGAGACATCACTTACCTCTGAGCTTCTTCCTTTCTTTTGGATAATGAAGAAGTATTAGAACCTCTTCAATTTTTCACTGTATCCCTATTGGGGAGATATTCGCTAATTTCCTGTGAGGATAGAGCTCTCCTGGAATTTATTATATGGGACATGAAGCGGACATTAATCTCCCCAATGGGGTCACAGTGAGAAATAGAAACCTGACAGAAATTTTACCTCCTTATCAACCTATACAAAATTAGAAAGCAAAAGTTGTCTGGAGTTAGGTTACAATCACACGGTCGCACAGGGGCGGCCACCGGAGAAAATCAGTGGATTCTCACCGGTGGTTCTAAACAGTGCCAGTACACACTGTGTGTGAATATCAGCAGCTGTCTTCGGCCATTGTTGTCTAAGTGGTGACTAGAGCTTCCGGTCAATCCTGGACGAGACAGTGTGCATCCAGTGATGGCGTATTTGTGGAGTTCTGGCCGCACACAAACTGGCCACAGCTAATCAGAAAGTTTGTGAGCATAGCACAGTGTTTCTGCATCCAGAGGCGGATTTTAGCTACCTCTGAATGTAGAAAGCAATGCACGTCTGGCCACCTGTGTGAATGTAGCGTGTTCACACTGCTGTGGCCCCAAAGTCGTGTGACTCCCAGTGCAACTGTGCATTGCGACTTTTCTTGTGACTTGATGCAACTTCAAACTTACTTCAATCCAACTTTTATCTAACTTTGATGTTTCGCTACTTTGGCTTTGGCAAATCATAATACAGAGCATGACACATATTATAAATGTTGTTACCCGTATACTATATTTGAGATTTAATATCTCTCAGATATGATTTGGTTTACATGAGAGTTCTTTGACCTTGAGTGAAAGCTTTAACACAATAACAAAAATGTATTGGTATATAGTAAAGTAGGCCTAGACTAATACACATCAAGCTATCTAATTGTACAGGGAAAGGGTGAAATTCATGGATTACATGAAGGAATACGGAGTATATTCCTTAAAACATTAATCTACAAACAGTAGGACATAAAAGACTTAAGACCAACATATTTAGATACAAAGACAAGGGAGATTTCCCATATTTACCATTGCCATAGCCGTTCCATTTACGTGACTGCTCTGCCATAGAGTGTCAGGTCACCTGGGACCAGGTGACAGATGCACTCTGTAGGAGTCGGAAGTGCACCGCTAAGGTAGTGGACCCTAGGACTGACTGCTGCGGATTGAACCCTGGAAGGTTCAGGAAGCAGGTCTACAGGATAACATGGATCCCAGTGGGAGCTAGAGCATAGATTCCCCAGGGCGCGGAGTCTAAGAGCCAGCGGGTGTTTACCAGAGCCTCTAGTGGTGAGGATGGACTGCGCTGCAGTCTGGCTCCAGGTCGCGGCCCCCAGGGTCTCACAGCTCACGCTCACCTTAGACTACAGGAGAAGAGGAAGGAGGCAGCAGGCTGGAACGACAGGGAAATAAGGGGTAAGCCAAAGGTCAGGGCGAGTAGCAAACAAGGATAAACATAACACGCCAAAGGTCAGGGTAACAAGCAGACAGGGAGAGTCGAGAACAGGCCAAAGTTGGTAACAGGAATCAGACGTAGGAAACACAGCAAGTACACACGGAGGCTCACACACACAATGGTTGATCAGCACTGCTGGCTTGCAGTGCACAGGTTAATATAGGGTTCCCTGATAGGACTTGGGGTGGGGCCATGCTTAGAGGAGAGGTTATAAAACCAGTCAGGTGAGAGGCAGCTGGTCTTTAGAGCTGAACACATGGAGACAGGTAAGCTGACAGAGAAAACTCTATCGCATAACCATGACATAGAGTGTATGTTTCCCTCCCATCTATTCTGTGTATATCATTACAGGCTGATGCCTTATTAGTTGGCATGGCGTGGCTCTGATTGGTGGGCTTCCCTATTCCTGGTAAAGGACTGGCTACATCTCCAATCCCTATACTTTGCATAAATCAGCCCCCTTCAATGCAAATCCTTGTGACTATCCTGAGCAGGAGATTAACTTGACCTTTTTCCGGGAAGTTAAGTATTGATTGTGGGTTCAATCAACGCGACTTCCGTATGCGTTTTCTTTGCTGCGCGAGCTCGCGGGATGGGGGCGCTTTAAAAAATTTTTTTTTCTTATTTATTTTATTTATTTTTATATTAATAAATTGTGTTTAAAAAAAGAAAATTGATCACTTTTATTGCTGTCAAAAGGAATGTAAACATCACTTGTGACAGTAATAGGTGGTGACAGGCAGGGCCAGATTAAGAGCATCATGGGCCTGGTGCTGAGGATTTTGGTGGGCCTTTTTATGGAAACAAAATGAAAATGCAAAAATTTTTGGCTAAAACAAATTAAATATACTCTCGCCAGTGATATCAGTCGTACAGCCTCTGAGCAGCAGCAGCAACACCAATACCACCTGCTATGCGGTCTCTCACTAACAGCAACATAGGATGACCACATTTCCAAACTGCTATTCAGGGACATCCCCCTTCCCAAAAAAAGATGAGGGGAATGTAGTCTCAGCGTTGATGGGGAAATAGGTGGCGGGGGTGATTTTTCGGGCAAATGGCTGGTGTTAGCACTTAAAATCATCCTGACACTATGCTTGATATGGCGTCAGGATGATCAAATTCTATTATTTCTATTACTACATTGTAATATATAGTAGAATAGTTCGACTCACCATGATGCAGAATCAGTGGGAACCTAAGCTTGTCACTTGCCACCAGATGCAGCATGTCACTTGCCACCATCGCCTGCCGCCAGATGCAGCATGCCAGATGCCACCCATAGCCTGCCACCAGATACAGTATGCCACTTGCCACCAGCAGCCTGACACCAGATATAGTGTACCATTTGCCACCAGCAGCATGCCTCCAGATACTGTGTGCCACTTGCCACCAGATACAGTGTGCCACTTGCCACCAGCAGCCTGCCACCAGATACAGTGTGCCACTTGCCAACAGCAGCCTGCCACCAGATACAGTGTGCCACTTGCCACTAGCAGCATGCCACCAGATACAGTGTCCCACTTGCCACCAGCAGCCTGCCACCAGTTACGGTGTGCTGCTTGCCACCCACAGCCTGCAACCAGACACACTGTGCCACTTGCCACCAGCAGCATGCCACCAGATACAGCGTGCCACTTGCCACCAGCAGCCTGCCACCAGATACAGTGTGCCACTTTCCACCAGCAGCATGCCACCCGATATGGTGTGCCACTTGCCACCAGATACAGTGTGCCACTTGCCACCAGCAGCCTTCCACCAGATACAGTGTGCCACTTGCCACCAGCAGCCTGCAACCAGATACAGTGTGCCACTTGCCACCAGCAGCATGCCACCAGATACGGTGTGCCGCTTGCCACCAGATACAGTGTGCCACTTGCCACCAGCAGCCTGCCACCAGATACAGTGTGCCACTTGCCACAAGCAGCATGCCACTGGATACAGTGTGCCACTTGTCACCAGCAGCCTGTCACCAGATACAGTGTGCCACTTGCCCCCAGCAGCCTGCCACCAGATACAGTCAGCAGCATGCCACCAGATACAGTGTGCCACTTGCCACAAGCAGCATGCCACCAGATACGGTGTGCCACTTGCCACCAAATAGTGTGCCACTTGCCACCAGCAGCCTGCCACCAAATTTGGTGTGCTACTTGCCACCCACAGCTTGCCACCAGACACAGTGTGCCACTTGTCAACAGCAGCCTGCCACCAGATACAGTGTGCCACTTGCCACAAGCAGCATGCCACCAGATACGGTGTGCCACTTGCCACCAGATACAGTGTGCCACTTGCCAACAGCAGCCTGCCACCAGATATGGTGTGCCACTTGCCAACAGAAGCCTGCCACCAGATACAGTGTGTCACTTGCCACAAGCAGCATGCCACCAGATACAGTGTGCCACTTGCCACCAGCAGCCTGTCACCAGATACAGTGTGCCACTTGCCACCAGCAGCCTGCCACCAGATACAGTGTGCCACTTGTCACAAGCAGCATGCCACCAGATACGGTGTGCCACTTGCCACCAGATACAGTGTGCCACTTGCTACCAGCAGCCTGCCACCAGATACGGTGTGCTACTTGCCACCCACAGCCTTCCACCAGACACAGTGTGCCACTTGCCAACAGCAGCCTGCCACCAGATACAGTGTGCCACTTGCCATCAGCAGCTTGCAACCAGATACAGTGTGCCACTTGCCACCAGCAGCCTGCCACTGCCTCAAGGACTCTGTCCGGATGGATAGAAGGGGCAGGGCCTGCATAGTCATTCAAATTCCTGGAGCCCCCACCCCTCCTGAGCTGGGATGGTATGGCCGTGTGTGTATGGCAGGAGTATTGATCAGACCAAGTTCTACAGGAGGGTTGTGTGTGCAAGCCTTTGGGCTCACACTGGTGTGCTGCAGTCGGCTGCACTGCTTGTGTATCTGCAGTTTTAGCTTGCAGTCCTATTGATATATATTAGGTTTCGGGTTTTTGCTGCATTTTCTGAAAGTGCGCCAAAGATAGGATGCAGCATGTAGGAATTTGGGTGCGCTTTCAGAAATTGCAGAAAAAACACACAACCTAATAGAAATCAATAGGACTGTGGGTAAAACGCAGGAAAATTGTAGATACACCAGCAATGGGCCAAAACATAGCAAATCAGTGTGAACCCACCTAAAAGCACAAGGGATCAAGCACTACCACAGGCTGATGACTAAATTCTAAACACTTTGGCTGCAGTTATAAGAGCTACTGCTGGAGAAAAAAGTTAAAAACAAGGAAAAGGGAGATAAGGGTCCAGTCGCTGTGCTCACATTTGGATGGTCCCTGGAGACTTATCGCTCAGAGATATCCTGTTCACCTTCTATCTGCCGCTGTTCTATTCATTATTTCCCACCCACACGGCTCCTTCGCTGCACAGAGGGAGAGGGGAGGTGAAAGGCAGAGCCGACTCAGCCTCTCCCATTTGTGCAGGGGGGGAACTGTGCACTGTGACATTGTAATAACCACAGTGAGCCAGTGCCATCTTAAGTGCATTATAGGCCTCCGGGCAATACAGTGCACTGGGGCCCTGTCTACACAATCACGCACGAGAATAAAAATGCAAATTATCAATAAGGCTAATGGTATGTGAGAGAGAGGGGCTGCAATGGTGAACCTCTGGACCCCTTTACATTACACAGTCCCCATACCTCTGGACCCCTTTACATTACACAGCCCCCATACCTCTGAACCCCTTTCCATTACACAGCTCCCATACCTCTGAGCCCCTTTACATTACACAGCTCCCATACCTCTGGACCCCTTTACATTACACAGCCCCCCACACTTCTAGATTCCTGGAAACCTGCGTTCCATGTACGTTTCTCGCACTACAGTCAAAATGCGCTCCAGTTGTGATCTGAAGTTGGTGTCAATGTTAACCTAATGACACCATGAATGCAGATCCCAAATGTAATGCGTTTACCTGTTGTTCTGTCTTATAACTCTTGGTGTGGTCCAGCACAATTTCAGCCCATTCAAATGAATGGGCTGAAATTGTACTGCACCTGGAAAACATGTGAATCGAACAGGAACGCAGCTATGAGTCCTGGAGCCAAGTGATGGAAAAAGTTCTGCCACCTGGCTCCACTGACTTGCCTGGCAGGGGTGCAATACTGTTGTCACCTAGGGCGATTGTCCTGCATGTCTAGCGGGGTGCCCTGAGTAGCTGCCCTGTGTAGCAGCCAGCATCTCTTTGAATCAGGGGTGGGGGAAAGGGTAGTGCATGTGCTAGGGGACACTTTGGGAGGAGGGAGGACATGTGCTGGGGGGGGTGGGGGCAGATTTTCCTAAAATGCCCCCTAGCACATGCAGTACCCTCTCCCCTCCCACACAAATAACTGCAAGTATTCATGTATATCGGCTTCCCCCGTGCAAGTGTCATCTATAGTGTGTGTGTGTGATAGAAACAGACCTTTAGATGAACGGCACATGCACAGCACAGCAGCGTCTCGCCTCCTCCCCGGCATCTCCTCCTGTCTGTGTACACAGAAGACATCAGAGCGGAGGAGGCATGGTAGGGGGCGGCTTCATTGGCCCATAGTCAAATGATGTCCGCAGATGGGATCTCCCATCCTGGGCGGGCATCATATGACGTCCTCGGCTTCTCGCCGCGTACCTGTCACAGTTCATCTGAGTACCTGAGTACCTGTCACAGTTCATCTGAGTACCCGAGTACCTGTCACAGTCCATCTGAGTACCCGAGTACCTGTCACGGTCCATCTGAGTATCGAGTACCTGAGTCCCTGTCACAGTCCATCTAAGTACCTAAGTACCTGAGCATCTGTCACAGTTCATCTGAGTACCCGAGTACCTGTCACAGTTCATCTCAGTACCCGAGTACCTGAGCACCTGTCACAGCCCATCTGAGTACCTGAGTACCTGTCACAGCCCATCTGAGTACCTGTCACAGTCCACCTGAGTACCTGAGTACCTGTCACAGTTCATCTGAGTACCGAGTACTTGAGTACCTGTCACAGTCTATCTGAGTACCTGTCACAGTTCATCTGAGTACCGAGTACCTGAGAACCTGTCACAGTCCATCTGAGTACCTGAGTAACTGTCACAGTTCATCTGAGTACCCGAGTACCTGTCGCAGTTCATCTGAGTACCTGAGTGCCTGTCACAGTTCATCTGAGTACCGAGTACCTGAGTACCTGTCACAGTCCATCTCCATACCTGAGTACCTGTCACAGTCCATCTGAGTACCGAGTACCTGGGTACCTGTCACAGTCCATTTGAGTACCTGAGTACCTGTTACAGTTCATCTGAGTACCCGAGTACCTGTCACAGACCATCTGCGTACCTGAGTACCTGTCACAGTTCATCTGAGTACCCGAGTACCTGAGCACCTGTCACAGCCCATCTGAGTACCTGTCACAGCCCATCTGAATATCTGTCACAGTTCACCTGAGTACCTGAGTACCTGTCACAGTCCATTTGAGTACCTGAGTACCTGTCACAGTTCATCTGAGTACTGTCACCGCCCTTCAGAGTACCTGTCACCACCCATCAGAGTATCCAAGTACCAGTCACCAAACCATCAGAGTACCCGAGTACCTATCTGTAGCCCATCAGAGTACCCGAGTACCTATCTGTAGCCCATCAGAGTACCCGAGAACCTGTCACCAGGCCATCAGAGTACCTGAGTACCTATCTGCAGCCCATGCCTCATAGAATATACTTGGGGTGTTTTCTTTCCACAATGGGGTCATTTTGTGGGTAATTCCATTGTCCTGATGCTCCAGGGCCTTCAAAAGTGTAATAGGTCATTAGGAAATTAGAGGTGTAATTTATGCTCCTAGAATGCCTGATGGTGCTCCCTGCATGTTGGGCCTCTGTATGTGGCCAGGCTGTTTAAAAGTCACACACATGTGGTATCGCCATACTCAGGAGGAGTAGCAGAATGTAATTTGGGGTGTCATTTTTGCTATATACATGCTTTGAGTTAGAAATATATTATAAACTGACCATTTTGTGTAAAAAAAAAAACAAGTTTTAATTTTCTTTCTTCGTTTTCCAAAGACTTGTGGAAAAAAATGAACCATTCAAAAGACTCAGTATGCCTCATAGAATAGACGTTGGGGTGTTTGCTTTCCAAAATAGGGTCATTTTGTAGATAATTTCACTGTCCTGGTGCTCCAGGGCCTTCACAAATGTAATAGGTCGTTAGGAAATTAGAGGTGTAATTTATGCTCCTAGAACCCCTGATGGTGCTCCCTGCATGTTGGACCTTTCTGTGTGGCCAGGCTGTGTAAAAGTCTCACACATGTGGTATCGCCATACTCAGGAGGAGTAGCAGAATGTATTTTGGGGTGTAATTGGAAGTATGCATATGCTGTGTGTGAGAAATAACTTGTTATTATGACAATTTTGTGGAAAAAATAAAAAAAATTCTTCATTTTCCAAAGAATTGTGGGAAAAAATGACAACTTCAAAAAACTCACCATGCCTCTTACTAAATATCTTTGACTGTCTACTTTTCAAAAAGAGGTCATTTGGGAGGTATTTGTACTTTCCTGACATTTCAGGGCCTTGAGAACTGAGATAGGCCGTCAGTGCATCAGGTGTGATCAACTTTCAATGATTTGCATCATAGCTTGTAGACTTTATAACTAATCCACTATCCACTAATTTGGGTTATTTTTACCAAAGAGATGTAGCAGTATAAATTTTGGCCCAAATTTATGAACAAAAATGACTTATTTGCAAAATTTTATCATAGAAACTAAAAAAAAAGTGTTTTTTTTCAAAATTTTCACTCTTTTTTCACTTATGTCACAAAAAATAAAAAACCAGTGGTGATTAAATACAATCAAAAGAAAGCTCTATTTGTATGAAAAAAAATGATGAAAATGTTGTTTGGGTACAGTGTTGCATGACTGAGTAATTGGCATTCAAAGTGTGAGCGCTGAAAGCTAAAAATTGGTCTGGGCAGGAAGGGTGTATAAATGCCCTGTATTGAAGTGGTTAAGCACTGCAATTATTTTATTGTATTTATGTTATAGGTGTATGTATATTAACCTAAATTGTGAGCTGCTTGTATTTAATCACTGGCACTGACTTTTTTTCTTTGTCACACATATTATTGAAGTTATAAAACCCTCTTGAAGTCACAGCCAAAGTAGCAAATATAAGACAAAGAAACAACTTCCTTGCGACTTTTGTGATTTTAACATTGCAGCCTATGGCACTCATTTCGCAAACAAGACAGAAACAAAGTAGTGCAGGAATAATTTTTTTGCTACTGCCACTTGTGTCGCAGCAATTAAGATGGCATCCACTGAAATCAATTTGTTTTGACTTTTGTGTTGCACATTGCAACAAGTTGCATGAGAAGTTTCAGCAGTGTGAACCAGGGCTCACACTTCACATTTCTTGGCTAGCAAATAAAATGTATTATCACCCCTACACTCTCCTACTTGGTTGTAAATGCATGTATTCATTATCAGATTAATAAGAAGAGCAGAGTAGCTTTACCATACACAGACAGAATACTGGCAATGCTGATATTTCAATATAGGAGGTAAAACGTAATACCCTTCTATAGTTTACCTTTTCACTGGTACAAAGAGTGAAGCTCAGCAGAGCCAGAGTGAGTACTGCAGGAATCTTCATCCTCATGGTGCCTCCCCAGGATCTGAGTACCCCAGCTTAGCAGTGTTCCTGTATTTATACAGCTGGATGACTCATTATCTGAAGTTGTCACTTACCTTGCCAAATACTATATGACGTATTGTAGGATGGTGGCTTTATTTCTAAGAAAAACCCAAAAGTTTGCTAATCGATCACCATCTTCCTTTTTCTGAATTTAATAACTGCTCCACCCTTTTAAAAAATCAAGTAAGACAACAACTAGCAGCATACTGTCATGCATTGAAGAAGTCATACATTCCAGAGATTAAAACATAACTAAAAGCAAAACTTTTTTTAAAGTTTTGGATAGAGTGCAGAAGGATTAGAATGCTTATCAGTTTTTATAGCCATTTTTATAGCTGTCTGTGCCCCTATTGAAAGGAGTATGTTTTGGGGTTTTTTTGCCCATTCATACTTACCTGGGTGGATGCAGCATGGGACCAATGCTGCATCTGTGCCCCGGCGCCTCTGCACTGAGAACCGAGCGATCGAACACCGCCAATGGCTCGGCTCTCACAGATCCCTGAGCAGAGAGCTGCTGACTATCAATCTTTAGCTCTCCTGCTCTTCTCCTCCACGCTGTTGCCTTATGAGTTTATGTGAAATCTCCATTAATAGATGTAAAATATTGTAATTATGAATATATTTCTGCGGGCGGGGGACTTGTCGGAATCTGGAAGCCCCCTTTAACAAGGGGACCCCCAGATCCCGGCCTCCCCCCCGTGTGAATTTGTAATGGGTAACCCTACCATTTCACAAAAAAGTGTTAAAATGGTCAAAAAGACAAGACACAGCTTGGGACAAGCCCTTTCTTAAAAAATAAAAATGTCCCACTATGTAAGTTCACACCGCCCGACGGACCGAAAAAAAAAAACACAACCGGTTTAGGGTCACCTGGTTACGTCACCGGGTGGCCCCACCCTCAGTTATATAAGAACTGTCACAGTGAAGACGCCTCAGTCAGCGGGAGCCTCTCATAGAGGCGGATCCGTCGCAGCTTTTTTTTTTCTTTTTCAGTCCATCGGGCCGTGTGAACTTACATTGTGGGACATTTTTATTTTTTTATTTTTTAATAAAGGACTTGTCCCAAGCTGTGTCTTGTCTTTTTTACCATTTTGACACTTTGTTTGTGAAATGGTAGGGGTACTTGTACCCGTTACCAATACACACGGGGGGGAGGCCAGGATCTGGGGGTCCCCTTGTTAAAGGGGGCTTCCAGATTCCGATAAGCCCCCCGCCCACAGACCCCCACAACCACTGGGCAAGGGTTGTGGGGATGAGGCCCTTGTCCCCATCAACATGGGTGACAGGTTGATGTGGACAAGGGCCACCCTAAAGTACCCTCCCCATGTTGAGGGAATGTGGCCTGGTACGGTTCAGGAGGGGGGCCGCTCTCTCTCCCCCCTCTTTTCCTGTGGCCTGCCAGGTTGTGTGCTCAGATAAGGGTCTGGTATGGACTTTGGGGGGGTCCCCTACGCCATTTTCTTTTTAAATTTGGCGCAGGGTTCCTCTTAATTTCTATATCAGACCTGAAGGGCCTGGTATGGATTTTAGGGAGACCTCCATGCAATTTTTTTTTTTAAATTTTGGTTTGGGGTTCCCTTTAATATTCATACCAGACCCAAAGGGCCCGGTAATGGACTGGGGGGATCCTATGCTCTTTTTTTTCAATGAGTTTTGTCCATATTGTCGAGACCCAACAATTCATTACAGCCGTGATCAGTTTTAATTGACAATTTTTCCTTTAGAAATGTCATTTTGCTGTGGTACTGTTCTAAACACGGGAAAAATGTGCCACTTTGCAGGCATACTATAGACATCCCCCAGGCACAATTCTTAAAGGAATATTTAATTTGTATTGTTTCACTTTAAGCATTAAAAAAAAATCACTGCTCCCGAAAAAAACGGCCGTTTACAAAAAAAAAATTGCATTGATACATGTCACCTGGGGCAGGACCCAGGTCCCCAAACACTTTTTATGATAATAACTTGCATATAAGCCTTTAAAATTAGCACTTTTGATTATTCATGTTCGTGTCCCATAGATTTTAACGGTGTTCTGCCAAATTTTTTCCCTGTTCACATGTTCTGCTGCGAACCGAACAGGAGGGTGTTTGGCTCATCCCTATTCTACACATATTCACTTCAAAGGATCCCATTGTATATTTAAACAATGGGACCCAAACCTCATTGTTCTTCACATATTCACGTCAAAGGATCCCATGTTTCGATATGCAATGAAGGCAGGCCAACCTGCAATCAATACTTAACTTCCCGGGAAAAGGTCAAGTTAATCTCCTGCTCAGAATAGTCACAAGGATTTGCATTAAAGGGGGCTGACTTATGCAAAGTTTAAGGAATTGGAGATGTAGCCAGTCCTTAACCAGGAATAGGGAAGCCCACCAATCAGAGCCACGCCATGCCAACCAATGAGGCATCAGCCAGTAATGATACACAGACTAGATGGGAGGGAAACACACACTCTATGGCAGAGCAGTCACGTGAATGGAACCTCTATGGGAATGGTAAATATGGGAAATCTTCCTTGTACTTGTATCTAAATATGTTGGTCTTAAATCTTATGTCCTACTGTTTGTAGATTAATGTTTTAAGGAATATACTTTGTATTCCTTCATATTCCTTTTCCTTCGTATTCCTTTTACCCTTTCCCCGTACAAATAAACAGGTAGATTGTGCGTATTAGTCTAGGCCTACTTTACTATATACCAATACATTTTGGTTATTGTGTTAAAACTTTCTCTCTTGGTCAAAGAACTCTCATTTAACCCAGATCATATCTAAGAGATATTAAATCTCAAATATAGTAAACGGGTAATATAAATGGCGACCAACGAAGGGACGGAAAAATTTGGTGGTCTCTAGGGATGTGCTTCGTGTTCGAGTCGAATCCATGTTCGACTCGAACATCATTCTTTTTCGATCGTTCGTCGAATTGAGATTGATATGGGCCGTTCACGCCAAATTCGTGTGGCGCGTCACGGCCCATAATTCACTGCGGCAACGCAGTGCATTGCTGGCTGATGATTGGCCAAGCATGCACTATGACCCGCATGCTTGGCCAATCACAGCGCCGTCGGTAGAGAGAGCTGTAATTGGCCAAAGCCTTGGTGGCTTTGGCCAATTATGGCTCAGGGGTTTTAGAACACGTCCCACACTATATAAGGCCGCCTGCACGGCGGCCCTGTGTAGTGTGTTCTGGCGTGCTTAGAGAGAGAGAGAGACAGTGTCATTTCATTTGAGTTAGCTAGATTAGGCAGGACAGTCAGTGAGTTAGCTGCACTTACAGTGTATTGTGTATATCCACTTGATATCCGCACTATCACCGAATGATGGCTACAGTGCGGACCTGAATTCCCGGGAGGCTGTCATATGACGGCCTCCCCTGTGCACACGCTCTGTGGAGCGCGTTGTGATCATGAGTCACTGAGACTCGGGTGATCACCGATCCAAGTAAGGGGCCGGTCCCGGCCCCCTACCATGTGATCAGCTGTCAGCCAATGACAGCTGATCATATGATCAAAACAAAAGCTCTGTGATCTTTTTTTTTTTCTCCTCGCGCTGACAGTGCGAGGAGAAAAAAAAGCCGATCACCGGCTCACCAGCAAGGGACATTGGTCCCTTGTGAATTGTGCCTCAATTGTGCCACCAGTACCCCCTGCCAGTGTGCCCACAGTGCCCACCAGTGCCACGTATCAATGCCTATGAGTGCCACCTATCAATGACTACAAGTGCCACCTATCAATGCCCACCATTGCCACCTAACAATGCCCACCAGTGGTGCCAATCAGTGCCACCTAGCACTGTTGCAGATCAATGTACCAGATCAGTGCCCATTATTGCCACCAATCAGTGCCCATCACTACCACCCATCAGTGCCCATCACTGCCACCTATCAGTGCCTATTAGTGCCGCCTTATCAGCGTACATCAATGAAGGAGAAAAATTACCCTTTTTAAAATTTTATAACAAAATATAAAAAAAAATAAAATATTTTTTTAAAAATGTGGTCTTTTTAAATTTTTTTAACAAAAAATAAAAACTGCAGAGGTGATCAAATACCACCAAAAGAAAGCTCTATTTGTGGGGGAAAAAAATGATAAAAATTTGATTTGGGTACAGTGTTGTATGATCGTGCAATTGTCATTCAAAGTGCGTCAGCGCTGAAAGCTGAAAATTGGTCTGGATAGGAGGGGGGTTTAAGTGCCCTGTAAGCAAGTGGATATATATGCATCCCAGGTGTTGTGTATATATATATATATATATATAGATATATATATATATATATATATATATGAAAAAAGGGGAGAGACACATACTGAGAAGATATAAAGTACTGCACACCCCGATTAATGTCAAAAAGAAAAAGAAGATATCCCCCGTGGGGTTTTAAAGCAGCAAAAAATTATGAAAATAGGTTGTTACTTGAAAAAGTTTTTTTATTAATGGAACTTAACCATAATGGTTAAAATAGGAGCTGTGCTACAGGAGATAACACAAATGAAGCTGGCACAAGTATTATACAATAATCAAGCGCAAAATAGGGTGATAAATCTGACGCGTTTCGACCCCGTTGGGTCATCTTCAGAGGATTGAGGCGCTGTGACAAAATTTGCATATTAGAGTTCATGGATATGACCATAAAAGTATAATATAATATATATATGTTTAACAGTATAATTACCAATCACATTGTGTTTGAGCAGTTTCTCCTGAGCTTATGGTTCTCCGACGTCTCCCCCACCGGGTCCCGACAAGAGTCCCCGGCCGTCCACCACGTCAACAGGGGAAAAGGGGGGGTTTTAATCGTCCATGCGTGTCTTACAAGGAGTCACACCAAGTGGATATTTCCCAAAACTGGGGAGGAGTGTGGGGGCAAGCGAGCGAGACCTGCAGCCAAAGCATCAAACAACAGACAACTGTACCATCAGTGCGTTCGGTTTAGCACGGATAGAGATATATGTATCATGTGTCATTTTTTGAAAAAAAGAGAGATAACTCTGTAATTTATTTAATTAAATATTTGTTGGATGTTGTCTGTGCTTATTAGGGTCAGCGATGTAAGAATATTCCCATAGTGGTGATGGTAACAAAAGGGGGGGAGGGGAAGGGGTTAACAAGGGTAAGTAGGACTGCATATAGATATCAGTATATCAGAGTATGTAATGTAATAGGTAAATAGTGGTGTCTATGTGTTGGCCGTGAAACAAGTGACGAAGTAACAACCTATTTTCATAATTTTTTGCTGCTTTAAAACCCCACGGGGGATATCTTCTTTTTCTTTTTGACATTAATCGGGGTGTGCAGCACTTTATATCTTCTCAGTATGTGTCTCTCCCCTTTTCTCGAATATTGGGTGGTCAAACACCCCTCCCCCTACTTTTTGACACTCGAGTTAAAATATGAGCTGTGGGATGATTCTGGTTGAATTGTGCATTCTTGTAATACTTTTATTGTGACTGTTTCTACTGAATAAGTATTGTGTTACATTGTTTACAGGATGAGCCAATGTATATGTATAGGTGATGATTGGACTATCCCCATGTAATTACACGTTAATATTTTATGACAGGTGAGATCGGATAAAATTATCTGTTATTCTCCCCTGTTTTCACTAATCTTTCATAATACTGGACACTTTAGTGCGCCCCCTCAGGCGCACTTAACATGTTTACAATACATTGGCTAGTATTTTCATTCTGCTGTAATGACAACCCCTACCATCTGGAGCATCACATGTACGTTTTTTGTCAAATCCAATGGAGGTAGCCCATGGCTGCCTCGAATGCATTCCAACCACCCACAGCTTTCTAGATCTTTGTACACTAGAATGCAATTTATAGGTTTCTATAATCCTGTTACATATTGTCTGCATTGTGTTGTTCCCCTGCTTCTCTCCCTTCCGGAGCCCGATGTGGGTCCCATGGGCCGTGGACCCGTCCTGGGGATGGGGGCTTCGTCGTTGCGTCTCTTCCTGGCAGGAAAAGATGGGGGGCACAATTAAGGGGTCCGTGCCTCCTTTCTGCACCCTCGGGTGTATCACTTCCTGCCAGTGGCGTTCCGGATCACATCCGGATGCCGTGGCGTTGTGGGCACGCGATGCTGCGTGCGTGCGGCGTCGCGACATCGCGCTATTACGGCGGGTGTGACGGCTGTGCCAGGATATTTATCTTCCTGAACGCCGAGGGAGCCACATGTGGAGGGTTAATCCCTGCTGGAGGAGGAGGAGGGGTGGGGACAGCTTGCATGTACCTGCAGCCTAATTAGGCATCCAATCAGCGGCCAGCACTTTATTTATAATGACCAAGCAGATTGGGGGATCTGCTTTTAGTTCCTACTGTTTCATCAGACTGACCAACTGACTTATACTCTGGAGACAGGTAATCACCAGTATCTGAACACATTGATGAGTTGGACCTGACATACCCTGTATTGTGGGTCTCTGTCACGTCATTCCTTCCCACTGTGATTAGTTATACTATCTTGTACAATTTACATCCGATTCTACCCACCCTCAATACATGTCCACCTTTATGGCACTTCACCTTGTGTGTTTTTTTTGTCTCACTTCTGTCCCATTTTCTTCCCATCTTGACACCTCATGACCCCTTTTCCAGCACCCATGCATTTTTCAGTACACTATCACACACACCCATCTCTCACATATACACGGTTGGATTGTGTTTTTTGCCTATGTTTTTGCTTTCACTGCTTTTTGATTGTTTATTTGGCCCCTTGCACTGCACCTTCCCATTTCCCCACCCCCATGCTTCCCTTCCACTCACATGCATCACCCCACCTGCACTATCCTCACACCACCTATCTGTTCCTTTTTTTTTTTCCCCTGGATCTTTTCCTCTTAAGCCTTTTTTCCTTCACTCCCTGATCTTTTTTTTCCCATTCTCCCCTTAACCATCCCCCCCTCCTTCCCGTTCTTTCTTTCCCATCCCCTCCTTTCCCCTGGTTTTTTTTTTTTTTTTTTTTTCCCCTACTAGTCTGCCCGTCCCCTTCTTTACTCACATGTTCTCCCCACACTTGCCTTTTTCTTTACATTCCTATATTCTCACCCTACTTCGTCACTTGTTTCACGGCCAACACATAGACACCACTATTTACCTATTACATTACATACTCTGATATACTGATATCTATATGCAGTCCTACTTACCCTTGTTAACCCCTTCCCCTCCCCCCCTTTTGTTACCATCACCACTATGGGAATATTCTTACATCGCTGACCCTAATAAGCACAGACAACATCCAACAAATATTTAATTAAATAAATTACAGAGTTATCTCTCTTTTTTTCAAAAAATGACACATGATACATATATCTCTATCCGTGCTAAACCGAACGCACTGATGGTACAGTTGTCTGTTGTTTGATGCTTTGGCTGCAGGTCTCGCTCGCTTGCCCCCACACTCCTCCCCAGTTTTGGGAAATATCCACTTGGTGTGACTCCTTGTAAGACACGCATGGACGATTAAAACCCCTCCTTTTCCCCTGTTGACGTGGTGGACGGCCGGGGACTCTTGTCGGGACCCGGTGGGGGAGACGTCGGAGAACCATAAGCTCAGGAGAAACTGCTCAAACACAATGTGATTGGTAATTATACTGTTAAACATATATATATCATATTATATTTTTATGGTCATATCCATGAACTCTAATATGCAAATTTTGTCACAGCGCCTCAATCCTCTGAAGATGACCCAACGGGGTCGAAACGCGTCAGGATTATCACCCTATTTAGCGCTTGATTATTGTATAATACTTGTGCCAGCTTCATTTGTGTTATCTCCTGTAGCACAGCTCCTATTTTAACCATTATGGTTAAGTTCCATTAATAAAAAAACTTTTTCAAGTAACAACCTATTTTCATAATTTTTTGCTGCTTTAAAACCCCACGGGGGATATCTTCTTTTTCTTTTTGACATTAATCGGGGTGTGCAGCACTTTATATCTTCTCAGTATGTGTCTCTCCCCTTTTCTCGAATATTGGGTGGTTAAACACCCCTCCCCCTACTTTTTGACACTCGAGTTAAGATATGAGCTGTGGGATGATTCTAGTTGAATTGTGCATTCTTGTAATACTTTTATTGTGACTGTTTCTACTGAATAAGTATTGTGTTACATTGTTTACAGGATGAGCCAATGTATATGTATAGGTGATGATTGGACTATCCCCATGTAATTACACGTTAATATTTTATGACAGGTGAGATCGGATAAAATTATCTGTTATTCTCCCCTGTTTTCACTAATCTTTCATAATACTGGACACTTTAGTGCGCCCCCTCAGGCGCACTTAACATGTTTACAATACATTGGCTAGTATTTTCATTCTGCTGTAATGACAACCCCTACCATCTGGAGCATCACATGTACGTTTTTTGTCAAATCCAATGGAGGTAGCCCATGGCTGCCTCGAATGCATTCCAACCACCCACAGCTTTCTAGATCTTTGTACACTAGAATGCAATTTATAGGTTTCTATAATCCTGTTACATATTGTCTGCATTGTGTTGTTCCCCTGCTTCTCTCCCTTCCGGAGCCCGATGTGGGTCCCATGGGCCGTGGACCCGTCCTGGGGATGGGGGCTTCGTCGTTGCGTCTCTTCCTGGCAGGAAAAGATGGGGGGCACAATTAAGGGGTCCGTGCCTCCTTTCTGCACCCTCGGGTGTATCACTTCCTGCCAGCGGCGTTCCGGATCACATCCGGATGCCGTGGCGTTGTGGGCACGCGATGCTGCGTGCGTGCGACGTAGCGACATCGCGCTATTACGGCGGGTGTGACGGCTGTGCCAGGATATTTATCTTCCTGAACGCCGGGGGAGCCACATGTGGAGGGTTAATCCCTGCTGGAGGAGGAGGAGGGGTGGGGACAGCTTGCATGTACCTGCAGCCTAATTAGGCATCCAATCAGCGGCCAGCACTTTATTTATAATGACCAAGCAGATTGGGGGATCTGCTTTTAGTTCCTACTGTTTCATCAGACTGACCAACTGACTTATGCCGCGTACACACGAGCGGACTTTACGGCGGACTTTGCCCGGCGGACTGGATTTCGTCGGACAATTCGATGTGTGTGGGCTCCAGCGGACTTTGTTTTCTCAAAAGTTGGACGGAATTAGATTTGAAACTTGTTTAAAATTTATCCGTTGAAATCGAGTCCGGTCGAAAAGTCCGCCGTCTGTATGCTAGTTCGACGGACAAAAAGCCACGCTAGGGCAGCTATTGGCTACTGGCTATGAACTTCCTTGTTTTAGTCCGGTCGTACGTCATCACGTACGAATTCGACGGACTTTGGTGGATTGTGTGTAGGCAAGTCCGTTCGTTCACAAAGTCCGTCGGAAAGTACGTCGAAAAGTCCGCCGGGCAAAGTCCGCCGTAAAGTCCGCTCGTGTGTACGCGGCATTATACTCTGGAGACAGGTAATCTCCAGTATCTGAACACATTGATGAGTTGGACCTGACATACCCTGTATTGTGGGTCTCTGTCACGTCATTCCTTCCCACTGTGATTAGTTATACTATCTTGTACAATTTACATCCGATTCTACCCACCCTCAATACATGTCCACCTTTATGGCACTTCACCTTGTGTGTTTTTTTGTCTCACTTCTGTCCCATTTTCTTCCCATCTTGACACCTCATGACCCCTTTTCCAGCACCCATGCATTTTTCAGTACATTATCACACACACCCATCTCTCACATATACACGGTTGGATTGTGTTTTTTGCCTATGTTTTTGCTTTCACTGCTTTTTGATTGTTTATTTGGCCCCTTGCACTGCACCTTCCCATTTCCCCACCCCCATGCTTCCCTTCCACTCACATGCATCACCCCACCTGCACTATCCTCACACTTCACCTATCTGTTCCTTTTTTTTCCCCCTGGATCTTTTCCTCTTAAGCCTTTTTTCCTTCACTCCCTGATCTTTTTTTTCCCATTCTCCCCTTAACCATCCCCCCCTCCTTCCCGTTCTTTCTTTCCCATCCCCTCCTTTCCCCTGGTTTTTTTTTTTTTTTCCCCTACTAGTCTGCCTGTCCCCTTCTTTCCTCACATGTTCTCCCCACACTTGCCTTTTTCTTTACATTCCTATATTCTCACCCTACTTCGTCACTTGTTTCACGGCCAACACATAGACACCACTATTTACCTATTACATTACATACTCTGATATACTGATATCTATATGCAGTCCTACTTACCCTTGTTAACCCCTTCCCCCCTTTTGTTACCATCACCACTATGGGAATATTCTTACATCGCTGACCCTAATAAGCACAGACAACATCCAACAAATATTTAATTAAATAAATTACAGAGTTATCTCTCTTTTTTTCAAAAAATGACACATGATACATATATCTCTATCCGTGCTAAACCGAACGCACTGATGGTACAGTTGTCTGTTGTTTGATGCTTTGGCTGCAGGCCTCGCTCGCTTGCCCCCACACTCCTCCCCAGTTTTGGGAAATATCCACTTGGTGTGACTCCTTGTAAGACACGCATGGACGATTAAAACCCCCCCTTTTCCCCTGTTGACGTGGTGGACGGCCGGGGACTCTTGTCGGGACCCGGTGGGGGAGACGTCGGAGAACCATAAGCTCAGGAGAAACTGCTCAAACACAATGTGATTGGTAATTATACTGTCAAACATATATATATTATATTATATTTTTATGGTCATATCCATGAACTCTAATATGCAAATTTTGTCACAGCGCCTCAATCCTCTGAAGATGACCCAACGGGGTCGAAACGCGTCAGGATTATCACCCTATTTAGCGCTTGATTATTGTATAATACTTGTGCCAGCTTCATTTGTGTTATCTCCTGTAGCACAGCTCCTATTTTAACCATTATGGTTAAGTTCCATTAATAAAAAAACTTTTTCAAGTAACAACCTATTTTCATAATTTTTTGCTGCTTTAAAACCCCACGGGGGATATCTTCTTTTTCTTTTTTATATATATATATATATATTACATGTATTCAGTTTAGCTAGATCCGTTCCTGTTATCTTCCTACTGACAGGCAGGCTTGTCTTGTTATGCCCCGTACACACGGTCGGACTTTGTTCGGACATTCCGACAACAAAATCCTAGGATTTTTTCCGACGGATGTTGGCTCAAACTTGTTTTGCCTACACACGGTTGCACAAAGTTGTCGGAATTTCCGATCGCCAATAACGCGGTGACGTCAAGCACGTACGACGAGACTAGAAAAGGCCGCTTCAGAACCAAGCGCGGCACCCTTTGGGCTCCTTTTGCTAATCTCATGTTAGTAAAAGTTTGGTGAGAGACGATTCGCGCTTTTTCAGACTCGTGGCTTTCAGATCGTTTTCTGACATTCAGTTTGTGCTTGTGGGTTTGTATCTGCTCTTCAGTGCGTGCAGTCAGTTCGTATCGGAGTTTTCTGTGTGATCTTGCCTGCTCGTTGCTGTTTTTCAGGTCGCTCTTCACAGGCCTTGCTGTTCTTCAGTGCGTTCTGTTACTTCGTTCTGAGCAGCCGACCGTTTTCTAGCCATGTTTCGTATGCGTACTCCTCGTACCGTTCGTGTTGTGCGGGGGCTTGGTGTTGGGGTCCTGACCTTGACACAAGTCCAGTCCATGAACAGGGTGGGGAGGAGTTCATGGACCAAGTATTGGTTGCTTCAGCGTGACCAGTTCTCTCATATGCCTTTGCTCCGTGAGATCCATGAGAATAATCCTGATGATTTCAGGAACGTTCTCCGGATGACGGACCCCGTGTTTCACCGTTTGTTGGCTTCGCTGACCCCCATATTAGCAGGCAGGATACCTGCATGAGGCAAGCCATCACTGCGGAGCAGAGGTTGGTCGCTACCTTGCGGTATTTGGCCACAGGGAGAAGCCTGCAGGACCTCAAGTTCTCGACAGGCATCTCCCCCCCAGGCTCTTCTTTGTGGACATTTACTGCTTGTGTTTGTTTGAGCTGACCCTGACAGAAATGTGTGGAGTGCAGAAAATGTCGTGATTGTGTAACCTTATACAAAGCACTGTTGGCTGTTATTTACTAAATGCAAAGACACATTTCACTCCAAGTGCACTTGCAACTGCACTGAAACTGCACTTGCAGTGCAAAGTGGATTTCCCCTTAGGAAATTACCCCCATTTTCTCATAAAACAACAATTACATCACCCCAAAAGTGTTGTAGCATTGAGACAATAATCCACACATTCTTGATGAACAATCTTTTTAATACCTGCACAATCACATGTGCATTTACCAAAGGTTTTTCTGACAAACCAACATGTTTGTTGTATAACAATTTTTGTGGTGTCATTATCCATAATCAAAATGTGCATTTCATAGAAAACAGGCCTGTGTAAAACCAACAAGAAAGACACAAATCTTGATCTTACAAAGTTCACATTTGGTAGAACTGGAAGGCAATATCAGACATGAGTATTTAGGAACTGTGTTTGATATTGCGTTCAGATGGGGGGAAATCACCCCTGGAAAAGCCAAATTTGGAAGATGCACACAAATTTCACAATGTCAACATGTGCGACCTGCCATCACGGGGGATCAAGGGACGTGTTTTGGGGGAGAAAGCCCTTCCTCACCGCTACTTTATTATTGAGGAAGGGGTTGCACCCCCAAAACGCGTCCATTGATCTCCCGTGATAGCAGATGGCACATGTTGACACACTGTGTGCATCCTCCAAATTTGGCTTTGGGAAAAATCACAAAAACATTTCGCACATTGTAGCAGACAAAAGAAGAAAGTGATTTGGAGGGGTTTTAAACTCGCCCCAAAACATCAATGATGTTTTTATATTTTGGAATAACATCATTGATGTTTTGCTTGATGTTTTCCAATTGTAAATTACACCCCATGATCTCCCCGATCAGGATCTGGGCACTTTCGGATGTGAAAGGATCTTCATCCACAACCTCACGATCACCTAAAAAGAGAGGAACCCCAAAATAAATTAGGTAAAAAAAAAAGCCGCCATCCATCTCTTATCTGAGCCTGTGGTCGCAGACACTGACCTGTTGTGTTAACTACTTCCGCCACGTCTTCATCCTCCTGCTCAGCTTGTGTTGGGGGGATTTCACCTTCTTCCAGAGGGGGGGGTCTCTGGTCTCCTCGGATGAGGGGTGTCCTCCGAGTCTTTTCTCCCCTATGTAAAACAAAAATGGTATAATTAGCACACAGATATTTGATGGCAGAACTAGAAAGATGAAACATTGCTTGGAAGTGAGGTACAATGATCTATTTTAGCCGAGTTCCAAGATGTAGCTTTTTTAGTGTCCTTTGTCAAGCTGCAATACTTTACCTGTTTAGTACAAGCTTCACAGATGGAGACCCCCCTATAGTATACACTGCAGCACCTGTGCCTCCCTAATAAAAATGGTGTTCTTGTGTCCCACACTAGTGCTCCAGTGTCCAGATGTGAAAACAGCTGCTCAGTGTCCTCTCCTTACACACAATCTAGTTTGCATTTCATTCTAGTAACAAAGCCATCTACACAACCCAATTCTTTGAAGACAAGTATAGGGTGTCAAAATGGTGGCCAAATGCATATGGCCTAAACAATGGTATTTTATCGTCCGAAATAACAATGTGTGATCCGAACGAATAATGTGCCCATGAACATGAAAGTTACCATTTTAAACTATACAACAGTTCCTAAAAGCACATGGAGCAGCACAAACGTAATAAACATAAAGAATAGGAACACAGCACAACTACTTACTTTTTTGCAGCACTCTCCGGATCTTTCTGTACTGCTCATGTTCTCGTAATTTCAGGTCCGACCAACGTTTCCTGAGCTGATCTTTCGATTGTCGTACCCCGAATTTCCGGTGCAGACTCCTGACCACTTTCGCCACGATCTTGGCCTTTCTGACATTGGGGTTGGGGTAAGGTCCATACTTTCCATCATAGTCGGCCTTCTTCAGGATGTCCAACATCTCCCCAAAGGACATATTTGAGTCCTTTAATCTCCTTCTGGATCGGGACATTTCAGGCTCCAGCCTTTCCTTCTCCTCCTCCTCCTCGTTGCTGTACTTAGCACTATCCTGCTGTCTCTCCGCCATGTGCTCTTCCTCCACTGCGCCGAACGAAAAGGGGCGGGGACTAGACTAGAAAGAACGTCAGGGGCGGGCAGAGTTATACGCATGTGCAGTGTGTATAAATCGTAACGCGCGCGTCTTACGTACAATCTGTGAGTGGAGGAAGGAGCATCGGAGACGCCGATCGTGCTAACGAAGGTAGGATCTAAACTTGGGCCTATACTGCTTCGAAATGGAAGCCTATATTGTAACAAGATTAGGGGAGTTTGGCCTGACATTAGGGTTTGTCTTGTGTTGTGTCTTGCAGAGAAAATGGATGGGTTCAACGACCACAATTTCCTGCCCCTGTTCATAGACAAGTACAGGGCGCTGCCCTCTCTGTGGCAAGTGAGACACCCCCACTATAATCACAAACAGAAGAGGCAGGCAGCGCTGGAGAAACTGCTGGAGTTGGTGAAGCCGGTGGTCCCCACAGCAACCATCCCTTATTTAAAAGCTAAAATTGGTGGCCTGAGGAGCACTTATCTTAGGGAGCGCAAGAAGGTCACAGATTCCCAGAGGTCCGGAGCTGCAGCAGATGACGTTTATGTCCCCAGGCTGTGGTACTACGAGAGACTGCGATTTCTGTCAGACCACACTGAAGTCAGGGAATCCCTCTCCACTCTTCCTTCCACGCTTCCTTCCATCCCAGCTGAGGCTTCCGATGTCCAACCTGGGCCTTCCAGCCAGGAAGAAGTGGAGGAGCCCAGCTGGAGTCAGGTATAGCATTCTTCTACAGATTTCTGGGCAATAAATAAATTATGTTTATTAGATGTTATTATTGATCACTAATTGCTGATTAAAAAAAGTGCTTTACATATCAATAGACAGTAGTGGGCACCCAAAATTGGGACAAGAATGAAAACTGCTGGGCTCAGAAGGATAGTCTGTTATATTTGTTAACATTCAATTTGCAGCAGTCAGGAGGTGAAAATTGTGTGTGATTGATGAATAAAAAACTAAAACTATGTCCCTTTTTCATACACAGGAAGACCTCAGCCAGGAGGAGGCTGTGGAATGTGGCAGCCAGGAGGAGGCGGGGATTAGTGGCAGCCAGGAGGAGGCGGGGCTAAGTGTCAGCCAAGAGAAGCCAGGGACCAGTCGCAGCCTGACTGAGTCTCAGGTCCCTCCCCTCCGCCTGCCATGTAAACGAGCCAGGAAGGCCACTCCGAGTCCCGTGCAGGATTCAGCATACAGGCTGATCCAGGAGGCTTCGGCTTCCCTCAGAGCCTTCCCCAGTCCTGAAGAGGCCTTTGCCTGCATGGCTGCCACAAAATTGCAGGGCATGCAGGAGGGCCAACGCAAGATCTCTGAGGACCTGATTTATAAAGTCCTACGTAAGGGGTTGAGTGGGGAACTGACACACAAGACGGATGTCATGGAGAGGGACGATCCTCCTCCTCCTCCTCCTGCTGCCACAACTCCACCACCACAGCCAAAGGCTGGAAGGAGGCGTGGAAAGAAGACCAAAGAGTGATGACCCTGGGTTCAGTCTGGTCTGACAAAAGCTGCAGTCTCTCGTATGACCACAGCCTGGGGACACAGATGTCATCTACTGCTTTCCGGATCTCTGGGACTTCTGGACCAGACTGCCCTCCCTTAGATAAGGACTCCTCAGGCCACCAATTTTGCTTTTAAATAATTGATGTCTGCCCTGGGGGTCCAAGGCTTCGCCCACTTCTGCAGTTTCTCCAGCGTTGCCTCCCTCTTTGTTTAGTTGTGAGCCCTTAATAAAATTTTTTTAGGGAAATTCTACTCTCCTGTGTGTGTTTTCATCCAAAAAGGACAGTTTGTTTGTGAGGATTCAGGTACATTTCTAAAGTACAATGTGAAATTAACAAGGGACAACAACACCAAATAATCTCCTACAGATTAAATAGAACAACATATTAATGGAGTTGTGGAAACTTGTCACCAAAAACACACACAAACATTTTCGGGAGTACAAATCAAAATCACCAAAAAAAAATAAAAATAAAAAAGAGAAACACAAAAAAAGAATCTACATTAAAGTCCAAAAATAACAAAAAATTTTGTTGTCAGATGTGAGAAATCTAAATATATTGAGTGAATCCCGATAAATAGTAACAAAATAAGTTTGTGAGAAGTGTGTGTGAATATGAGCATCAAAACTACTTAATTCTTGTCACATTATAAAGAAGAAGAGAGTGCGCTGTATTAAACCATTTTGAACATTGCAGCGTGACGAAAGTGCTGTATCCATTCCGAACGCTACGTTTACCAGAACGAGCTGTCCCGTGTCGGAATTTCTTCTGAGCATGCGTGGCACTTTGTGCGTCGGAACAGGCCACACACGGTCGGAATTGACGTGATCGGATTTTGTTGTCGGAAAATTTTATCTCCTGCTGTCCAACTTTGTGTGTCGGAAAATCCGATGGAAAATGTCCAATGGAGCCCACACACGGTCGGAATTTCCGACAACACGCTCCGATCGGACAATGTCCATCGGAAAATCCGACCGTGTGTACGGGGCATTACAGTATTTACAGCTACCTCAAGAAAATTGCTGGTGTTCTTTTGATCATATTAGTACCACAGTCAGGCAGCTAGACTATTTACAGTTAGTGTAGTGCGTCTTCCTCACAGTGTTCAGTTAAAGCTACAAGTTAGTTTAGTGTAACCTCTGCATAGTGTTCAGCTAAAACTACAAGTTAGTGTAGTGCACAGTGTTCAGCTAAAGCTACAAGTTAGTGTAGTGCGTTCTCCTCACAGTGTTCAGCTAAAGCTACAAGTTAGTTTAGTGTGACCTCTGCACAGTGTTCAGCTAAAGCTACAAGTTAGGGTAGTGCGTCCTCCTCACAGTGTTCAGCTAAAACTACAAGTTAGTGTAGTGCGACCTCTGCACAGTGTTCAGCTAAAGCTACAAGTTAGTGTAGTGCGTCCTCCTCACAGTGTTCAGCTAAAGTTACAAGTTAGTTTAGTGTGACCTCTGCACAATGTTCAGCTAAAGCTACAAGTTAGGGTAGTGCGTCCTCCTCACAGTGTTCAGCTAAAGCTACAAGTTGGTGTAGTGTGTCCTCCTCACAGTGTTCAGCGAAAACTACAAGTTAGTGTAGTGCGACCTCTGCACAGTGTTCAGCTAAAGCTACAAGTTAGTGTAGTGCGTCCTCCTCACAGTGTTCAGCTAAAACTACAAGTTAGTGTAGTGCGACCTCTGCACAGTGTTCAGCTAAAGCTACAAGTTAGTGTAGTGTGTCCTCCTCACAGTGTTCAACTAAAACTACAAGTTAGTGTAGTGAGACCTCTGCACAGTGTTCAGCTAAAGCTACAAGTTAGTGTAGTGCATCCTCCTCACAGTGTTCAGCTAAAGCTACAAGTTAGTTTAGTGTGACCTCTGCACAGTGTTCAGCTAAAGCTACAAGTTAGGGTAGTGCGTCCTCCTCAGTGTTCAGCTAAAGCTACAAGTTGGTGTAGTATGTCCTCCTCACAGTGTTCAGCTAAAACTACAAGTTAGTGTAGTGCGACCTCTGCACAGTGTTCAGCTAAAGCTACAAGTTAGTTTAGTGCGTCCTCCTCACAGTGTTCAGCTAAAACTACAAGTTAGTGTAGTGTGACCTCTGCACAGTGTTTAGCTAAAGCTACAAGTTAGTGTAGTGCGACCTCTGCACAGTGTTCAGCTAAAGCTACAAGTTAGTGTAGTGCATCCTCCTCACAGTGTTCAGCTAAACCTACAAGTTATTTTTTGGCGAGCTCTGCACAGTGTTTACCTAAAGCTACCTGTAGAAGGTTGGTGGTGTTTTCCTGATCCTATCACTACCGCAGGCAGCTAAATAAGCTACAACTTAGTGTAGTGCGAGCTCGGCACAGTGTTCACCTAAAGCTACCTGTAGAAAGTTGGTGGTGTTTTCCTGATCCTATCACTACCGCAGGCAGCTAAATAAGCTACAAGTTATTTTTTGGCAAGCTCTGCACAGTGTTCACCTAAAGCTACCCGTAGAAGGTTGGTGGTGTTTTCCTGATCCTATCACTACCACAGGCAGCTAAATAAGCTACAAGTTAGTGTAGTGCAAGCTCTGCACAGTGTTCACCTAAAGCTACCTGTAGAAGGTTGGTGGTGTTTTCCTGATCCTATCACTACCGCAGGTAGCTAAATAAGCTACAAGTTATTTTTTGGCGAGCTCTGCACAGTGTTCCCCTAAAGCTACCTGTAGAAGGTTGGTAGTGTTTACCTGACCATATCACTACCGCAGGCAGCTAAATAAGCTACAAGTTAGTGTAGTGCGAGCTCTGCACAGTGTTCACCTAAAGCTACCTGTAGAAGGTTGGTGGTGTTTTCCTGATCCTATCACTACTGCAGGCAGCGAAATAAGCTACAAGTTATTTTTTTAGCGAGCTCTGCGCAGTGTTCACCTAAAGCTACCTGTAGAAGGTTGGTGGTGTTTTCCTGATCCTATCACTACCGCAGGCAGCTAAATAAGCTACAAGTTATTTTTTGGCGAGCTCTGCACAGTGCTCACCTAAAGCTACCTGTAGAAGGTTGGTTGTGTTTTCCTGATCCTATCACTACCGCAGGCAGCTAAATAAGCTATAAGTTAGTTTTTTGTGAGCTCTGCACAGTGTTCAGCTAAAGCTACCTGTAGAAGGTTGGTGGTGTTCTCATACTACAGGCAGGCAGTTGATTTTGCTAGCTGCAGTATCAGTACATATATATATATATATACATATCCCAGCTTAGTGCAGCTACAGGCCATTAGTATGTCTGGAAGGCCAACAAGGAGAGGCAGACAGTCACAAGCCAATAAAAGAGGGCAAGCAGGCTCTGTGTCTAGAGGCAACAGTGCTGGTCGTGGAGACGGTGCATCCTCATCAGCACGTGGCCGTGGGACATGCTTGGCCTTTTATTCAGCAGCTGGCCGTGTTGAGCCGCAACATGCGGAAGACTTGGTCGAGTGGATGACCAAGCCGTCCTCATCCTCCTCATCCTCTCTCACCCATGCTCAGGGTACTTTGTCTGGCAGAGCAGCTGCCAACGCGGCCTCTTCCCTCGGTTCAATGTCATCAGTGACTCCTTCCCTAGCCCCACCATGTCCTCCTGAGGAGTCCCTCGAACTGTTTGACCACAGTGTTGGGTACATGCTCCAGGAGGATGCCCAGCGTTTGGAAGGCTCTGATGATGATACTGAGCTAGATGAAGGCAGTAACGTGAGCACGGACAGAGGGGGTGCCCAAGAAGGACAGCAATCTGGCTGTCATGCTCCCCCTGCTGCAGCATACTGCCAGGTTTGCTCCATTGATGAGGAGGGAGAGGATGATGAGGTCACTGACTCAACGTGGGTGCCTGATAGGAGAGAGGAGGAGGAGGAGGAGGCACATCACCAACGAGGCAGGATGCCCTCCAGGGGCCAGCCTAAGGGCAGTACCCTGACTGCATCACACCCCAAAGCTCCGCATGTGCAGGGCGCTGCAGTCTCTGCGCGTTATTCAAAAAGTTCTTTGGTGTGGGCCTTTTTTGAGACGAGTGCATCAGATCGCACCGCTGCTATTTGCAACATATGTCTCAAGCGTATCTCGTGTGGCCAAAACATCTCCCGCTTGGACACCACATGCTTGACCAGATATATGTTGACCTGCCATGCAGTTCATTGGCAAGCGTATCTAAAAGACCCACACCAAAGAACAAAGAGGACCTCTCCTTGCTCCTCATCAGCTGAGATCTCCAACCCCACTATACCTTCAGTCCTCTCTGAGACCTGCACTGAGAGGAATGAAGGTGTAGAATTAGGTGTGTCACAGCCAAGTACTTGTGGGCAATCTGCTTTCGGTACACCGACGTCAGATTGTACCAGGCAAATTTCCCTGCCCCAGCTGCTGCACCGCTGAAAGAAGTTCGCTCCCAGCCATCCACATGCCCAGCGGTTGAATGCTAGCTTGGTAAAATTGCTAGCACTTCAACTGCTGCCTTTTCAGTTGGTAGACTCTGCCCCCTTCCGTGAGTTTGTGGAATGTGAGGTTCCTCAGTGGCAGGTACCCAAACGCCACTTTTTCTCACGGAAGGCGATTCTGGCTCTCTACCGGCATGTGGAAGGCAATGTCCATGCCTCGCTGGACAGGGCAGGTAACCGGGCTTACAGGATGTCCTGAGGCAGGCCAGAAAAGTCTGTGTGCATTTCTGCCGGTCATATAATGCCAGTGCTCGGCTGGCGGACCTCCAAAAGGAGTTTAACCTGCCCAAGAACCGCCTAATCTGTGACATGCCCACCAGGTGGAACTCAACGTTGGCCATGCTGCAGTGGCTGCACACGCAGCAGAGGGCCATCAATGAGTACCTGTGCGACTATGGCACCAGGACAGGGTCAGGGGAGCTTGGTTTTTTTCCCCCACGCCAGTGGGCCATGATCAGGGATGCATGCACTGTCCTGTCACCATTTGAGGAGGCCACGAGGATGATGAGCAGTGACAGTGCATGCATCAGTGACACTGTCCCCCTTGTCCACCTGTTGGAGCACACGCTGCGTGGAATAATGGACAGGGCACTTGAGGCAGAACAGAGGCAGGAAGAGAAGGACTTCCTTAGCTCTCAAGGCCACCTTTATCCAGACAGTGTTCCTGCGTGCCCGCCGATCACACAGGATGAGGATGAGGAGGAGGAGGATTGTGTCAGTATGGAGGTGTAGCCTGGCACTCTGCATCAGCAGCAGTCTTTAAGGGATCAGTCCCAAGAAACCCATGGACTTGTACGTGGCTGAGAGGAGGTGGCTGCGGACCATGTTGTCCTTAGTGACCCAGAGGACTCCGGACCGAATGCCTCAGCAAACCTACGCTGCATGGCCTCCCTGATCCTGCAAAGCCTGCGTAAGGATCCTCGTATTCGTGGTATCAAGGAGAAGGACCAATACTGGCTGGCAACCCTCCTTGATCCACGTTACAAGGGTAAGGTTGCGGACCTTATCTTGCCATCGCAGAGGGAGCAGAGGATGAAACATCTTCGGGAGCCCTTGCAGAAAGGTCTGTGCAACGCGTTCCCAGAGACTGGGAGGTTACAAACTCCTGTTTCTGGACAACGTGTTGCTGAGGCTTCGGTCAGTCAAAGAAGGAGCAGTGGAGAAGGTGGCTGTCTGACCGATGCGTTCAGACAATTTTTTAGTCCGCAGCCCCAAGGTATGATCGGTTCCAGCAACCATCGCCAGCGTCTGTTTTACATGGTGCAGGAATACCTAGGGGCAAGATCTGACTTGGACACCTTTCCCACCGAAAATCCTCTGGATTACTGGGTCTTGAGGATGGATCACTGGCCAGAGCTTGCACAGTATGCAATTGAGCTACTGGCCTGTCCTGCATCCAGAGTTCTTTCGGAACGCACATTCAGTGCTGCTGGAGGCTTTGTAACCGATCACAGGGTGCGTCTGTCCACCGACTCGGTCGATCGTCTGACCTTCATAAAAATGAATCAGTCTTGGTTCACCACCAGCTACCAAGCACCTGATGCTGATGTAACCGAATAATTTTTTAAAAAATCTCAGATCCCTTTAAAGACTGCCTATGCTGATGCTGAGTGACTATCCTGAGTAATTATCCTCTTCCTCCTCAATGATTACGCTGATAGCTTGTAAGAACATTTTTGGTTCTGGGCGCCGCCACCAGTGCCTAAGGCCCAATTTTTCAGCCCCTGTTTAACAGGGGCGTGTAATTACAATTTTTGATGCAATACTTTGCAGCAGGGCTCGTTCCTGCGTTCCAACTAGAGTTTCTGTGAGGGGTTGCAGTGTTGTGGCACCAGCACCAGTGCCTAAGGCCCAATTTTTCAGCCCCTGTTTAACAGGGGCGTGTAATTACAATTTTTGATGCAATACTTTGCAGCAGGGCTCGTTCCTGCGTTCCAACTAGAGTATCTGTGAGGGGTTGCAGTGTTGTGGCACCAGCACCAGTGCCTAAGGCCCAATTTTTCAGCCCCTATTCAACAGGGGCATGTAATTACAATTCTTGATCTAATATTTCACAGCAGGGCCCGTTTCTGCACCCACCAAGAGCGAGTGAGGACTTACAGTGTTGTGGCACCAGCACCACCACCAAAGGCCCAATTTTTCTGCCCCTGTTCAACAGGGGCATGTAATTACAATTCTTGATCTAATATTTCACAGCAGGGCCCTGTGAGGGCTTACAGTGTTGTGGCCACAACATCACCTAAGGCCCAAATTTCTGATGAGTATATAGGGCAGGCCCCTACTTTCAAACATGCAACTTACAAATGACTCTTACTTGCAAACGGAAGGAGACAACAGGAAGTGAGATGAAATCTACCACTAGGAAGGGAAATTCTCTCCTGTAAGAGTTAATATGGGAAAAACATTTCTCCTTTCCACTGATGCTTTATCACCAATCCTTGTTTCACAAAAAACCCCAAATTTTCAAAAAACATTTGTCATTGGGACAAAAAGTGAGGTGAAATCTTCTGAAGAGGAGCACAGACAGCAAAACAAATGTCACAGGGGTGATAACCCTTCCCTATGTTTTCCAAAAAGCTTAAAGATTTTTTGGCTGGAGCTAAACACATTAAAAATCTACCCGTTCAAAATTACAAACAGATTCTACTTAACAACAAACCTATAGTCCCTGTCTTGTTTGCACCGCCTGTATACTTCTGTTCAGAGTATATAGGGCCTGGTGGCCCCACACCTTTCCTTTTTTTAATTTGGGTGCGGGGTTCCCCTTAATATCCATACAAGACCCAAAGGGCCTGGTAATGGACTGGTGAGTACCCATGCCGTTTGTCTCACTGATTTTCATCCATATTGCCAGGACCCTACATTACATTAAAGCCTCAAGCAGTTTTAAATTACTTTTTTTCCTTTAAAAAAGACATTTTGTGCAGGGACTGTTCTAAGCACGGGAAACACGCGCCACTTTACAGGCATCTATAGACACCCCCCAGGTATGATATTTAAAGGAATATTTCACTTTTTTTTTTTTTTACTTTAAGCATCATTAAAATCACTGCTCCCGAAAAAAAGGCCGTTTTTACAACTTTTTTTTGCATTGATACATGTCCCCTGGGGCAGGACCCGGGTCCCCAAACCCTTTTTAGGACAATATCATGAAAACTAGCCTTTAAAATGAGCACTTTTGATTTCGAACGTTCGAGTCCCATAGACGTCAATGGGGTTCTAACGTTCGTGCGAATTTTCGATCCGTTCGCAGGTTCTGGTGCGAACTGAACCGGGGGGTGTTCGGCTCATCCCTAGTGGTCTCTTTCAGCAATATCTCAAGGGGTTGCAATATCTACAAAAGGCACACTATGAAAGGGTTTTCATTTGAATGCTAAAAATGAACATTGGGTGCTCTATGTGCTCAATATAGAAATGGGCTATAAGAAATAGCGGTTTTGTACAGTTTGTAATCAATAGGGAGCCTAATGTTAGTATACTGAGGAACACATAACTTATGTCAAAAGCTAAATATAATATAGAATTTGTACATGAGGAGTCCAGATGCATTAGAAGGAGATGAAAAGAGCGGTTGCCCACTGTTTCTATGCATGAAGTTTCAGTCTATCAAACATTTTTTGAAAGAGGTTTCCTGCAGCGGATGTGCATGCATGTATGCATATCAACAGGAATTGAGAGCACAGCACAAAAGATGGATACGGCGGACAGTCTTTAGAAAATGTGCTACTTGTAGCTAACAATATTGACAAACTATTGCCAGGAGTGCACATAACATTTCATTGAGATAATGTCTTGCAACAATGTAAATTGCTGGGAATTGCCAGCTCCAGAGATCAGGTTAAAGTTTTATTATTAACAGTTAAAGAGGAGTTCCACCCAGGGGGTCCATTAAAAAAAAAAAAAAATAAAAGTCAGCAGCTACAAATACTGCAGCTGCTGACTTTTAATTGGACACTTACCTGTCCCTGGGTCCAGCGATGCGGGGGATCGAAGCCCCGCTCATCCGTCCCCCTCCGCTCGTCGGCGCCGGCATTTCAACTGTGGGCGCCGGGCTGTGGCTTCATAGCCTGGCACCCACTGCGCATGCGCGAGCGACGTCGCGTGCCGTGATTGGCCGCTCAATCACCTGGGACCTGTAATGGGTCCCAGATGATTGACAGGAGGGAGGGAGCAGAGCCGAGCCCTTCCTGTGTCGAGGGGGAAGTGATGTCACCAGCCCAGGCAAAGGAAGAGGCAGACTACGAGGGACCACCTAGCAACAAGCATTTAGAGGTAAGTAAAAAAAAAAAAAATCCAAATTTTTTTTGTTTTTTGTTTTTAGAATTTTTTAGGTATGTTTGTTTTTTTTGGGTGGAACCCCACTTTAACTTAGACACATGTTCTTTCCTACCAGACCATGGTAAAGAAGAAAGAGCAGATTACAATGAAACTGTAGATGAATTGCTAAACATATTATATACCTTTGACCTAGGCTTAATAGCAGCATCTAGAACAAAAACAGGAAAATATTGGAGAATCCATTTCTTTATGCAAACAGGCTATGGTCAGCTTACTATGTATGCAAACGGAGAAATGGACACAGAGAGGACCCAGAGTACAAAACCCTCCTAATATCTAATGCCCATCCAAAATTTAAAATGAAATGTGGATTTTTTATAAATACTCTTAAAGATTCATATCAACACATAATGGACTGTATGCACAAATATTTTCATGTAGTCAGAAGGTCTAATTCTGTGAAATCAAAGATATATCACCACAGTACAAACAATACCTGTTTAGCAGGTCACACTACAGGAGAATTGGCCACCTTTTCAAACAGAAAGAGACACCATTACAATGCCTCCAAAGATAAGGTCTATAGGCCTGGCCCTGCAATTACTAGTCAGAGGCAAATAAACTCATGCCTCCCTTTGAATGTAAATTCCATGGAAAGCGATCTCAGATTACAGCATAGGAGATCGGTTCTGAAAGAACTTAAGTTAATTACCACAATTACCTCTTGAAAATGAGATTGAACTACAGAAGTTGCATATCCATAATTGTGAAAATACCAAATAATGGAAACATCACCACATGTTCTTAAGGTAAAATATGAAGCATGCCATGCAGATGTGGTATAGGGTAGAAAAGAACTGAAAGAAACAAAACAATCTTTTGATCAAATTGGTAAGGTCCCACAGAAAACCGTCTGTTCCATTCAAACAGAAAATACAGGAGGGAGGCCCAACCTATTTATATTATCTGCTAGGACTTCCCCTTACTGGGAACAGGGTCGTATTTAACACAGGGCAAAAGGGGCATCTGTCCTGGGCCCTTTCATTGTTGTGGGACCCAAAGCAGCTGCCTCATACTTGACAACTATCCCAGTTCAAATTCCCTTGTCCCTTGAACTTTTAATCCCTTGCTGTGCCCTGATATCTCAGTGTGAATTGATGCTACTAATACTGTCCAGCTCTGCCCTATTGTTGTGTACAGATGACTCATCTGCAGACCCTGTGCTTACATGTAAATAACCGGAATTCATATGTAAATAGCAGCAGCATTCATATGTAAATAGCTGCATCCGGCAGCATAGATATGTAAATAAAGGCAGCAATCATATTTATATCTTGCCCCCTGCAGTGAGGAGATGATGTGCTGTAACCTCTAGCAACCAATCAGTGAGCAGTATTACTGTACAGTAATCTCTAGCAACAAATCAACAAGCAGAAATCATGTGCTGTAACATCTAGCAACAAATCAGTGAGCCGTAATGTGTGCTGTAGCCTCTAGCAACCAGTCAGTAAGTGGTAATGATGCACTGTAACCTCTGGCAACCAATCGCAATCGCTGCCTGATCTGATACAGTAAACTGCTTTTAAGTCTAGCTGCTATATATTGTATGTCTCAGAGCAGATGGAGAGCAAAATTGTATGGGGGGGGGGCGGGGGGGGGCCCAAAAAAAGTTTGCCCAGGGTCCAATCAGTATTAAAGACGGCCCTGACTGGGAACAAAACTTAAATATAAGCAATGTAGAAACAGCGAAAGAAATATCAGATCTAATGTGTCATTCAAATGTCTATGATCTGAGTAATTTATTTTCACCAGATCCAAGTGTGAATGTCAGTGAACATATACCAATGTAAATATGTAAATGTGACAATGTGGCAGTGTTTGCTTTCTTTGTCTGTCAAAGAAAGGGAAAAGGGTAATAACTTGTCTATACGTGTATTTTTTCCAGGTGCAGTGAGCTCATGAAAAAGTTTTTGCATATTAAACAGGTGTATCTATATAGATGTATAAACACAAAGAGGGATTGCTGCACAATAAAAATGTATTTGTAATGAAAAAAGATTACATCAAATACCAGACACAGCTGGGCTCCAGTAGATAACGCACTTCCTCATAACCAGATATCTGGCAGATTCGTGTTTCTGCATTATGGTCCGTGGGAAGGACTAGATTGCTAGCATATTTGAAGCTGAGACTATTCAGTGCACCTCACCCCTTGAACCTTTTATATAGATGTATATATTCATAAATACACACACCTAACAAAAGGTAACGTATATTAGGCTAGGTACTCACACATGGTTATTAATAATAAAGATGTTTATCTTCCCCAAGGGATCAGAAGGCCGCCATAAATATTTAAAGGTATAGGGTATAAGCATTGCTTAGTACAGAAGCTTACTCTTGCTTTATTTTATTTTTATTTTGTTGGTGTTCTTGGTTGTTTTTTTTTTTTTTGTTGTTTTGTTTTTTTTTCTCCTGTTTTCATAAACACATTCATTTGGAATCACATAAACTACTATCCAGAGTGTACGGGATTCAATCTCAATTAAAGTGGAGTTCCACCCAAAAGTGGAACTTCCACTCATCAGATTCCTCCCCCCCTCCGGTGACACAGTTGGCACCTTTCAGGGGGGAGGGGAGTACAGATACCTGTATATTACAGGTATCTGTACTCAGTTCCGGCATAGATAGCCGCAGAATCTGCGGTTATTTACGCCACTTCCTGCTCCCTCCCCGCTGCCTGCTGGGAAACACACGGGTCCCAGAGGCAGCAGGGACCATCCGTATTGCGCTGCGCGACTCGCGCATGCGCAGTAGAGAACCGGGAAGTGAAGCCGCACGGCTTCACTTCCTGATTCCCTTACCGAAGATGGAGGCGGCAGCACCCGAGGACGGAGAGACGGTTCGGCCTCGGGTGCCGACATCGCGGGCGCCTTGGACAGGTAAGTGTCCATGTTTTAAAAGTCAGCAGCTGCAGTATTTGTAGCTGCTGACTTTTTAAAAAAAAATTTTCGGCGGCGCTCCGCTTTAAGGTGTGTGTCTGGGTGTTGTAATGGATGTGTATGAACTATCTATGTGTAAACAAAGATTTTTTTTTTCAGGGTTGTTTACACACCATTGTTGGATGGCCATCAATAAGAAATGTGATCACATTAACCTTGCATGCTTTTATTTTTGTTTCCGTTTATAATGAGCTCAGTACTGGTACCAGTTTACATTTATACTTTTTTTTTTTTAACAAGTTTAAATTTATTCGCGAATAAATAACCTGTGCACAGATACGAGATCTTGATCCATATAACTCAGAGAAACTGTAGGGATTGGGTTTTGTTTCTTTTTCTTTCCTGTGGCTTAGAGTGAATTTTCATTCACTCTGACAGTCAGAAAGTACATACTTACTTTGCACCTTGTGGCATCTTATTGATTCAGTATGTCTTGTGTTTTGTTTGTCTTTCCTTCTAACTTGTGCTGTTAATATGTGTGAAGGTTATATGTCTACATGTTGTCTTCTTAGACTTTAAGTATTTACAAACCCACCAAGTTTTCCTCTATATTTTTTTTGTCTGTCAGAGTATAGATATGTGCGTGGGTCCTTTATATTTTTGACTGTACTTACTGTTGATGGACTCATTACCTCTGCTGGAAGTCTATTCCAAGCATCCACTACTGGTTTAGTCCATTAAGAACCTCTCAGAGAGGTAGAGTGAGGTATTATTGGTTTTTGAGTTTTGTATTTTAGGGTAAATACACAAACATGGACAGATAATCCAGAGCGGACCCAGACTGGGCAAATTACTTTGAAACAGAGAGGACCTTAAAGCATAGTTTTTTGTTGGTTTTAAGGAGAAGCCTTTAATGGAATTAATTGCAGTCAGGCCTAACTAAATTCTAAAATATATATTTTTTTGGTGGTCTGTTTCATTAACCACTTCAATACCAGGCACTTAGACACCTTCCCGCCCAGCCCAATTTTCACCTTTCAGCGCTGTTGCAATTTGAATGACAATTGCGCGATCATGCTACACTGTACCCAAACAATTTTTTTATCATTTTGTTCCCACAAATAGAGCTTTCTTTTGGTGGTATTTGATCACCTCTGCGGTTTTTATTTTTTGCGCAACAAATAAAAAAAGACCGAAAATTTCGAAAAAAAACAAGTTTTTCTTTGTTTCTGTTAAATTTTTTTGTAAATAAGTACGCTTTCTCCTTCAATAATGGGCACTGATATAGCTGCACTGATGGGCACTGATACAGCGGCACTGATGGGCACCGATGAGGTGGCACCAATGAGGTGGCACTAATGAGGTGGCACTAACGGGCACTGATGATGGGCACTGATAGGCGGCACTGATGGGCACTGATAGGTGGCACTGGTATGCGGCACTGATGGGCACTCATAGGTGGCACCGATGGGCACACATAGGCGGCACTGATGGGCACTCGTAGGTGGCATTGATTGGCATAAATGGGTGGCACTGATGGGTACTTATGTGTGGCACTGATGTGTGGCACTGATGGGCACTGATAGGTGGGCACTGATGGGCACAGATGGGCACTGACAGGTGGCACTGATGGGCAATGACTGGTGGCACAGATGAGCAATGACAGGTGGCACTGATATAGCATTGCTGGGCACTGATATAGCATTGCTGGGGATTGCTATGGAAATCCTGGGCATATCATTGGCATAATAGTGCCAATCAGTGCCCATTTGTGGGCACTGATTGGCACAGATTGGGCACATGTGGATGGCCATGGGGTACATACCTGGCCATCCACGTTGCCCCTTCCCTGGTGGTCCTAGTGGCATCCCTGGTAGTCCAGTGGGGTGATCTGCGGGGGGGCTGCGCTGATAAACATTCAGCGCAGACCCCCCCTGCCAGGAGAGCCGCCGATCGGCTCTCCTCTACTTGCGTCTGTCAGACGCGAGTGAGGAAGAGCCGATCAACGGCTCTTCCTGTTGACAGCGTGATCAGCCGTGATTGGACACGGCTGATCACGTGGTAAAGAGCCTCCGCCGGAGGCTTTTTACCAAGATCAGTGTAGCGGTGTGTCAGACTGACACACCGCTCCACCGATCGCCGCGATGCGCGCCCCCGGGGGCGCGCTGCGGCATGTTATCCTGCTGGACGTCATATGACGCCCAGTCAGGATAACACAACCACTTCCCGGACGTCAATCCGCTATAGGGCGGGCGGGAAGTGGTTAAACATAGTTTCTGTCCTCTCTGTAATACAACTTCTTGTCGCCTGCTTGACTTGCAAGTTGATCTTCACTGAGAATCAATTAATATGTTAATCGCTACTCAGAGATCTCAGAGAGGGGGTTGCCTTTTGTATAGCTACAATGCTTGAAGGCAGTTTCAATTGTTTTTTGTTTTGTTTAACAAAATACAGATTCAATGCTCTAACAATTTAAAGAGACAGGGGTATCACCAGAGCCATCTTTAATATGGTTTGGGCTCTGGGTAAACTTTTTTTGCCCCCCCCTAATGCGATTTTGCTCTTACCCCAACATCTCAAAAAACAGACACACACATAGAATTATCTTAAAAAAATAACTTTGCAGACCCCCTTCACAGCAGTCCCACGGTGTCCTCAGTTCCCTTTCATGTCACAGCACTCCATTACATTGCAGCCTCTTCACAGCAAAGTGCCCCATTACATTGGGACATTTTCACATTATAGTGCCCCTTTACACATCACAGCGCCCCCATTACATTAGAGTCCCTTTCATACATCACAGCACCCCAATTACATTGCAGCCATTGTCACATACATTCACATCTCGGCGTATTGGTGGCCTTCATTTTGCGCAGGCACAGCATCCCATTCATTTGAATGGGCTGCTATGCCTTCGTTTCCTGCAGAAAAAAAAGGTGCATGCAGCATTTCCTGCACACACAAATGCACTGTGCTTTTAAAAGTGTGGGCCGAACATCTAAAAACGCAGCAAGTTTGCCGATGCAGGAACTGCAGGCAAGCCACATGGTGCAAAAGCAGAATAGACAGTGCTGTATTTCACTGCTTGATGGGCATAGGTGTGCGCAGCCTATTACATGATGCATGCAAATTTCTTTGCAGGAAACGCAGGCATGGCAGCCCATTCAAATGTGGGCAACCAAAACACATACATGTGAAGCAGCCAGGCCCAAAATAAGCCCATCAAGCAATTAAATACACTAATGCTATCTATGTGCTGTAATGCTGTGTGCTCTGTAATAAAAAATACAGCCACAGCTTCACTCAGCCTCAGTGGTGGCTGATGCTCAAAATTTTTGGGGGGGCGCAAACATTTTTTGAAAAAAAAAAAAAAATCAATTGCTGCCACTGTGCCCTCAATTGCAGCGACTGTGCCAAATGCTGCCACTGTGCCCATCAAACGTTGCCACTGTGCCCATCAAACACTGTGCCAAACACTGCCACTGTGCCCTCAAATGCTGTCACTGTGCCCATTAAACGCTGCCACTGTGCCATCAACTGCAGCCACTTTGCCAAATGCTGCCACTGTGCCATTAAACGCTGCCACTGCCCATTAAACGCTGCCACTGTGCCAAACGCTTCCTCTGTGCCCAACGCTTCCTCTGTGCCCATCAAATGCTGCCACTGTGCCCAAACGCTGCCACTGTGCCATCAATTGCAGCCACTATGCCTAACGCTGCCACTGTGCCCATCAAATGCTGCCACTGTGACAAACGCTGCCACTGTGGCCATCAAATGTTCCCATCAAATGCTACCACTGTGCCCTCAAATGCTGCCACTGTTCCATCAATTGCAGCCACTCTGGCCATTAAACACTGCCACTGTGCCATCAAATGCTGCCACTGTGCCCATTAAACGCTGCCAAAAAAAAGAAAAAAAAAAAGAGGGGAGTATGGGGAACATTATATGGAGAACATTTAAAACAGTTAAAAATGTTGATATAGAATATTAAAGCTTCCCTATAGCATTTTGGGGATTGGGCCAAGTTCCAACAGTTCTGTATCTGTTTTCTCTTTCAACATTGGATCATTGCTTTATATAAATTTATGTCATTGTAGCTATTACCAACTATGACAATAGTAACAGTAACACCAGGATTTAGCAACAGTCATGTGATCATTTTCTTTGTATATGTGATACACAATCCTCTCTACAGTCCTAATATGTGGCAGTCATAATATGTGGTCATTGGTCTTTTTTTTTTTTTTTTGGTTGGTTTTCTTTTTTGTGCCATAACTAAGTTCAAAGAGCATTGCTTGAATATCATATAGCTATACTAGGACTTGAGACTCATAGTGATTGGCAAATAGCAGGGAGTATTGTACAATTGTACTTAAGAGTAGTTTAGTTTGTTTTTTCCTGAAGCCACAAGTAACTGGTGACATCACACTTATCCGTATTCTGAAATAAAGTTATTTTTGTCTGCTTAGTTGACACTGCCTAATCTGCACTGAGACCTCTTAAAGTTGTGACCTTATCCTTAGCCTGCTAAAGGCAGGACTCTTACAGTAGCTACACACGGTAGCCAAGGACAGAGCTATATGCACCAAAGTTTGGCACCAGCCAAGGTTAGCCCATCAGGGTTGGTATAACTGAACACAGTTTCAGTAAAAGGAGTTAGAGGCGAGTTGCAATGGCAACAAGATTCCCGTGGACACTTGAAGGGTCATACACGCACACAGTGGTATTCAGCAGAAGGCAGGGCAGCGTTACTTGCAGGCATATGCCAATGGGGGAAGAAAGATGGGGGATGGAAATCAGACAACCTGGCTGAAGGGCGTAGCCATTCAAATTGTTAAACGTGTCAATGGGAAAGGGTCTCATTATTATGTTGCAGTATATCTATGACAATGCTAACCAATGGTCCTGAATACTCAGAATGACAAGATAAGCATTCATTTGAAGACATATGTCTTAAAAGTACTCCTTTTTCTTTCACTACCTTTGTCCACATTAATAAAGTATAATCTCAGAAAGCCTGGAAAGCTGGTCCAAAGGCCATTACTGTATGCAGTATCCAATTGGAATCACCAGGGAAGGCTGTCCCAGAAGCAAGGGCAACATGACCAGATTGGCATTATGGACTTTCATACTATTATTATTGGACTGTTGAGAACAAGGATCCTCATGTTTTCCTCATGTTTTTTTTTCTTCTTAATTTTTTTTGGTGTTCTGTCTCTTATGATTTTTATTATTGACTTATTACATCCAGAACAAGCGATGACTACTGATTCTGGGATTCAGAATGTGGACTGTAGAGATGGAGAGTTTAAAAGTTTTTTTTTCCCCTCAAAGAGTTTTTTTTTGTTTGTTTCAGAAGGCAAAGCCAAAAGTTCGAAATATTAAGGCAGATTACACATAAACCATTATTTTAGGTGTGGCCGAGTCTCATATACTCAGCTGGCTACAAGGGGCCATCTGTCGCCTTCTGAGTTTATGTGAAATCTCCATTAATAGCTGTAAAATATTGTTATTATGAATATATTTTATTTAGCTTGTATCTATGGAGGGCGTGCAACATAGCTTCACAGAAGTGTCTGTTAGACCAGACAATTCGGTGCCTGGGCTTGTGTATTTAAACAATGGGACCCAAACCTCATTGTTCTACACATATTCACTTCAAAGGATCCCATGTTTGGATATGCAATGAAGGGAGGCCAACCCACAATCAATACTTAACTTCATGGGAAAAGGTCAAGTTAATCTCACGAGAAAAGGTCAAGTTAATCTCCAGCTCAGAATAGTCAGATGGATTTCCAAAGTTGTGGACAGGCACAAGTCAGGAGATGGATAAAAAAAAATTCAAATGGCTTTATTAATGCCTGAAAGTACAGAGAAGTCTATTAAGACATGGAAGGTATTTGGTACATTCCCTCCTTGGATCAGGACGTCGCTCCAAACTGGATGAAAGAGCCAGGAGGAAACTGATAAGAGGTTACCAAAAGGCCTACAGCAACTCTGCAGCAGCTGCAGGAATTTATGACAAAGAGTGGTCATTGTGTGCATGTGCCAATATCACAAATTCTCCACAAAAGTGGCTTGTATGGGAGGGTTGCAAGAAAAAAAAGCCACTCCTCAAAGGCCGTATGCAGTCACGACTGGGCTTTGCCAAAAATGCACCTTGAAGATCCTGGGGCTACATGTGTTATAGTCATAAAGACGGTCACAATTTCCTGCTGTGTGAATTGGACGCGACGAAATCCGCATCCAATTCACACTAGTGTGAACCCAGCCTAAAGGCTGTAATTTAAGCAAAATGTGGTTCAACAAAATACTGACTCAAGGGGATGATCCTTTTTTCAACTCAGTGATTCCATTTTTGATTTTATTTTTTTTTATTTTTCTGATATGTTGGCGTTATATCTTTCCTTTGGATGTTATAAGTTACAAGTAAATACAGCTGGCTAAAACAAAAACTGTGTGTCTTCATTTCAGTCTGCAAAGCAACAAAATGTGAATATTTTAAAAAGGGGGGATTCTCTTCTATACCCACTGTACGTAAAATGCATTTGCAATCATGTTGCCATGTGCAAGCAAAAACACTTTTTCCTTGCTTACGATTGGTGAAAATTCACTTTACAAAGAATACCACATTCACCAAGCTAAGGAAAAATTCCTTTGGAAAGTGAACAGCCCATTTGTCTGATTGCACATAACACATGCAAGTAATACAATTCTAGCAGTTACTTCAGAAACATTAACAGAACTTTCTGTAAAGGCCTCTTTCAGACGAGCGGTGCAATCAGGTCCATCTTTAAGTTTTTCAGGCAGACCTGATCAGAAGCTTTATGCCAGTCTATGGGCAGGTAGATGTAAATGTGCCCACTTACATCTAGTTAAATAGCTTAAAAAACAGATATAGATTAATAATTTACTCCTTTTAAATTACACCATTCAGGTGAATAGAAAAAACCTATACAGGCTTATTTAATAATTCTAGTGCAGAGTGCAATGACTAGATAAGGTTACAATAACCTTCAGCAACCAGATTTCACTGTCGTAAGAGAAGTAAAAGATTAAATTTGATTGGTTACAGAGGCTCATTGTACTTTACATGGTATAGTTAGTCACGTTCAACTGGACTTGTTCTGCAATGTTGAAAAGAACTTTCAACAACATAGAACAAGTCCAGATGAATGCAACCAATTACTACTTGCCAAGTTTAAATGTCTTTATAAAAATTACAAATCTAAAGTGACTAATGTTTTTGCTTGGCATACTCAATTACAATACTTGATTTGATTGTAGCCGTATTAGTGCAATTGTGACAGAGAAAATTGAGTACTGTCCGTGATACTTTTTTTATTTGCACTAACATACAATTTTTCAGGACAAGCTTTCGGGGTATGTCCCCTTCTTCAAAGTCCAAGCAGTACTGAATTACAATACAAATAATAAAGCATTTTCTAGTTCATCCATATAGACATTACTGCATATTGCATTACTCCTTGTTAAGGGTAGCGCCACCTCTATGGAACTTCAGTGCCTTCATTCATATACAAGACCCTTCCATGTTGTGCGAGAAATATGAAAATTGAAAAGGGAAAAGCATATGAGATGGAGGAAGGACAATCATGTGTGTGCAGGTAAGGTGAGATACGGGCAAGTGCAGGTTGGGGATGAGAAAACATAGGTACTTGGTGCAGCTTGTGTAGTACCAAAAGATCTGAAGCAAAAGTAAAGGTTTTCACTTAATTCTAAGTGCTCCTTCCAGTGTTCATAGGCCTTGCATCAGATATTCACAGCATAAAAAGTTATGTTTAATTGTGCTAAATGGCAAGTATCGAGTCCAAATGACTGTTCTTTGCTAATCTTACCACCCAGCATTGGTTGTGCACCCTATGTGAGATGACGGCTACCTTTTGCTTTTCAGCTTGGCCCCGGGCGCCTGCCTTAGACAAGACCAACAGTATGCATAAAAAAATACATAGATAAATGACAGTAGATATGCCTGTCTAGAAATGAATACATGTTAACAAAATGGTAAGCATGGAAGGTTCACGGATGAAGCTTTCAGCTATGAGATTACCCAACAGGTCACAATTGTGACAATTTTCTGAACAGAACACAACTGCATTCAGTAAAGTGACTAGGGTCAGTAAATGCTATGGCTATCTGCTTTGGTGAAATTGTGGCTTTGTGCAGACGTTGGTGGAAATTATTCCGATGTAAGAATGTTGTTGGGTTTTGTTCACACATATATTTACTTGGATCTGTAAACAAAATAGGAAAATAGTCCTGGCTGATTAGAATGGAGACTTGTCTATAATATCGTAGTATAGACCTTGGCTGTCTCCAAAAATTTTATACAAGAGGAAGCAGTCTCTTCTATGGAGTTAGACCACCCAGTTAGGTTCTCCTCGATGTATGGCATCATGTCAGATGTTAGCTGGTTCAGGTAATTTACCTGAAAAAAAAAAAAGGAGTTCAATAACTATAGCAACAATACAGAAAGCAGCATTCTTAATAACACGTGAGTTTATGAAAATGTCTCATAGCAACAAATCAGCTACCAATGATCACCTCTGCAGTGTAGGATTGAAAATCAAATAAGGATTTGGGTTGGTTCCTATAGGCAACAAGAAATGCCTTCATTAGCACACTTTTCATATAGAAGTGTAATTGGTGTTCTGCTCCTGCATTTGTATAAAGTGCTTGTAATCTCTACATGTAATCTATGGGTCTAATGATTAGGCAATAACTTTACTTTTAATACTGAAGTAATACTGGATATACATTTTGGGAGATAACCATGGCTTTCATTTTAAAAACACACCTGACATTCATCCTTTCCATGACTGTAAATCAGGAAGCCAGCACATTGCACCTCACTTCTCAGGAACTCCAGTGATGGAGGACAAGAGGGCAAGGTCACCGATCTCTCTGCAATGACGAAAGGATCACTGGAAGTATTAAAAAAAAAATCTTTATTTGAATTTGATTTTGTTACAGGCAATATTGTCCAAAGATAAACATACTACTCCCTATCCACAGGCTTTGACTGACCATGGACATTATACATTGGTCTAGGCTTGGTTACCTGCTGGTTCATTTCTTAGTTCTCACTTTCAGCCCCCATTTACATCTTAAAACATCATGGGGTTGATTTACTAAAACTGGAGAATGCATAATCTGGTGCAGTTGTGCATTGTAGCCAGTTTTTAACTTTAGCTTGTTCAATTAAGCTTTGACAAAAAACTTGGAAGCAGATTATAGGCCGGGACCAAGCGAGGTGGTAGGCACCCAAGAAGGGAGGGAGGACACACAGATGCCTGAGATGTTAAAGTAGTGTATTGTCAAGAATGTTCCAAACACACTGTAACAGAGTCTATGCAGAGGTTTCAACAGGCAGAACACTCACTGATAATTATGCAGTACTTGTGGAGAGCAATGCTCGAGGACTGACAGCAGCTGGCACAGGAAGCGGCTGATAGGCAGTAGGCAACGAGGCACTGAAGTGGAAAGGTTCCACACAGCAAAAACAGTCCTTATACTGTGCATCCTCCTCTGAAACCTTTCCCTATTCTAGGCACACTCTCCCTAGCTAGCAGGTTCCTGTCCCTAATCCAACCACATGCAAAATGCACACCAACTCCAGTGAGCCAGAGCTTTTTATAAACACTGTCCTCACTAAAGATGGCCACAGAGGTCAATCAGACAGCTGTTCACCCGATGACATGTGTGGAGGCCTAAAAGGAATGAGTGTTCCTCCCGCCCTCCACTCCCCCTGCATGGTGGTTGCAGACAGTGCCACCTGTGTAGGGAGGTCAACTTACACCTGCCTACATGACTGGTTTCTATGCAGAGCTGCATCAGATTTTTCGCTCTCCATTTGCAGAAAATTAAAACCTATGCCTCCACTCAAAAAATTTAATTTTGTATAAGGGACTATAGAGAAACCAAGGACAATGGGAAGATTGTCATAGAAACAAAGAAGAGTGACAGCAGACTAAGAATAAGCAGCAGACATAATGGACCACTTGATTTTTTCTGCTGTTGGTCTTCTATGTTTCTATGACTATCCTTACACCCCTGACTACCCAAGAGCAGCTGCTACCTGAACCACAAAAACATTTGTGGAATCTAAGAGTCTCAACATTTTGAAGTTGTATCATGCAGGGCCCCCTTCTCTAGTCTTCCCTTCATTAACTGGAGGGAGGTGGTTCATCACCCTAGAACAAAAAGGCATACTATATATACACATACACACACACATACGTCAGAGTTCTGACTTTCTCTACCCGTTCATACTAAATTGCTGGATGTCATTCTTGTGTATGCTTTATGTGTAATGAAAATGTTAATAAAGTTTACATAGAAAAGTATACATTATTTTGTTTTGGACAAAGCGGGGAAGGGTTTTTTTTTGGTTGTCCTCGTCCCTATTAAAAGCGGTTGTATACCCAGCTTGGTGATTTTTACCTACAGGTAAGCCTATAATAAGGGCTTACCTGTAAGTAAAAATAATATCTCCTAAACCTGCACATTTTAGGAGATATTGACCCTGCATGCAGCCGCTGCCTTCAGCTGCAAATGCATTCTGCAGGTCCGGTGTATCCTGCCGGAACGGAGGGCTTCCACGTACATGCGCAAGAGTGACATCATCACAGGTCTGGCCACTCACAGCGCCGAAGCCAGCGATCCCGGAAGAAACGCAGAAGAAACAGGTCAGCTGCCTCGGCACATTATGCTATTGTCTTTCAGTTTTTTGGGGGGGATTCCGTGGTTTACTATCGCTTTCCCTCACTTCTTGTCAGTACAGAAAGCAATGGAACATTTTTCCAGCAAGGAAGCATAAGGCCTCATGTACACTGGCTGCAAGCTTTTGCCGCATTTTGCGTTTTCCTGCGGCCGGCGGTCAAAACCTTCCTATTCTGAATGTGATTCCTCCGCCTTCAGGAGAGGGAGGTTGAAGCTCACCTAAACTCTGCTAAAAGGCTATGTGTACATGGACACATAGGCTTTTATGGAGTTGAGTTTAGGAGCTTTGGTTAAAAAAAAACGCCAAAAGCTCCTAAACTCAAGTTTAGGAGCTGCCAGTGTAGGGTAGTGTACATGAAGCCTTAAAACTTCTAAACATATTTTATTGCTCTTCATGCCTTATTGTCCCTCTGACAATGGTACCACAATTTTTTAAGCAGGTGCCACAGAGACAGATATTGAGGGGAAAAAAAAATCACAAATTGGGTCACAGACCAAAATAAAAAACTGAAATATTTTTAATTCTTTCCTACCCCCTCCAAAACTGAAAAAAAAAAAACTGAATTTGAGCTTACTGACCAGATCAGTAAGGTAACATACTAAGAGCAATTCCAGGCAAGTAAAATCATAGTAAACACAGCAACTGTCCTACAGACAAAAAGTTCACTTTACAGTAGCACTTTGTAATATGAATAGGCACACACAGGCATCACTAATAATATTTAGACTTTCAAGGCACGTCGTCTGCTTCTGACTGATATGAGTGAGAGTGAGTGAGTGAGAAACTTTTTTCTGTTGATGTTCACATCAACATTCTGCAAGATCTGAAGCAATTTAGAACATATTATCGAAATATATCAAGCATTTCCCTTTAACATGGATGACATAGATTTAACATAGATAACATTTGATCACAAGCATTAGTGCAGGTAAAGTGGTTGTAAACCCTCACACATACCCACTGAAGTGACTGGCCTCAGGTGATACACAGAGCTGAAACAAATCCTCCTACATAAGTAGTACATTTTTTATCTGAGGCCCTTTCTCTAAAGCTTTAAAAAAAAAAAAACACAAACACACCAAAAGAAAGGAGAGCAGAGTGTAATCTGAGATTCGAGTAGAGGGAAAAAAAACCCTCCCCTCTACAGAAACATGCACATTTGAGGCTGTCAAAACACCTGCTGTGTGCTGAAGGGAGGGGCTGTTTTTCCATATTTGGTGCTTTGGCCTGAGGCTAATATACACTATTAGGTGAACTCAAAAAGTGAAGGTTAACATTTGAAGGGAACATTTAGAAATGTTAATTTTGCCTAAGCAGTACCCTGAAAAAAAAACAACCCTTTTTGTCTGGAATACCTCCTGAAAAATAGCAGTAAGCATGCCTAGGCACTCCTGTGCCTACAGCCTCATAACGACACATCTGCAGTGCGAGATCTAAGGCACTGCTGCCTTTAACTGCTAGTCTCAGGAGATTGGAGTGAGATTTGGTGATATAATTACTGTGCTGTCCACTATTCTCCTTGCTGGAGGCTCTGACATGATGAAGCAATGAAGCAAAGCCCTGTCTCTACACAAAGCAGACCACATGGTAATGTCAGTAAGGAAAGGAAATATTAGTTGCAAGGAGAGCACAGGCAATACTGGTGACCAGTCATTTGTCCTCTTTTTTTCCCCCCTCCACTGGTACAACTCCAGGTTTTGGGCTCTGAGGATGCAAGGTTTTTTTTTTAAATGTTGAACTTGTGTTGAACTTGTGCATCTATTAGGATTACAGAGCCATGACAACAATGATTACATAAGGCATGACAACAACGGACAGCAAAACTCAAAGATTCTGGTCCTGATTTGGGTCATCAGTCCAGTGGTTTGGAAACACAACTTCCTGGTGGATTAAACATACAGCACGTTGTGTGTTCAAGCTTGACTCACCAATTTTTACATGGAGATCTTTGAGACATCAGCACCACAAAATTCCTTGACTTGCTTTGCTTTACAGGAGGGGAAGTTACATAAAATATTTTATCGTCATTACTGGCAGTTTCAACTACTTTACAGCTCCTGCAAATATAATAGAAATAAAAGGGATAGACTTAATAAAGCTTCGATAACATCAAAAATGGAAATGTATAGCGTTTTCTGCCTTTTTTTTTTTTTTTTTTTTAGATATATAACAGAAGTCAGTTTGATGCAAAAATCGGAATGGATTAAGCTTTTAAAATCCTTATTTCTGTGTATACCGTAATTTGTTATCATGCCCATGACAGTGCAAGAGAGAAAGGGGAGGAGAAGTTAGAGAGAGGGTAGAGAGACTAGGCCTGTGGTGACTTGCTATAAAGCCTAATCTACAAATCTCTGTAATTCTATAAACAAAGGTCTCTAAACACTGCACTAACACCACAAGATATACAAAAGTAACGTGTTACTTCAAAACTACTTTTAATTCTCTGTGGTTCTGGTGCGGAGCAGGTCGGTGCAGACCGAAGTCCACTTCCACTCTTCTCCCACCTAGCCACAAAGTCACATTCTGTGTGTCTGTACTAGTCAAATATCTGTAATAGCAACAAAGAGACCCTGCCTGCAGACCGTCCCAAACTCGTTTCACCCAGTGCATGCTTAATCGTAGGTTACTGGGTGAGACGCATTTAAGTGGGACGGTCTGCAATTGGGGAATCGTTATTGCTGTCATTCATAAAACTTTGACTAGCTTGTTTTTTTGTCTCATTGAGATGGCATTTTAGAATATGTTCTTTCGGAAAATACACTATACTTTACTACTTAAATCAACATTTCCCAACCTGGTATCCATGGAACCCTATGGTTCCTTCAGGAGGTTGCTAGAGGTTCCTTGACCAATCAGCAATTTCCACCACTCCAATAATTACTGATGTAAGTGATCTTTTTAGTCATCTGTAAAGGGGTAGTCTTTCAAATGCAGGCTAGCTAGCAAGTGTGCTAGGAAATTTTTGTATGTTTGTGATGTGTGTTGCCCCTCCATATGCACCTTACTGCAAAGGCTAGTTATAAATTGGGGTGGCTGCCATAGTTTTGTATAGCTTGTTCGCCAATTGGTGTGGGGGCGCATTTGATGCCTTCAGCTGCCATTTGTGCTTTTGCTGGGTGTCCAATGTGTTCCTGTGCCTTTGAGTGGGCTCCCTCCAGGGAAACCCGCCCTTGATTTATCCACTGCTATATGTGCGCCAACTTGCAGACTCTCAAAACTATAGAATTAGGACCACAGTTGTGAGAAAAGCTGTCGGTTTGCAGGGATTTAAGAGGAAAGGGGGAGAAGAAAAAATAGCTCTATATGCTGACGACGTTTTAATATTTCTGGGGGACACAGGGCCCTCATTAATAAAAGCAATGCAGCTGGTGGAAGGCTTTGGGAGGATATCGGGGCTGATGGTCAATTGGGAGAAGTCGGTCCTCCTCCCGGTTGACGCGGCTAGTGGCCTGCTGCCACAGGGAGTACCCCGAGTCAAAATAGTGGAAAAGTTTAAGTATCTGGGAATAGTGATCTCTGGTTCCCCTGACCAGTTTATTAGTGATAACTTAGTCCCAGCCCTAGAAAGATTTAAAAGGAAAAAGGATATCTGGTGCCGGCTCCCTCTGTCGGTAGCAGGCCGGATAAACCTGATCAAAATGATCTGGATGCCGCAGTTAATGTACATACTCCACAACTCTCCGGTCTGGATAAAAAGAGACTGGTTCGTTAAAATAAATTCCCTTTTCCGTGAATTAATATGGAAAAAAGGGCAGGCTAGGATCAGTCTTCAGACATTGCAACGCTCGACGGGGGAGGGAGGCTTGGCGGTTCCTCATCCATATAAGTACTTTCTTTCTGCACAACTACAACAGCTGGGAGGATGTGAAAAGAGGGGGGAGATGAACAACAGCAGGGAAATTATGCTATCAGGTAACCCGCACAATTCCTTAGCAGGGGCACTAGAGGCTGAGGCTATTCACTGCGCGCTACCAACATACAAATTGGTGGCAAAAATCTGGCGGGTAGTGAAGGCGGAGCTGGGATACGAGGGCTTTACGGAGTTCTCACCTTTATGGAACAATAAGCAGCTGAAGGAACTAGATTTTGTTGGGAAAAACAGGCAGTGGGAAGAGTGTGGTTTGGTCCGGTTGGCCCAATTGTATAAGGATAAGGTCCTCAAGTCCTTTCTGGAGCTAAGAAGTGAATTTGGAATCCCAAACGAATCCTTTTACTACTACCTCCAGATCAGACATGCCCTAGATAAACAGTTTAAGTCCAGGTCGATGGAATGGAGTAAGGCCCCCCTCCTTAATAGTGTGGTATTAACATCTAACTTTAAGGGAATGATTTCAAGGATCTATGGACAACTGATGGCTAGAATGGCAAACACCCAAACGCTCTGGCGTGCCAGGGGGGGATGGGAGGTGGATGCGGGGGAGTTGACGGACGACCAGTGGAACAGAATACTGGCGTTAGGCCCTCTGGTGTCAGTCTCTCCGTCGCAGCGGGTGTCCCACCTCTTTCTGATACACAGAGCTTATTACACCCCAAAGAAGTTGTTTAGGTTTGGTCGCAGACTAGATGAGAAATGTCCTAGATGCGGTGAGACGAGCGATCTCATACATATGGTGTGGAGATGCCCGAAATTAGCCAGATACTGGACTGTGATCCTGAAGATCATTGAATCTAGGTTCAGGATAAGTCTGGATGTGGATGCTAGGGTGTGCGTGCTGGGCTTGATTGGCCAGAGAATGGGAAATAAGCTAAAAATTACAGCAGTGGTTAGATGCCTCTATCAAGCGAGGAAACTGATAGCCCAGTCCTGGCTATCGGCGGCCCCTCCTACCCCGGAAGAATGGGTTAGAACTATGAATGGACTGGTGAGAACAGAGAGAATAACTTATATTAGAAGAGGATGCTATGGGAAGTTCAGGAATATATGGGACCCATGGATCCAAGAGATGGGTATTGACCGGGGGTGTCTGTAGACGGTGTATGGACTGGGGGTTTCTGCAGACTGGGCCGCAAAGGGGCTTGAGACTAGGTGTGTGGGAAAGGTATGAATGGGCAACCGGTAAATCTTGAATTATCTTTCAACGGTAGACTAACTTACTGAGGCATGGAGTTAGAGTTTCTCCTGATAGAGCCAGAGGGTTGGGGGGGGGGGGGGTGGGCACAAAGGGTTTGGATAAAATATTTAAAAGGTATGATGGGATTGGTGCGAGATTCTAGAGGGGGCCGTGCCGGGCCCCTATAAGCGATTTTATACTTGTAATAAATTGGTATGTTGTAATATGTATTTGTATACCTTGAAAATTTAAATAAAAAGGATTGAATTACAGAATTAGGACCACAGTATACAGGAGGAGCCTTTATGTGTGCAATTCAGCTTCCACATATATTTGCAAATGTGTGAAACACAACCCTCTTCTTTTAATGTGAATCGTTAGACAGGTTCAAATTGGTTGTTTTGCAGGCGAGCTGGTAAGTGTGCTGGAAATGTATGTGTGTTTGTGATGTGTGATGCCCTTCTATGTGCACCTTACTGCAAAGGCTAGTTATACATTGGGGTGATTGCCATCTTTTTGTATAGGTAGTTATCCCAATGACCACCAATGGTGATTAAGAATAATGCTTCTTACTTACCATCACACCAAGATGCCATGAGCTGTGAGTATAGCACTTAGTAGGGGTTCCCTGAAACTGGAAAGTTATTTTAAAAGTTCCTCGGTGTTAAAAAGGTTGAAAAAGGCTGATCTAATGTAAAACAGAGGCTCTCTCTGGACTCATAGGCAACCAAAAAAAAAAAACTAATTGATACTGAGAAAATACATGGGTATCTATTGTCCAAAATGAAGGCCAATACATTCTGACCAATAATGCTAATGGATCAATTTCAACCTAAGGATACTGTTTCCTATTTTCTCAAGAATGATCGGTTTTAAAAATGACTATCAGGGGCTTGCACTGTATTTGTATATTATTGCATTGCTTAAAACATTTTATGACTTCCCACAAGCAGAGACTGGTCATCAAGGGCTGTTTTGATTGGATACAACTTGAAGTCATCCTGAACTTGAGAGTCCATACCAGGTGGGTAGGGGGCACATTTTGTGAGCTATTGCAAGTAGATAACTATGCCAGAAATTTAGGAAGGCACCCAAAAATGTGTTTTGGACAAAACTGACAAAATGTCAATTTGTTTATGTTCAGTGCATCCAGAAAGTATTCACAGTGCTTCACATTTTATGTTACAGCCCTTTCCAAAATGAATTAAATTCATTATTTTCCTCAAAATTTTACAAACAATACCCCATAATGACATCATGAAAGAAGTTTGTTTGAAATCTTTGCAAATTTATTCAAAATAAAAAAACCGAAAAAAAATCCCACGTACATAATTACAGTATTCACAGCCTTTGCTCAATACTTTGTTGAAGCATCTTTGGCACCAATAACAGTTCCTGCCACTGAAAAACATCCCAACAGCATGATGCTGCCACCACTATGCTTCACTGTAGGGATGGTATTTGGCCAGGCGATGAGTGGTGCCTGGTTTTCTTCAGACATGACTGAGACCAAAAGAGCTCAGTTTTGTTTCTCATGGTCTGAGAGTCCTTCAGGTGCCTTTTGGCAAACTCCAGACGGGCTGTCATGTGCCTTTTACTGAGGAGTGGCTTTCGCCTGGTCACTCTAACATACAGGCCTGATTGGTGGAGTGCTGCAGAGATGGCTGTTCTTTTGGAAGGTTCTCCTCTCTCTGTAGAGAAACGCTGGAGCTCTGTCAGAGTGACTATCAAGTTTTTGGCCCCTCTCCCCTGATCGCTCAGTTTGGCCAGGCTGCCCGCTCTACGAAGAGTCCTGGTGGTTTCAAACCTCTTCTATTTACAGATGATGGAGGCCACTGTGCTCATTGAGACCTTCAATGCTGCAGAAATGTTTCTGTACCCTTCCCCAGATCTGTGCCTTGATACAATCCTGTCTCGGAAGTCTACACACAATTCCTTGGACTTCATGGCTTGGTTTGTGCTCTGACATGCACAGTTAACTGCGGGACCTTATATAGATGTGATGTGTGCCTTTCCAAATCATGTCCAATCAACTGAATTTACCATAGGTGGACTCTAATCAAGTTGTAGAAACCTCTCAAGGATGATCAGTGGAAACAGGATGCACCTGAGATCAATTTTGAGTGTCATGGCAAAGGCTGTGAATACTTATGTACATGTGATTTTTTTTTGTTTTTTATTTTTAATAAATATTCAAAACAAACATCTTTCACTTTGTCATTATGGGGGTATTGTTTGTAGAATTTTGGAGGAAAATAATGAATTTAATCCATTTTGTAACATAACAAAATGTGGAAAAAGTGAAACGCTGTGAATACTTTCCAAATGCACTGTATGGGATAGATCAGGGAAGGGTTAGAGCTACTGTCAGGTTTTAGTGCCATCTGTGTCCTTACTGGGGAGAATTCTCCTCACTTACTGTCAGTACAGGAAGCTATGGAAAATCTCTTGCAACTGGAACATAGACAAAACACATTTTTTAGTAGAGTGAGCACTGGTTGGGCTTTGACTTTTTTTTGTATTGCTGCCCATGCTTTCCATTTCTGGTAACTTCTGTATCCCCCATTCCTGACACAGCTGTCAAGGGGATAAGGTCTGATAGAAAATACTAAACAAGGGTATCACAGACTAAAATTAGGACTTGACGGACATTTAAGTCCTCCCTACTCCCCTACTCTATCCCAAATAGAACTGTAGCTAGATTTGAACTTTAAAGGTGGCCTGTTCATCTGCATTTTTCATTAGGAGGGGAGTTTCATCTTTGTTCAGTCTTTAGGGGGTCAGTATCGAATTCCTGGACTGAGATTTTGGCTCGGATGCAAACGTTTTGTAAATCCTAGTGTCTGCAATTCTTGTCTGCATTTGTAAACAGCCCCTGCTGCATCTTCTCAACTTGTGACTTGCTACAGAGAAGGGGGGGGGGGGGGGATTTGCCTTCCTATGCCTGCAGAAAACTGATGACATCTCAACCTAGCTAAAGTCACTTGACAGGAGCACAAGAATTTCTCTTTATTGGTAAAAAGTTTCTGCTTCTTTCAAAATGTATACTGTTGTAGTACAGTGCGATATGTCAAAAATGTATACATGCAGACTTGTAAAAGATACTGAAAGTTTGTTATGCTTACAAGTAGTGCATATCCCAATGTGGTCGCAGACCAAGGTCAAATAGCAGCAAGTAAGCCTGGCTTGCGTGCACCTTTACCTGCATTTCAACTTTTATTGAGAGTATATCATTTTCTTCATGGGTAAAAACTTTCACCTGTAAAAAAAAAAAAAAAAAAAAGTGAAAATTCCAAATGTGTTGACTTTACACTGAAACTAAAAACAAAACAAAATCAAAAGCCTCAAGTCTAGTCATTTTAAACCATATGACCCAGTGCAAGCAACCCAACACTGCATTTGTGATCCTTATGGGGTCTTAACTTTGTATTGACACCTGCAGCGGATCGCAAACAGTGCAATGCATATGCTTTCCCACGATGCATATGTGTGAACCTAGGTTAAGACTGCATTCACCCTTGGGCTGAGCGTCTTTGGTTGTTGTGCAGGCTTTTTTTTTTCTGAGCATTTGTACGGGCATTTATGTGGGCATCTGAGGCTTGAGCATTTTATATTTGGATAATTTTTAGGCAATGGAAAGCTAGTTACCAAGGGGAAAAAAAACCCATGTGATAAGAGCATTTTCGCACATGTTAACACAATTTTCAGGCATACGCACAGAAGTCTATTGGGGCTAAAAACTCTTGAAGCTTGTAGCTCAAAATAGGCTCATGTACTTTTTACAGCTACAAGGTTCAAGTGACACTACACTCAGGTGTAAAAAGGCCACAACTAAAAAACCATTGGGATTTTGGCTGTTGATCATTTTGGAGCTTCAAGCTACAAAACGCTCAGGTGTGAATGGGGCCTTATAATATGCTGTGTAAATCCAACATTCGCTCTAACTCATGACCAGACCTTGTGATGCACAACAAAAACCTCTTGATTGGCTGAAATCCAAAAAGGAAATGACAATCTGGCACACAGCAAACTACTATAGTGTAACTTTAAGGTCCCTTTCACACTGGGGCGTCGGCGGCAGTAAAGCGCCGCTATTTTTAGCGGCGCTTTACCGTCGTATTTGCGGGGGTATTCAGCCGCTAGCGGGCCGCTTTTAACCCCCACTAGTGGCCGAGAAGGGGTTAAAACCAACCACAAATGGTATAGCCACGCTGCCCCTTAGATTTCAATGGGCAGGAGCGGTGGAGGAGCGGTATACACACCGCTCCAAAGATGCTGCTAGCAGAACTTTTTTTACCGTCCTGCCAGCGCACCGCTCCAGTGTGAAAGCCCTTGGGCTTTCACACTGAAGAGACAAGAGCGGCTCTTTCAGGGCGCTTTGCAGGCGCTATTTTTAGTGCTGTAGCACCTGCAAAGCGCCCCAGTTTGAATAGAGTCTAAGGGCTGGTTCACACAGCTGCATATCTCCCAACTGTCCCTGTTCCCCCCTCATTTGTCCCTCACTTTGGTCTGATCTATATAGTTGTATATAAAATGCACTTTTTATCTTTCAAAAAGTGTTTCCCAGTGCAACACCTTTCATCCAATTACTAAATTGCTGCATTTGTAAACTTCAAAAGCCAATATAAAGGAATAGTAGCGGTAAAAATAAAGCACTTGTGGATTTAACTAATATTTTTTTTGTGTAATTCTCCTTTAAGGGGGCGTGACAGGGAGGTGTGTCCTATACCTACATACATTTGCTAATAGGTGTCCCTCGTTCCCATCTCAATAAGTTGGGAGGTATGCTGCTGCGATGCAGGAACCCTGTGAATCCAGTGCGGGTTCTTGTATCGCATGTTTCCTGGCGGCAGTTCACACTGCCCTATGCAAACTGATAGGAGTGTCAGGTAAAAGTTAATGACACCCCCAAATCAGTTTGCATATCGCAGTGTGATCTACAAACTCAGACAGGAATCGGATCGCATGGGTGTGAACACCCATGCGATCCGATTCTGCTGCAGACAAAAAAAAACAAAAAAGGGGTCCTGTGCGAGTTTGATGCGAATTCAGCCATATGATTTTTATGGCTGAAATCACATCGCACAGAGATCACATGTGATTTTCACTGCAGTGTGGTGCGAATCACATCCGATCTGACATCTCACCAGTGTGAACCGGCCCTTACTCCAGATACATATAAAAATTTCCAACAATCTTAGAGGCACAGTTCAGCCTTGCATGGCATTAGTCATGGTGATGACCGCTTCCGACTATGTCCAATGTAAAAAAGTCCTGGGCAGTACTCTGACAACATCAATCGTAAAGTTTTTACTGAAACCAATGGTTTCTGCACAGTCCCATCCCTTAGTCATGTCCCTCTAATGTGTTTCATCAGGATTGGGCTTAATTGTAGAGATACCTCTATGATTAAACCCAATCTGGGTGATACGCATCAGTGGTGCATGGCCAAGGGCAGGAACTGCACAGAATCCAGTTGTTTCAGAAACAAAATGTTTTGGTTGGTGTGATCATAGTGCTGCTCTGGGTTTTTTATATTGAAGTTAGTGCTCCTTTCAGGGCCTTGCACCTTTACTTGGATGGTTCAGTTAAGTCGTTGTGCACAGGAGGCCTGGCGTTGTTTTTTTTCACACTCTATCCGGAGCAATAGGTTGGATTGAAGGAGACGTGCGTCTGCTTATCATTTTCCATTTAGTTGTAATAGTAATAACCGTAGCAAAAAAACAGAAGTAGCAACTAGAAACAGAAGTAATAGTTACAGTAGTGACCACAAACGGTAATAGTACATTGTACCAACATACAGTTTTGTTCTCATTGCACACCCTCCTCGAGTTCCTTATTCTACTATTAATTTACACCAGTCATCAGGTAAAAAACGTTGGATGCCATTGCCGACTTCTTTCTTGCCTGGCTAGGTGTCCTCCACCAGCTCTAAAACGTTGGGGCGCTGACCCCGTAAAAAAGGATGCAGAGTAGGAATTTCAGAAAAAGTGACAAATCTTTATCTGAATACATCTGCACCTGTGACTCATGGTCCTGAAGTAAATTTTCTTCACCATTTTCTTTTTAAATTTGGCGCAGGGTTCCCCTTAATTTCTATATCAGACCTGAAGGGCCTGGTATGGATTTTAGGGGGACCCCCATGCAATTTTTTTTTTTAATTTTAGTTTGGGGTTCCCCTTAATATTCATACCAGACCCAAAGGGCCTGGTAATGGACTGGGGGGATCCTATGCTCTTTTTTTCAATGAGTTTTATCCTTATTGCTGAGACCTGACAGTTCATTACAGCCGCGATCAGTTTTAAATGACAATTTTTCCTTTAGAAATGTCATTTTGCTGTGGTACTGTTCTAAACATGGGAAAAAAAGCGCCACTTTGCAGGCATACTATAGACACCCCCCAGGCACAATATTTAAAGGAATATTTATTATTTATTGTTTCACTTTAAAGCGGAGGTTCACACAAAAATTGAACCTCCGCTTTTCGGAACCCTCCCCCCCTGCGGTTTCACATTTGGCACCTTTCAGGGGGGAGGGGGGTGCAGATACCTGTCTAAGACAGGTATTTGCACCTACTTCCGGGCATAGACTCCCATGGGAGTCTATGCCTCTTTCTGTCCCGCCGCGCTGTCTGCTGGGACACACACGGATCCCAGAGACAGCACGGACCATTCAGATTGCGCTGCGCGACTCGTGCATGCGCAGTAGGGAACCAGGAAGTGAAGCCGCAAGGCTTCATTTCCTGATTCCCATAGCGAAGATGGCGGCGGCAGCATCCGAGGACTGAGGGACGTTTGGTCTCGGGTGCCGACATCGCTGGACCCTGTGACAGGTGAGTGTCCATATTTTAAACGTCAGCAGCTGCAGTATTAGTAGCTGCTGACTTTAAAAAAAAAAATTTCACAGGACTCCCTCTTTAAGCATTAAAAAAAAAAAATCACTGCTCCCGGAAAAATGGACGGTTTTAAAAAAAAAAATTTGCATTGATACATGTCCCCTGGGGCAGGACCCAGGTCCCCAAACACTTTTTATGACAATAACTTGCATATAAGCCTTTAAAATGAGCACTTTTAATTATTCATGTTCGTGTCCCATAGATTTTAACGGTGTTCTGCCGAATTTTTTGCCTGTTCACATGTTCTGCTGTGAACCGAACAGGAGGGTGTTCGGCTCATCCCTATTCTACACATATTCACTTCAAGGGATCCCATTGTGTATTTAAAAAATGAGACCCAAACCTCATTGTTCTATACATATTCACTTCAAAGAATCCCATGTTTGGATATGCAATGAAGGGAGGCCAGCCCGCAATCAATACTTAACTTCCCGGGGAAAGGTCAAGTTAATCTCCTGCTCAGAATAGTCACAAGGATTTGCATTAAAGGGGGCTGACTTATGCAAAGTATAAGGAATTGGAGATGTAGCCAGTCCTTAACCATGAATAGGGAAGAATGTTAAAATAAAGGCCCTTCGTGCTACTGTGATGTGTTCAAAAAATGTCTAATATGATGATAATGACTTAGAATAATAATAAAAGATAGATTCAAATAAAACCATCACAGAATTGTGGTAAAATAATCAAAGGTGCGTTCTGTGCACCACATGGACTTTTTATTACTATTTACTTCGAATGTCCTGGGATTAATTAATTAATTCATTCTTTATATTGTATTAACAATATATTTATTTATCACGTTTTGCACTTTATACAACTTTATTGCTGTAGCGCGAGATCATTATTGATTTATTCAGGAATAGGGAAGCCTACCAATCAGAGCCACGCCATGCCAACCAATGAGGCATCAGCCAGTACTGATATACACAGACTAGATGGGAGGGAAACACACACTCTATGGCAGAGCAGTCACGTGAATGGAACCTCTATGGGAATGGTAAATATGGGAAATCGCCCTTGTACTTGTATCTAAATATGTTGGTCTTAAGTCTTATGTCCTACTGTTTTTAGATTAATGTTTTAAGGAATATATAATTTGTATTCCTTCATGTAATCCATGATTTTTACCCTTTCTCTGTACAAATAAATAGGTAGATTGTGCATATTAGTCTAGGCCTACTTTACTATATACCAATACATTTTTGTTATTGTGTTAAAGCTTTCACTCTTGGTCAAAGAACTCTCATTTAACCCAGATCATATCTAAGAGATATTAAATCTCAAATATAGTAAACGGATAACATAAATGGCGACCAACGAAGGGACGGAAAAATTTGGTGGTCTCTTTCAGCAATATCTCAAGGGGTTGCAATATCTACAAAAGGCACACTATGAAAGGGTTTTCATTTGAATGCTAAAAATGAACATTGGGTGCTCTATGTGCTCAATATAGAAATGGGCTATAAGAAATAGCTGTTTTGTACAGTTTGTAATCTATAGGGAGCCTAATGTTAGTATACTGAGGAACACATAACTTATGTCAAAAGCTAAATATAATATAGAATTTGTACATGAGGAGTCCAGATGCATTAGAAGGAGATGAAAAGAGTGGTTGCCCAATGTTTCTATGCATGAACATTCAGTCTATTTAAACATTTTTGAAAGAGGTTTCCTGCAGCGGATGTGCATGCATGTATGCATATCAACAGGAATTGAGAGCACAGCACAAAAGATGGATACGGCGGACAGACAGTCTTTAGAAAATGTGCTACTTGTAGCTAACAATATTGACAAACTATTGCCAGGAGTGCACATAACATTTCATTGAGATAATGTCTTGCAACAATTTAAATTTCAGGGTATTGCCAACTCCAGAGATCAGGTTAAAGTTTTACTATTAACAGTTAACTTAGACATATGGTCTTTCCTACCAGACCATGTAAAGAAGGAAGAGCAGATTACAATGAAACTGTAGATGAATTGCTAAACATATTATTTGCCTTTGACCTAGGCTTAATAGCAGCGTCTAGAACAAAAACAGGAAAATATTGGAGAATCCATTTCTTTATGCAAACAGGCTATGGTCAGCTTACTATGTATGCAAACAGGGAAATGGACACAGAGAGGACCCAGAGTACAAAACCCCCTAATATCTAATACCCATCATAAAATTTAAAATTAAATGTGGATTTTTTATAAATCCTCTTAAAGATTCATATCAATGCATAATGGACTGTATGCACAAATATTTTCATGTAGTCAGAAGGTCTAATCCTGTGAAATCAAAGATACTTGTTTAGCAGGTCACACTACAGGAGAATTGGCCACCTTTTCAAACAGAAAGAGGCACCATTACAATGCCTCCAACGATAAGGTCTATAGGCCTGGCCCTGCAGTTACTAGTCAGAGGCAAGAGGCAAATAAACTCATGCCTCCCTTTGAATGTAAATTCCATGGAAAGCAATGTCAGATTACCTGCACAGGAGACCGGTTCTGAAAGAACTTAAGTTAATTAACACAATTACCTCTTGAAAATGAGCTTGAACTACAGAAGTTGCATATCCATAATTGGGAAAATACCAAATAATGGAAACATCACAACATGTTCTTAAGGTAAAATATGAAGCATGCCATGCAGATGTGGTACAAGGTAGGAAAGAACTGAAAGAAATAAAGCAATCTTGTAATCAAATTGTTAAGGTCCCACAGAAAACTGTCTCTTCCATTCAAACAGAAAATACAGGAGGGAGGCCCAATCTATCTATATTATCTGCTAGGACTTCCCCTTACTGGGATTCTGGGAACAAAACTTAACTATAAGCAATGTAGAAACAGCGAAAGAAATACCAGATCTAATGTGTCATTCAAATGTCTATGATCTGAATAATTTATTTTCACCAGATCCAAGTGTGAATGTCAGTGAACATATACCAATGTAAATATGTAAATGTGACAATGTGGCAGTGTTTGCTTTCTTTGTCTGTCAAAGAAAGGGAAAAGGGTAATAACTGAGACCGTTCAGTGCACCTCACCCCTTGAACTTTTTATATAGATGTATATATACATAAATACACACACCTAACAAAGGTAACGTATATTAGGCTAGGTATTCAAACATGGTTATTCATAATACAGATGTTATTCTTCCCCAAAGGATCAGAAGGCCGCCATAAATATTTAAAGGTATAGGGTACAAGCATTGCTTAGTACAAAAGCTTACGCTTGCTTTATTTTTTTTTTTTTTTTTTGTTTTTGTTGGTATTCTTGGTTGTTTTTTTTTTTCTTCCGTTTGCAGAAACACATTCATTTGGAATTACATAAACTCTACTATCCAGAATGTATGGGATTCAATCTCAATTAAGGTGTGTGTCTGGGTGATGTAATGGATGTGTATGAACTATCTATGTGTAAACAAAGATTTTTTTTTCTCCAGGGGTGTTTACACACCATTGTTGGATGGCCATCAATAAGAAATGTGTTTACATTAACCTTGCATGCTTTTATTTTTGTTTCCGTTTGTAATGAGCTCAGTACTGGTACCAGTTTACATTTATACTTTTTTTTTTTTTTAACAAGTTTAAATATATTTGGGAATAAATAACCTGTGCACAGATATGAGATCTCGATCCTTATAACTCAGAGAAACTGTAGGGATTTTGTTTTTGTTTATTTTTCCTTTCCTGTGGCTTAGAGTGAAGTTTCATTCACTCTGACAATCAGAAAGTTCATACTTACTTTGCACCCTATTGATTCAGTATGTCTTGTTTGTTTGTTTTTCCTTCCAACTTGTGCTGTTAATATGTGTGAATGTTATATGTCTACATGTTGTCGTCTTAGACTTTAAGTACTTACAAACCCACCAAGTTTTCCTATATATTTTTTTTCTCTGTCAGAGTATAGATATATGAGTGGCTCCTTTATATTTTTGACTGTACTTACTGTTGATGAACTCATTACCTCTGCTGGAAGTCTGTTCCAAGCATCCACTACTTGTTTAGTCCATTAGGAACCTCTCAGAGAGGTAGAGTGAGGTATTATTAATGGTTTTTGAGTTTTGTATTTTAGGGTAAATACACAAACATGGACAGATAATCCAGAGTGGACCCAGACTGGGCAAATTACTTTGAAACACAGAGGACCTTAAATCATAGGTTTTTGTTTGTTTTAAGGAGAAGCCTTGAATGGAATTAATTGCAGTCAGGCCTAACTAAATTCTAAAATATATATTTTTTTTGGTGGTCTGTTTCATTAAACAGAGTGTCTGTCCTCTCTCTAATACAACTTCTTGTGGCCTGCTTGACTTGCAAGTTGATCTTCACTGAGAATCAATTAATATGTTAATCACTACCGAGAGAGGGGGTTGCCTTTTGTATAGCTACAATGCTTGAAGGCAGTTTCAATTGTTTTTTTTGTTTAACAAAATACAGATTCAATGCTCTAACAATTTAAAGAGACAGGGGTATCACCAGGGCCATTTTTAATATGGTTTGGGCTCTGGGTAAACTTTTTTTGGCCCCAACCCAATGCAATTTTGCTCTTCACCCCAACATCTCAAAAAACAGACACACACATAGAATTATCTTAAAAAAATAACTTTGCAGACCCCCTTCACAGCAGTCCCACGGTGTCCTCAGTTCCCTTTCATGTCACAGCACTCCATTACATTGCAGCCTCTTCACAGCACAGTGTCCCATTACATTGGGACATTTTCACATTATAGTGCCCCTTTACACATCACAGCGCCCCCATTACATTAGACAAAAACATATAATTCGGGGGACTTTGTAGCAGTAAGTGGGCTTAGCACTACATGACCATATAGTGTGACCAAACCCCCGTATTTTTTGAATATGTTCAGGTGTTTTTAACTAGCCTTGCAGGAAATGTCATTCTTGAGTGTGTGCGCTGTAAAATATTTTGTCCCATTACATTAGATTCCCCTTCATACATCACAGCACCCCAATCACATTGCAGCCATTGTCACATGCATTCACATGTAGGCGTTTTGGTGGCCTTCATTTTGCGCAGGCACAGCAGTCCATTCACTTGAAAACGTAGAAAATTCACACGAACGTTTGAACCCCATTAAAGTCTATGGGACTCGAGCGTTCAAAATCAAAAGTGCTAATTTTAAAGGCTAATTTGCATGGTATTGTCCTAAAAAGGGTTTGGGGACCCGGGTCCTGCCCCAGGGGACATGTATCAATGCAAAAAAAACTTTTAAAAACGGCAGTTTTTTCGGGAGCAGTGATTTTAATGATGCTTAAAGTAAAAAAAAAAAAAAAGTGAAATATTCTTTTAAATATCGTACCTTGTGGGTGTCTATGGTATGCCTGGAAAGTGGTGCGTGTTTCCCATGCTTAGAACAGCCCCTGCACAAAATGTCATTTTTAAAGGAAAAAAAGTCATTCAAAACTGCTTGCAGCTTTAATGTAATGTCGGGTCCTGGCAATATGGATGAAAATCAGTGAGACAAATGGCATGGGTACCCCCCAGTCTATTACCAGGCCCTTTGGGTCTTCTATGGATATTAAGGGGAACCCCGCACCCAAATTAAAAAAGGAAAGGTGTGGGGCCCCCAGGCCCTTAATACTCTGAACAGCAGTATACAGGCGGTGCAAACAAGACAGGGACTGTAGGTTTGTTGTTAAGTAGAATCTGTAATTTTGAACTGGTACATTTTTAACGTGTTTAGCTCCAGCCAAAAAATCTATTTTAAGCTTTTTGGAAAACATAGGGAAGGGTTAACACCCCTGTGACATTTGTTTTGCTGTCTGTGCTCCTCTTCAGAAGATTTCATCTCAATTTTTGTCCCAATGACAAATGTTTTTTGAAAATTTGGGGTTTTTGTGAAACAAGGATTGGTGATAAAGCATCAGTGGAAAGGAGAAAAGTTTTTCCCAAATGAACTCTTACAGGAGAGAATTTCCCTTCCTAGGGGTAGATTTCATCTCACTTCCTGTTGTCTCCTTCCGTTTGCAAGTAGGAGTCGTTTGTAAGTTGGATGTTTGAAAGTAGGGGCCTGCCCTATATACTCAGCAGAAATGTGGGCCTTAGGTGTTGTTGTGGCCACAACACTGTAAGTGAAATATTAGATCAAGAATTGTAATTACATGCACCTGTTGAACAGGGGCAGAAAAATTGGGCCTTTGGTGGTGGTGGTGCTGGTGCCACAACACTGTAAGTCCTCACAGATACTCTTGGTGGGCGCAGAAACGGGCCCTGCTGTGAAATATTAGATCAAGAATTCTAATTACATGTCCCTGTTGAACAGGGGCTGAAAAATTGGGCCTTAGGCACTGGTGCTGGTGTAACAACACTGGAACCCCTCACAGATACTCTAGTTGGAGCGCAGGAACTAGCCCTGCTGCAAAGAATTGCATCAAAAATTGTAATTACACACCACTGTTAAACAGGGGCTGAAAAATTGGGCCTTAGACACTGGTGCTGGTGCCACAACACTGCAACCCCTCACAGATACTCTCGTTGGAGCGCAGGAACTAGCCCTGCTGTAAAGAATTGCATCAAAAATTGTAATTACACGCCCCTGTTAAACAGGGCTGAAAAATTGGGCCTTAGACACTGGTGCTGGTGCCACAACACTGCAACCCCTCACAGATACTCTAGTTGGAGCACAGAAACTAGCCCTGCTGCAAAGAATTGCATCAAAAATTGTAATTACATGCCCCTGTTAAACAGGGGCTGAAAAATTGGGCCTTAGGCACTGGTGGCGGGACTGGCGGCAGGACTGGCGGCGCCCAGAACCAAAAATGTTCTTACAAGCTATCATCATGATCATTGAGGAGGAAGAGGATAATTACTCAGTATAACAGGATAGTCACTCAGCATCAGCATAGGCAGTCTTTGAAGGGATCTAACATGTCAAAAAAATTTATTCGGTTACATCAGCATCAGGTGCTTGGTAGCTGGTGGTGATCCAAGACTGATTCATTTTTATGAAGGTCAGTTGATCGACCGAGTCGGTGGACAGACGCACCCTGTGATCGGTTACAAAGCCTCCTGCAGCACTGAATGTGTGAATCTGAAAGAACGCTGGATGCAGGACAGGCCAGTAGCTCAATTGCATACTGTGCAAGCTCTGGCCAATGATCCATCCTCAAGACCCAGTAACCCAGAGGATTTTCGGTGGGAAAGGTGTCCAAGTCAGATCTTGCCCCTAGGTATTCCTGCACCATGCAAAACAGATGCTGGCGATGGTTGCTGGAACCGATCATACCTTGGGGCTGCGGACTAAAAAATTGTCTGAACGCATCGGTCAGACGGCCACCTTCTCCACCGCTCCTTCTTTGACTGACCAAAGCCTCAGCAACACGTTGTCCAGAAACAGGAGTTTGTAACCTCCCAGTCTCTGGGAACGCGTTGCACAGACCTTTCTGCAAGGCTTCCCGAAGACATTTCATCCTCTGCTCCCTCTGCGACGGCAAGATAAGGTCCGCAACCTTACCCTTGTAACGTGGATCAAGGAGGGTTGCCAGCCAGGCTTTGCAGGATCAGGGAGGCCATGCAGCGTAGGTTTGCTGAGGCATTCGGTCTGGAGTCCTCTGGGTCACTAAGGACGACATGATCCGCAGCCACCTCCTCCCAGCCACGTACAAGTCCATATGTTTCTTGGGACTGTAAATGATCCCTTAAAGACTTCTGCTGATGCTGAGTACCAGGCTCCACCTCCATACTGACACAATCCTCCTCCTCCTTGTCCTCTTCCTGTGTGATCGGTGGGCACGCAGGAACACTGTCTGGATAAAGGGGGCCTTGAGAGCTAAGGAAGTCCTCCTCTTCCTCTTCCTGCCTCTGTTCTGCCTCAAGTGCCCTGTCCATTATTCCACGCAGTGTGTGCTCCAACAGGTGGACAAGGGGAACAGTGTCACTGATGCATGCACTGTCACTGCTCACCATCCTCGTGGCCTCCTCAAATGATGACAGGACAGTACATGCATCCCTGATCATGGCCCACTGGCGTGGGGAAAAAAACTAAGCTCCCCTGACCCTGTCCTGGTGCCATAGTCGCACAGGTACTGCTGAGGTCTGCCAGCCGAGCACTAGCATTTTATGACCGGCGGAAATGCACACAGACTTTCCTGGCCTGCCTCAGGACATCCTGTAAGCCTTGGTACCTGCCCAAGAACCGCTGCACCACCAAGTTAAGGACGTGAGCCAAACAGGGCGCATGGGTCATTTGTCCCTGTCGGAGGGCGGAGAGGAGGTTGGTGCCATTGTCGCAAACCACCATTCCTGCCTTAAGTTGGCATGGCGTCAACCACCTCTGAACCTGCCCCTGAAGAGCTGACAGAACCTCTGCCCCAGTGTGGCTCCTGTCCCCCAAGCACACCAGCTCAAGCACTGCATGGCATCTTTTGGCCTGCATACTTGCGTAGCCCCTTGAACGCCTACAGAGCACCGCTGGTTCCGAGGACAAAGCACAGGAAGAGGCCATGGAGGAAGAAGAAGAGGAGGGGGTGGAGGAGAGAGGTGTGTCAGAATCATTAGTAGTGGCATTTTGGAGGCGTGGTGGTGGAACAACCTCCAACACTACTGCACCTTGTCCTGCATCCTTCCCAGCTGCCAGCAGAGTGACCCAATGCGCCGTGAAACTTAGGTAATGTCCCTGTCCATGCCTGCTGGACCATGAGTCAGCGGTAATATGCACCTTACCGCTGACCGCCCTGTCCAGCGAGGCCAAGACATTTCCTTCCACATGCCGGTAGAGAGCCAGAATCGCCTTCCGTGAGAAAAAGGGGTGTTTGGGTACCTGCCACTGAGGAACCGCACATTCCACAAACTCACGGAAGGGGGCAGAGTCTACCAATTGAAAAGGTAGCAGTTGAAGTGCTAGCAATTTTGCCAAGCTAGCATTCAACCGCTGGGCATGTGGATGGCTGGGAGTGAACTTCTTTCGGCGGTGCAGCAGCTGGGGCAGGGAAATTTGCCTGGTACAATCTGACGTCGGTGTACCGAAAGCAGATTGCCCACAAGTACTTGGCTGTGACACACCTAATTCTACACCTTCATTCCTCACAGTGCAGGTCTCAGAGAGGACTGAAGGTATAGTGGGGTTGGAGATCTGTCAGGAAAGGGTCCATCTGCTGGTAAGATATATCGTTTGGCATACAGTACTGGGGTCCACCAGCAGGTGTCTCCTGGCAGTGTTGAACTGTCAGGAGAATATTTCCCTGCTGGTGTCATTTCATCTTTTGGCCGCAGTACTGACGTCCACCAGCAGATGGATCCTGGCAGTATGGAGCAGACAACACTCCCTGCGCTCAGGTGTGACTTGAAGTCAATTATAGTCAGTTCTATAAATACTCGGCAAGCCCTCACATGCTTGCCTTGGTATCTTTCTTCCTTGCGCCCTGACCTGTTACCTGTTACCTGTATCCTGTAAACCTGTGTCTCCTGTATCTGAACCTGAACCTGAGCCTGCTCCTGAGCCTGTATCCTATCCCATTCATTATCTCCCTCTCCTAACCTGCCCTTGTTCAGTTGCTTATCTCCTGTGTATGACCTTGGCTTGGCTTACGTTTATGTTTCTGGTATATCCCTTGTTCCTGCTGACCTGCTGTGTATGACCCTGGCCTGGCTGACATCTGTGATTCCGGTATTGCTCCTTGCTGTATATTTTGTTGTTTGTAGTGGGTTTGTTGTGTTGGTGTTGCACTGTTTGTATTTTCTGAATTATCACCTATTTTAATAAATATTATTATTCACTTACATGCGTTTTGGGTTATCTCTGTGCAGTCCACATAGTCTGGTCTACTAGTCTCCTGATAGTATACCAAGGCCCTCCCTGACCAGACGTGGCTGCACTGAGAAACCGTCCTGGTACGGTGGGCGCGCAAAAGATGGACTTTGATGAAATTGTCTATTCTCTGCTGGCGGCAGAGGATAATGAATATTGCCGTCAGACTCTTAAAAATTGGACCCGTGACCAACTGCTGGATACGATCCAATCAGCCCATTTACTAGTAGATCAGGGTCATGCTTTATTTGAGGATGTTCAGCCTTTGATCCAATTATGTACAAAGTCAGCCTTGTCATGCGTTCCCGAAGGTAGTGACGATTTCTCCCCTCCTTTCAGTTGTGACCAGGTTGAATCCCTGGTATGGTTGTTAGAGGATGATCCGGCTTTCTTTGATGAACATTATTCCGCTTGTTCCCAGCAGGTGTTATCCGATTGCATTTATTCAGTACAATCTCTGATTAGACAGGCTGTATGTGAACCAACTTTTGTTCAACCTGTGTTGCAAGCATGGTCAGATCTCCTGCATTTAGCTAAGCCACAGCAACCCAGCATTAGTCACATACCCTCCCAAGAATCTTTCTCCCGGTCGCCCATGGCAACCTCAGCTACAGTCCAGTGTACACAGCTTCCCACTAAGTACTATTACCCAGTCTCTACTCACTGCACCTATCCTGCTTTCAATCCACCTGCCTCTTCTCTTCCACCTGTAACAATCCCACAAACCCCTCCTCCAGCCACTGTTCCCTGGTCTTCCTTTTGCCCAGTTACATCCCTTCCTTACAGCCCTGCAATTACCTACAAGGCTGCGCTGGCTAACCAAAGAAGAAACGAAAGTTCTTTCCTACCCACACGATCCTTCCAGTAACCCAACTTGCTTCCACACCAAACAACCCACTCCAGTCTGCTTGCGGGCCAGCTAAACCTGATAACCCACCTGATTCTGCCAAACCTCTACCTGCTATCCAACCAGTGTCTCCGCCTAAAGTCCGTGTGCCCCAATCTGATGTTCTCGTTTTCCAGTCTGATGTGCCTACCTTCCAGCCGGATGTCTCGGTGCCAGCCTTCCAGCTTGATGTCCCAGTGCCTGCTACCCAGTCTGACGTCCCAGTGCCTGCTACCCTGTCTGACGTCCCAGTGCCTGCTACCCAGTCTGACGTCTCTGTGCTTGCTACCCAGTCTGACGTCCCAGTGCTTGCTACCCAATCTGACGTCCCAGTGCCTGCTACCCAGTCTGACGTCCCAGTGCCTGCTACCCAGTCTGACGTCCCAGTGCCTGCTACCCAGTCTGACGTTCCAGAGCCTGCTACCCAGTCTGACGCCCCAGTGCCTGCTACCCAGTCTGACGTTCCAGAGCCTGCTACCCAGTCTGACGTTCCAGTGCCTGCTACCCAGTCTGACGTCCCAGTGCCTGCTACCCAGTCTGACGTTCCAGAGCCTGCTACCCAGTCTGACGTCCCAGTGCCTGCTACCCAGTCTGACGTTCCAGTGCCTGCTACCCAGTCTGGTGTTCCCGTGCCTGCTACCCAGTCTGACGTTCCAGTGCCTGCTACCCAGTCTGACGTTCCAGTGCCTGCTACCAAGTCTGACGTTCCAGTGCCTGCTACCCAGTCTGACGTTTCAGTGCCTGCTACCCAGTCTGACGATCCAGTGTCTGCTACCCAGTCTGACGCTCCAGTGCCTGCTACCCAGTCTGACTTTCGAGTGCCTGCTACCCAGTCTGACGTTCCAGTGCCTGCTACCCAGTCTGACGTTCCAGTGCCTGCTACCCAGTCTGACGTTCCAGTGCCTGCTACCAAGTCTGACGTTCCAGTGCCTGCTACCCAGTCTGACGTTTCAGTGCCTGCTACCCAGTCTGACGATCCAGTGTCTGCTACCCAGTCTGACGCTCCAGTGCCTGCTACCCAGTCTGACTTTCGAGTGCCTGCTACCCAGTCTGACGTTCCAGTGCCTGCTACCCAGTCTGACGTTCCAGTGCCTGCTACCCAGTCTGACGTTCCAGTGCCTGCTACCCAGTCTGGTGTTCCCGTGCCTGCTACCCAGTCTGACGTTCCAGTGCCTGCTACCCAGTCTGACGTTCCAGTGCCTGCTACCAAGTCTGACGTTCCAGTGCCTGCTACCCAGTCTGACGTTTCAGTGCCTGCTACCCAGTCTGACGATCCAGTGCCTGCTACCCAGTCTGACGCTCCAGTGCCTGCTACCCAGTCTGACTTTCGAGTGCCTGCTACCCAGTCTGACGTCCCAGTGCCTGCTACCCAGTCTGACGTTTGAGGGCCTGCTACCCAGTCTGACGATCCAGTGCCTGCTACTCAGTCTGATGATCCAGTGCCTGCTACTCAGTCTGACGATCCAGTGCCTGCTACCCCGTCTGACGATCCAGTGCCTGCTACCCAGTCTGACGATCCAGTGCCTGTTACCCAGTCTGACGATCCAGTGCCTGCTACCCCGTCTGACAATCCAGTGCCTGCTACCCAGTCCGACGATCCAGTGCCTGCTACCCAGTCCGACGATCCAGTGCCTGCTACCCAGTCTGACGTTCCAGTGCCTGCTACCCAGTCTGACGTTCCAGTGCCTGCTACCCAGTCTGACGATCCAGTGCCTGCTACCCAGTCTGACGTTCCAGTGCCTGCTACCCAGTCTGACGATCCAGTGCCTGCTACCCAGTCTGACGATCCAGTGCCTGCTACTCAGTCTGACGATCCAGTGCCTGCTACTCAGTCTGACGATTCAGTGCCTGCTACCCCATCTGACGATCCAGTGCCTGCTACCCAGTCTGACGTTCCAGTGCCTGCTACCCAGTCTGACGATCCAGTGCCTGCTACTCAGTCTGACGATCCAGTGCCTGCTACCCAGTCTGATGATCCAGTGCCTGCTACTCAGTCTGATGATCCAGTGCCTGCTACTCAGTCTGACGATCCAGTGCCTGCTACCCCGTCTGATGACCTTGTGTCCATGTTCCAACCTAAAGTTTTGCTACCAGTGTTCCAGTCTGATGTGCCTGCTTCCCAGTTTGACAATCTTCTGTCTGCTGTCCAGCCTGATGCGCCAGTGTCTTCTACTGCCTGCTACCCCGTCTGACGATCCAGTGCCTGTTACCCTGTCTGACGTCCCAGTGCCTGCTACCCAGTCTGACGTCCCAGTGCCTGCTACCCAGTCTGACGTCCCAGTGCCTGCTACCCAGTCTGACGTCCCAGTGCCTTCTACCCAGTCTGACGTTCCAGTGCCTGCTACCCAGTCTGACGTCCCAGTGCCTGCTACCCAGTCTGACGTTCCAGAGCCTGCTACCCAGTCTGACGTTCCAGTGCCTGCTACCCAGTCTGACGTCCCAGTGCCTGCTACCCAGTCTGACGTTCCAGAGCCTGATACCCAGTCTGACGTTCCAGTGCCTGCTACCCAGTCTGGCGTTCCAGTGCCTGCTACCCAGTCTGATGTTCCAGTGCCTGCTACCCAGTCTGACGTTCCAGGTGCCTGCTACCAAGTCTGACGTTCCAGTGCCTGCTACCCAGTCTGACGATCCAGTGCCTGCTACCCAGTCTGACGATCCAGTGCCTGCTACCCAGTCTGACTTTCGAGTGCCTGCTACCCAGTCTGACGTTCCAGTGCCTGCTACCCAGTCTGACGTTCCAGTGCCTGCTACCCAGTCTGACGATCCAGTGCCTGCTACTCAGTCTGACGATCCAGTGCCTGCTACTCAGTCTGACGATCCAGTGCCTGCTACCCCGTCTGACGATCCAGTGCCTGCTACCCCGTCTGACGATCCAGTGCCTGCTACCCCGTCTGACGATCCAGTGCCTGCTACCCCGTCTGACAATCCAGTGCCTGCTACCCAGTCGGACGATCCAGTGCCTGCTACCCAGTCCGACGATCCAGTGCCTGCTACCCAGTCTGACGTTCCAGTGCCTGCTACCCAGTCTGACGTCCCAGTGCCTGCTGACCGGTCTGATGACCTTGTGTCCATGTTCCAGCCTAAAGTTTTGCTACCAGTGTTCCAGTCTGATGTGCCCGCTTCCCAGTTTGACGATCTTCTGTCTGCTGTCCAGCCTGATGCGCCAGTGTCTTCTACTCAGCCTGTTGTGCCAATGTCTGTGCCCACTGTCCAGTTTGAGGTCCCAGTGCCTGCTGGTCAGCCTGACATCTCAGTGCCCATGTTCCAGTCTGACGCTTCAGTGACTACTGTCCAGTCCGATGTACCTATTGTTCAGCCTGGTATGCCTGCACCTGCTGTTCTGCCCGATGTGCCAGCGCCTGTGTCTGCTGCCCAGTCTAAAGTTCCAGTAGCTGCTGCCTGGTCTGATGTCTCGGTGCCGGCTTTCCAGTCCGCTTTCCAGCCTGATGTGCCAGTGTCTGCTACTCAGCCAGTTGTACCAATGCCTGTGCCCGCTGCCCAGTTTGAGGTCCTAGTGCCTGCTGCTCAGCCCGAAATCCCAGTGTCCATGTTCCAGTCTGACGCTCCAGTGACTACTGACCAGTCCGATGTACCTGTTGTTCAGCCTGTTGTGCCAGTACCTGCTGTTCTGCCTTTTGTGCCAGCGCCTGTCTTTGCTGTCCAGCCTGAAGTTCCAGCACCTGCTGCCTGGTCTGATGTCTCGGTACCCACTTTCCGGTCTGATGTGCCCATCCTCCAGCCTGATATCTTGGTACCTGTCTTCCAGCCTGATGTCATGATGTTGGTATCTCAGCCTGAGGTTTTGGTGCCCGTGTCTCAGCCTGAAGTTTCGGTGCCCGTGTTTCAGCCTGGAGTTTCGGTGCCCGTTTCTTAGCCTGTTGAATCGGTGCCCGTTACCCAGTCTGTTGAATCGGTGCCCGTTACCCGGTCTGCTGAACCAGTGCCCGTTACCCAGTCTGCTAAACCGAAGTCCGTCACTTTGCCTGTCAAGCCAGTACCCGTTTTCCGTCTTGCCGAACCAGTGCCCGGTGTCCAGCTCACTGAGTCGGGGCCTGTTACCCAGCCCACTAAAAAAAAGGGGGTAATGGTCTGAAGAAACCACTCTCACACCTCCATCCCTAAATGCAACAAGAAAAAGGGAAGCAGCCCTGGGACTTTAAATGAGGTGGAAGAGATTGGGACACTTCCACAATAAGTGCAATAAAATTGTTTTATTGATCACAGAGTGCTGTATGAAACACATGGGAACAGCAATAAATGTGCGTTACCCGGCATAATAGCCTAGTTCCAAGCATACGTAAAAAACAACAACAATTCATAACACTTGATTTGTACATCCATAAAAAAGCACTATACATAATTGCACATACATAATATAAATTAGTAAAATGCATAATACATAATACACATGCATAAAATGAATCAGTATATGACCATGGTATGACCAGCTTCAAATACCCAACAATATGGGCATACACGTGGCATCAATGATACCCTACGCGTTTGGCGAGTCTTCCTCGCTCATCAGGGGCCGATGCATGATTCTATAACAAAAATATTGGAAATAAAAAATATATATATAAGTGGCTAAATAAATCGGGGTAAGGGTGATGGTTGGCAAGAGCGGTCAATGAGACAACGGCCTCATAGTTAACACTCGGCTGGACCGGGTCACCAAACCCCTGGGTGTCAAAAATGGCGGCACTAGGCAATGCCGGTTCGGGGGCTGAGGGGACGTAGCAACCAGAAACCGCAGCAGGAAAACTCAGGACATACAGCACGGACTGCAGTATGCATGTGGTTGGTGGTCAGAGTGTGTCCATAACCATGTCTAGAAAAAATATATATAAGGATGCATGAGTCTCAACAGACGTACTGAAAACAGACTAAGCATCAAAAAGTAATCTCTAACCTTGAGAATTGACCAGGGAGGGTTGTATTGAAAATAAAAATTAAAATATGTATGTATTTGAAATGGAATGGGTTTCTAGTGTGGAATATACTGGGCCGGGGTCCGTTACCCAGCTTGCTGAGCCGGTGCCTGTAATCCGGCCTGCCCTTACGGTGCTCGCTGTTCGGCCTAATACTCCAGAGCCTGCTGTCCATCTCGATGACCCGGAGCCTGCTGCCCAGCTCGATGACCCGGAGCCTGCTGCCCAGCTCAATGACCCGAAGCCTGCTGCCCAGCTCGATGACCCGGAGCCCGCTGCCCAGCTCGATGACCCGGAGCCCGCTGCCCAGCTCGATGACCCGGCGCCCGCTGCCCAGCTCGAGGACCCGGAGCCTGCTGCCCAGCTCGGTTTGTTCCTGTTTGCTGCCCAGCTCGGTTTGTTCCTGTCTGCTGCCCAGCTTGGTTTGTTCCTGTCTGCTGCCCAGCTTGGTTTGTTCCTGTCTGCTGCCCAGCTTGGTTTGTTCCTGTCCGCTGCCCAGCTTGGTTTGTTCCTGTCCGCTGCCCAGCTCAATGACTCTGACGTGCCAGCTGTCTGCCCGGATGTGCCTGACGACCAGCCTGAAATGCCTTCTTCCACCATTCTGCCTGATGCCATAGACTATGTACAATTAAGACTAGTTGGAGCGTCCGGAGGCCGCTCCTTTAGGGGGGGTACTGTCAGGAAAGGGTCCATCCGCTGGTAAGATATATCGTTTGGCATGCAGTACTGGGGTCCACCAGCAGGTGTCTCCTGGCAGTTTTGAACTGTCAGGAGAATATTTCCCTGCTGGTGTCATTTCATCTTTTGGCCACAGTACTGATGTCCACCAGCAGATGGATCCTGGCAGTATGGAGCAGACAACACTCCCTGCGCTCAGGTGTGACTTGAAGTCAATTATAGTCAGTCCTATAAATACCCGGCAAGCCCTCACATGTTTGCCTTGGTATCTTTCTTCCTTGCGCCCTGACCTGTTACCCGGAACCTGTATCCTGTAAACTTGTGTCTCCTGTATCTGAACCTGAACCTGAGCCTGCTCCTGAGCCTGTATCCTATCCCATCCATTATCTCCCTCTCCTAACCTGCCCTTGTTCAGTTGCTTATCTCCTGTGTATGACCTTGGCTTGGCTTACGTTTATGTTTCTGGTATATCCCTTGTTCCTGCTGACCTGCTGTGTATGACCCTGGCCTGGCTGACATCTGTGATTCCGGTATTGCCCCTTGCTGTATATTTTGTTGTTTGTGGTGGGTTTGTTGTGTTGGTGTTGCACTGTTTGTATTTTCTGAATTATCACCTATTTTAATAAATATTATTATTCACTTACATGCGTTTTGGGTTATCTCTGTGCAGTCCACACAATCTGGTCTACTAGTCTCCTGACAAGATCTCAGCTGATGAGGAGCAAGGAGAGGTCCTCTTTGTTCTTTGGTGTGGGTCTTTTAGGTACGCTTGCCAACGAACTGCATGGAAGGTCAACATATGTCTGGTCAAGCATGTGGTGCCCAAGCGGGAGGTGTTTTGGCCACGCAGGATACGCTTGAGACATATGTTACAAATAGCAGTGGTGCGATCTGATGCACTCGTCTCAAAAAAGGCCCACACCAAAGAACTTTTGGAATAACGCGCAGAGACAGCAGCGCCCTGCACATGCGGAGCTTTGCGGTGTGATGCAGTCAGTGTGCTGCCCTTAGGCTGGCCCCTGGAGGGCATCCTGCCTCGTTGGTGATGTGCCTCCTCTTCCTCCTCCTCCTCCTCTCTCCTATCAGGCACCCACGTTGAGTCAGTGATCTCATCATCCCCTCCCTCCTCATCACTGGAGCAAACCTGGCAGTATGCTGCAGCAGGGGGAGCATGACTGCCAGATTGTTGTCCTTCTTGGACACCCCCTCTGTCCGTGCTCACGTTACTGCCTACATCTAGCTCAGTATCATCATCAGAGCCTTCTAAACGCTGGGCATCCTCCTGGAGCATGTACCCAACACTGTGGTCAAACAGTTCGAGGGACTCCTCAGGAGGACATGGTGGGGCTAGGGAAGGAGTCACTGATGCCATTGAGCCGAGAGAAGAGGCCGCGTTGGCAGCTGCTTTGCCAGACAAAGTACCCTGAGCAAGGGTGAGAGAGGATGAGGAGGATGAGGACGGCTTGGTCATCCACTCGACCAAGTCTTCCACATGTTGCAGCTCAACACGGCCAGCTGCCAAAAAAAGGCCAAGCGTGTCACACGGCCACGTGCTGATGAGGATGCACCGTGTCCATGACCAGCACTGTTGCCTCTAGACACAGAGCCTGCTTGCCCTCTTTTATTGGCTTGTGACTGTCTGCCTCTCCTTGTTGGCCTTTCAGACATACTAATGGCCTGCAGTGAGATGTAGCTGCACTTAGCTGGAATATATATATATATATATATATATATATATATATATATATATATATATACTGATACTGCAGCTAGCAAAATCAACTGCCTACCTGTAGTATGAGAACACCACCAACCTTCTACAGGTAGCTTTAGCTGAACACTGTGCAGAGGACGCACTACACTAATGTGTAAATAATTTAGCTGCCTGCGGTAGTGATAGGATCAGGAAAACACCACGAACCTTCTACAGGTAACTTTAGCTCAACACTGTGCAAAGGTCGCACTACACTAAGTTGTAGCTTTAGCTGAAAACTGTGAGGAGGACGCACTACACTAACTTGTAGCTTTAGCTGAACACTGTTCAGAGGACACACTACACTAACTTGTAGCTTTAGCTGAACACTGTGCACTACACTAACTTGTAGCTTTAACTGAACACTGTTCAGAGGACGCACTACACTAACTTGTAGCTTTAGCTGAACACTGTGCAGAAGTCGCACTACACTAATGTGTAAATAATGTAGCTGCCTGCGGTAGTGATAGGATCAGGAAAACACCACCAACCTTCTACAGGTAGCTTTAACTGAACACTGTGCAGAGGTTGCACTACACTAACTTGTAGCTTTAGCTGAACACTGTTCAGAGGACGCACTACACTAACTTGTAGCTTTAGCTGAACACTGTGCAGAGGTTGCACTACACTAGCTTGTAGCTTTAGCTGAACACTGTGAGGAGGATGCACTACACTAACTTGTAGCTTTAGCTGAACACTGTTCAGAGGATGCATTAAACTAACTTGTAGCTTTAGCTGAACACTGTGAGGAGGACGCACTACACTAACTTTTAGCTTTAGCTGAACACTGTGAGGAGGACGCACTACACTAACTTGTAGCTTGTAGCTGAACACTGTGCAGAGGTCACACTACACTAACTTGGAGCTTTAGCTGGACACTGTGAGGAGGACGCACTACACTAACTTGTAGCTTTAGCTGAACACTGTGAGGAGGACGCACTACACTAACTTGTAGCTTTAGCTGAACACTGTGAGGAGGACGCACTACACTAACTTGTAGCTTTAGCTGAACACTGTGCACTACACTAACTTGTAGCTTTAGCTGAACACTGTTCAGAGGATGCACTACACTAACTTGTAGCTTTAGCTGAACACTGTTCAGAGGACGCACTACACTAACTTGTAGCTTTAGCTGAACACTGTTCAGAGGACGCACTACACTAACTTGTAGCTTTAGCTGAACACTGTGCAGAGGTCGCACTACACTAACTTGTAGCTTTAGCTGAACACTGTGAGGAGGACGCACTACACTAACTTTTAGCTTTAGCTGAACACTGTGAGGAGGACGCACTACACTAACTTGTAGCTTTAGCTGAACACCGTGCAGCAGTCGCACTACACTAACTTGTAGCTTTAGCTGAACACTGTTCAGAGGACGCACTACACTAACTTGTAGCTTTAGCTGAACACTGTTCAGAGGACGCACTACACTAACTTGTAGCTTTAGCTGAACACTGTGCAGAGGTCACACTAAACTAACTTGTAGCTTTAGCTGAACACTGTGAGGAGGACGCACTACACTAACTTGTAATTAGTCTAGCTGCCTGACTGTGGTACTAATAGGATCAGAAGAATACCAGCAATTTTCTTCAGATAGCTGTAAATACTGTAACAACACAAGCCTGCCTGTCAGTTGGAAGATAATAACAGGAACAGATCTAGCTAAACTGAATACAGTGTATATATATATATATATATATATATATATATATATATATATATATACAACACCTGGGATGCATATATACACAATACAATATACACAATACACTGTAAGTGCAGCTAACTGACTGACTGTCCGGCCTAATCTATCTAACCTAAATCAAATGACACTGTCTGTCTCTCTCTCTCTCTCTCTATCTATGAACGCCGGAACACACTACACAGGGCTGCCGTGCAGATGGCCTTATATAGTGTGGGGCGTGTACTAAACCCCCTGAGCCATAATTGGCCAAAGCCACCCTGGCTTTGGCCAATTACAGCTTTCTCTATAGACGGCGCTGTGATTGGCCAAGCATGCGGGTCATAATGAATGCTTGGCCAATCATCAGCAACAAATGCACTGTGATGCCGCAGTGAATTATGGGTTTGACTCGAACACAAAGCTCATCCCTAGTCCTGAATATTCAGAATGACAAGATAGGCATTCATTTGAAGGCATACGTCTTAAAAGTACTCCTTTTTCTTTTACTACCTTTGTCAACATTAATAAAATATAATCTCGGAAAGCCTAGAAAGCTGGTCCAAAGGCCATTACTGTATGCTGTATCCAATTAGAATCACCAGGGAAGGCTGTCTCAGAAGCAAGGGCAACATGACCAGATTTGGCATTATGGACTTTCATACTATTATTATTAGACTGTTGAGAACAAGCATCTTTATGTTTGCCTCATGGTTTTTTTTTTCTTCTTAATGTTTTTTTGGTGTTCTGTCTCTTATGATTTTTATTATTGACTTATTACATCCAGAACAAGCGATGACTACTGATACTGGGATTCAGAAATGTGGACTGTAGAGATTGAGAGTTTAAACGTTTTTTTTTTTCTCCCTCAAAGAGTTTTTTTGTTTGTTTCAGAAGGCAAAGCCAAAAGTTCAAAATATTAAAGGAGATTGCACATAAACCATTATTTTAGGTGTGGCCGAGTCTCATATTCTCAGCTGGCTACAAGGGGCCATCTGTCGCCTTATGAGTTTATGTGAAATCTCCATTAATAGCTGTAAAATATTGTAATTATGAATATATTTCATTTAGCTTGTATATATGGAGGGTGTGCAACATAGCTTCACAGAAGTGTCTGTTAGACCAGACAATTCGGTGCCTAGGCTTGTGTATTTAAACAATGGGACCCAAACCTCATTGTTCTACACATACTCACTTCAAAGGATCCCATGTTTGGATATGCAATGAAGGGAGGCCAACCCGCAATCAATACTTAACTTCACGGGAAAAGGTCAAGTTAATCTCCTGCTCGGAATAGTCACAAGGATTTCCAAAGTTGTGGACAGGCACAAGTCAGGAGATTGATAAAAAAAAATTCAAATGGCTTTATTAATGCCTGGATGTACAGTGAAGTCTATTAAGACGTGGATGATACAACACAGTCCCTCCTTGGATTAGGATGTTGCTCCAAACTGGATGAAAGAGCCAGGAGGAAGCTGGTAAGCAGTTACCAAAAGGCCTACAGCAACTCTGCAGCAGCTGCAGGAATTTATGACAAAGAGTGGTCATGTGCCAATATCACAAATTCTCCACAAATGTGGCTTGTATGGGAGGGTTGCAAGAAAAAAAGCCACTCCTCAAAGGCCGCATGCAGTCACGACTGGGCTTTGCCAAAAATGCAAATTGAAGATCCTGAGGCTACATGGAAAAAGGTGTTATAGTCAGAGACGTTCACAATTTCCTGCTGTGTGAATTGGATGCGATGAAACCCGCATCCAATTCGCACTAGTGTGAACCCAGCCTAAAGGCTGTAATTAAAGCAAAAGTTGGTTCAACAAAATACTGACTCAAGGGAATGATCCTTTTTCCAACTCAGTGATTTCATTTTTGTTTTTTTCTTTTTGTTTTTCTGATATGTTGGCGTTATATCTTTGGATGTTATAAGTTACAAGTAAATACAGCTGGCTAAAACAAAAACTGTGTGTCTTCATTTCAGTCTGCAAAGCAACAAAATGTGAACATTTTAAAAAGGGGGGATTCTCTTCTATACCCACTGTATGTAAAATGCATTTGCAATCATGTTGCCATGTGCAAGCAAAAACACTTTTTCCTTGCTTACGATTGGTGAAAATTCACTTTACAAAGAATACCACATTCACCAAGCTAAGGAAGAATTCCTTTGGAAAGTGAACAGACCACAACACATGAAAGTAATACAATTCTAGCAGTTACTTCAGAAACTGAAACACAACTTTCTGTAAAGGCCCCTTTCAGACGAGCGGTGCAATCAGGTCCCTCTTTAAGTTTTTCAGGCAGACCTGATCAGAAGGTTTATGCCAGTCTATGGGCAGGTAGATGTAAATGTGCCCACTTACATCTAGTTACAGCCACATTCATGCAGGTTTGTAAAAGAAAATCAAAACGTTAACCGTCAGCCACAATGTGTTGTGGTGCGCTGTAACATGTGCTTTACGTTACCTTGGAGCATTGGGGGTGCTATTCAAACCGAAATACACGGTTAACATCATTGCGGTAATGCGCAAAAGTGCAAACCCAGTCTGAAAGTATCGATTGATACACAAAATATCCAATATTCTGGGACAATACCTAAAGTTAGAACACGGTTTGTATGTATATGTACTTGTGATAGAGGTGCTAGGAATTGTCTTTGAGCTTTACAATTGGAAAACATTGAGAGAAATATTTGACAAAACTGCTCTATTATATGCTTGTATTAACTGACACAAAATAGCATGACAAACTCCAAATAAGGCAAGAATTTTACTAACTTTTTTCCAGCTTATTAAATTAGTACATAATTTTAAACACATTTAAAAGTTATGCTTATCAAAATATTAGTGGGAGTGATGGGCTATACAGAATATCCACATCACCGCAGATATGTACTGGGACTTCAGCAGCCAAACATTTTTAACACCAGTTATCACTTTTTTGCCTCATAGACAAATAAAAGCAAAAGCAATGCTGCTATATGATTTGGCACTTTTCTTCTGTATGGTTACATAGCTTAAAAAACAGATATAGATTAATAATTTACTCCTTTTAAATTACACCATTCAGGTGAATAGTGAAACCTATACAGGCTTATTTAATAATTCTAGTGCAGAGTGCAATGACTAGATAAAGTTACAATAACCTTCAGCAATCAGATTTCACTGTCATTAGAGAAGTAAAAGATTAAATTTGATTGGTTACAGAGGCTCATTGTACTTTACATGGTATAGTTAGTCACGTTCAACTGGACTTGTTCTGTAATGTTGAAAAGAACTTTCAACAACATAGAACAAGTTCAGGTGAATGCAACCAATTACTACTTGCCAAGTTCAAATGTCTTTATAAAAATTAGAAATCTAAAGTGACTAATGTTTTTGCTCGGCATACTCAATTACAATACAAATAATAAAGTATTTTCTAGTTCATCCATATAGACATTACTGCATATTGCATTACTCCTTGTTAAGGGTAGCGCCACCTCTATGGAACTTCAGTGCCTTCATTCATATACAAGACCCTTCCATGTTGTGCGAGAAATATGAAAATTGAAAAGGGAAAAGCATATGAGATGGAGGAAGGACAATTATGTGTGTGCAGGTAAGGTGAGATATGGGCAAGTGCAGGTTGGGGATGAGAAAACATAGGTACTTGGTGCAGCTTGTGTAGTACCAAAAGATCTGAAGCAAAAGTAAAGGGTTGCACTTAACTCGAAGTGCTCCTTCCAGTGTTCATGGGCCTTGCATCAGATATTCACAGTATAAAAAGTTATGTTTAATTGTGCTAAATGCCAAGTATCGAGTCCAAATGACTGTTCTTTGCTAATCTTACCACCTAGCATTGGTTGTGTACCCTATCCGAGATGACGGCTACCTTTTGCTTTTCAGCTTGGCCCCGGGCGCTTGCCTTAGACAAGACCAACAGTATGAATAAAAAAAATACATAGATAAATGACAGTAGATATGCCTATCTAGAAATGAATACACGTTAACAAAATGGTAAGCATGGATGGTTCACGAATAAAGCTTTCAGCTATGATATTACCCAATAGTTCACAATTGTGACAATTTTCTGAACAGAACACAACTGCATTCAGTAAAGTGACTAGGGTCAGTAAATGCTATGGCTATGTGCTTTGGTGAAATTGTGGCTTTGTGCAGACCTTGGTGGGAATGGTTCCGATGTATGAATGTTGTTGAGTTTTGTTCACACATATTCACTTGGATCTGTAAATATAATAGGAAAGTAGTCCTGGCTTATTAGAATGGAGACTTGTCTATAATATCGTAGTATAGACCTTGGCTGTCTCCAAAAATCTTATACAAGAGGAAGCAGTCTCTTCTATGGAGTTAGACCACCCGGTGAGGTTCTCCTCGATGTATGGCATCATGTCAGATGTTAGCTGGTTCAGGTATTTTACCTGAAAAAAAAAAGGAGTTCAATAACTATAGCAACAATACAGAAAGCAGCATTCTTAATAACACGTGAGCTTATGAAAATGTCTCATAGCAACAAATCAGCTACCAACGATCACCTCTGCAGTGCAGGATTGAAAATCAAATAAGGATTTGGATCAGTTCCTATAGGCAACAAGAAATGTCCTCATTAGCACACTTTTCATATAGAAGTGTAATTGGTGTTCTGCTCCTGCATTTGTATAAATACTTGTAATTTGTACATGTTATCTATGGGTCTAATGATTAGGCAATAACTTTACTTTTGATACTGAAGTAATACTGATATACATTTTGGGAGATAAACATGGCTTTCTTTTTAAAAAACACACTTGACATTCATCCTTTCCATGACTGTAAATCAGGAAGCCAGCACATTGCACCTCACTTCTCAGGAACTCCAGTGATGGAGGACAAGAGGACAAGGTCACCGATCTCTCTGCAATGATGAAAGGATCACTGGAAGTATTAAAAAATAAAAAAAAATATCTTTATTTGAATTCGATTTTGTCACAGGCAATATTGTCCAAAGATTAACATACATCTCCCTAGCCACAGGCTTTGACTGACCATGGACATTATACATTGGTCTAGGCTTGGTTACCTGCTGGTTCATTTCTTATACCGCCTACACATGGTCGGAATTTCGGTCCGCAAAAGACCGATCAGATTTTTTCATTGTAAAATGCGACTGTGTGTATGCTCCATCGGTCTTTTGCTGGCACAATTCCAGCCAGCGAAAGATTGAGAGCATGCTCTCAATTTTTCGGGCGGGAAAAGTTCCTATCTGAAAATGCGATCGTCTGTGGCAATTCCGACGCGCAAAATATCTACGCATGCTCGGAAACAATTTAACGCATGCTCGGAAGCACTGAACGTCATTTTTTCAGCTCGTCGTAGTGTTGTACGTCACTGCGTTCTTGACGGTCGTAATTTCAGCAAACTTTTGCGTGACTGTGTGCATGCAAGGCGAAAGCTTTGACAAAAATACCTGAAAGCGGATTGTAGGCGGGGACCAAGCGAGGTTGTAGGCACCCAAAAAGGGAGGAACGACACACAGAGGCCTGAGATGTTAAAGTAGTGTATTGTCAAGAATGTTCCAAACACTGTAAAAGTCTATGCAGAGGTTTCAACAGGCAGAACACTCACCAATAATTATGCAGTACTTGTGGAGAGCAATGCTCAAGGACTGACAGTAGCTGGCGCAGGAAGCGGCTGATAGGCAGTAGGCAACGAGGCACTGAAGTGGAAAGGTTCCACACAGCAACAACAGTCCTTATACTGTGCATCCTCCTCGGGAACCTTTCCCTACTCTAGGCACACACTCTCCCTAGCCAGCAGGTTCCTGTCCCTAACCCAACCACATGCAAAATGCACGCCAACTCCAGTGAGCCAGAGCTTTTTATAAACACTGTCCTCACTAAAGATGGGCCACAGAGGTCAATCAGACAGCTGTTCACCCGATGACATATATGGAGGCCTAAAAGGAATAAGTGTTCCTCCCGCTCTCCACTCCCCCTGCATGGTAGTTGCAGACAGTGCCACCTGTGTAGGGAGGTCAACTTACACCAGCCTACATGATTGGTTTCTATGCAGAGCTGCATCAGATTTTGCGTTCTCCAGTTGCAGAAAATTAAACCCTATGCCCCCACTCAAAAAATGTGATTTTGTATAGGGGACCATAGAGAAAAAGAGGACAATGTGAAGATTGTCATAGAAACAAAGAAGAGTGACAGCAGACATAATGGACCACTTGATTTTTTCTGTTGGTCTTCTATGTTTCTATGACTGTCCTTTCACCCCTGGCTACCCAAACCACAAAAACATTTGTGGAATCTAAGAGGGTCTCAACATTTTGAAGTTGCATCATGCAGGGGCCCCTTCTCTAGTCTTCCCTTCATTAACTGGAGGGAGGTGGTTCAACTGATGACATCTCAACCTAGCTAAAGTCACTTGACAGGAGCACAAGAATTTCTCTTTATTGGTAAAAAGGTTCTGCTTCTTTCAAAATGTATACTGTTGTAGTACAGTGCGATATGTCAAAAATTATACATGCAGACTTGTAAAAGATACTGAAAGTTTGTTATGCTTACAAGTAGTGCATATCCCGATGTGGTCGCAGACCAAGGTCAGATAGCAGCAAGTAAGCCTGGCTTGCGTGCACCTTTACCTGCATTTCAACTTTTATTGAGAGTATATCATTTTCTTCATGGGTAAAAACTTTCACCTGGAAAACAAAAAAAAAAAGTGAAAATTCCAGATGTGTTGACTTTACACTGAAACTAAAAACAAAACAAAATCAAAAGCCTCAAGTCTAGTCTTTTTATACCATATGACCCAGTGCAAGCAACCCAACACTGCGTTTGCGATCCTTTTGGGGTCTTAACTTTTTATTGACACCTGCAGCGGATCGCAAACAGTGCAATGCATATTCTTTCCCACGATGCATATGTGTGAACCTAGGTTAAGACTGCATTCACACTTGGGTTGAGCTTCTTTGGTTGTTGTGCAGGCTTTTTTTTCCTGAGAATTTGTAAAGGCATTTATGTGGGTATCTGAGGCTTGAGCATTTTATATTTGGATTATTTTTAGGCAATGGAAAGCTAGTTATCATGGGGAAAAATAACCCATGTGATAAGTGCATTTTCACACATGTTAACACAATTTTCAGGCATACCCACTGAAGTCTATTGGGGCTAAAAACTCTTGAAGCTTGTAGCTCAAAATAGGCTCATGTACTTTTTAGAGCTACAAGGTTCAAGTGACACTACACTCAGGTGTAAAAAGGCCACAACTGAAAACCATTGGGATTTTGGTTGTTGATCATTTTGGAGCTTCAAGCTACAAAACGCTCAGGTGTGAATGGGGCCTTATAATATGCTGTGTAAATCCAACATTCGCTCTAACTCATGACCAGACCTTGCGATGCACAACAAAAACCTCTTGACTGGTTGTAATCCAAACAGGAAATGATAATCTGGCAAACAGCAAACTCCTTTAGTGTAAATTTAAGGCCCTTTTCACACTGGGGCATCGGCGGTGGTAAAGCGCCGCTATTTTTAACGGCGCTTTACCGCCGTATTTGCAGGGGTATTCGGCCGCTAGCGGGTGGTTTTAATCCCTGCTAGTGGCCGAGAAGGGGTTAAAACCACCCGCAGAGCTCTGCTGCAGCAGCGCTTTGCCGACGGTATAGCCATGCTGCCCTTTAGATTTCAATGGGCAGGAGCGGTATACACACCGCTCCTTCACCGCTCCAAAGATGCTGCTAGCAGAATTTTTTTTACCGTCCCTCGAGGCTTTCACACTGAAGAGACAGGAGCGGCTCTTTCAGGGCGCTTTGCAGGCGCTATTTTTAGCGCTGTAGCGCCTGCAAAGCGCCCCGGTGTGAAAGGGGTCTAAGGGCTGGTTCACACAGCTGCATATCTCCCAACTGTCCCTGATTTTGAGGGACTGTCCCGATTTGGAACAAAGTCCCTCTTTCTCCCTTATTTGTAGTTGTATATAAAATGCTCTTTTTATCTTTCAAAAAGTGTTTCCCAGTGCTAAACCTTTCATCCAATTACTAAATTGCTGCATTTGTAAATTTCAAAAGCCATTATAAAGGGATAGTAGTGGTAAAAATAAAGCACTTGTGGGTTTAAGTGCGGTGCGAATCACATCCGATCTGACATCGCACCAGTGTGAACCGGCCCTTACTCCAGATACATATAACAATTTCCAACAATCTTAGAGGCACAGTTCAGCCTTGCATGGCATTAGTCATGGTGATGACTGCTTCCGACTATGTCCAATGTAAAAAAGTCCTGGGCAGTACTCTGACAACATCAATCATAAAGTTTATACTGAAACCAATGGTTTCTGTACAGTCCCCTCCCTTAGTCATGTCCCTCTGTTTTTCATCTGGATTGGGCTCAATTGTAGAGGTACCTCTATGATTAACCACTTGCTTACTGGGCACTTAAACCCCCCTCCTGCCCAGACCAATTTTCAGCTTTCAGAGCTGACGCACTTTTAATGACAATTGCACGGTCGTACCACACTGTACCCAAATGAATTTTTTATCATTTTTTTCCCCACAAATAGAGCTTTCTTTTGGTGATATTTAATCACAGCTGGGAATTTTATTTTTTGCTAAAAAAAAAACATGGAAAATTTTGAGAAAAAAAAAAAATCATGTTTCATAGTTTGTTATAAAATTTTGTAAACAGGTAATTTTTCTCCTTCATTGATATGCCCTGATGAGGCAGCACTGGTGGGCACTGATAGGCTGCACTGATGGGCACGGATAAGCACAGATAAGGCAGCATGGATGGGTGGCACAGATAGGTGGCACTGATGTGCAGCACTGTTGAGGCACTGATGGGTGGCACTGTGGGCGACACTGCTGCCTATTGGTGGGCGGCACTGGCAGGGGGCACAGGTGGGCACTGGTGATCTGGCAGCAGATCTCTGTGATCGGGACTGATGTCCCTCTCACCGCCACCGGTGATCGGCTTTTTTTTCCTCCTCACGCTGGCAGCGCGAAGAGAAAAAATAGCCGTTTGATAGGACCTCGTTGTCGGAAATTCCGACCGTGTGTAGGCTCCATCACACATTTTCCATCGGATTTTCCGACACGCAAAGTTTGAGAGCAGGATATAAAATTTTCCGACAACAAAATCCGTTCTCGGAAATTCCGATTGTGTGTATACAAATCCGACGCACAAAGTGCCACGCATGCTCAGAATAAATAAAGAGATAAAAGCTATTGGCCACTGCCCCATTTATAGTCCTGACGTACGTGTTTTACGTCACCGCGTTCAGAACGATCAGATTTTCCGACAGCTTTGTGTGACCGTGTGTATGCAAGACAAGTTTGAGCCAACATCCGTCGGAAAAAATCCTAGGATTTTGTTGTCGGAATGTCCGAACAAAGTCCGACCATGTGTACGGGGCATTAGTCATAAACATAGCCAGGAAGGTGTCATAGCCATGACTATGGCCGTGTAAGGGGTAAAAATGTCAGAATTATTACATATATTATATTATATATGTAATATATTACATATATTTGGAGCAATAGGTTGGATTGAAGGAGACGTGTGTCGGCTTATCATTTTCCGTTTAGTTGTAATAGTAATAACCGTAGCAAAAAAAACAGAAGTAGCAACTAGAAACAGAAGTAATAGTTACAGTAGTGACCACAAACGGTAATAGTACATTGTACCAACATACGGTTTTGTTCTCATTGCACAGCCTCCTCGAGTCTTTTATTCTACCATTAATTTACACCAGTCATCAGGTAAAAAACGTTAGATGCCATTGCTGACTTCTTTCTTCCCTGGCTAGGCGTCCCCCACCAGCTCTAAAACGTGGAGGCGCTGATCCAGAAAAAAAAATAGGATTTTTAAAACAGCTTACCTGTAAAATCCTTTTCTTGGAGTTCATCATAGGACACAGAGCCTTAAGTATTTACTTAGTGGGTTATAGCTACCTTCAGGTGTTGACACTAGCATACCCAATACAGGAAGTTGACTTCCCTTTACAACCCCTCCTCCTTCCAGGAGTCCTCAGTTTTTGTAGCCAAGCAATATAAGCAATATACTCTTACCCCCTATTTTCTTTATCGTAGGACACAGAGCCTTAAGTATTTACTTAGTGGGACGTCCCATAGCAATGCTACTTGAGGGGAGGGAGACACAACCCGTAGGGCACATCCAGACCTTGAGGACTTATACTGCTGCCTGCAGCACACTGCCCCCAAAGGGGATATCCTCATTCCTTCTTACATCCACTTGGTAAAATTTTGTGAATATATGGACCGAAGACCAAGTTGCGGCCTTGCAGATCTGAGCAAAGGAGGCCTGGTGACGCACTGCCCAAGAAGCACTAACCGATCTGGTAGGGTGCGCCTTAACTTGAATAGGGGGAATCTTACCCCTTAAATCATAAGTTTGAATTATAACTTGCCGAATCCACTTAGCAACAGTGGATTTCGACGCTGCCTATCCTTTTTTAGGACCCTCTGGCAGAATAAATAAGACATCAGTCTTATGAATCTGGGCAATTTTCTTTAAATAGATTTTCACTGCTCTCACTACATCAAGAAAATGTAGTGACTTTTCTTCCCTGGAACATGGTTTTGGGAAAAACGATGGCAGGACAATATCTTCATTCAGATGAAAGCCTGAAACCACTTTTGGCAAAAAGCCTGGACGAGGGCGTAACACCACTCTGTCCTCGTGAATAATCAAATATGGCTCTTTACAAGAAAGAGCAGTAAATTCTGAAACCATCCTTGCTGAGGATATAGCAACCAAAAATATCAGCTTCCTAGTCAGAAGGACTAAGGGAATATGCTGTAATGGTTCAAATGGTGGTTTTTGTAACACTGACAAAACTAAATTCAAGTCCCAAGGGGTTAAAGGTGCTTTAACTGGCGAATTGATCCGTATCACCCCTTGCATAAAACCCCAGACTAAAGAATGCATAGCAAGCGGTCTTTGAAATAAAACCAATAAGGCTGAGACTTGGCCCTTAATAGTACTTAGGGCCAACTTCTCTACATCTCTTCTCTACACCCAATTGTAGAAAGGCAAGAATTCTGCCTATATCTCCAAGGGTGCCCTTGGATTCTAACCAGGAAACGTAGGCTTTCCAATAATATACAGCTCTGGAAACTGGTTTCCTTGCATTGATTAAAGTTGAGATAACTGACCTGGAAAGCCCACGCTTCTTCAGAATGTGGGTTTCAATAGCCAAGCCATTAAATTTAGCGTTCGTAAAGTAGGATGGAATATCGGCCCCTGCGATAGCAGGTCTGGCCTTAGTGGGAGAGGCCAAGGACCCTCCACTGCCATCTTTGCGATCCTTGCGTACCATGACCTTCTGGGCCATGCTGGTGCTACCAGAATTACCGGCTTTCTTTCCAGCTTGATCCTGCAAAGAAGTCGAGGCAGCAACTGAATCAGGGGAAAAGCGTAGATCAGTGAAAACTGATCCCACGGAGTTACCAGTGCATCTGTTCCGTATGCGAGTGGATCCCTTGTTCTGGACACAAAGTTGACCAACTTCATGTTGAATCTGGACGCTAAAAGATCTATGTCCGGAGTCTCCCATCTTTGGCAAACAGCCCGAAACACTTTGGGGTGAAGAGACCATTCCCCTGGGAATAACTGCTGGCGACTTAGATAGTCCGCCTGCCAATTCTCTACTCCCGGAATGAAAACTGCCATTTTGGGATGGGACATTCCTTTCTGCCCAAGTTAGGATATGGTTCACCTCTCTCTGAGCTGAGACTCTTGGTGCCCCCTTGGTGATTGATATAGGCCACAGGCGTGGCATTGTCGGATTGAATCCGGACTGGACAATTCTTTAACCTGGAGGTCCAGGTTTTCAGAGCCAGATACACTGCCCGAATCTCTAGGATGTTGATGGGCAGGGCTCTTTCGAGTTTTGACCACTGTCCCTGGACAGTCGTCTCCTCTAGTACCACTCCCCAGTGTGAGAGGCTGGCATCTGTCGTTACTACTTTCCAGATTAATGGTATGAAGGATTTCCCTTTCAGCAAATTCTGGCTTCGTAACCACCAACTGAGGCTTTGAGACACTCTTGGGGACAGCCGCATTGGCAAGTCCAAAGCTTGGATCATCTTGTTCCAAGCAGAGAGGATTCTGTTTTGCAACAGTCTTGAATGGAACTGGGCATAGGGGACTGCTTCGAATGAAGCTACCATCTTTCCTAACAACCTCATGCAAAGGCGAATTGAAGGATTTGCTTTTGACCTGACCATCCGTACCAGCTCTTGTATGGAGCTGATCTTTGCTGGAGGCAAGAACACCCTTTTCTGGGCTGTATCTATGATCAGGCCTAAGTAATCCAGCCTTCTTACTGGTTTTAAGGAAGACTTCTGTAGGTTGAGTCTCCAACCAAGACTTTCCAGGTAACTGGTTGTAATGCGTATGCTTTGCCTCAAGCGAGTCACTGATTGGTCTATTAACAATAGATCGCCTTGGTACGCCAACACTGTTATGCCCTGTGCCCTCAACCTGGCTAGAGGTGGGGCCAGTATTTTTGTGAATACCCATGGTGCTGTGGCTAGCCCGAAGGGTAACGCCGCTAACTGAAAGTGCCGTTGTTCCACTTTGAATCGCGGAAACCTTTGGTGAGCGGGAAATATTTTGAGCGAATTTTTAGGAACCGATTTAGATTTTTTAGATCCAGAATGGGTCTGACATCTCCATTCAGTTTTGGTAGCGTTTGTTGAAGAACAATCAAAATGAATTCCTAAACAGTGATGTGCAATTCATTAAAGTACATAAAAGTGCAAAAAGTTCATAGCAATCCGTGAACCAAAAATGAGTGTGAAGATTGTCCCAATAATGTATTTATGATTAGAAGATTTGCCTTTACGGCCATCAGGAACTATATTGCATGAAGTCTTGGAACACACATTTTTTCACGTTTTATTGGGACAATCTTCACACTCATTTTTGGTTCACGGATTGCTATGAACTTTTTGCACTTTTATGTACTTTAATAAATTGCACATCTCTGTTTAGGAATTAATTTTGATTGTTTTTCTCATGTAATTTGCACATATTTATTTATTTTAGTGTATTGCACTGTATGATCCAAGATTTTGATTGTTATTTTCATGAAATTTGCACATATTTATTTAATTTAGTGTATTGCACTGTATGATTCAAGAATAAAAATACTTAAGGTTCTGTGTCCTATGCTGTACGATAAAGAAAGGATGCAGAGTAGGAATTTCAGAAAAAGTGACAAGTCTTTATCTGAATACATCTGCACCTGTGACTCCTGGTCCTGTAGTAAAAGTGGCTGTATGACAGCCTGGCAACTAGTATTTCCAAAAAGAGCGGTCTGCAGTGGCAGTTCCTTATTTCCTTCAGAACAGGTTTACTTTAATGTTGCCCTGTGCGCCAAGCCTATTTTATAGAGTGAGAATAATGTGGGAACGATACACATTCCAGAGGAGCTGTAACTGGGTAGCAAAGGAAGGATCTCACAGGTTGATGTAAAGGGTCCTAGCAATACCGCGTTTCTGCTGTTATTTTAGTTGCAATTAACTGTGCCGACTGAGCTCACAGCTGCAATCCAAAGTATAACTAAGGGCAGTTTTGGATAGAGTGGAGAGGGATTCAAACACCTGTCAGGTTTTATTGCTGTCTGTGTCCATTAAGGAGATCCCCCCCTCTCTATTTTTCCTGTTTACCATCATTAAAAGTAAAAGAAAATGCCAAATTTTGGGTTGTCTCCAGAAAAGTAATAGAGGGGACATTTTTCAATGGGGACACTAGTTCTGGTGACCTGGGGGTCCCCAAGAAATTTCCTTAATTTGCAGAGATTTCCTCTCACTTCCTGTTTGGTTATGGGAGAGGAAGCGAAGGAAAATCTCCACACTAGGACACAGATGGTGAAAAAAAAAAATCTGACAGGGGCTATAACCCTCCCTTGCTCTATCCAAAATGAAACGTTTTGCCTATAATTCTACTTTAAAACAAACAGCTGAACACACAGATTACCTGTTTTAGTGGCCAAAGAATGCAAGAAAAAGGGGGGAAAACATTTTTAAGCCCCCCTTGCCTCATGGGATTGCGGCAGCGGAGGTTTCAAGTCTCCCCTCAGAGCTAAATTTGCGGGAAGAGTTCCCATTGGCTCCCTGACCTCTGGAAATAGGTCTAGTTGTATCCAGGCAGTGACAGGTTTTTCTTAGTCTGCTATTGGTAACCTCCTCAGGTCTGGAAAAGTGTGGGAAGCATTCCCATTGGCCTTTGGCGGACTAGCTGGTCAGGTGACCTCTGTATCTGGGCAGCTAGGTTGTTTTTGTTATGATTATTATCAAATAAAATGAGGATTCAGAGCCCTAGAGGCTCAATCGCCTCAGTAGCAGCAGCTGTGGTGTTCAAGGATTTTATCTTTAGAGCAAACAGCGCTACTGAGGTGGAAGAAGACGACCCTCCTATAGCGCCTCATTGAAAGAGCTGGAGAAGAAAATGGAGAAGATTGTGTCCGCAGATGCCTTGACTTACCTGTGTCTGCAGGTCAAGATACACATACAGCTCCAGGATCCATCGGCAGCAGGACCGCCTCCACCGCGACCGTAACCTCAGACAAAATCACCTCAGCTGGCACTGTCTCCGCCATGGCTGGGGCTCCTGGTGGCCACGATGGAGCTTCCGAGGCTCTGGAAGGAGGAGAGTTCTGGAGCAAAGGGACAGCTTTGGAGACAGAGGATGTTTTGCAGGAGGTAGCGGTCTGGGTCAGAGGTCCGCCCAGCAAGTCGGTTCCCTTCTAACACGGGGGCCGGCGAAGAGGTGGCACTACAGAAACCAACGATACTCCCCCTCACCACCCCGCACTGTTTCTTCCCACACCGCCGGAGGTCCTGCTCGGCGTAAAGCTAACACGGCTGAAAGCGGGGTCAGGGAGTGCAACAAGAGAGGGAAGAGCCTGGCGAAGGGAGCGCTGCCTGTATCGATAGGGGCGTGGGAAGACGGCGGATCAAGATCAGGACATCTTGTCCCTCCGGTGGTCAGCATCCGAATAGACTTCCTATCCCAGTGGTCTGCTCATCTGGGGAACAACAGGCAAGTGCTGCATCTGCCATATCTGGCCAGGGCGAGTTTGCTCGTCAATTGTTAAATCTATTTTCCTTTGTCTTAGTTAGAACTGTCAGGGAATAAAATGCTGTCAGATGCTGTCACAGAAAAGTCCTTGCCTGATCCTGGTTTACTTGACACTGCTCCTGTGGCTGCAATTTCCTCTGGCTGTGAAGAAAAATGTAGCCTCAGTTTTTGCGCCATCTAGTGGACCTACTGCTAATTCCCAAGTTTTTTCTCAAACACATTCTCAGTCTTTCCCTACAGTGGAGTCTAATCCCTAACAAAAGGAAAAAGCAAGCGTTCCTGAAATTTGTAGGAAAGAAGCATTGCCTTGTACCTGGTCTCCTCTGGGTTTCCATGTATTCACTGGTATAAAAGAAAAAATTGGAGGGGGGAATTTCTGGATTTATTATCTTTACTCCCTTCTTCTAAAAAGAGTTTATTCAGAGGGCTGGTGGAAAAGATGATAAATCTAAAGAGGATAGAAGACGTCCAATCAATACAAAAAATTAATCATTGGTTACAAGCCTTTTTGAGATTTGCCAGGCATCCTGAGAAAAGTACGGGGCTTTTCCAGCATTTGGACATAGTCCTAGAGGCTTACAAAAACTTTGGGGGTACGGCTTGGTTCGTTCATGACGAATCATTTCATCAAAAATTGGCGGTTCACCCAAACTTGCAGTGGGGTGCTAAGGATATTGGCTTATGGCTAAACCTTTTTCTTCCCCAAAGGCATAAGTTTAGCAGACAAGCCGCCCCCCCAAACCAAGCATCACACGCAAATTATAGAAAAAAGGGTTTTTTTTTAATTTCAATGAAAACCACTGTAGATTGCCTGCCTCCTGTAAGTATAGACACAAATGTGCATTCTGTGCAGGTACTTATCCCATCTCCAAGTGTTTTAAGAAGTTGTCCTCAGCTAACCAGTCAGCATGTAAGGACCCCTTTTTTAAAGGTTGGGTCCCCAGTGAAACTGCACGTAATGGTCCCTTGGCTCAAGGAATATCCAGACACACTGATGGCACAGCTCCTGTTTAGAGGGTTTTTTTTATGGTTTTCAGTTACCAAGTTTTGAAGGTTCAGGTTGTCAAATACATGAAAATTTAAAATCACTCTGCGGTTTAGAATCTATAGTTGTAGAAAAAATAGCTAATGAAATTCATTTGGGTAGGGTTGCTGGCCCATTTAAAGATCCCCCATTTTTAAATTTTAGGATTTCCCCTCTGGGAATTGTGCCGAAGAAGGAACCGAACACTTATCCGCTCATTCACCATTTGTCCTTCCCTTCAGGGGACTTCCTTAATGACCAAATCCAGGGCCAGATTTCGTCAGTATCCTTTGCCTCATTTGAGGATCCTATGGTAATTTTGCAGGGCTTGGGGCCGGGAGCATTGCTAGTTAAGGCAGATGTGAAGGCTGCGTTCAGGTTACTGCCCATAAACCCTGCAGCATTTAATTCATTAGGTTTCTTTTTTCAACATAATTTTTATTTTGACAAATGCCTACCTATGGGCTGTTCTTTATCTTGTTTTTATTTTGAAACCTTTGCCTCTTTCCTCAAATGGGTAGTGGCTAGGGTAGTGGGTGTGCCCTCGCTGATCCATTATTTGGACGATTTCCTTTTCCTAGGCCCTCCCAATTCTAATACTTGCAACAATCTGCTGCTAACATTTTTTTCAGTCTGCGAGGTGTTTGGGGTCCCACTTGCAAAGGAAAAGACTTTTTTCCGTCTGTTTCTTTGGATTTCCTGGGTATCACAATAACTACGGTTAACATGGAATTTAGATTGCCCACACAGAAAATAAGCAGACTTACGATATGTATTATTTTGTTGATCAGAAAAAGGAAAGTTACTTTTAAGGAGGTTCAGTCGCTGCTGGGCCAATTGGCATTTACCACACGCATAATGCCTGTGGGGAGGATTTTTTCCCCAAGGCTTTATATGGCAATAGTCGGCTTTAAGTCTGCTTCAGCTCATATATGATTGTCACACGACATTCGGGAGGATTTATTAGTCTGGTTGAGGTTTTTGGAGTATTTTGATGGCAGGGCAGTTTGGCAAAGGGAATTTGTCACAGATGAACAATTTTGTCTGCAGACGGATTCTGCGGGGTCCCTTAGTTTTGCCGCAGTGTGGATGACACATTGGTATGTTGAGCTGTGGGATCCTACATGGAAGATCAAGGGCTATTTAAAGAACAGTGTGTAAATTGAGTTAATCCCTATACTGGTGGCAATAGAGATCTGGGGATCCCATTTTAAAAACAGGCGACTCCTCGTTCGCACAGACAATAAAAGTGGTATGTTTGCTTTAAATTGCTTATCATCAAAGTCTCCGCCAGTCATTGTTCTGCTGAGGCATTTAATTTTTAAATGTTTGAGTCTGAACATTTGGATTAAAGCACAATTTATCCCCGGCAGAACAAATGATTTGGCAGATGCTTTATCTTGTTTTCAAATGAAAAGATTCTTTTCCCTGTTGCCAAGCGCAGACCTGGTGGGGCTTGAATTGCCCGTAGTTTTTGTGGACGCTAATTTGAGGAAAGTGTTATTTAATGTACAACGTTCTATTGCCCCTTCCATCATGGTGGGATACCAGTCAGCTTGGTGGTTATGGTCTTTTTTAAAAGAACAAGGTACCTCAGTATCTGAAGGTTTAGCGTTATTCTTGAATAAACTTTTCAGTAAAAATTTCTCATGGTCACATGTGAATAAAATTGTCAGGAGTCTTTTCTCAAGTTAAAGAATCTTCCCTCACTTTTTAGTTTCTTCATGGTACAGCAAGCTTTGAAAGGATACAAAAAAAATCAAATAAAATCATAGATTCTCAAAAGCCAATATCCACAGAAGTGCTAGTCTGGCTTTGCGAGGTTGAAAATACAGTTTGCTGGTCAGAGTTTGAAATTTCATTATTTAAATCTGTTTTCTATATCTTTCTTTGCTGCTCTGAGAATTTCAGAATTAATCCCTCCAGCTAAGCATAGACAATGGGGATTACAATGGGGAGATGTTCTGATAAGTGGGGCTTCAGTTAGAATCCATATTAGACAATCAAAAACGGATCAAATAGGAAAAGGAGCTTGGTTGATGTTGCACGTGTGTAGCAATTCACCGATTTGCCCAGTGGCATTGTTAAAGGATTACGTTAGGCATAGGCATGTGGTTGATGGGCAGTTTTTTATTCACAGTGATGGCTCTCCTTTGAGCAAGTTTCAATTTCTACAGGTGTTTAAGAAGTGTAAACAATATTTGGGTCTGGACAATGCACGCCTCACTTCACGACAGTGGCGTAGCATGGGGGGTGCAGGGGGTGCCGTGGCCCCGGGCGTGACATTTAGGGGGGCGCCAGTATGTGTCACTGGTTGCCTCCTCCTAATTTCTAATTCTGTGTCCCTGGGCTCCGGCCGCCATGTTAAGTGGCCGGCGCCCTGTGATTGGGTGTATGGGGGTCATGTGAGGCGTTGGGCTGGCCTGTCCTCGATCACTCCTGAAGTCCCGCCTCCGCACATGACCCCCCATACGCCCAATCACAGGGCGCTGCATACTGAACATGGCAGCAAGCAAAGCGCAGGGGAGAGAAGAATGTGAGCCGCCGCTGTGTTCTCCTCCTCATCCGGATCGATGCAGCCAGGACAAGAAGGTGAGTGAGAGTCTTGTTACTGGGAGGGGGAGGGGGGCGAGAGAGACTTTAGGCAGGACAGTATAGTGTGTTATAGTATGGAGGTCAGTGTAGTGTAGTGGTCAGTATGGGGGGCAGTGTAGTGGACAGTGTAGTGTAGAATAGTGGACAGTGTAGTGGTCAGTATAGTGGTTAGTGCAGTATAGTATAGTGGTTAGCATAGTGGTCAGTATAGTATGATGGTTAGTGTAGTGGACAGTATAGTGGTCAGTATAGTGTAGTATAGTGTGGTGGTTAGTGTAGTGTAGTATGATGGTCAGTGTAGTATAGTGTGGTGGTCAGTGTAGTGTAGTGGTCAGTGTAGTATAGTATGGTGGTCAGTGTAGTGTAGTATGGTGGTCAGTATAGTGTAGCGGTCAGTGAAGTGTAGTATGGAGTTCAGTGTAGTGTAGTATAGTGGTTAGCATCTTGGTTAGTGTAGTGGACAGTATAGTGGTCAGTGTAGTGTAGTGGTCAGTGTAGTGTAGTATGGTGGTCAGTGTAGTGTAGTATAGTGGTTAGTATGGTGGTTAGTGTAGTGGACAGTATAGGGGTCAGTATAGTGTAGTGGACAGTGTAGTATAGTGTGGTGGTCAGTGTAGTGTAGTGGTCAGTGTAGTGTAGTATGGTGGTCAGTATAGTGTAGTGGTCAGTGTAGTATGGTGGTCAGTGTAGTGTAGTATGGTGGTCAGTGTAGTGTAGTATGGTGGTCAGTGTAGTATAGTATGGTGGTCAGTATAGTGTAGTATGGTGGACAGTGTAGTGTAGTGTTAGTGTAGTATAGTGGTCAGTATAGTGGTTAGTGTAGTATAGTATAGTGTAGTTTAGTATGGAGGTCAGTGTAGTGTAGTATAGTATAGTGGACAGTGTAGTGGTCAGTATAGTGGTTAGTGCAGTATAGTATAGTGGTTAGCATAGTGGTCAGTATAGTGTAGTTTAGTATGGAGGTCAGTGTAGTGTAGTATAGTGGTTAGTGTAGTGGACAGTATAGTGGTCAGTATAGTGTGGTGGTCAGTGTAGTATAGTATAGTGGTCAGTGTAGTGTAGTGGTCAGTGTAGTGTAGTATGGTGGTCAGTGTAGTGTAGTGGTCAGTGTAGTATGGTGGTCAGTGTAGTATGGTGGTCAGTGTAGTGTAGTGGTCAGTGTAGTGTAGTATGGTGGTCAGTATAGTGTAGTGGTCAGTGTAGTATAGTAGGGCTGAAACAACTAATCGATTAATCGACAACTAATCGATTATGAAATTAATCGATTACTATTTTCATAATCGATTAATCGGCCAGTAACATAATGGGGTTAAAAAAAACTAAAACGAGCCCTTTATAGTACAAAAAGAGCAAATAATCGCTACTATAGATGTTACTTTCACAGTTCTACAGTAAAAAATTAACCCCTTACAGTAGTGATTATCTGCTTTTTTTTTTTTTGTTTGTACTAAGGGCTAATTTTAGTTTTTTTAACCCCATTATGTTACTAAACGTCTTAGACCTGGTTCACATCTATGTGTTTTTTGGTGCTTTTTTGCAGCAGCAGTTCATTTACATGGTTTCTCATTAGACACGTTCACATCTATGCTTTTTTCAGCCGCTGCATATTTGGAAAGGGTAAAGGACTTTTTTTTTTTTTTTTTAACGCAAAAATGGTGCTTTTTTGGTTCAATATACTTCAATGGAGAAGCTGCAGAAAAGCATTTAATGTGTTTTTGCAGCAATTTGTGTTTTTTAATCTGCCTAACCACAAATTGGCCAAAAAAAATGCAAAAACGCAAATCGCAGCAAAATCATGTGCGCAAAAATCAAAATACACAGCAAAAAGCACTGCAGAAATAGATCAAAAGCAAACTTCCTAGGTGTGTAGTGAACATTATGCTGGCCACACCACAAGGATCAATTTTCAGACGAGAATATTCAGACAAAAAATCTTTGTACATTCGATGAATGAAAGAATGTTGTTTGAAATTTTTACTTGTTTTTAATGTTCTGTTTTTAAAATGAATTCAATTTCTGAATGAAAACCACAAACACTGTCTGAAAATTCCTTTGACCAAGAAGTTTTCTATTTCCAAATTTTCCCATCACTGTGGTTGAAAATGAACATCGATTTGACCCCAACGATTAGAAAATCGAAAGAGCGCTCTTAAAATGACATTTTTTTTTGAAGGAAGACATTTGATCTCTGAGACTGAAAATATTTATCAGATTCACCCTTTAATAGTATGTACAGTATATCTCTTCTCTAACAGTTTATACAGTATATCTCTTCTGTCTGTTATTCTCAGAGTGGATTTGTGATTTTGCTCCCCAACTATATAGTTGGTTATTTACATTTACCGCTGAGAAATTTAAGAATAAATTGCCTTGTTTTTAAACTTTACATATTAACTAAATTATACGCCACACTTTTTTTTTTTTTTTTTAAGGTTATTAACCGATTAATCGATTAATCGAAACAATAATCGGCCAACTAATCGATTATGAAAATAATCGTTAGTTGCAGCCCTATAGTATAGTATGGTGGTCAGTGTAGTGTAGTATGGTGGTCAGTATAGTGTAGTGGTCAGTGTAGTATAGTATGGTGGTCAGTGTAGTATAGTATGGTGGTCAGTGTAGTGTAGTATGGTGGTCAGTATAGTGTAGTGGTCAGTGTAGTATAGTATGGTGGTCAGTGTAGTGTAGTATGGTGGTCAGTATAGTGTAGTGGTCAGTGTAGTATAGTATGGTGGTCAGTGTAGTATAGTATGGTGGTCAGTGTAGTATGGTGGTCAGTATAGTGTAGTGGTCAGTGTAGTATAGTATGGTGGTCAGTGTAGTGTAGTATGGTGGTCAGTGTAGTGTAGCATGGTGGTCAGTGTAGTGTAGTGGTCAGTGTAGTGTAGTATGGTGGTCAGTATAGTGGACAGTGTAGTGTATTATAGTGGCCATGTAGTATGGTGGTCAGTATAGTGGTCAGTATAGTGGTTAGTGTAGTATAGTATACTGGTTAGTATAGTGGTCAGTATAGTGTAGTTTAGTATGGAGGTCAGTGTAGTATAGTGGACAGTGTAGTATAGTGGACAGTGTAGTATAGTGGACAGTGTAGTATGGTGGTCAGTATAGTGTAGTATAGTGGTCAGTGTAGTGTAGTATAGTGGACAGTGTAGTGTAGTGGTTAGTGTAGTGGACAGTGTAGTATAGTGGACAGTGTAGTATAGTGGTCAGTGTAGTATAGTGGTCAGTATAGTGTAGTATAGTGGACAGTGTAGTGTAGTATAGTGGACAGTGTAGTATAGTGGTCAGTGTAGTGTAGTATAGTGGACAGTGTAGTATAGTGGACAGTGTAGTATAGTGGTCAGTGTAGTATAGTGGTCACTATAGTGTAGTATAGTGGACAGTGTAGTGTAGTATAGTGGATAGTGTAGTATAGTGGTCAGTGTAATGTAGTATAGTGGACAGTGTAGTATAGTGGTCAGTGTAGTGTAGTATAGTGGACAGTGTAGTATAGTGGTCAGTGTAGTATAGTGGACAGTGTAGTTTAGTGGACAGTGTAGTATAGTGGTCAGTGTAGTGTAGTATAGTGGACAGTGTAGTGTAGTATAGTGGTCAGTGTAGTGTAGTATAGTGGTCAGTGTAGTATGGTGGTCAGTATAGTGGTCAGTGTAGTATAGTGGACAGTGTAGTATGGTGGTCAGTGTAGTGTAGTATAGTGGACAGTGTAGTATGGTGGTCAGTATAGTGGACAGTGTAGTGGTCAGTGTAGTGGTCAGTATAGTGTAGTATAGTGGACAGTGTAGTATGGTGGTCAGTATAGTGGACAGTGTAGTGGACAGTATAGTATAGTGGTCAGTGTAGTGGACAATGTAGTGTAGTGGTCAGTATAGGAATCAGGTAGGTCAGTACTATTGTATTTGAAGGGACTCAGGGATAGCTAAAAGTCCGCAGGTTATGGGGCGCAAATTACTTGCCTTGCCCCGGGTGCTGACAATCCACGCTACGCCACTGCTTCACGATTATTTAGAATAGGGGCAGCCACAGAAGCAGCTAGACTGGGTCTCAGCGAGGGGGTAATCAAGATTCTAGGGAGATGGAAATCGGATAGTATTCTGTTATATGTGTGTCCTAACTCTTTCATTTGAATACTTTCAGGTCCCCAGAAAATAGTCTGGATTATCGTCATTCATTCGTACACTGGGCCAGCAAAAGAGCGGATGAGAGAGTTTATTCTAAGAATTTGGGTTTAGCCCAGTAAGATTTCACATGGAAAACGTGGCATGGTTTGGTCAGAACTGTTTAGAGAGTTAGGCATTCTATATTTACAGTGGCCCGCTCCTGATGTTTTGATCTTGCATTCAGGAGGTAATGACATCGGTAAGGTAAAGACCCTTGACTTGATTTTTCAAATCAGGGATGACTTATTAAGATTACTTGTCATCCCCAGGGACGGTTGTGGCTTTTTCTGAAATTATCCCTAGATTGCGGTGATTACATTCAGAAAATTTATGCTCTTTGGAGAAAGAAAGAAAGAAAGAAAGAGGGTTAACAGGTCCATACAGAAGTTTTTAATGTCTATGGGGGGGGGGGTTCATTTAGGCACACAGAATTAGAAGGTGGGATTCCAGGCTTTTATAGACGGGATGGGGTACATTTAACGGATATAGGATTGGACATTCTCAATGTTGGTCTCAGTACTTGCATTGACAAGGCCGTGGTTTTAGGGTGTGGGTGACAGGTGGCTACCACCTGTCTTTTGGGGAGATTCCCCTTTATCTTGATTATACAGCTTGAGCCGTAGTGGCCGAGCTGTTTTTAACGTGTTATTAAAGTTTAACTTTTGAATATTTATTTGTTAAAGCCAATAATAAAGGCTGCGGCCAAAATATTTTCCAATAAAAAAGTTATGTGTTTTATTATGTTTAAAAAATCTGCTGACTGCTATACCATGCAAGGAAAAGGGGGGGAAGCAGTTTTAAGCCCCCCTTGCATGGGATTGCGGCAGCGGAGATTTCTAGTCTCCCCTCAGAGCTAAATTTGCGGGAAGAGTTCCCATTGGCTCCCTGACCTCTGGAAATAGGTCTAGTTGTATCCAGGCAGTGACATGGGGTTTTCTTAGACTACTATTGGTAACCTCCTCAGGTCTGGAAAAGTGTGGGAAGCATTCCCATTGGCCTTTGGCTGACTAGCTGGTCAGGTGACCTCTGTATCTGGGCAGCTAGGTTGTTTTTGTTATGATTATCATCAAATAAAAAGGGGGATTCAGAGCCCCAGAGGCTCAATCGCCTCAGTAGCAGCAGCTGTGGTGTTCCCTCCCGCCCTCCCTTTGTCGCAGGCTTTCCCTTTATTATGTGGCTAGTGTCACCCTTTTAAAGGGGGACAGTTTTTGCGAAATATAAAGTTAAACAAAGTTATATATGTTTACGTGGGGAGATTCCTCTTTATCTTGATTATTACAACTTGAGCCGTAGTGGCGGAGCTGTTTTTACGTGTTATTAAAGTTTAACTTTTGAATATTTATTTGTTAAAGCCAATAATAACGGCCACAGCCAAAATATTTTCAAATAAAAAAGGTAGTTGTGTTTTTTATTATGTTTAAAAAAATCTACTGACTGCTATCCCATTTATATTTCTGTCCATCATATTTTGAGATTTATAACCCTGTGCAGTGATATAACACTTACAGGTCTTCTCCCTCCCCCAGACTGTGACTGGACAGTGAAAAGGAGACACTCCTGTCACTCTGCTCTCTCCTCCTATCAGCAGTTCCTTGTTTGCACATGGGCACTGCAGCATGGCCAACTGTCTCCTTATATATCTGCCTGGAGTTCAGCTTTAACATTAGTCATGTGCTTGAAAAGAGGGAAAACCAGAAGACTAATCTCGCTATAAATTGTATAAAAATATATATATTTATATACAATTGGATGGTTAGCTGAACCATTTCTACATAGTATAGTTTCTAGTTTGCACACACAAATAAAGTGAATTTTGATGCACATCAGTTTGTTTTCTCAATTTAGAAACAGTATGAAGAACAAACACTAGAGGGCAGTGGTGCATTAAATAAAATTACACATTTTTCAGCCAAATCTTTTCAGACACCTATTATCTAGTTCTAGTAGAACACCCTAAATTAATTTAACAAACATAAAATGTCTCTAATTATATTTACAAGTAGGGGTAGTTTAGAAGGAACCTGGCATATTTGGATACCTAAAGAGTATATACTATTCCTTTAACTTTTCTTACTGTGAACGCCTGCTCCAGTAGTTTGTGTATGAATATGCCACAACTAATTACTTTCAGCCTTGTGATCATTTTCAGTGCTATAATAAAGCCCGTGCTATATACACTAGCCCTGATCATTTTTAACTGGCAAACTATTGATTTTATTAATGATTCAACAATTCCCTTATTGTGACCGGCCAGTCTTGATCCTGTTTGCTTACCAAAGTCTACATTTAACGCCCTATGAGATTTTAACTTTAAATCCTAATTTGCACATGTCACGGTTACCATCTGTCACCTCCACCTGCCACAGAGTCACTTTAGTGGTTACATGATCTGTGGCAAGTTGCCAACTATTTTTTTACTAAACTGATCTCCCTGGGTATTTACAAACAATGATACCAGTGATGGCTGCAGTTAAAGTGATTGTAAGGGTTTGTTTTCCTTTGTTTTTTTTAAACAACATATCATACTTACCTCCACTGTGCAGCTCATTCCAAACATCCTCTTCTTGGGTCCCCCACCGGTTCTCTCAGCTCCACCCCACATCAGATAACCTCTTTAGGAGAAGCTCTCTGAGAGGGTCCCGAGTCCAGCATTCGGCGTCCATAGCCGCTGAATGTATGACTTGGCCTCACCCCCCGGGGCCCGCGTCATTGGATTTGATTGACGGCAGTGGGAGCCAATGGCTGCGCTGCTATCAATCTACCCAAATAAAGAGCCAAGAACCCCGGGCAGCAGGGCCGTCTTACTGAGTGGGCACACCTGGGCACTGCCCAGTGTCCCGCATCAGAGCCAGACAAATAGAAATAGCAGTGGGGCAAGGGAGTCAGGCTTAGCGGGCACAGGCAGTCCGGCAGGCAGGGCTGCCATCAGGGGGGTACAGAGCCCATACACTAGTAAGGGCCCAAGCGTCTAGAAGGCAGGGATGGGAGAAGGCAGGGGCGGGTGCAAGACTGCTCTGTGACTGTGCTGCCTTTTGGAATGTGTGTGTTTTTATTGAGCTGACATTGGGTTCTTTGCTGCCCCCTCTGGTAAATTCTTGCATGTGCACCCCTCGTGTGTCCTACACAAGAGCTGGGAGTGGGACAAGGAACACCACCTAACAAGTAAGGGCTGCTCTACAAGTAAGGGGGGGGGGGGGGGTTGTGTATGTCTGTGTACATGTGTGTGTCTGGATACGTGTGCGTGTGTATATATATATATATATATATATATATATATACACATACACATACATATACACACATTATATATATATATATATATATATATATATATATATATATATATATATATATATATATATATATATATATATATTATAACACACACATATACATATGAGGGGGGCTGAGAGAGTACAGTTCTCAGGGATTTTTTTTTTATACCAAAGACATGTAGCAGAATACATTTTGGCCTACATGTATGAAGACATGTTTTAAATTTTCATAATTTGATATGTTTCATAGCAGAAAGTAGAAAATATTGTACTTTCATTTTTAGGAGTAGGCGCGTAAATTGGGCAGGCTTGTAGGGGCCCCATAGCATTACTTTGCCCAGGGGCCCATGATGCTATTAAGATGGCCTTGCCGGGCAGAGAGACAGTTCCAGGGCTTAGGTAAACTTTTGGGTCAATACTGAGCAAAGGGTCTGAATACTTAGGACCATGTGATATTTCAGTTTTTCTTTTTTAATAAATCTGCAAAAATGTCAACAAATCTGTGTTTTTCTGTCAATATGGGGTGCTGTGTGTACATTAATGAGGGAAAAAAATGAACTTAAATGATTTTAGCAAATGGCTGCAATATAACAAAGAGTGAAAAATTTAAGGGGGTCTGAATACTTTCCATCCCCACTGTATGTCAAAAGCTAAATATAATATAGAATTTGTACATGAGGAGTCCAGATGCATTAGAAGGAGATGAAAAGAGCGGTTGCCCAATGTTTCTATGCATGAAGATTCAGTCTATTTAAAATTTTTTGAAAGAGGTTTCCTGCAGCGGATGTGCATGCATGTATGCATATCAACAGGAATTGAGAGCACAGCACAAAAGATAGATACGGCGGACAGACAGTCTTTAGAAAATGTGCTACTTGTAGCTAACAATATTGACAGACTATTGCCAGGAGTGCACATAACATTTCATTGAGATAATGTCTTGCAACAATTTAAATTGCAGGGTATTGCCAACTCCAGAGATCAGGTTAAAGTTTTACTATTAACAGTTAACTTAGATACATGGTCTTTCCTACCAGACCATGTTAAAGAAGGAAGAGCAGATTACAATGAAACTGTAGATGAGTTGCTAACAGGGCTGGACTGGGACAAAAATTTGGCCCTGGACTTCATCCAGACCTGCCCACTTTACTCCAAACACCTGGTGTTGGTGCCTCAATCTTCTCGGCACCATGGTTGATATGGTGTCAGGATGATTGAAGCGCATTATTTCTACTATTACATTGTAATATAACATGAACTAGTTCAACTCACCATAATGCAGAATCAGTGGGACAACTCTGTACAGGCTAAGTTTATACTTGACTGTGTCGAATTCTCCCTCAAACACAATCATTTCTCCTTCTTTGGAGAACACTATTTGCAGATTAAGGGCACCGCAATGGGGCCAGGTTCGCCCCCAGCTATGCTAACATCTTCATGGGGTATTGGGAGGAATTGTTCATTTGGAACAACAACCCCTTTGGGGCGAACCTGGTCCTCTTTGCTAGATATATAGACGGTATCCTTATCATTTGGGATGGATCCGACCAGGAGCTAGGACAATTCCTTGAGCACTGTAGAAGCAATCTGTTTGGGATTGAGTTCACGCATGTCATCAGTAGTGACAATCTCGTATTCCTAGATCTGGAGCTCAGGAATGGTTTTGATGGGAAAATTATTTCCAAAACACATTTCAAACCCAGCAGTGGTAATTCTTTTCTACATACTGAGAGTAACCATCATCCTAGATGGATCAGGAACGTCCCGTATGGCCAGTTTTGTCGCCTTAAGCGCACTTGCACAACAAAAAGCGACTATCTGGAACAGAGTATTATCCTCCGTAACAAATTCATTGATAAAGGATACGACTCCACCCTTATTGATACGGCCTGCAATAAATATGTCCATCTATATGAGGAGCCCTTGGTACATGATTCACAGCCTACCCCTGCGAATGATGAGGACACTATACAGACTCGGTTCTCCACCCAATATACCAACAGAGCTTTCGAAATACAAAGTATTCTACGGAAGAACTGGAGTATCCTCAAACATGACCCTATTTTGAGTAAACACCTTCCTGATAGACCTAATATAGTCTATAGAAAACCTCGTGACCTAAGAAGCCTGATAGCCCCCAGCATGGTGAATAAACCTTTAAACAAGTCCATCAATGTCTGGTCGACTATTTTTGATCAGAAGGGCAGTTACAAGTGTAGCGTTAGGAACTGCGGTACCTGTCAATACATGTGGTACAGGAAGAAGTCTGTCACTGGCATAGATGGCAGGTCTCACCACCTGAAGCAATTCATCAAATGCGGTACTGACCATGTAGTTTATGGCATTATTTGTCCGTGTAGGCGCCTTTACGTTGGCCGCACCTCCCGTCCTATGAGAGTGCACATTGGCGAGCATAAATGCAACATTATTAACACATGGGTCAAATACCCTGTCCCTCGGCACTTTCAAGATGTCCACCATGGAGACCCCATGGGTATGAAAGTGTTCGGGATCGAATCTATCAGGGGTGATGTTGACAGAGGTAGAAGACACCAGAGACTCTGCAAACGCGAGGCCTATTGGATCTTCACCTTAGGCAGTATGGCCCCTGGGGGGGTTGAATGAGGATCCCGAGGTTCATAAAATTGTCTGACCGTGTAGATTTCGATGAGTATTCATCTGCCAAACCACCCTAAAACCCCAACCCCCCCCGCCCCAAAAATACCCCCCCCCTGTGTTTCTGCCTTTTCCCGGTTGTATACATTTACGCTGTCCCGCACACACGGGACAGCGTCAATGTACTTCCCAATCTATCTGTTGTAGCCGATTTCCTGTTTTGTTGATTATTAGTGGATCACTTATGGTCTTATACCAATATAGTGTTTTACTTGAGATATCGTTCATGATGTATATCTAGTGGTTAAGTATAGATATCATTTTGTTTGCACAGTTATTGTCACAACTATCGTTTGCACATAGCGACTGAAGATGCTACATTTACCATTTGTATTGTTATTATATAATACGTATAGTATAGCAGTCGCAATATGTTGTTGCATGCGCATACCTCACTCAGCGTGATCCTAATTCTTAATTTAATTTAATTTAATTTAATTCATTTTATTCACTATAGGCACCACCATTATTATGGGAGCTGATCAGTAGCCGAATAGTGGCATGTGAGTCTGCGGGCACCCATATACGCATAAGAGCTACATGTACAGTGCGCTAGTCGCGCTGATGGTTGGATGATTTATCATCTACTATAATATATATTTTTTATTATTTTTCATTATTATTTCTACTATTTTTATTACCAGATAACACACTTCTTATTATTACTATTATTATTATTATTATTAATGATTTCATCATCATTCCTCCTCCTACTACACAGTCTATTTTCTTCTAGTGGTATTTGTATTCTCATCTCCAGTCTTTTCAGCATTCTTTCATCTTTATACCTGCTGGTAGGGATGAGCTTCGTGTTTGAGTCGAACCCATGTTCGACTCGAACATCGGCTGTTCGGTTGTTCGCCGAATTGCGAACGATATGGGCCGTTCGCGCCAAATTCGTGTGGCGCGTCACGGCCCATAATTCACTGTGGCATCGCAGTGCATTGCTTGCTGATGATTGGCCAAGCATGCACTATGACCCGCATGCTTGGCCAATCACAGCGCCGCCTGAACAGAGAGCCGTAATTGGCCAAAGCCAAAGAGGCTTTGGCCAATTATGGCTCAGGGGATTTAGTACACGCCCCACACTATATAAGGCCGCCTGCACGGCGGCCCTGTGCAGTGTGTTCCGGTGTGCTTAGAGAGAGAGAGAGACAGTGTCATTTTATTTGAGTTAGCTAGATTAGACAGGACAGTCAGTCAGTTAGCTGCACTTAAAGTGTATTGTATATATATGCATCCCAGGTGTTGCATATATATATATATACACTGTATTCAGTTTAGCTAGATCCGTTCCTGTTATCTTCTAGACTATTTACATTTAGTGCAGTGCGTCCTGCTCACAGTGTTCAGCTAGATCCGTTCCTGTTATCTTCCTACTGACAGGCAGGCTTGTCTTGTTACAGTATATAAAGCTACCTGAAGAAAATTACTGGTGTTCTTTTGATCCTATTAGTACCACGGTCAGGCAGCTAGACTATTTACATTTAGTGCAGTGCGTCCTGCTCACAGTGTTCAGCTAGATCCGTTCCTGTTATCTTCCTACTAACAGGCAGGCTTGTCTTGTTACAGTATTTACAGCTACCTAAAGAAAATTACTGGTGTTCTTTTGATCCTATTAGTACCACGGTCAGGCAGCTAGACTATTTACATTTAGTACAGTGCGTCCTGCTCACAGTGTTCAGCTAGATCCGTTCCTGTTATCTTCCTACTGACAGGCAGGCTTGTCTTGTTACAGTATATAAAGCTACCTGAAGAAAATTACTGGTGTTCTTTTGATCCTATTAGTACCACGGTCAGGCAGCTAGACTATTTACATTTAGTGCAGTGCGTCCTGCTCACAGTGTTCAGCTAGATCCGTTCCTGTTATCTTCCTACTGACAGGCAGACTTGTATATTTAGTACAGTGCGTCCTGCTCACAGTGTTCAGCTAGATCCGTTCCTGTTATCTTCCTACTGACAGGCAGGCTTGTCTTGTTACAGTATATAAAGCTACCTGAAGAAAATTACTGGTGTTCTTTTGATCCTATTAGTACCACGGTCAGGCAGCTAGACTATTTACATTTAGTACAGTGCGTCCTGCTCACAGTGTTCAGCTAGATCCGTTCCTGTTATCTTCCTACTGACAGGCAGGCTTGTCTTGTTACAGCATATAAAGCTACCTGAAGAAAATTACTGGTGTTCTTTTGATCCTATTAGTACCACGGTCAGGCAGCTAGACTATTTACATTTAGTGCAGTGCGTCCTGCTCACAGTGTTCAGCTAGATCCGTTCCTGTTATCTTCCTACTGACAGGCAGGCTTGTCTTGTTACAGTATATAAAGCTACCTGAAGAAAATTACTGGTGTTCTTTTGATCCTATTAGTACCACGGTCAGGCAGCTAGACTATTTACATTTAGTGCAGTGCGTCCTGCTCACAGTGTTCAGCTAGATCCGTTCCTGTTATCTTCCTACTGACAGGCAGGCTTGTCTTGTTAAAGTATTTACAGCTACCTAAAGAAAATTACCGGTGTTCTTTTGATCCTATTAGTACCACGGTCAGGCAGCTAGACTATTTACAGTTAGTGCAGTGCGTCCTGCTCACAGTGTTCAGCTAAACCTACAAGTTAGTGGGGTGCGTCCACCTCACAGTGTTCAGCTAAAGCTACCTGTAGAAGGTTGGTGGTGTTCTCTTACTACAGGCAGGCAGTTGATTTTGCTAGCTGCAGTATATATATATATATATATATATATATATATATATATATATATATATATCCCAGCTTAGTGCAGCTACAGGCCATTAGTATGTCTGGAAGGCCAAGAAGGAGAGGCAGACAGTCACAAGCCAATAAGAGAGGGCAAGCAGGCTCTGTGTCTAGTGCTGGTCGTGGAGACGGTGCATCCTCATCAGCACGTGGCCATGGGACACGCTTGGCCTTTTTTTCAGCAGCTGGCCGTGTTGAGCCGCAACATGCGGAAGACTTGGTCGAGTGGATGACCAAGCCGTCCTCATCCTCCTCATCCTCTCTCACCCATGCCCAGGGTGCTTTGTCTGGCAAAGCAGCGGCCTCTTCCCTCGACTCAATGTCATCAGTGACTCCTTCCCTAGCTCCACCATGTCCTCCTGAGGAGTCCCTCGAACTGTTTGACCACAGTGTTGGGTACATGCTCCAGGAGGATGCCCAGCGTTTGGAAGGCTCTGATGATGATACTGAGCTCGATGAAGGCAGTAACATGAGCACGGACAGAGGGGGTGCCCAAGAAGGACAGCAATCTGGCAGTCATGCTCCCCCTGCTGCAGCATACTGCCAGGTTTGCTCCAGTGATGAGGAGGGAGGGGATGATGAGGTCACTGACTCAACGTGGGTGCCTGATAGGAGAGAGGAGGAGGAGGAGGAGGCGGCACATCACCAACGAGGCAGGATGCCCTCCAGGGGCCAGCCTAAGGGCAGCACATTGACTGCATCACATGTGCAGGGCGCTGCAGTCTCTGCGCGTTATTCAAAAAGTTCTTTGGTGTGGGCCTTTTTTGAGACGAGTGCATCAGATCGCACCGCTGCTATTTGCAACATATGTCTCAAGCGTATCTCACGTGGCCAAAACATCTCCCGCTTGGGTACCACATGCTTGACCAGACATATGTTGACCTGCCATGCAGTTCGTTGGCAAGCGCATCTAAAAGACCCACACCAAAGAACAAAGAGGACCTCTCCTTGCTCCTCATCAGCTGAGATTTCCAACCCCACTAGACCTTCAGTCCTCTCTGAGACCTGCACTGAAAGGAATGAAGGTGTAGAATTAGGTGTGTCACAGCCAAGTACTTGTGGGCATCTGCTTTTGGTACATCAACGTCAGATTGTACCAGGCAAATTACCCTGCCCCAGCTGCTGCACCGCCGAAAGAAGTTTGCTCCCAGCCATCCACATGCCCAGCGGTTGAATGCTAGCTTGGCAAAATTGCTAGCACTTCAACTGCTGCCTTTTCAGTTGGTAGACTCTGCCCCCTTCCGTGAGTTTGTGGAATGTGCGGTTCCTCAGTGGCAGGTACCCAAACGCCACTTTTTCTCACGGAAGGCGATTCCGGCTCTCTACCGGCATGTGGAAGGCAATGTCCATGCCTCGCTGGACAGGGCGGTCAGCGGTAAGGTGCATATTACCGCTGACTCATGGTCCAGCAGGCATGGACAGGGACGTTACCTAAGTTTCACGGCGCATTGGGTGACTCTGCTGGCAGCTGGGAAGGATGCAGGACAAGGTGCAGTAGTGTTGGAGGTTGTTCCACCACCACGCCTCCAAAATGCTAATGATTGTGACACACCTCTCTCCTCCACCCCCTCCTCTTCTTCTTCCTCCATGGCCTCTTCCTCGGAACCAGCGGTGCTCCGTAGTCGTTCAAGGGGCTACGCAAGTACGCAGACCAAAAGATGCCATGCGGTGCTTGAGCTGGTGTGCTTGGGGGACAGGAGCCACACTGGGGCAGAGGTTCTGTCAGCTCTGCAGGGGCAGGTTCAGAGGTGGTTGACGCCACGCCAACTTAAGGCAGGAATGGTGGTTTGCGACATGGGCACCAACCTCCTCTCTGCCCTCCGACAGGGACAAATGACCCATGTGCCCTGTTTGGCTCACGTCCTTAACTTGGTGGTGCAGCGGTTCTTGGGCAGGTACCCGGGCTTACAGGATGTCCTGAGGCAGGCCAGGAAAGTCTGTGTGCATTTCCGCCGGTCATATATTGCCAGTGCTCGGCAGACGGACCTCCAAAAGGAGTTTAACCTGCCCAAGAACCGCCTAATCTGTGACATGCCCACCAGGTGGAACTCAACATTGGCCATGCTGCAGCGGCTGCACATGCAGCAGAGGGCCATCAATGAGTACCTGTGCGACTATGGCACCAGGACAGGGTCAGGGGAGCTTGTTTTTTTTTCCCCACGCCAGTGGGCCATGATCAGGGATGCATGCACTGTCCTGTCACCATTTGAGGAGGCCACGAGGATGGTGAGCAGTGACAGTGCATGCATCAGTGACACTGTCCCCCTTGTCCACCTGTTGGAGCACACGCTGCGTGGAATAATGGACAGGGCACTTGAGGCAGAACAGAGGCAGGAAGAGGAGGACTTCCTTAGCTCTCAAGGCCCCCTTTATCCAGACAGTGTTCCTGCGTGCCCGCCGATCACACAGGAAGAGGACGAGGAGGAGGAAGAGGAGGAAGATTGTGTCAGTATGGAGGTGGAGCCTGGCACTCAGCATCAGCAGCAGTCTTTAAGGGATCAGTCCCAAGAAACACATGGACTTGTACGTGGCTGGGAGGAGGTGGCTGCGGACCATGTCGTCCTTAGTGACCCAGAGGACTCCTGACCGAATGCTTTAGCAAACCTACGCTGCATGGCCTCCCTGATCCTGCAAAGCCTGCGTAAGGATCCTCGTATTCGTGGTATCAAGGAGAAGGACCAATACTGGCTGGCAACCCTCCTTGATCCACGTTACAAGGGTAAGGTTGCGGACCTTATCTTGCCATCGCAGAGGGAGTAGAGGATGAAACATCTTCGGGAGGCCTTGCAGAAAGGTCTGTGCAACGCGTTCCCAGAGACTGGGAGGTTACAAACTCCTGTTTCTGGACAACGTGTTGCTGAGGCTTCGGTCAGTCAAAGAAGGAGCGGTGGAGAAGGTGGCCGTCTGACTGATGCGTTCAGACAATTTTTTGGTCCGCAGCCCCAAGGTATGATCGGTTCCAGCAACCATCGCCAGCGTCTGTTTTACATGGTGCAGGAATACCTAGGGGCAAGATCTGACTTGGACACCTTTTCCACCGAAAATCCTCTGGGTTACTGGGTCTTGAGGATAGATCACTGGCCAGAGCTTGCACAGTATGCAATTGAGCTACTGGCCTGTCCTGCATCCAGCGTTCTTTCGGAACGCACATTCAGTGCTGCTGGAAGCGTGGTAACCGATCACAGGGTGCGTCTGTCCACCGACTCGGTCGATCGACTGACCTTCATAAAAATGAATCAGTCTTGGATCACCACCAGCTACCAAGCACCTGATGCTGATGTAACCGAATAATTTTTTTTGAAATCTCAGATCCCTTCAAAGACTGCCTATGCTGATGCTGAGTGACTATCCCTGAGTAATTATCCTCTTCCTCCTCAATCATCACGCTGATAGCTTGTAAGAACATTTTTGGTTCTGGGCGCCACCACCAGTGCCTAAGGCACAATTTTTCAGCCCCTGTTTAACAGGGGCGTGTAATTACAATTTTTGATGTAATACTTTGCAGCAGGGCTCGTTCCTGCATTCCAACTAGAGTGTCTGTGAGGGGTTGCAGTGTTGTGGCACCAGCACCAGTGCCCAAGGCCCAATTTTTCTGCTCCTGTCTAACAGGGGCGTGTAATTACAATTTTTGATGCAATACTTTGCAGCAGGGCTCGTTCCTGCATTCCAACTAGAGTGTCTGTGAGGGGTTGCAGTGTTGTGGCACCAGCACCAGTGCCCAAGGCCCAATTTTTCTGCTCCTGTCTAACAGGGGCGTGTAATTACAATTTTTGATGCAATACTTTGCAGCAGGGCTCGTTCCTGTATTCCAACTAGAGTGTCTGTGAGGGGTTGCAGTGTTGTGGCACCAGCACCAGTGCCCAAGGCCCAATTTTTCTGCTCCTGTCTAACAGGGGCGTGTAATTACAATTTTTGATGCAATACTTTGCAGCAGGGCTCGTTCCTGCATTCCAACTAGAGTGTCTGTAAGGGGTTGCAGTGTTGTGGCACCAGCACCAGTGCCCAAGGCCCAATTTTTCTGCTCCTGTCTAACAGGGGCGTGTAATTACAATTTTAGATGCAATACTTTGCAGCAGGGCTCGTTCCTGCATTCCAACTAGAGTGTCTGTGAGGGGTTGCAGTGTTGTGGCACCAGCACCAGTGCCCAAGGCCCAATTTTTCTGCTCCTGTCTAACAGGGGCGTGTAATTACAATTTTTGATGCAATACTTTGCAGCAGGGCTCGTTCCTGCGTTCCAACTAGAGTGTCTGTGAGGGGTTGCAGTGTTGTGGCACCAGCACCAGTGCCTAAGGCCCAATTTTTCTGCCCCTGTCTAACAGGGGCGTGTAATTACAATTTTTGATGCAATACTTTGCAGCAGGGCTCGTTCCTGCGTTCCAACTAGAGTGTCTGTGAGGGGTTGCAGTGTTGTGGCACCAGCACCAGTGCCTAAGGCCCAATTTTTCTGCCCCTGTCTAACAGGGGCGTGTAATTACAATTTTTGATGCAATACTTTGCAGCAGGGCTCGTTCCTGCGTTCCAACTAGAGTGTCTGTAAGGGGTTGCAGTGTTGTGGCACCAGCGCCAGTGCCTAAGGCCTAATTTTTCAGCTCCTGTTCAACAGGGGCATGTAATTACAATTCTTGATCTAATATTTCACAGCAGGGCCCTGTGAGGGCTTACAGTGTTGTGGCCACAGCAACACCTAAGGCCCAAATTTCTGCTGAGTATATAGGGCAGGACCCTACTTTCAAACATCTAACTTACAAACGACTCCTACTTGCAAACGGAAGGAGACAACAGGAAGTGAGATGAAATCTACCCCTAGGAAGGGAAATTCTCTCCTGTAAGAGTTAATATGGGAAAAAATATTCTCCTTTCCACTGATGCTTTCCAATCCTTGTTCCACTAAAAAACCCAAATTTTCAAAAAACATTTTTCATTGGGACAAAAAGTGAGGTGAAATCTTCTGAAGAGGAGGAAAGACAGCAAAACAAATGTCACAGGGGTGATAACCCTTCCCTATGTTTTCCAAAAAGCTTAAAAAAGATTTTTTGGCTGGAGCTAAACCCGTTAAAAATGTACCCGTTCAAAATTACAAACAGATTCTACTTAACAACAAACCTACAGTCCCTGTCTTGTTTGCACCGCCTATATACTGCTGTTCAGAGTATATAGGGCCTGGTGGCCCCACACCTTTCCTTATTTTAATTTGGGTGCGGGGTTCCCCTTAATATCCATACAAGACCCAAAGGGCCTGGTAATGGACTGGGGGGTACCCATGCCGTTTGTCTCACTGATTTTCATCCATATTGCCATGACCCGACATTACATTAAACCCGCAAGCAGTTTTAAATGAGATTTTTTCCTTTATAAAAATGACATTTTGTGCAGGGACTGTTCTAAACACGGGAAACACGCGTCACTTTACAGGCATACTATAGACACCCCCCTGGTACGATATTTAAAGGAATATTTTACTTTTTTTTTTTTTACTTTAAGCATCATTAAAATCACTGCTCCCGAAAAAACTGCCGTTTTTAAAAGTTTTTTTTGCATTGATACATGTCCCCTGGGATAGGACCCGGGTCCCCAAAACCTTTTTAGGACAGTACCATGCAAATTAGCCTTTAAAATGAGCACTTTTGATTTCGAACGTTCGAGTCCCATAGACGTCAATGGGGTTCTAACGTTCGTGCAAACTTTCGGTCCGTTCGCAGGTTCTGGTGCGAACCGAACCGGGGGGTGTTCAGCTCATCCCTACCTGCTGGCTGTGTATTGTGGCAATGTATTGTCTAGATGTAGCCTGGCTCATGGTCTGTGTGACAGCTGGTCGTTCTGCTAGACACCAGGATGTTTCTGGTGGGCGGAGGTCTCTTCACATGTTGGCCCCGCCCCTAGCTGCACGTCACTAGGCTTTCTCACGCCGCCCGCACGGCCAATGTGCTGTGCTTCCTGCGGAGGGGGAGATGTCTGCCCCGCCTCCCTCCTCCAGCGTGACACGCACACTCCACCTTCTCTTCCTGTAGCTTGGAACGCAAGCACATCGGTGTGCGTTCCTCTCTGATCGCAGAAACGCTGCATGTACCGGCCCGTGGTGCAGCTGTTGTGAAGGCTCTTTACAGGCACTGACCCCCACAATACCAAGTGTAAGTACATGCACACGTCTATTCACTGTGTACATCCTGAGATGTGGAGTATGATGTTTTGAAGTGTGACTCCCACCCATTACGATGTGCATTGTTTACTGTCATTTTTATTTGGCAGTACGACTGGTTATGTTTACTGTGATGTATATCTGCTATGTCTAGATACCACATGTTGCCCTTCAGTCCGTATGCACAGTACACTGCTGTTTACTTCCTATTTCATTTATCAATTGGTTATTTACTAGCTGCTTTTTTGTGTGTATATATGTGTGTGTGTGTATGCATGCACATGTACATATGGTGTGTGCATACGTCTGCATATGCACTTATGCGTATAGGGTATGCCTGATCAGAGGACTTAGGAGGGAGGGATTTCTTAAGGGGGAGGAGCCCCGCACCCCACCCCTGTCTTATTGGCTTGCAGGCATTTATAAGTGAGGTTCGCTGAGTGAGGTTGCACTGCATAGCTCTGAGGAAGAGGGGACATTCCCCTCGAAACACGTTAGCGGATTGCAGCGTCTGTGCATTCCTCCACGACCCCTGGAAGGTTCCGCTCATTCCAAGTCGCAGACTGTATACCGGTGCGATTTTATGTTGTGCCTCCTCCACCAATCGCCTGTGAGTTATTTCCTTTACTATTTTTTATCAAATAAATGTTTTAAAAGTTAATGCACTAGGCTGGTGTGCTTTTGTCTTCTTTTTATTTCGAGAATCAGTGGGAGCCCTGAGTGTGTCACCTGCCACGTCACTTGCCACATCGCCTGCCACCAGATGCAATGTGTCACTTGCCACGGCACTTGTCAGCAGAGGCAGCTTGTCACTTGCCATGTCACCTGTCACCAGATGCCGCATGTCACTTGCCACGTTACCTGCCACCAGATGCAGAACGTCACTTGCCACGTCAATTGTCAGCAGAGGCAGCTTGTTACTTGCCACGTTGCCTGCCACCAGGTGCCGCATGTCACTTGCCACCATCGCCTGCCACCAGATGCAGCATGTCACTTGCCACGTCGCCTGCCACCAGATGCCGCATGTCGCTTGCCACATTACATGCCCCCAGATGCAAAACGTCACTTGCCACGTCACTTGTCAGCAAAGGCAGCTTGTCACTTGCCACGTCGCCTGCCACCAAATGCTGCATGTCACTTGCCATGTTGCCTGCCACCAGGTGCCACATGTCACTTGCCACCATCGCCTGCCACCAGATGCAGCGTGTCACTTGCCACGTCACCTGCCACCAGATGCCGCATGTCACTTGCCACCTTACCTGCCACCAGATGCAAAACGTCACTTGCCACGTCACTGGTCAGCAGAGGCAGCTTGTCACTTGCCACGTCGCCTGCCACCAGATGCCGCATGTCACTTGCCACGTTACCTGCCACCAGATGCAGAACGTCACTTGCCACGTCACTTGTCAGCAGAAGCAGCTTGTTACTTGCCACGTTGCCTGCCACCAGGTGCCGCATGTCACTTGCCACCATCACCTGCCACCAGATGCAGCATGTTACTTGCCACGTCGCCTGTCACCAGATGCCGCATGTCACTTGCCACATTACCTGCCACCAGATGCAAAATGTCACTTGCCACGTCACTTGTCAGCAAAGGCAGCTTGTCACTTGCCACGTCGCCTGCCACCAGATGCTGCATGTCACTTGCCATGTTGCCTGCCACCAGGTGCCGCATGTCACTTGCCACCATCGCCTGCCACCAGATGCAGCGTGTTACTTGCCACGTCACCTGCCACCAGATGCCACATGTCACTTGCCAAGTTACCTGCCACCAGATGCAAAACGTCACTTGCCATGTCACTAGTCAGCAGAGGCAGCTTGTCACTTGCCACATCGCCTGCCACCAGATGCTGCATGTCACTTACCACATTGCCTGCCACCAGTTCCGCATGTCACTTGCCCTCCATAGCCTGCCACCAGATGCAGTGGGTCACTTGCCACGTCGCCTGCCACCAGATGCTGCATGTCACTTGCCACGTTACCTGCTACCAGATGCAAAACATCACTTGCCACATCACTTGTCAGCAGAGGCAGCTTGTCACTTGCCACGTCGCCTGCCACCAGGTGCCGCATGTCAATTGCCACCATCGCCAGCCACCAGATGCCGCATATCACTTGCCCCATCACCTGTCACCTGCCAAGTCACTTGTCACCAGATGCAGTGCTACTACAGGACTTGATGGGCACCTCCAACCCAGCTCTGTACCCCCCCAACACACAACCTGACAGGGGAGGATAGAGAGATACACAGCACCAAATGTAGCATTAAAACAACTTGTATTCCACTTAAAGAATGTTACTGACAAAGTTAGTAGGGTGAAAGGCATTGAGACACTGTGCAAGAGTCCAGGCTTGTCATCGATCTGAATTAGGAGCCGCCACCGGGAACCGATCGGGCCAGTAGATGCAGAGCATCGGTGTGGAACGCATGATGGGGCGGACGTGATCTCATCATCCGGAAATGATGCAAGATGTAGGAGGTGACGCATCCTTCAGGCCATCATTCCTCCGCCATCAGGAAGTAGTAGTACACACCGATGTGCTCTGCATCTACTGGCCCGATCGGTTCCCGGTGGGGCTCCTAATTCAAATTGATGACAAGCCTGGACTCTTGCACAGTGTTTCAATGCCTTTCACCCTACTAACGTTGTCAGTAACATTCTTTAAGTGGAATAAAAGTTGTTTTAATGCTACATTTGGCGCTGTGTATCTCTCTCTCCTCCCCTGTCTCTGAGACTGGCCCACTGAGCCATCGGCCCACCGGGAATCTCCCGGTAGTCCCGATGGCCAGTCCATCCCTGATTGCTAAACATATTATATCCCTTTGACCTAGGCTTAATAGCAGCGTCTAGAACAAAAACAGGAAAATAATGAAGAATCCATTTCTTTATGCAAACAGGCTATTCTCAGCTTACTATGTATGCAAATGGAGAAATGGACATAGAAAGGACCCAGAGAACAAAATCCTACTAATATCCAATGCCCATCCAAAATTTAAAATCAAATGTGGATTTTTTATAAATCCTCTTAAAGATTCATATCAATGCATAATGGACTGTATGCACAAATATTTTCATGTAGTCAGAAGGTTTAATTCTGTGAAATCAAAGATATATCTCCAGAGTACAAACAATACCTGTTTAGCAGGTCACACTACAGGAGAATTGGCCACCTTTTCAAACAAAAAGAGGCACCATTACAATGCCTCCAAAGATAAGGTCTATAGGCCTGGCCTTGCAGTTACTAGTCAGAGGCAAATAAACTCATGCCTCCCTTTGAATGTAAATTCCATGGAAAGCGATCTCAGATTACAGCATAGGAGATCAGTTCTGAAAGAACTTAAGTTAATTACCACAATTACCTCTTGAAAATGAGATTGAACTACAGAAGTTGCATATCCATAATTGGGAAAATACCAAATAATGGAAACATCACAATATGTTCTTAAGGTAAAATATGAAGCATGCCATGCAGATGTGGTACAGGGTAGGAAAGAACTGAAAGAAATAAACCAATCTTTTGATCAAATTGTTAAGGTCCCACAAAAAATCGTCTGTTCCATTCAAACAGAAAATACAGGTGGGAGGCCCAACCTATCTATATTATCTGCTAGGACTTCCCCTTATTGGAAACAGGGCCGTCTTAAAGGCAGGGCAAAAGGGGCAGCTGTCCTGGGCCCTGTCATTGTTGTGGGGCCCAAAGCAGCTGCCTCATACTTGCCAACTATCCCAGTTTAAATTCCCTTTTCCCTTGAAGTTTTAGTCCCTTGCTGTGTCCTGATATGTCAGTGTGAAGTGCTGCTACTAATACTGCCCAGCTCTGCCCTATTGTTGTGTACAGATGACTCACCTGCAGACCCTGTGTTTACATGTAAATAACTGTAATTCATATGTAAATAGAAGCAGCAATTATATGTAAATCGCTGCATCCGGCAGCATAGATATGTAAATAAAGGCGGCATTCATATTTATATCTTGCCCTCTGCAGTGAGGAGATGATGTGCTGTAACCTCTAGCAACCAATCAGTGAGCAGTATTACTGTACAGTAATCTCTAGCAACCAATCAACAAGCAGAAATCATGTGGTGTAACATCTAGCAACTAATCAGTGAGCCGTAATGTGTGCTGTAACCTCTAGCAACCAGTCAGTAAGTGGTAATGATACACTGTAACCTCTGGCAACCAATAGCAATCGCTGCCTGATCTGATACACTAAACTGATTTTAAGTCTAGCTGCTATTTATTGTATGTCTCAGAGCAGGTGGAGAGCAAAATTGTATGGGGGGGTGGCCAAGAAAACGTTTGCCCAGGGTCCAATCAGTATTAAATACGGCCCTGACTGGGAACAAAACTTAAATATAAGCAATGTAGAAGCAGCGAAAGAAATACCAGATCTAATGTGTCATTCAAATGTCTATGATCTGAGTAATTTATTTTCACCAGATCCAAGATACCATACAACATGGTCCCCCTGGCTCTACTTTAAGGTCTCAACTGATTATGATCACCTAATGAATGGGTAACTATGCTTCTTGCTCTTTTTTAGGCTCACACACAAATCACAACGAGCAGGGAGAGAACCCTACCAACTCGCAGGTAATCCTTTCTAAGTTCTCCTTTCCTTATTTCTATCCTTTCCTTCCTAACCTATTAGAGCAGTCTATCTTTGGGAAATCAAAGCTCAATGACCAGATATGTTTCACTTCATATAAACTAATTTGGTCTCAGACTTTTAGTTGGATGGAGTAAGCCAGTCCCTCAGCAAGAATTTATCTGCTGAATACCTCCAGGTAATGAGGGACATTAATATAATATGTAGACCAAATGTTATATATCTTTTTGTCAGACAACACGCTTCTCGACTGTTCATCTGATATTACTTACCTATGTACCTTTATTAATGTTAAAACAATGCTTTGATTGTTAATCCGAATTTGCACTCAATAAACCTTTTGATGAAAAAAAAAAAACGTATCCCTTATAATAATTATTGTATATGATGACATCAAACGTTTTCAAAACCTTGGTCTTACCACAGTGATCAGTAAGAAATAAACTTGTGCCACGTTCAACACAACATGTGATATCTGATTGTACAATCTACCAACAGTTATATAGTGCATTGACTTACCTGATTTAATACACATTAAATGGATTGTAGGCAGGTTCTTACCTTATGTAATTTTTGGTAAATTATAAAAGAGTTTGTACAACCAAATCTAGCCAATAATTAAACTGTTATAATCAAAAAGAAATGTCATATTGCAGTATATGATTCTTGGTTTAATACATGTATAATAACTATAATAACTAATAATAATAATAATAATAATCATAACTTAATGTATTTATTTATTGTTACATAGCCCAGATGACAGTTGGCAGATGGACAAGTGGAATGAGTGCAGATCATGAAGACATTCCTGTTATCCCTAAAGCCAAAAAGTTCACACAAAGACTCCCAAAATAGTCAAGTTCTGACAGTTCATCCGTTTGGAGAAAAACAAAACCTTATACCCAACTGGACTGTTTAGTGAAACATGGGAATTTGTATATCATAAGACAATGATTAGGTGGCTGTAGGGTCTATTCACACTTGTTTGTCTAACAATCCAATGATAATGACCAATGATAATGCAGCCAGGTGTTTATACTAAAAACAGGCCCCTTTCACATGGGGCGGACTCCGGCTGGGATCCGCTTGCTCAGCAAGGAATCTGTTCGCTGATCCACCGCAGGCGGATGACGGGTCTGTGTCCACTCCACTTATGCAGAACAGACACAGCCTGCTCTCTATGGGCAGTCGAATGTATATGGACCTACTATCCATTTACACCCGACTGCCATCCAACCCGGCCAGATTGAGGGGTATGGATTCTCCTTCGGTTAGTTTTTGCTGGATCCGAGGTAGCTGGGTGTAAACGGACACAAGTCTGTTTTACATCTGGCTATCAATAGAGGAGAATATTAGGGGTCCTATTGGGTCCGTCTGAAAAACCCAACCGGACCACCCGTGTAAAGGGGTCTAATTAACGAAAGGAATAGCGCATGTTTATTTAAAGTATAACTAAAGGCAAAACTTTTATTTTTGCTTGAAGTGGAGAGGGATTGGAACACCTGTTAGTTTTAATTGCTGTCTGTGCCACCTGCTAAGGAGATTCACCCTCTCTATTTGTCCTGTTTACCATTATCATTGAAAATGAAAGTAAAAGAAAATCCCAAATTTTGGGTTGTCCCCAGTAAAGTAATAAAGGGGAAATCTTCCTATGGGCACATTAGTTCTGTTGACCTGGGGGTCCCCAAGGAATTCCCTTAATTTACAGGGATTTCATCACACTCCCTGTTTGGCTATGGGACAGGAAGTGAAGGAAAATCTCTGCAATGAGACACAGATGGTGAAAAAAAAAATCTAACACAGGTTGAAAAAAAAAAGGTTTGCCTATAGTTCTACTTTACCCATCTAGTTATGCATGCAAACTGGTGTTGTACCCGTAAGCAACAGTAGGAAAGTAATTGAGTAGGTGGTACCTGATGGCTAACTGAATATGGTTTACGGTGCAAGCTTTCCCAAGCACTCAGTTTCCTTCTTTACTATGAAACTATGCCTGAAAACTGTTTCTACGCATAGTGATGCAGTTGGATTACATGTATAAAAGACCTAAACTAAAGACTTTCCTGAGGGATGGGAACGGCAGAAATTCCCTGCAGAAGATACCGTGCTCTTGTTGTCATTACCATACAACATACTCTACTTTAAGGCTGCTTTCACACCGAGGCGCTTTACAGGTGCTATAGTGCTAAAAATAGCGCCTGCAAAGAGCTTGTAAAGAGCCTCTCCTTTCACTCCAGTGTGAAAGCCCGAGTACTTTCACACTGGAGTGGTGCGCTGGCAGGACGCTAAAAAAAAGTCCTGCAAGAAGCATCTTTGAGGCGCTGTAGGAGCAGTGTGTATACACCGCTCCTACAGCGCCCCTGCCCATTGGAATCAATGGGCAGGGGCCCAGGGGTGACAACCAAATCTTCTCAAAATAATGGGTAAAGTGCAAGTGCAATGAGAAAAACAGTGTGCAAAAAATGAAGTGAACTAATAATAACTGGCAAATAAATGTCCAAACAAACAGTTCAAAATTGCATGAAGGTACACTTCCAGAAAGCAGCCCAATGAGATCTTCTTAAAGAAGGTGCAAAAGTGTGGGTGCAATAAATAATGTGACGACCAGTGTCTAATAGAGTATATCCAATCTTGTTCCGGAGTGCAGCAACAGTTTCCCCAGCCTCTCACCTGAAGTTGCGGCCCCCAAGTGGGCCGAATCGAGCGTTATACCAACTAGTGATAGACTTAAATCCTGGGGATCAACTTCCAATGGTTGTCACACCCCCTGACACAGGTACACCAGCCACAACCGACCATCTCCCGTCCTCCAAAGTTGTCCTCAGATGTCCTCAGATGGATGATAAAGAAAGCAGAAATTACTCCATAGTGTAGTATTCAGAAGTTTATTTAAAAATAAAAGTAGCGACATACATAAAAGAATACTGCGTTCCACAGTGAAGGAGAGGCTTCCGGGTTCGGCCGTACCCGGAAGCAGCGGCACCTGACTCCTCCTGACACGTTGCGTCACACCACACGTGACTTTATCAAAGGGTAAAGGAGTCAGGTGTCAGGTAGCCGATATAAATAGCAGCGGCCGTTGCCGTAACGGCAGCGGATAATTAAACCAGTTTAAAATATATATACATAAAAAACAAGGACATCTTAAAAAAGCACAAAATGGTATAAAATCATCGAAATATTATTAAAAAGTAATAAACACGGACTCTAACACTCTTCATTGAAGGATTTAAAACAGAAAAAAACACCATAACACAACCATTAGTAAACCTAACTAACAGGCTCCATCTAGTGGTGAATAACTTAGGTATCCTCTGAAGGGAATAAAAGGCATGTTACGAACGCCATCTAATGGCAAGTCAGAAGAAGTAACTTACCACTTTACTAATGATATTAAATGGACGTAAAAATAGTAACAAAGGGGGAGTAATTAAAATATGTGCAATGCTGACAAAAGGAAATATTTGAACCAGTGGACGTAAGTATCCTCTCAAAAGGATTGAAAGGGCAAATCCCAAATGTCATCTAGTAGTAAATGAAGAGAAGATACATTTTGGCCTATACAGCTCACTATTAACATAAAATGAGTAGAAATACATGGGTATCAAGGGAAATTTAAATATCACCACATTTCTGCCTCACTGGTGACACCTAGTGGGAAATTAACATAAAGAAAACAATTCAGATACACTGGGAACACTCACACCTCCACTAGTGGTATCTAGTGGACGTATAAAATGGTAGCACCCAGGGAAATGATTAAAAATATGCGCAATACTGACGGAAAGAACTAATCAAACTGATATCAGATCCATATACTATAAGCAAGAGATTCAAGAGATACAATGGATAATACGAAATATCTTTCACCAAAAGGAACAAAAATAACCACAACTAAAAATAATCAATATGTATTAAAAATTAGAGATAAAACAATTAAGGTCAAACTCTATGTTGTGTCCTAGTGGCGATAAAGTGTGTAATTCATAGATCCATCTTGACTCGGCTTGACTGATCTTGATAACTTTATTGTCTCCCCTCCAATGTGGTTTGTATTTCTCTATTCCACATATTTTAAGGGACGAGGGATCGCTGTTATGATATTTTGCATAATGTCTTGATAAGCTATGCTTATCAAAACTCTTTTTGATGTTTTGCACATGTTCCCTCAGTCTCTTCCAAAGTGCTCTCTTGGTCCTACCAATATATTGGATTTGGCAGGGGCACTCTAATAAATAAACAACCCCTTCACTTCGACAAGATATAAAATCTTCTATTGGATAATTCTGTAACATCACAGTGGAAGTAAAAGTCGATTTCTTTTTTTTGTTTTCTTTTGTATGTCGACATGCATAGCAGTTTTTGCATGGATAGTATCCCTTCCCTTCAAAGAAAGAGAACTTTTTCTTATTGGGGGGATCCAAGACATTTTTAGCTAAACGGTCCCTCAAAGTGGGGGTTCTTCTGTACACAAATTTGGGTTTTGATGAGAGAATGGTGCCCAGATGTCCATCTGTTCTAATAATGTCCCAGTTCTTTTTAAAAACTCTCTCAATTTGTTTGTGCTGAACATTAAAATCCATGATGATGGGTATATTATCTTGATGAGCTATATTTTTATTTATTAATTTGTCTCTATCGAGTAATGCAACGTCATCTATTTTTTCTTCAATTAATTCAGCCTGATATCCCTTTTGTACAAATCTCTCTCCAATCATTTTTGCTTGTTCAAAAAACGCTTCTTTTGTGGTGCAGTTCCGCCTTAATCTGATCAGCTGACCCTTAGGTATATTGTCTAGCCATACAGAGTGGTGACAACTATCCAGGGGTAAGTAACTGTTCCTGTCAACGGTCTGAAATAAGTCTGGGTAATCAATTTACTTCATTCTTTTTTTATTTCTAAATCTAGAAAATTTATTTTCTCATCACTTTTTTCCCAAGTGAGTTTTATATTTTTATTGTTGGTATTGAGATTAAAACAAAAATCCATAAGGCTCTCTCTGTTCCCACTCCAAATTAAAATAATATCATCTATGTATCTCTTGTCTAAAATCAGCTGATTTGGTGTATTCTTGTAAAGTGCTTCCTCTTCCCATTCTGACATATAAAGATTGGCAACGCTGGGCGCATACTTAGCGCCCATTGCGATTCCACACATTTGTTTATAATAGTTGTTATTATGCCAGAAATAATTGGAGTCTAGACTGTATCCCAAACAGTCTAGAAGGAATCTCCTGTTTGCATTTCAAACTGCTTAGGCTTCTAAGGGCCCATTTGGTCGTTTGTATAGTCTCATCATGGTTTTTAATTGTATAAAGGGATGTAACATCGCCTGTTGCCAAATATATAGGTCCATCTATCAGAGTAATGTCATTTAGGAGTTGAATGAGGTGTTTTGTATCTCTCAGATACGATCTCGTCTCTTTTACCACTGGTTGTAAAAACCAATCAATGTATTCCCCGATTCGTGCACCCACTGAGTTGATCCCATTTACTATGGGTCTACCCGGGGGTTTAAACTTATCCTTATGGATCTTGGGTAACGTATAGATCACATGTACTCTACATGTTTTAGGCTGTAGGAATGTAATTTATTTTTTATTTAGTAGGCCCTTTTCAGATCCCTTCTGTATAACTTTAGCCAATTCTTTTTTATATCTCATCGTGGGGTTACTTGGTAAAATTTGATAGGTTTCAATATCATTTAGTTGGCGATTCAGTTCTTCGTTGTAGTCAGCTTTTGATTGAATGACGATAGCCCCTGCCTTATCAGCTTGTCTTATCACAATATCTTTTCTTGCTTCCAATTTCTTAATGCCACTCTTTATAATTCCTGGGTCGAACACTTTTTTTATTTTTAAATCTTGTAAGTCATTCAGAATCATTTTCTTAAATACATCAACATGTCCGTCCGTTCTAACTGGTGGATTGAAAAGTGATTTGTTCCGAAGGTCACTGAATAAAATGCCTTTATTATCTGGTAAGGTTCTTCCTCTTCCTTCTCCCGGATTGCTGAGCATATATTTTTTAATATTAAGACTTCTAATAAATTTATTAATATCTACATAAGTACTGAATTTATTGAGATTCTTTTTTGGGGCAAATTTTAAACCTTTATCCAGCACTTTTATTTCTTCATGTGTTAATTCTACCCCACTGATATTAATAATTCCTTCTCCTATCACTCCCTTTTTCTTTTGTTTTTTGATTCCTGCTCGACATCCTCTTTTCGTTTTTTCAATTCCTTCTTTCTGGAGATCCTCTCGGGGTATTCCTTTGGCATTCCCCCCTGTTTTGATCCCTCTGCCCTTCTTGTTTCTTCTCTTCCCTTCTTTTTGTTCTTCTGTCTGGACTGGGATCCGGAGTGTATCTGTTGTACCTCCGTGGACGATCTTCTCGATAATGGCGTCTCGGGGAATCTCGATGGTGTGATTCTAAAAAACGATATGGTGTTCTTTCCTGTTCAAATCTACCTTGTGGATGTTTGGGGTACCAGGGTGATCTAATCCCCTCATCATATTTTTGTAGCTGTTCAAATCTGTTTTGTATCGGAACAGCATAATGATTGTTCCGCGAGGGGGAACCTCCTCTTCTATCATCATATTGAAAGTATCTGTCATCTCTGATTGGTCTTTTATCTCTTCTTGTTCTATCTGGATAGTAGTTATTTCTTTCTCCGTTACCCTCATAATCCCTCCAAACAGGAGGGGATTTTCTATCACGGGGGGACTGGTGATAGGGTCTCGCATACTGATTGTTATTTTGTGCATTGTTCTTCCAGAAGGGTTTCTTCCAATTGTTACCTTTCGACCTCTGTTTTTGATTAGGGGTATTGTATACATTATGATTCCCCTGTATCCTATTCATGGGCAGTATTCCTTCAATTTTTCTTTCGCTGACATTATCATTCATCCTCACTTCCTTTACAGGAGAACTATTATTGGAATTGATGACCGTCGTTTCAATTTTATTCTGCCATTTGAAGACCAGATCGTCATCAATGTCTTTTATATCTCTCTGGTATTTTTTTCTCTTTCTTGCAGCGACTTCTTTATCTTTTTGTTCCATATCTCGATTTAATTGTTTAGACAGCGCTAAAGTCGCTACTTTTATTTTTAAATAAACTTCTGAATACTACACTATGGAGCCATTTCTGCTTTCTTTATCATCCATCCGAGGACATCTGAGGACAACTTTGGAGGACGGGAGAGTGTCGGTTGTGGCTGGTGTACCTGTGTCCCCCGGGGGCTGTGACAACCATTGGAAGTTGATCCCCAGGATTTAAGTCTATCACTAGCTGGTATAACGCTCGATTCGGCCCACTTGGGTGCTGCAACTCCTGGTGAGAGGCTGGGGAAACTGTTGCTGCACTCCGGAACAAGTTCGGATATACTCTATTAGACACTGGTCATCACATTATTTATTGCACCCGCACTTTTGCACCTTCTTTAAGAAGATCTCATTGGGCTGCTATCGGGAAGTGTACCTTCATGCAATTTTGAACTGTTTGTTTGGACATTTATTTGCCAGTTATTATCAGTTCACTTAATTTTTTGCACACTGTTTTTTTCATTGCACTTGCACTTTACCCATTATTTTGAGAAGATTTGGTTGTCACCACTAGGAGTCGCACTGCTTGTATTTGTGGACTGCATTGTGTTATTCATACATTTTTCGGTTACTTTATCCTATTTATTAGTTCACATATATTGTTTTAATTTTATTTTTAGTGATGTTTATTATGGCCCTTATTTGTATGCACATTGCACTTTAAGGATTGTATTTATTCCATTGCCTTTTTGCACGTCATCACTTATTAATGTATATTTTTGATCACTGTGCCAGCAATTGTGTTCACCTTATTATTTATAGTGTTTACATTAATATCCAGCTATTATTCACGTTTAGGATTACCAGTTACTGCCCTTTAGGTGGGTTAGCGCCACATATATTTATTTAGATTTTACTTTACCGTCGACGCCCCCAAAGCCCCAGTGTGAAAGTAGCCTTACTCCTGCACCAACAACTGATGCAGCTACATTGCCATTATATAACAAGTGCCTTGTCTCTTTAGAACTCTGGTATTTTATTTGCTACTGGAATAAACCTCATGGGTCTTTTATTTGCTTTAACTTTCTTGTAATTATGAAAATGACCATGAAAGAAATCTGAGAAGATGAAATTACTTTGCTGCCTAGCAGCATTGGGGTCGTTGGTTTGAATCCCAACCACGATACACTGCGTGTATTTCCTCTGGGTACTCCAGTTTCCTCCTACAAAGCAAAGACATGCTTTTAGATTAGTTGGCTCCTGTCCAAATTGACCCTAGTATGGTAGTACCCCTACCATTTCACAAAAAAACTGTCAAAAATGTTAAAAATGACAAGAGACAGTTTTTGACAATTCCTTTATTTAAAGTCTTCTTTTTTCCATCTTCTATCTTCTTTCTTCTATCCTCCTTCGGTTTCTTCCTCCATCTTCTTCTTCCTCAGATCCTCTGCTTCTTTCTCCGGTGTTCTCGTCCGGCATCTCCCTCCGCGGCATCTTCTTCTCTTCATCTTCTTATCTTCATCTTCTTGTCTTCATCTTCTTGTCTTCATCTTCTTTTCGGGCCGCTCCACATCCATGATTGGATGGGAGGCTCCCGCTGTGTGACGCTTCTCGTCTTCTGACTGTTCTTAAATAGCGGAGGGCGGGGCCACCTGGTGACCCTGCCTCCCTTTGACGCACTGGGACTTGACGGGGACTTCCCTGTGGCATTCCCCGTGACTTCAGAGGGGTGGGTGAAGCTCATCCCTAGTGGCAGCACAGACATGTGAACAGACTCTTGGGTGTTGATCATTTTACAGAGAGTGATCAGCAGTGATTTGGTGATCATTTCCACATGTACATGGTGATCTCACCAGTGAAGAATGAACTAGGAAGCACTCCGGGTTCAGAGCTGTCAATCTTTGGCCAGGAAAGAATCTAATTGAGCAATCTATGCTTGATTGGTTTTAACAGCGTGCATGAGTGACAATAGCCATTTAATAGACCCCTGATATCTCCTTGAAGAGAACCTGTCACCTGTACCATGATATCGCATAGGTGGCTTATCATGCCCCTTGTCATAGCAATAAAGTTAAGTAAAAAAAAAAAAAGAAAAGTTTTTAAAGAGTTAAAGTTTAATAAGGTAAAAAAAAAAGAATATTTTGTAACACACACGCCAATTTGAACGCAATTGTGTGTATCGGGTGTGTAGCATACAAAAGCAGCAATTTGCGCCACTTACTGGGTACTGCCACACATGCCAGAGTGTGATTAGTATTTCTAGGGCCATATTTTACCGTTCTCTCTAAACTGAAGAGCTGTAAAGACTTTTAAAGAATCACCTATGGACAATTTTAGGTACTGTAGCCTTTTGCTATTTCACGACCACGCACAATTTTAGGCTTTGATGTATTTGGTATATATTTACTCGGCACAACTTTATCTTTTATATTTACCAAAACGATATATTGTGTGCACTAAGATATTAATTTATTAATAAACAGCTTAAATATGTGACATAAAAAATGTAACTGCCACCATCCTATGTTAAGCCCCATACACACGATAGGACTTTGTACAAACTTTCCCTTGGATTTTTGTACAAAGGGAGTTGGCCAGAAGTTTGTCTTGCATACAGACGGCAGGACTTTTCCAGCGAACTTTCACCAAATCACGTGGTTTTTCAGCTCTTTACCACCACCCTTTGGTCAACTTCTGTATTGTTGTCTGATATTGTGTCAATCTCGCCACTTTTATTGGCGTGATTTACACCTTGCGAGCCGGGTTCACACTGGTGCGGAGATCCGACTTAAGGGGGTGTGGTCATATGATGACATAACCACGCCCCCTATGACCTCACAGTCCCAGCATGCCCCTGGACTGTGATGTCATAGGGGGGCGGGGTCACCGCCTATATAACTCATAGCAGAGCGCACAGACAGCATTACAGCCGGAGAGAGCGTCGTGTCAACAACTCTGGAAGAGAAGAGGGAAGAAGACGATCCAGATGTCCGGGCTCCTCCGCTAGCAAAAGAGCGGCAAAAGAGCAGAAGATAGCGGAGGAGCCCGCCAGAAGGAAGAAGGCATCGGAGAAGAACCAGAGAGCGCGGAGACGACACCGGAGAGAGGGAGAAGACGCCGGAGAGACCCCCGAAGTCAGAAGAAGACCCCCGAAGTTGGAAGAAGACCCCGGAGCTGCCTAATAAATTCATTTTAAAACCTGTGTAGTGTGTTTTATATATTGACACTTTTTTCCCTAGGTGAATGGGTAGGGGTACCATGTACCCCATACTCATTCACAAAGGGTGGGGGGCCGGGATCTGGGGGCCCCCTTATTAAAGGGGGCTCCCGGATTCCGATAAGCCCCCCACCCACAGACCCCGCTAACCAATGGCCAGGGTTGTCGGGAAGAGGCCCTTGTCCTCATCAGTATGGGGACAAGGTGCTTTGGGGTGGGGGGGCCGCAGGGCGCCCCCCTCCCCTAAAGCACCCACCCCCCCATGTTGAGGGCATGCGGCCTGGTACGGCTCAGGAGGGGGGGCTGCTCGCTCGTCCCCACCCCCTTTCCTGACCGGCCGGGCTGCGTGCTCGGATAAGGGTCTGGTATGGTTTTTGGGGGGACCCCCACACCGTTTTTTTCAGCGTAGGGGGTTCCCCTTAAAATCCATACCAGACCTAAGGGCCTGGTATTCCCCCAGAGGGGAATTCCCTCTCGTGGTCATCGCAGTAGGAAAACGTGTTTTTCCTATTGCAGCCAGCACGAGATGTACAGTACCCTGTCGCCGAGAACCAGTGCGATGGGTTCGCGCTGGAAACATTCTCGCGGCCGCGTACTGTAGTTTGTACAAAAGTCCGATGCTTTTGTGTACACGCGATCAGACTTTGCTCCATTGGACTTTTGTTGCCGGAAATTTTGTCCATTCGCACAGCCAACAAAAGTCCGATGGAAACAGAAAAAGTTTGTCCGATGGAGTGTACACACGGTCGGATGTTGCTCCAAAACAGCTAATTTGCATGTTTGTTGTCAAAAAGTCCGATCGTGTGTACGGGCCTTTACAGGGTTTGTGCTTTTACAAAGTCCACCACATAGTGGAGGGCAGATTCCTCACAGAGCAGTAGGCAGTGACGTATCTGTTTGGACTCAATGCAAGGATGCAGTTCAATCTTTCTGCCAATGTCTGCATGTGAAAACTCAGAATGAAGCACTATAGAAAATAAAACCGTCTCTATTTATTATTATTATTATTATTATTATTATTATTATTATTATTATATTTATTAAAAAAGTCTAATTTGCAGAAAGGTGGTCAGTGTTTGCTGGGGGCTCTATATGAACATAGAAACAAGAAAAAATACTGCGCTACCACTAAATCAGTAAACCCCCCAAAAAGCAGCAGTTTAACAGTGAGATGTGCACCAAAAATGTCAAATATAAAGAAAAAAACGCCCTAAAATATATAAATAAATATACATGTGATACAATCATGCAGTCATATCCTAAGAACTCCTCTTAGGGAATTCATATAGATTGTAAACCATTGCGATGATCAAAAATGATGTAGGAAAATAGTGATGTCCATACACATAAATGTGAATCAAACAGTGATGGCCATATGATTTAAATGGGAATCCTTATACATATGATTTTGACCGGAAATAGTCCCAAAGGAAAGCCCATGAATGAACAGAACAAAAACTCGGTGGTGAAGATAGAAAAAACACCCCACTCAGTGATCCGTCACCACATAGATTTTGCGCTTACCACAAAGCAAGCAATAAGTAGCCTGTAATCCGTCCCGACATGGGAAGTCCAGCTGGTGTATGCTTGACTGTATGCAGCGTGGCTAGGAAGATACAGCAGGGACCCCAAACACTCGACTCAAAAGCATGTGAATAAAAGAAAACTGGCCATAGTGTAAATCTGGCGGGATGATTTATTAAAAAGAGGTAGAAAACTTACATAAGCAAGGTATAAAACAGCAAGTCGCCGGCCAGCATAGCAAGCACCCGTCCACAATAGGATGGCAATGACGTCAGAGCGTCAACCTCCCGATGTACATTTCACCAGAAATGGCGTTGTCTGGAGAACGGGCGACGCTCTGAGTCATCGTCTTAAATAGAATACAAAAACCACGCCTCGTTCTGAGATCTCAGCGGTGGGAAAGAAAACAGCCACTTAAATCGCGGCTCATATTAAAAGAGGAGAAGGGAAAACAAAAAAACAAAAAACACATCCTATACTTAGAATAATACCCAATTTAAGGATACAAATATATAAAACAAAAACAATTTTATTAAAAATAAAATATACAATCTAAAAACCTCAGACCCTTCATCTACTGAAGGGTCAGACTAGCTCATTACCCCTTAATGTTTATACAAATGGAGTATGAAACACGACACTCTAGCATCTTGTGGTGATTGAAGGAATGGCTTCTGGAAACACAAGAAAACCAAATGATTGACCTCAAATAATGATTAAACGGTCTTCATAGACTTGGAACTAAAAAACCTGATTAATTCCTTTATATCCCATATGGACCAGGAGGCAGAAACGTCTCATGGTATATTATAATAATTGTGTGAACCTTTACTTCACACAATTATGAGGGACAAATTGGAGTGATGATAAATATATTGTGCCAAAATTTGCATAAAAAAAGACACAAAAAAATTGAATAATATATATAAAAATAAAAATAGATGTTATGAAAAAAGAAAAAAAATTATGAATGAAAAATGAATGAATATAATATTGAGAGAAAATATAATTTTGAGAAAAAATCATAAAAATAAATATAAAATTATATAGAAATAAATAAAATTAAAATTAAAATTAAAAAGAGAAAAAAAGGAGGGGAGAGGGAGAATTGTGATATAACAACTTCCATGAATACTGAGATGTCACATCGAGTTCACATTCAAACCAACTTTAAGCATTATCAATGAATGCATTCAGGTCTACTTCCACATTCAACCCGAATGGTGTGTAACATTTGATTCTAAAAATCCATGCCATTTCTTGACGTGAAATCCCTCGCACCAGAGATCCCCCTCTCCAGGGGCGTGTATATTTGTCAATCCCTAGGAAGACAGTTTTGTCCGGATTTTTGTTGTGGGCTTCCAAATAATGCCTGGACACAAGGTGTTTAGGGAAACCGTTGAGAATATTAGTCACATGCTCGTTTAATCTGACTCTGAGGGGGCGTTTAGTCCTGCCCACATACTGTAGCCCACAGGGGCATTGGAGCAGGTAAATAACCCCCTCTGAAGAGCACGTGATAAAAGGCCTAATAGTGAACTCTTCTCGGGTACTGGAAGACCTCAAATTTAGGGTTCTCCTATGCATACAACCATTTAGTGAACACACCCTACATCTCCTGCATTGGTAAAATCCAGAGAGATCATTGAAGAAACTACTTTTAGTAGTAGGAGGGTCAATAACGTTGTTGGCGATGGTGCCCCTTAGTGAGGGTACACCTCTGTAGACCACTTGGGGTTTAACAGGGAGGAAAGTATTGTGGGTGGCATCGGTGAGGATGTGCCAATGCTTATTAATCATATTTCTTACTGATCTATGTTGAATAGAATAGGTTGTAATGAACGGAATGGAGGGCGTCCTACTATTATTAGGCGTTCTCTCTTTAAGTAGATCCTTCCTGTCCATGGCTAATACTTCCTTTAAGGTGTTGGTAAGAGGTATGTATGAATACCCCTTCTCCAAGAATCGTTTTGTCAGTATGTCCGCCTGCATAAGGAACTCTCCATTATCTGAGCAATTCCGCCTCAGGCATACATACTGACTTTTGGGCACCGACCTAATCCAAGCTTCATGGTGACAGCTATTGGTGGGAATATATGAATTACGGTCGGTGCCCTTGAAGTAAGTAGCAGTAGTGAACCGAACATCATCAGTCAATAAATTGATCACATGCCGTGAATCCTTAATGTAAGATGGTACCTTCATGACTATGGGTTGAAGGAAGAAGTCTATATACCTGCCCACCTGGGACGTAACGGAATCTATACCGCTCACAATCGGACGTCCCGGGGGGCAGGTGGGGTGCTTGTGAATTTTTGGAAGGTAATAAATCACTGGCGTCCTCGGCACCCTAGGTATTAAATACGACTTCTCCTTTTTATTAAGGACACCTAATTCAAATCCTCTCTGGACGAGAACCTCCAATTCCTTTTTATATTTAATTTTAGGATCAGAAGGAAGTGGAGTATATGTATTGGTATCACCCAATATCCTATGCATTTCTACTAAGTAATCTTTTTTGTCTAAGATTATAATGCCACCCCCCTTGTCGGCGGGCCTAATCACTAGATTTTTATTTTCACATAAAGAATCCAGACCAGCCACAAAATCTCTATCTATTTTCGCCTTATTAATAGGCATTTTTTCTAAGTCACTGAGTACTATATCCCTAAAAACTTTGAAAGAAGGGGCCAAGGCCCCAGGAGGATTAAATAAAGAGGCATTTGTGAGTCCTGAATGTCTGTAACTGTTAGATGGAATATGATTACCCTGAATGGGATTGGATACCATATACTGCTTGATACTGAGTTTCCATATGAACTTATGAATATCTATGTAGGTCTGAAATTTATTCAGCCGACGTGGGGGGGGCAAATTTCAAACCCTTACTCAGCACCAATTTTTCTGAATCAGTTAAGACAACAGTACTTAGATTAAATATCCCATCTTCGGTTATGACTTTTTTCTTTTTTGATCGTACCCTTCTCCCTCCTCTGGTCCCTCTTTTGGGTCTATAGGCCTTTTTATGCCCTGAGTGGATTTGCGAAAACCCCAATGTTGGATCTGATTGGAAGGACCGGGGCTGGCCAAATCTTCACAAATGCCAAACCCGGAATGTGGTAATGGATTCAATAAACCAGACGCCCCTCTGGAGTCAAGATTCTCAATGGGGCCCTCTAAATCCCTCAATGGATAAAAACTATTGTGAGTACTCATATGGGGCACAGGCCTGATTACCCAGATAGACATGGAACTGAATATCGTCATTTTGACAACCATGGAACATTTGGTAGGAGGGAGGTAGCAGAATATAATGTAAGTACTCACAATAGTTTTTATCCATTGAGGGATTTAGAGGGCCACATTGAGAATCTTGACTCCATTACCACATTCCGGGTTTGGCATTTGTGAAGATTTGGCCAGCCCCGGTCCTTCCAATCAGATCCAACATTCAGGTTTTCACAAATCCACTCAGGGCATAAAAAGGCCTATAGACCCAAAAGAGGGACCAGAGGAGGGAGAAGGGTACGATCAAAAAAGAAAAAAGTCATAACCGAAGATGGGATATTTAATCTAAGTACTGTTGTCTTAACTGATTCAGAAAAATTGGTGCTTAGTAAGGGTTTGAAATTTGCCCCCCCACGTAGGCTGAATAAATTTCAGACCTACATAGATATTCATAAGTTCATACGGAAACTCAGTATCAAGCGGTATATGGTATCTAATCCCATTCAGGGTAATCATATTCCATCTAACATTTACAGACATTGAGGACTCACAAATGCCTCTTTATTTAATCCTCTTGGGGTTTTGGCCCCTTCTCTCAAAGGTCTTAGGGATATAGTACTCAGTGACTTCGAAAAAATGCCTATTAATAAGGCGAAAATAGATAGAGATTTTGTGGCTGGTCTGGATTCTTTATGTGAAAATAAAAATCTAGTGATTAATCCCGCCGACAAGGGGGGTGGCATTATAATCTTAGACAAAAAAGATTACTTAGCAGAAATGCATAGGATATTGGGTGATACCAATACATATACTCCACTTCCTTCTGATCCTAAAATTAAATATAAAAAGGAATTGGAGGTTCTTGTCCAGAGAGGATTTGAATTAGGTGTCCTTAATAAAAGGAAGAAGTCGTATTTAATACCTAGGGCGCCGAGGACGCCAGTGATTTATTACCTTCCAAAAATTCACAAGCACCCCACCTGCCCCCCGGGACGTCCGATTGTGAGTGGTATAGATTCCATTACGTCCCGGGTGGGCAGGTATATAGACTTCTTCCTTCAACCCATAGTCATGAAGGTACCCTCTTACATTAAGGATTCACGGCATGTGATCAATTTATTGACTGAAATTACACCCAGACCAGGGCTGTGGATGGTGACAGCTGATGTCACGTCTCTTTATACTGTCATACCACACAGTCTTGGCCTCTTTGCAGTCGAGTATTTTTTGAGGCGCGACTCTAACCTCCTTGATAAGCAAATCTCCTTCATTTTAGAATTGCTTCATTTTGTTGCATCTCGCAGTTATTTTGGTTTGGGGGCCAATTTTACAAACAGGATAAAGGGGTCGCCATGGGGGCTAAGTATGCCCCCAGTTTGGCGAACCTCTTTACGGCCCTTTGGGAGGAGGATGTCGTCTATGCCCAACAAAGACCCCAGATAGTCTTGTGGGCTAGGTATATAGATGACATCCTCCTCCTTTGGGATGGTGATAGGGCCGATTTAGACTCGTTCCTGGGTGAGTTAAATGTCAACGCAAGAGGTATTTTTCTCAACTGTGAGGCCAGTCAACAGGAGATCAGCTTCCTTGATCTAACCATTAGGGTGGATGATGGTCGGTTCACTACTGCTACTTACTTCAAGGGCACTGACCGTAATCAGAGGCGGCTCTCTAATTAGGCAAATTAGGCGGTTGCCTAAGGCCTCACACTCACAAGGGCCTCACAACCACCTAATTGAAAAGCCGCCTCTACTGACAACAATGCCGCTGCAGCAGCGATGCATTCCGGCGAGCAGAGGGTTTATGTCTGTGAGCTCCGTGGAGAGAGAGGATGGAGCCGCGGCTGTGTCTTGGGGAGGAGGCGGGGCCAGCGCTCTGCTGTCCAGGGGAGGAGAAGGGGAGGCGGCTCATTCCAGCAGCTGGAGCAAAATAATACAAATAAATATTCCCGCTGCTACGAAGAATCAGATCGCCCCCCCTGTCACCCCCCACTGAAATGATGTGCAGATCGATCCCCGCACACCCGGAGGAGGCAGCCAGCGTCTGACATAAGCAGAGGGGAAGAGGAGGGTCCCGCTGGTCGAGAAAGCCTCGCCAGGGCTGTATGGAGCCGAAGGAAGGGGGAGGTAGAAGAGAAGAGCTGAAGAGGTGTCCGGGCCGCACCTCTCTGGAACTGTCAATCAAGGAGGGAGATCCAGGGCTTCAGCTGCAGGGAGAGGCACAGCATAGCTACTATGTCACAACCCCTTCTGCAGCCAGCGACCACCAGCATAAGAGAGAGCCAGCCCCCATCCCTGTTCCTCCAGCATCCCTTAGCCACAGCCACTGGTCTTTATATCAACCCCTGCCCCATCCCCCCACTCCCTTCCTCCTGGTTATCAATGCCATAGTCAGGGCAGCTCAGTCCTGTGCAAGTGTGCCAACCTGTGATTGACAGCCCCTGACCCCTCCCTCCACCCTGCCCTTACCCATACCTCCCAACTTTTTGAGATGGGAATGAGGGACACCTATTAGCAAAAGTATGCAGGCATAGGACACACCCCTTGCCACGCCCCCTTAAAGGAGAATTGTGCAAAAAAACAAGATTGGTTGAACCCACAAGTGCTTTTTTTAACCATTACTATTCCTTTATATTGGCTTTTGGAATTTACAAATGCAACAATTTAGAAATCAGATGAAAGGTTTAGCGCTGGAAAACACTTTTTGATAGATAAAAAGTGCATTTTATATACAACTATATAGATCAATATGAGGGACGAATGAGGGACAGAGGGACATTGCTCCAAATCAGGGACAGTCCCTCGAAATCAGGGACAGTTGGGAGCTATATCTTACCCTCACCTATTTAGGGCTCCACTGCGGGGTTGGGAGGTCCCAGCCCAGTCCAGTGCTGATCCTCAGCCATGGTGGGCCAGGCGCTCTGCATACTGTGTTGACACTACCTGCTGATTGGCTTCTCTGCTGCTACCTCCCTCACTGACCCCAGTACCGAGATAGAGAACACTGACACCATTTTTTTTTTATCGCTTGAATTATTGTTCCCATTATGAGCATGAGTGGGGCCTCATGTCTAGGTTCTGCCTAAGGCCTCACAAAGCCTAGAGCCGCCTCTGACCGTAATTCATATATTCCCACCAATAGCTGTCACCATAAAGCTTGGATTAGGTCGGTGCCCAAAAGTCAGTATGTACACCTGAGGCGGAAATGATCAGATAATGGAGAGTTCCTTATGCAGGTGGATATTCTGACAAAACGATTCTTGGAGAAGGGGTATTCATACATACCTCTTACCAACACCTTAAAGGAAGTATTAGCCATGGACAGGAAGGATCTACTTAAAGAGAGAACGCCTAATAATAGTAGGACGCCCTCCATTCCGTTTATTACGACCTATTCTATTCAACATCGATCAGTAAAAAATATGATTAATAAGCATTGGCACATCCTCACCAACGATGCCACCCTCAATACTTTCCTCCCTGTTAAACCCCAAGTGGTCTGCAGAGGTGTACCCTCACTAAGGGGCACCATCGCCAACAACGTTATTGACCCTCCTACTACTAAAAGTAGTTACTTCAATGATCTCTCTGGATTTTGCCAATGCAGGAGATGTAGGGTGTGTTCACTAAATGGTTGTATGCATAGGAGAACCCTAAATTTGAGGTCTTCCAGTACCCGAGAAGAGTTCACTATTAGGCCTTTTATCACGTGCTCTTCAGAGGGGGTTATTTACCTGCTCCAATGCCCCTGTGGGCTACAGTATGTGGGCAGGACTAAACGCCCCCTCAGAGTCAGATTTAACGAGCATGTGACTAATATTCTCAACGGTTTCCCTAAACACCCTGTGTCCAGGCATTATTTGGAAGCCCACAACAAAAATCCGGACAAAACTGTCTTCCTAGGGATTGACAAATATACACGCCCCTGGAGAGGTGGATCTCTGGTGTGAGGGATTTCACGTCTAGAAATGGCATGGATTTTTAGAATCAAATGTTACACACCATTCGGGTTGAATGTGGAAATAGACCTGAATGCATTCATTGATAATGCTTAAAGTTGGTTTGAATGTGAACTCGATGTGACATCTCAGTGTTCATGGAAGTTGTTATATCACAATTCTCCCTCTCTGTCAGGAAATGTTCCATCCGCTGGTAATACCTGTTATTTGGCATGCAGTACTGAGGTCCACCAGCAGGTGTCTCCTGGCAGTTTGGAACTGTCAGGAGAGCTTTTCCCTGTTAATAGTATATCATCTTTGGGCCGCAGTACTGGCGTCCACCAGTGGATGGATCCTGGCAGTGTGGAGCAGACAGTACCTCCTGCAATCAGGTGTCACTTGAGGCCAATCACAAGCCTATAAATACCCGGCAAACATTCACATGTTTGCCTTGATTTCTTCATTGCCTTCTGACCTGCTAGCGATCTGATCCTGTGCCCTGAACCTGATCCTGTCTCCCTGTCTCGGACCCTATCCTGTCCCACCTGTTACCTTGCATCCCTGCCTGCAGTCTGACCCATCCATCCTCTCCCTGTCCTGTGTTCCATACCCCATCTACTGACTTCCCTGTGTATGACCTTGGCCTGGCTTACGTTTATGTCTCTGGAACATCCCCTGCTGATCTGCTGTGTATGACCCTGGCCTGGCTATTGTTTATGACCCTGGTATTTCCCATTTATTGCACTTATCTGTCTATTGTTATTTGTGGGTCTCTGTCTGTGGTTGGTTATTGCACTGTGTCATATTGGAGTTGGTTGTATTATATTACTCACTTTCCTTAATAAATTAATATATTTTCACTTATATACGTTTTGGTGTCCTCTGTCGCAGATCACACGGTTCTGGTCACACCTGTTCATGACAGTAAATCAAGGCCATCCCTGACCAGGAGTGGCTGTACAGGGGAACCATTTTGATTCAGTTGGTTGCAAACATGAATGCCGATGAGGTTATTAATTTTTCTCTGCTGGCATCTGAAAGTGGTGATTATTGCTGCCAGGCTTTGAAAGGATGGTCTAGTGACCAGTTGTTTGCCACTATACGTTTGGCTCACTCCCTGGTCGATCAGGGTTATATATTGTTTGGGGAGGTACAGCCTTTGATCAAGCTATGTACTGAGCTGGCCCTGCCCTGTATTCCAAAGGGCCGTGATGATTTCACTCCTCCTTTTGATATGAATCAGGTTGTATCCCTAGTTTGGCTTTTTGAAGATGATCCAGACGATTTTTGTGAGCACTGCTCAGCCTGTTCCCCACAGGTGATTGCTGAGTGCATTGTGTCTGCTCAGTCTTTTGTTAGACAGGGAGATTTAAAAGCACAGTTTGTACAACCTATACTTTCAGCATGGTCTGACATGACGCAAGCAGCTCTAGCCAAACAAACCACCTCTGCCACCAAACACCAGCCTACCCAAATGTATGTTTCCCCATCACCCATGTCAACCGCAGTTGCAGCTCAGTATACGCTGCTGCCAACCAAATACTCATATCCAGTCTCTGCTCCCTGTACCTATCCTGCATTCAACCCACCTGTCTCTTCCCTGCTGCCTGCAAACCCACACGAACTTCCTCCAGCTACTGTTACCTCTTCTCTGCCATATCCCAATCCTCCTCTCCAGTCTGCTGCACCCCTCACCTACAGATCTTCAGTGGCTAAGCCAAAGAAAAAACAAAAGTTTTTTCCAACCAAAACGATCCTGCCAGTAACCCAACCTGCCTCCGCACCAGCTAATCCAACCCATACCATCATGCCAGTGTCCAGTCCTGCCTCCCCGCCGCCTGATGTCCAGGTGCCAGCCCTCCAGCCTGATGTCCGGGTGCCAGCCCTCCAGCCTGATGTCCGGGTGCCAGCCCTCCAGCCTGATGTCCGGGTGCCAGCCCTCCAGCCTGATGTCCGGGTGCCAGCCCTCCAGCCTGATGCCCGGGTGCCAGCCCTCCAGCCTGATGTCCGGGTGCCTGCCCTCCAGCCTGATGTCCGGGTGCCTGCCCTCCAGCCTGATGTCCGGGTGCCTGCCCTCCAGCCTGATGTCCGGGTGCCTGCCCTCCAGCCTGATGTCTGGGTGCCTGCCCTCCAGCCTGATGTCCGGGTTCCTGCCCTCCAGCCTGATGTCCGGGTGCCTGCCCTCCAGTCTGATGTCCGGGTGCCTGCCCTCCAGCCTGATGTCCGGGTGTCTGCCCTCCAGCCTGATGTCCGGGTGTCTGCTGCCCTCCAGCCTGATGTGCCCATGCCTGCTGCCCTCCAGCCTGATGTACCCATGCCTGCTGCCCTCCAGCCTGATGTGCCCATGCCTGCTGCCCTCCAGCCTGATGTGCCCATGCCTGCTGCCCTCCAGCCTGATGTGCCCATGCCTGCTGCCGCCCAGCTTGAAGTGCCCATGCCTGCCGCCCAGCTTGAAGTGCCCATGCCTGCTGCCACCCAGCTTGAAGTGCCCATGCCTGCCGCCCAGCTTGAAGTGCCCATGCCTGCCGCCCAGCTTGAAGTGCCCATGCCTGCCGCCCAGCTTGAAGTGCCCATGCCTTCTGCGCCACCTGTTGTTTTGCCTGCTGTGCCACCACCTGTTGTTCTGCTTGATGCCATAGACTATGGACAATTACGTCCGGAGGCCGCTCCTTTGAGGGGGGGTACTGTCAGGAAATGTTCCATCCGCTGGTAATACCTGTTATTTGGCATGCAGTACTGAGGTCCACCAGCAGGTGTCTCCTGGCAGTTTGGAACTGTCAGGAGAGCTTTTCCCTGTTAATAGTATATCATCTTTGGGCCGCAGTACTGGCGTCCACCAGCGGATGGATCCTGGCAGTGTGGAGCAGACAGTATGTCAGAGAAGCAATAAGAAAAGAGCCTGTCAACATCGGAAGGTTCCTGTGCGTTTGCGCGGCGGAGCCTCGCTTCGGCGCATGCGCGTTAGCAAAGTAGCGGCACACACGGGTTCACTACACGGCGTAACGGCGTAATGGCGTACGAACGTTCGTTCGTCAGCGTTACGCCCCCTTTCTGGCCTATATAAGGACTGACTTGTGCTCTGTTTAATTGCTGGTTTGTCTTTCAGCTTCCAGTGTTCCGTTCCTGATTCCTGCTTCTTGTGTTTACCTGTTTGACCCGGATTTGCCTGACCTACCTTGTCTCTCTCCAGCGTTTTGACCTCGGCTTGTTTAAAGGACTTCCCCACCATCTGCTTCCAGTGTTTGACCCTCTGCCTGTCTCCGGATTCTCCTGCCTTCTCGTGTATGACCCCGGCTTGTTTAAACGGACTCCTCTGCTGACATTTCCAATCCTCTACCTCTGGCTTGCCTTCAGGACTTCTCTACTTACCATTTGCTGTGTTTGACCCTCGGCCTGTTTCAAGGACTTCCTCATCTACCAGTCTCCAGTATTTGTTATCGGTCTGCACCATAGACTCTCCACTACTGGGTTCTCCGTGCCTGATCTCCTGCACTTCTCCCAACTCCCGTTGTGTTTGCGGGTTAGAACCCCAGCTGGGTCTTCTTCTCCAGTTCCAGGGGCAGAGCCACCATTACTCTCATCTCTACATGACAGAAGTCCTCCTCTCAAGAGCTTCCTGCCTGCAGGCGACCCGTGCCTCTCTGTGCCCTATACCCTCTGTACCACCACCAGGGGTATAGTGCGCTTAGCCGCAAGGGAAGCCACTCCCAGCATCTCGGCCTCGGTGAGTACCCGTGATAGTACAAACCAGCCAGATGTCTGAGGCCGACAGAGTGGGTTCCCCTCTCGAAGCTCTATGCCAGCAGGTAACGACCCTTACGCAAGCAGTCCAGAGGCTACAAGATGGCTATTTCCAACTAGAAGGTCGTCTCCAGCACCTAATCTTATCTCCCGGGGATGCAACCTCCACATCCCCCAGTGGGGCCAGCTCTTCGCAAGATCACTCCAGCGCAGCTCCTGCAGTTGTTATGACTCTCCCAGAACCTAGGATGCCCACACCCGAACGATTTTCCGGGAATCGGAAGAGGTTTAGAGCATTTAAAAACGCCTGCTTGTTATACCTGGCTCTCCAACCTAAGACTTTCAGTTCTGAGACAGTAAAAGTAGGGTTCATTATTTCCTTGTTGTCCGAAGAACCCCAAGCCTGGGCTTACAACCTCCTAGAGCAGAAAAGTCCTTTACTAAACTCTGTGGAAACCTTCTTTGAATCCATGGGAAGATTATATGATGATCCTCAACGCACAGCCACGGCCGAGTCCATCTTACATACCTTAGTCCAGGGAAAGAGACCGGTGGAGGACTATACGGTCGAATTTCGAAAATGGTCTGGGGACACTGGATGGTACGAGGCGGCCCTCAAATACCAGTACCGCCAGGGACTCTCAGAGACTCTCAAAGATGAATTGGCACGTGTTGATTCTCCTTCCACCCTGGAGGAGTTGATCCAGCTAGTCATAAAACTAGACAGACGTCTACGGGAACGACGTTCTGAACGTTTTCAATCTCCCCGGCCTACATGGATGCTACCCAGGGTCCCCACAGGTCATCCTCTTCCTACAGTCCCTTCTTCCTCTACCTTGGAGAGTGAGCCAATGCAACTGGGACTGATCCGGGCTCCACTTACACCTGATGAGAAACAACGCCGGCGGGAAGCCAATCTCTGCCTATTTTGTGGAGGGTCAGGCCACTTTTTGCGCAACAGTCCTATAAGACCCAGCAAGTCCCAATCACAAACAGCTATGAACTTTCAAGTCAATGGTTCAAGTTCAACTCATCTTGTCCTTCCTGTCTCCCTACAGGTGGCAGGCGAGGAGATCCGGCTACCAGCCATTATTGATTCTGGCGCCTGCAGCTGCTTCCTGGATACATCCCTAGCCCGAAGCTTACGCATCCCTCTGCAAAATAAAAGACAAAGTCTCCAAATCCACCTGGCCGATGGATCATCCCCCTGTTCAGGGCCTGTTACCCAAGAAACTAAACCCATTCTCACCATCACAGATTCAGGACATCAAGAATTTCTGTGCTTTGACATCATCTGCTCCCCCATGTTCCCTATCATCCTGGGACTTCCATGGTTGCAAGCTCACGACCGCCATATTAATTGGAGTGAGAAGAAGATCTCCTTCTCTTCGGCTTACTGCTCCCAGCACTGCTTCACCTCTGGTTCCGTCTGCACAGCTTCCTGTCTAACTATCCAGCCAGTTCCTGATCATCTTCAGCACGTCCCTGCAGCCTACCGTGAATTCATGGACATTTTTGACAAAAGAGAGCTGACAGTTTGCCTCCTCACCGACCATACGACTGTCCCATTGATATCTTACCTGGCTCCGAGATCCCTTTTGGTCGTATATTCCCTCTATCAGAAAAGGAGTTGGAGGCTCTTCGGTCCTACATCAACGAAAACCTTGAAAAGGGATTCATTCGTCCTTCCTCTTCTCCGGCTGGAGCAGGGATTTTCTTCGTTGAAAAAAAAGATGGTACTTTAAGGCCTTGTGTGGACTACAGGGAAATCAACAAGATCACCATCAAGAACCGTTATCCGCTTCCCCTCTTCCCAGAAGTGTTCCAACGGTTTCGAACCGCACGAGTTTTCTCTAACTTGACCTAAGGGGCGCCTACAACTTGGTTCGGATACGCCCAGGGGATGAGTGGAAAACAGCTTTTAGGTCTAGGTTCGGACATTTTGAATATCTGGTGATGCCATTCGGTCTGTGCAATGCCCCAGCTACATTCCAACACCTAGTAAATGATATTTTTCGGGAATACTTAGACGACTTTGTGATTGTTTACCTTGACGATATTCTGATTTTCTCTACAACCATTGAGCAGCATCAAGTCCATGTGAAGAAGGTACTCACGATCCTCAGGAAGCACGGACTTTACCTAAAGGGAGAGAAATGCGAATTTGAAAGAACAGTAGTCCAATTCCTAGGGTTCATTATCTCCACTGAAGGGGTCTCAATGGATCCTCAGAAAGTGAAGTCTATCCAAGAATGGCCAGCCCCTACAGATAAAAAGGGGGTCCAACGATTTGTGGGCTTTGCCAACTTTTATCGCAGGTTCATAAAAGGATTCTCATCGATCATTTCTCCCATAACCCAATTGAGTCGCCAGCAAAGCCGATTCCAGTGGTCTTCAGAAACTCAGGAAGCATTTGATAAACTGAAGGATCTATTAACTTCTGCCCCGGTACTACTGCATCCAGACCCCGCTTTTCCTTATGTGTTGGAAGTAGATGCCTCAGAGTCCGCTTTAGGAGCAATTCTATCCCAAAGACGAGGCCAGAAGGCCCTTCTTCACCCTGTGGCATTTGCCTCCCGGAAACTGTCCCCGCCAGAAAGGAACTATGACGTGGGGGAGCGTGAACTACTGGCCATCAAATTTGCTTTTGAGGAGTGGAGATATCTTTTGGAGGGTGCTTCTCACCCCATTATGATCTTCACAGATCACAAGAACCTGGAGTACCTTAGAACAGCAAAACGCCTCAGACCTCGGCAAGCCCGCTGGGCTCTGTTTTTCTCCAGGTTCAACTTTCACATTTCCTATCGCCCTGGTTCCAAGAATGGGAAAGCGGACGCCCTATCTCGGATGTTCCCAGAAACCTCTCAAACAGCAGAACCTGGTACTATTCTGTCCTCACAGAATTTTCTTTGTTCAATCCAGCCAGATCTAAAAACTGCCATTGAACAGGCCTTCAGCCAATGCTTAAACCCTGAAGTACCCACACTGAGGAAACAGGATGGTTTACTATGGGCCCAAAACAAAATATTTGTTCCAGCGCAAGTAAGACCCTTGGTACTAAGAACATTTCATGATAACAAATTTGCAGGACATTTCGGGGTACAAAAGACCTCGGAACTAATACATCGTTCCTTCTGGTGGCCAGGGTGGAGTCAGGACTGTAAGAAATACGTAAACTCTTGTATTATTTGCTAACGCAGCAAGGGATCCAATGTGAAAGCCTGGGGTCTGTTAAGACCATTACCCATTCCAGAGCAACCCTGGAAGGAAGTGGCTATGGACTTTATCGTTGACCTATCACCTGCTGAGGGGTTCTCCACCATTCTGGTAGTAGTCGACCGCCTTTCAAAAATGGCCCACTTCTTACCCATGAAGGGCACACCCTCTGCCTCAGATACCGCGGATATATTCATTAAGGAAGTGGTTAGGCTACATGGAGTACCCGTTAGCATTGTGTCTGACAGAGGAGTCCAGTTCACCTCAAAATTTTGGAGAGACCTTTGCAAATCCCTAGAAATCAAGGTATGCCTGTCCTCAGCATATCATCCTCAAAGTAATGGCCAAACAGAGAGGACGAACCAAACGCTGGAACAATATCTGCGCTGTTTCTGCTCATGCTCTCAAGACAACTGGGTTTCACTCCTCCCCTGTGCAGAATTTGCCTACAATAATTCCATACACACAGCAATCAACCAAACTCCTTTCTGGGCTAATTATGGATTTCACCCCTCTTTTTTGCCTAACTCTTTTTCAGAAGTATCAGTTCCTGCGGTGCAAGACCGAATAAATTCCATTCAAGCCAATTTTCAAATAATTCAGGAAGCTATGAAGAAGGCTCAGGACAGCTACAAGAAATACTATGACAGGGGGAGGAGGAGCAACCCAATTTTTAAGATTGGGGATGAAGTCTGGCTATCTGCAACAAACCTCAAACTTTCTTGTCCCTCACGCAAATTAGGTCCAAAATTTATTGGTCCCTTCAAGATAAAGAGAGTAGTGAACCCCGTGGCCTTTGAACTCTCTTTACCCAGCTCTTACAGAATTCATCCTGTCTTTTATACTTCTCTTTTGAAACCAGTAACTCCCAGTTCTTTCCCAGGAAGGGAGGAGTTGCCACCTCCTCCAATTAATATTGAAGGCGAAAATGAATTTGAGGTTGAGGCTATAATGGACTGTAGAAGGAGGGGGGGTCATATCCAGTATTTGGTCAAGTGGAAAGGGTACCCCCCAGAAGATAATTCTTGGGAACCCTCCTCCAATATACACGCCCCACGGTTAATACAAACATTCCACAAGAAATATCCGGGAGTACTGGCCAGATTGGGCATCCGGAGGTTGCCCTTTGGGGGGGGGCACTGTCAGAGAAGCAATAAGAAAAGAGCCTGTCAACATCGGAAGGTTCCTGTGCGTTTGCGCGGCGGAGCCGCGCTTCGGCGCATGCGCGTTAGCAAAGTAGCGGCACACACGGGCTCACTACATGGCGTAACGGCGTAATGGCGTACGAACGTTCGTTCGTCAGCGTTACGCCCCCTTTCTGGCCTATATAAGGACTGACTTGTGCTCTGTTTAATTGCTGGTTTGTCTTTCAGCTTCCAGTGTTCCGTTCCTGATTCCTGCTTCTTGTGTTTACCTGTTTGACCCGGATTTGCCTGACCTACCTTGTCTCTCTCCAGCGTTTTGACCTCGGCTTGTTTAAAGGACTTCCCCACCATCTGCTTCCAGTGTTTGACCCTCTGTCTCCGGATTCTCCTGCCTTCTCGTGTATGACCCCGGCTTGTTTAAACGGACTCCTCTGCTGACATCTCCAATCCTCTACCTCTGGCTTGCCTTCAGGACTTCTCTGCTTACCATTTGCTGTGTTTGACCCTCGGCCTGTTTCAAGGACTTCCTCATCTACCAGTCTCCAGTATTTGTTATCGGTCTGAACCATAGACTCTCCACTACTGGGTTCTCCGTGCCTGATCTCCTGCACTTCTCCCAACTCCCGTTGTGTTTGCGGGTTAGAACCCCAGCTGGGTCTTCTTCTCCAGTTCCAGGGGCAGAGCCACCATTGCTCTCATCTCTACGTGACAGAAGTCCTCCTCTCAAGAGCTTCCTGCCTGCAGGCGACCCGTGCCTCTCTGTGCCCTATACCCTCTGTACCACCACCAGGGGTATAGTGCGCTTAGCCGCAAGGGAAGCCACTCCCAGCATCTCGGCCTCGGTGAGTACCCGTGATACAGTACCTCCTGCAATCAGGTGTCACTTGAGGCCAATCACAAACCTATAAATACCCGGCAAACATTCACATGTTTGCCTTGATTTCTTCATTGCCTTCTGACCTGCTAGCGATCTGATCCTGTGCCCTGAACCTGAGCCTGATCCTGTCTCCCTGTCTCGGACCCTATCCTGTCCCACCTGTTACCTTGCATCCCTGCCTGCAGTCTGACCCATCCATCCTCTCCCTGTCCTGTGTTCCATACCCCATCTACTGACTTCCCTGTGTATGACCTTGGGCTGGCTTACCATTATGTCTCTGGAACATCCCCTGCTGATCTGCTGTGTATGACCCTGGCCTGGCTATTGTTTATGACCCTGGTATTTCCCATTTATTGCACTTATCTGTCTATTGTTATTTGTGGGTCTCTGTCTGTGGTTGGTTATTGCACTGTGTCATATTGGAGTTGGTTGTATTATATTACTCACTTTCCTTAATAAATTAATATATTTTCACTTATATACGTTTTGGTGTCCTCTGTCGCAGATCACACGGTTCTGGTCACACCTGTTCATGACACTCTTCCCTCCTTTTTTTCTCTTTTTAATTTTAATTTTAATTTTATTTATTTCTATATAATTTTATATTTATTTTTATGATTTTTTCTCAAAATTATATTTTCTCTCAATATTATATTCATTCATTTTTTATTCATCATTTTTTTTTCTTTTTTCATAACATCTATTTTTATTTTTATATATATTTTACAATTTTTTTGTGTCTTTTTTTATGCAAATTTTGGCACAATATATTTATCATCACTTCAATTTGTCCCTCATAATTGTGTGACGTATAGGTTCACACAATTATTATAATATACCATGAGACGTTTCTGCCTCGTGGTCCATATGGGATATAAAGGAATTAATCAGGTTTCTTAGTTCCAAGTCCATGAAGACCGTTTAATCATTATTTGAGGCCAATCATTTGGTTTTCTTGTGTTTCCATAAGCCATTCCTTCAATCACCAAAAGATGGCAGAGTGTCGTGTTTCATACTCCATTTGTATAAACATTAAGGGGTAATGAGCTAGTCTGACCCTTCGGTAGATGAAGGGTCTGAGGTTTTTAGATTGTATAATTTTTTTTTAATAAAATTGTTTTTGTTTTATATATTTGTATCCTTAAATTGGGTATTATTCTAAGTATAGGATGTGTTTTTTGTTTTTTTGTTTTCCCTTCTCCTCTTTTAATATGAGCTGTGATTTAAGTGGCTGTTTTCTTTCCCACCGCTGACATCTCAGAACGAGGCGTGGTTTTTGTATTCTATTTAAGGCGATGACTCAGAGCGTCGCCCGTTCCCCAGACAACGCCATTTGTGGTGAAACGTACATCGGGAGGTTGACGCTCTGACGTCATTGCCATCCTATTGTGGACGGGTGCTCGCTATGCCGGCCGGCGACTTGCTGTTTTATACCTTGCTTATGTAAGTTTTCTACCTCTTTTTAATAAATCATCCCACCAGATTTACACTATGACCAGTTTTCTTTTATTCACATGCTTTTGAGTTGAGTGTTTGGGGTCCCTGCTGTATCTTCCTAGCCACGCTGCATACAGTCAAGCATACACCAGCTGGACTTCCCATGTTGGGACGGATTACAGGCTACTTATTGCTTGCTTTGTGGTAAGCGCAAAATCTATGTGGTGGCGGATCATTGAGTGGGGTGTTTTTTCCATCTTCACCACGAGTTCTTGTTGTGTTCATTCATGGGCCTTCCTTTGGGACTATTTCCGGTCAAAATCATATGTATAAGGATTCCCATTTAAATCATATGGACATCACTGTTTGATTCACATTTATGTGTATGGACATCATTATTTTCTTACATCATTTTTGATCATCGCAATGGTTTACAATCTATATGAATTCCCTAAGAGTAGTTCTTAGGATATGATTGCATGATTGTATCACATGTAAATTTATTTATATATTTTAGCGCGTTTTTTTCTTTATATTTGGCTCTATATGAACCAATAGTAAATCTTTGTGAAAAATCAATGATTTGCCTCTTGTGAATTAGACTAGATACTAGATACCTGCCTTTTATGCTGACCTACTAGCTTCATTTTTTTCTAACTTATCGACCCAAAACAAATATGTAAATCAAGTGTGTCAGACACACTCATCTGCATGCTTGTTCTAAGTCCATATGTCCAAGTGTAGAAGCAACAATGAGCATTTTAGAAGGTAAAAACAGAACTAATGGGGCGTACACACGGTCGGACTTTTCGACCGGACTGGTCTGACAGACGCCGATGGACCAAATCCGGCGGACAATCCGATCGTGTGTGGACTTCACCGGACCTTCAGCTGACTTTTCCAGTCGCAAATCTGACGGACTTTAGATTTGGAACAGGCTTCAAATCTTTAAGTCGTAACTCCGCCGGACCCAGAAATCCGCTCGTCTGTATGCTAGTCCGACAAACAAAAACCGTCGCTAGGGCAGCTATTGGCTACTGGCTATCAACTTCCTTATTTTAGTCCGGTGTATGTCATCACGTACGAATCCATTGGACTTTGGTGTGATCGTGTGTAGGCAAGTCTGTTCGTTAGAAAGTCCGTCGGAAGTCCGTCAAAAGTCCGTCGAAAATCCGCTGGAAAGTCTGTCGGACCAGTCCGGACGAAAAGTCCGCCCGTGTGTAGTCGGCGTTAGAGTTCATTAGCTACACCCAGGTGCTATTGCAACAAGAAGGCACATAAGGGCTGCTGGCCAGTGACTCTTATATGAACACACACACCATACATAAAGTATTCAGACCCCCTTCACTTTTTTTTCAAGTTTGCTATGTTGCAATCTGATACTACAGGTGTTTTTTTTGTTTTATTTTGTTTTTTAATTCTCATTAACTAACCCACTGGGTTGTATTGTCTAGTATTGTCACATAATGACAAAGCGAAAACAGGATTTTAGAAATGTCTCTGAATTTATTAAAAAAGAAACTGAAATGAGGCGCATGCGCGGAGGCTAGCGCGACGGACATGCTGGGCTAGAGCTCCGCTCCGTGAGGGGAAAAAAAACACAAATAAAGGCAGCCCACAGACACAGAAACGGTAAAAACTGTATTACTATCCACCCTAGAGGTGAGGGGGACATTATTTAAGTATAATGGTGCTGGGAGGTGCCAGGAATAAAACCAAATCTAGCTCCAATAGCGGCACCCAGGCAAGACATACTATGAAAAAGGCGCCGGTCCCCTCAGGTAATTTTACCTCAGACAAGAAACTCAAACCTAAGCAGCCAAAAGCTATCTCCTCAGGGGACTCTGATTCTGAACCTGATTCAAATATGTTACATTCCTCACAACAAAACTCTGAAATTCCTTCTAACATTTTGAAACAGTTTGAAAAAATGTTACATAAAGCATTACAGCAAACATCAGAGCAAATTACTAGTGATCTTACTAGGGAGATCAGAGAATTGGGGAGACGCACTGAAACACTGGAGCTGAAAGTTGAAGATATAGAAAATTCTACACAGGATGCTTTCTCTGAAAAAGATGTCCTCGAAGAGGAAAATATTACTTTACAGAATAGACTGGAAGACTATGAGAATCACGCCAGAAGATCGAATTTGCGTTTCAGAGGCATACCAGAATCAATCACAGATCTGCAATCAACTATCACAGCGTTATGCCAATAATTACAACCTGGCATTTCGGTGGAAAGGCTTGAAATGGACAGAGTGCATAGGGCACTTATGCCCAAAAAAACTGATGGCCCTTCCAGGGATATTATAGCAAAATTTCATTTTTTTCGATCAAAAGAACAACTTCTAGAAGCGGCTAGAGGGAAAAATAATCTAACATTTCAGGGACATAGTTATCAACTGTTCGCTGATTTATCCCAGTTAACAATATCTAAGAGGCGTGCAATGAAGCCTCAACTGCTGGAACTCCAATGTCATGCCATCAAGTATCATCGGGGTTTCCCATTCTCCCTAAAATTCACCCACCATGGGACCAGATTCGCATGTAAAACTCCTAAAGAACTACAACATGTACTTCAAGACCTCAATTTGATTAATGGAACACCTACAGCCTCCACTTCACGTAGGAGATCAGCTTCTGCCTCCTCCATTCAGAAAACATCTTCCTCTGAGACAAAAAATGGAAACCAACATACCCACAAAAGAGGAAGATTCACATCCTCACAACAAGAACAAGATGATGCCATGGACTGAGAATATATCCTTACATAATATATCCAATTCAGCTATGACAGCACCTATTGGGAGAACATTACTGTAACTACATTACTGAATACTCTCCCTAAACCAACAACTAATACTTCATCTAGCTCACTAGTGAGCAACTGAACATACACTACGCTATAGATTATCTAATTTACTAATTCATACCTTATTGGTATAAGTTTATAATTAAATAACAACATTTTTTATTCTGAATTAAGGTTCCCTTTTTTGATATTTTATTTTAGAAACATGTATATATATAAATATATATAATATATATATATATTTATTATTTATTTTATATATATATATATACATTTTTTATTTTTTTATTATTTTTTATATTATTATATTTCCTTCTTCTTTTTTGTTTCTCAATCTAAAATTGTAAAAGAACCACCACGGATGGAAAATCTTCCTTCAACTGAAGTTTATTCCAATTCTTCATTAATTTGAAATATATAGTTTTTGGACAGTTTTAGTTCCATAGTTTAGTTTATATTTCTTTATTCACCCCAATAGGAAGGAATAGACTTCCTATCTTTTTCTATTGGATGGACATCCAAATACGTTCCCTATATTCCTGGACTCCTTTATTCCTATTCACTTTCTCTTCGCTTTATATTCACTATAGATATATACCCTTCAAAATAATCAACGTTTCCAATTTAACGAAATTCGGGCTCATAAACTTATAAATTTATCATTTATAATCTTCATATCTTTGTGATAAATTTTCTTTCTTTTTAAGTAATTCACAGCCCTTTATTATCGAACTTTTACAGATATTATCTCACCCATGCTTGCTGATAGTGGTAGTTGGCACAGATGGGCACGGATGGGCACTGATAGGTGGGCACTGATGGGCACGGATGGGCACTGACAGGTGGCACTGATGGACACTGATGGGTGGCACTGATGAAACTGAATGTTTGCACTGATGCCCCTAAGGGTGGCATTGCTGGGCATCACTGCAACATAATGATGCCAATCAGTGCCCATTTGTGGGCACTGATTGGCACAGATTGGGCACACTGGCCACATGTGGATGGCCATGGGGTACATACCGGGCCATCCACATGTTGCCCCTTCCCTGGTGGTCCTAGTGGTGATCCCTGGTGGTCCAGTGTGTTGATCTGAGGGGGGGCTGCGCTGATAAACAATCAGCGCAGACCCCCCCTGCCAGGAGAGCCAGCTCTTCCTATTGACATCGTGATCAGCCATGATTGGACACGGCCTCCGGTGGAGGCTCTTTACCAAGATCGGTATAGCGGTGTGTCAGACTGACACACTGATCCACCGATCGCCGCGATGCGCGCCCCGCGGGCGCGCGGCGGCATGTTATCCTGTTGGACGTCATATGATGCCCAGTTAGGATAACTGAACCACTGCTCGGCCGTCATCTGCTATGGGCCGGGCGGGAAGTGGTTAAGAATAGCCAACTGTGGTGTAGGTGAGATGCTAAATCCTATAAGTTTTAAGTACACTTCTATCCAAAAGTATCTCACTTCCTTACAGTACCATAATATATGTAGGATGCCTCCTCTTCCCCCACACCCCCTCCAACAATCGGAAGAGGTGTCTGGGTAAATCTGCGCTAGCCTCACTGGTGTTAGATATGTCCTATGAAGTATTTTTAACATCAGTTCCCAGTGATTTACGCAGTAATAAAAGCGAGAATGAGATTAAATGGCTGATTGCCATTCTTTTTGTGTAATGATGGTTCCCATCTCCTTTTCCCAATTGTGCATACTTGATGTTTTATGGAATCCTTTGTTTTATTGTAGCTTGCTGTAAAACCACGCCAGCCCTTTAGTGCCGCCGTGGTCAGACTTCAAGTGAGACCAGGTTTCCTGATGGACACTATAGTGTATGCTCGGATTATTTTTGTGAAAATGAGTAAGTTGGATATAAGAGAATGAAGTGGGACTAGGGGTTTTAGAAATCAACTCTCTATAGGTCTGTTTCCCTTCCCTAATCCGCTGCTGTATATTTAATTTGGGTATAATGTGTTCATATATTTGCAGTTGGAAATCTGTACATTTATCCATAGTGTCCTGTGGGACTACGGCCTGTAGATTGTTAAATGCTAGTAATGTGGCATCAATCGAGGGGAAGGGTTTATAATTTGAGTTTCATATGAGTCAGACTTGATAATAACAGGACGGGCAAGTGCTTATTGCCCACCATGTACTTCTCAAACTGGACCCATAGTTTATTAGAATTAGGGTCAAACCATGCTGCGGTCTGATCCAGGCGGGCTGCAAAATAATAGTTTTTAAGGTTAGGAAAGTTTACTCCCCCATTCAAATTGTGTTTCAATAGTACGGAGTAAGAGATCTTAGTAATTTTCTTGCCCCAAATGAATTGTTTAAACAGTTTAGCTGCCTCCCTAAAAAAATTTCCGGAATGATTATCGGTATGGTCCTAAAATAATAAATGATTTTAGGTAGAGTTGTCATCTTAAAGGCTGCGATCCTACCTATCCAGGACATTTCAAAGTTCGATATATGCTGATTGTCCCTAACAGCCTAGGAAAGTTTGCTTCGTATGTGGACTTTGTTAGGGATGATAGAGTAACTCCCAGGTATGCTAGATTCTGAGAAACCCATTGGAATGGGTTGCTTCCTTAAGGTAGACCTTCATTTTCTTTGTCATTCCATTCGATAGAATAGAGGATTTGTTAGAGTTCAGCTTATAGTAAGAGGCCAACCCAAAGTTATTTAAAATTAATTGCATCCTCTCCAATGAAGAGACCACATCATCAGCAAACAACCCTATTTTATGGGAGTAACTCCCTATTTCTATACCTGAGATGGAGTCGCATGATCTAATGGCCTCTGCCAGTGGCTCCATGATTAACGTAAAAATCAATGGAGAGAGAGGGCAACACTGGCGGGTACCATTAGTAATGCTAAGTGTGTCAGAAAGAACATTAGACGTAAATACTCTTGCTGAAGGCTTTGTGTATAGAGCCATTATTGCCGACAGTATCGTACCACTTACCTTAAATTTCTGTAGAGTCGCTCTCAGGAACCCCCAATGTACCCTGTCAAATGCCTTTTCGGTGTCAAGCGTCAAAACCACAGTGGGGGCCCCTCTAGACTCAGCTACACGTAGGAGATTATAGAGTCTCCTAGTACCATCAGGTGCCTGTCGGCCCTTCACAAAACCCACCTGGTCTTCTTTAATCAGCTGCGGGGTAATGATAGCTAGGCGGTGTGCGACAATCTTCACATATATTTTTAAGTCTGTATTTAACAGCAAAATTGGCCTAAAGTTTCGAGGGCAATCCGGCCTCTTCCCTGGTTTAGGTAACGCTATTACAGTAGATCGGAGCATCTCTTCGGGAAAAGAGGCAGTGGAGGCGGCGTACGAAAACATTTTTTGTAAGCATGGCGAAAGAGTAGTTGCAAAGGCCTGGTAGTATTCTGCCTAAAAGCCATCGCTACCGGGAGATTTATGTTTCGGTAGTGATTTGATCAAATCCAAAATTTATTTTTCTAAGATTGGTGAATTCAAAGATTCTAGGGATCCCTTTTTAAGTTTGAGTAGATTTATTGAGTCTAAAAAGGAAATAATGTTGACATCATTGGGTTGTGGGGTATTGGGATCTGATGCTTGTATAAATCGCTGTAATATTTTTGGAAAGCATTATCTCAATTGGGTGATACACTGTATTGCCTGTGTGGGGATCAATTATGGAGGTTAATCTGAAATGTTGTTGTTTTTTGCGGATGTAGTTGACCAAAAGTTTATCTGCTCTATTCCCATAGGCATAATAATTAGCTTTAAAGCGTTTCAGAGAATTTGTATGTTCTGTTAATAAAGTTTGACGAAGCTGTTGCCTGCAATCTAAAAGTGCCCTTTGAACAATAGGGGAAGGGTTCAGTTTATTTTGTGACTTTAGGGTATTTAAGTTGGACAAAATAGTATCTAGATTTTTAGCCATCTTTCCCTAGCTGCTGCTTGTATTAGCAAACCTCTGCTGTACGCCTTATGGGCACACCATAAATACATTGCATTCGTTTCACTATTATCATTAAGTTTAAAATATTCATCTAGCATTTTAGATATTTTCCTTTTGTGGTAATTGTTAGAAAGCAGAGATACATTGTTCCTCCATAGGTAAGTAGGATTGGATGAGTTTTGTTCGCTTATTGTAATAATCACTGGAGCATGGTCTAACCAAGTTATAGTATGTATCTTTACTTCCAGGGTCCTTTGTAGTAGGGTGAGGTCAGATAGAATCAGGTCAATCCTTGAGTAAGAATTATTGGGGGTTGAGAAAAACGTGTAATCACGTTCTGATGCATTGGTGCATCTCCACGAGTCATATAGGTTGGTCTCTGTGAGAAAAGGTTTTTTCTCATGCCTATGAATACTCCGGGAAGAAGAACAGTCCATATTTTTATCCACAACACAGTTACAATCTCTACATATAAGCAAAGAGCAGAGCCTTTGCTATGTTTTTTTATCCTTTGGTAGAGGGATTTCAAAAATGAGGTTTGGCCTGTATTGGGTGCATATAGGTTCACTATGGTATACAACAAGTTATTCAGTTCACATACTAATATGATATACCTTCCTTTTGAGTCTGTAATAACTTCATGTAAGTTAAATGCAACTGTTTTATTCACAGCAATCATAGTCCCACGTTTTTTAGATGAGGCACACGCATGGAAGATATGAGGGAAGGAAGCATCTGAACATTTGGGTTGCTTATCACGGGAGAAATGTGTCTCTTGAACACATAAGATATCCCCTTCAAGCTCCTTTGCTTCCTGCCACATTACCTTTCATTTAAACGGGCTATTAAGACCGTTCACATTGAGAAAGATCAATTTAAATGTCATGGTGAGTCTGTAGGAATTTTACTAGATAGACATCAATACAGCTTAAATTGCAATGTAATGTGTTATTTGTATCTGAAGGTGGAAGCAAAGGATAGGGAGTGGATTGCTGGAAATTGGAAGCTCTGTATATGTCTTTTCCAGTTGCATTCACAGTCATTCTCCAAAGCGAGTATGAATCATAAGTTAGTGCTACATGTAAAACAAAGAAAAATAATAGAAAAGGAACAAGGTAACATAATGAACAAATAAAACTCTAAAACTTTCAGCTGAGTTGTACATTCCATCAGGTCCCTGTGTAATGAGTCTCTTAAAGTCACTAGCACTTCCTTCATTAAGGTATCAGTAAGCGGCTGATCCAGGGTGGGGAAATCCTGCATTTGTTCTATAAACTCCCTGGTGCTGTCCTGTGAGGTGTCATGTCCCCCCAGCTCACCTGGATATTTGTGCTCCTCCGAACGCTTCTTTGTAGCTTTCTGTGGGCTCTTTACAGGGGATGCTCCCGGGGAAGACCTGTTGCTGTATCCTGGGGATGATGCTTGATACTGGCCACTCATCTTAGATGATAATCCACCTCCTCGGCCGCGCCGTGCATTGTAGGCCTCGGCGCCATCTTGAGGCCCACGAGATTCCACAGTGTAGAAATCAGTCAGCTTTTTTGGGCCCCTGTCCTGCTTTCTTTTGTATATCTCGATGGCGGATGGTAACTGGGCTATTAGGCAGGGGATATCTCCTCACACAGCCGTACGGCGTTGCTTCTAGTCGCTGGATTGCTCTGGATTCAGACAGAGCTCTCTCTTCAAGCTGCCATTCACCTCGGCTGCTGGCCACTCCCCCCTTCCTGTGTTCTCTTAGGATCGTTGTCATGTTGGAAGTTGAATCTTTGTCCCAATCTGAGGTCCTGAGTGCTGCGGATCAGGTTTTCAGTGAGGATATCTCTGTACTTTGCTCCATTGAGCTTTCCCTCAATCCTGACTAGTCTTGCAGTCCCTGCTTCTGAAAAACATCCCCACAGCATGATGCTGCCACCACCATGCTTCACTGTTGGGATGGTATTGGGCAGGTGATGAGCAATGTCTGGAGGAAACCAGGCACTGCTCAATGTCTAGTATTGAGGCCAAACCGTTCAATCTTGGTTTCATCAGATGACCAGAGAATCTTGTTCCTCACAGTCTGAGAGTGCATCAGCACTCGTTCTATTTTTTTTTTTTTTTTTGCAAACTCCAAGTGGGCTTTCATGTGTTTTGCCCAGATTGGTGGAGGGTAGCAGTGATGGTTATCCTCCTGGAACTTTGTCCTATCTCCACACAGGATCTCTGGAGCTCAGTCAGAGTGACCATTGGGTTCTTGGTCTCCTCTTACTAAGGCTCTTCTCCCCCTGATTGCTCAGTTTGTCCAGGTGACCAACTCTTGGGAAAAGTGCTGGTTGTTCCAATCTTTTCCATTTTGAGAATTATGGAGGCTCTTGGGAACCTTGAGTGCAGCAGAATTTTCTGCAGCTTTCCCCAGATCTGTGCCTTGCAATAATTCTGTCTCTGAGCTCTGCAGGCAGTTCCTTTTGACCTCATGGTATTTGCTCTGGTACAGTATGCATTGGCAGCTGTGAGGACTTTTATAGAAAGATGTGTCCCTTTCCAAATCATGTCCAATCAATTTATTTACCACAGGTGGAATCCAATTGAGGTGTAGAAACATCTCAGCAATGATCAAGAGAAATAGGAGCCACCCTACCAGATTGAAATTTACTGACGGGACACCCAAAATCTATTGGCTCTTTTAAAAGTTACAAAATTACAGTTACGTGCAAATATCACTATTTAGGCTATAAACAAGTACAATATGTAATTAATAATGTGATTTAAGGAATGAATCAAGGCATAAAACATATTTATTTTATTTTTGATATAGTAAATGGCTCAGGGACAGGACTCAGGAGATCAAGAAATTAGAATGGACGGCACACACACATGAATTTGACTCTCACAGTGACACTGACAGCAGTGTGCAGCATCACAGATGATGATGACACCTCACTGACACGACACGCGCCCTCCTGAGTCACAGTGACAGTCTCTCTCCCAGCCAGGTGGTCCCATCAGTTTGAATAGCACTGACAGTCCCGCTCCCGGCTTGCCTTGTTCCCGTTCCACACATTTAGGCTCTGGCCGCTCTGCTCAGCTCCCTTGCAGCATGAAACCACATGCTCAGGCACTGCCTCTGCCAGACCCTCCCCCACCAACGCCACCCGAACACACTGTAGCAGGCACTTGGTTGGTCTCAGCCAACTCCGCACCTGAACTGCACATGCGCAATTTCAAGCTGAGCTTCCTTTTCCTGTCACTGGCATGAGAAAAGTGGGTGTTTTTTACTGGCTGCCAGTAAAAATACTGACGGTTGGCAACACAGAATGGGAGACACCTGAGCTAAATTTCAAGTGTTGTTGCAAAGGGTCTGAATACTTATGCCAATGTGATATTTCAGTTTTTTCTTTATAATAAATTCATAGACATTTATAAAATTATGTTTTCATATTGTCTTTATGGGGGAACTAAGTGTAGATTAATGAGAAAAAAAAGACATTAAACAACAGATCAGGCTGCAACATAGCAAAATTGAAAAAAGTGAAGGGGGTCTGAATACTTAACTGATGTTAAAAAAATATGAGACTAAGATAAATCATTTCAGAACTTTTTCCACCTTTAGGCCACTTTCACACTGAGGCAGTTTTTAGGCATTTTAGAGCTAAAAATAGTGCTTTCACACTGGAGCGGTGCGCTTATGGGACAGTAAAAAAAGTCCTGCAAGCAGCATCTTTGGGGTGGTGTAGGAGCACTGTATACAGCGCTCCTACACTGCCTCTGCCCATAGGAATGAATGGGCAGCGTCGCTTAAACATCGGTAAACCACCGCTAATAGACCCGCCGCCCCAGCGTGAAAGCACTCTTAATGTGACCTATAAACTCAGTTAAAAAACAAACTGAAATCTTTTAGGGGCGGGGGAGGGGGAGTAAAAATAAAAAACTAAAATAATGTGGTTGCATAAGTGTGCACACCCACTTATTACTGGGGATGTAGCTGTGTTCAGAATTAAGCAATCACATTCAAACTCATGTTAAGGATTTGCCCCCTTAATGACTAGAGCATTTTTTACAATTTGGCACTGTGTTGCTTCAACTGGTAATTGCGCGGTCATGCAATGCCGTACACAAAAGAAATTTGAATCCATTTTTTCCCCACAAATAGAGCTTTCTTTTGATGGTATTTGATCACCTGCAGTTTTTATTTTTTGCGATATAAACGAAAAAAGACTAAAACATTTTTGAAAAAAATTTATATTTTCTACTTTTTGTTAGTAAAAAATACAATAAACTCAATTTTAGTCATACATTTAAGCCAAAATGCATTCAGCCGCATGTCTAGGGTAAAAAAAAATTCAATAAGCGCAAATTTATTGGTTTGCGCAAGAGTTATAGCGTCCACAAACTAGGGTATATTTTCTGGAATTTACGCAGCTTTTAGTTTAAGACTGCCCATCTCATTTCTTGCGGTGCTAAAATAGAAGGGCAGTACAATGCCCCATTTTACAAAGTAAATACTCTAAGGAATTTTCTGAGAGTCATGTTGAGCATATTGAATGTTTTTTTTTGTTTTTTGTGTCACAAGTGATTGAAAAAAATGACAACAAAGAAAAAAAAATTTACACAAAGGTTTCACTGAAACAATATATTGCTCACACATGCCATGGGTATATTTGAAATTACACCCCAAAATACATTCTGCTGCTTCTCCTGAGTACAAGGATACCACATGTGTGGGACTTTTTGTCAGTCTAACCACGTACAGGACCTCAAACACCAAGCACCGCCTTCAGGCTTTCTAAGGGCATCCCCACAACTGTGGCAAGTGGTTGTGGGAGTCTGCGGGCAGGGGGCTAATCGGAATCTGGAAGCCCCCTTTAAGAAGGGGGTCCCCAGATCCCACCCCCCCATGTGAATGAGTAATCGGGTACATAGTACCCCTACCCATTCACCAAAAAATGGTCACAATGTAATAAAAACACACAATTTTTGACAATTCCTTTATTAAAAAATACAATCACGTCGCCCGCCGCACCCGAAAAAGAAAAAAAACAAAGACGCTCCCGCCGTCGATGAAGGCTGGCTGCCTATTGCAGGCTCCGCCGTCTGCCATTTCTTGCATGGATAAGGGGTGGGGCCACCTGGCTACGTCACCTGGTGGTTCCTGCTCCCTTGTGATATCACGGACCGGTGCATGCTGGGTTGGTGACGTCACAAGGGGTGGGACCACCAGGTGATGTGGTCAGGTGGTCCTGCCCCTTACCTATATAAGAAATGTCAGATGGCGGAGCCTGCAGTAGGCAGCCAGCCTTCATCGATAATGGGAGCGTCTTTGGTTTTTAAATTTTTCGGGTCTGGCAGGCAGCGTGATTGATGGTGGATTTACATTGGGGGACACTATTTTTAGAAAAGGAATTGTCAAAAACTCTCTGTGTTTCTTTTACTTTGTGACACGTTTTTTGGGTAGGGGTACTATGTACCTGATAATCATTCATATATGGGGGGGATCTGGGGGCCCACTTCTTAAAGCAAAAAAGTTGTGGGGATGAAGCCCTTGTCCCCATCAAGATGGGATCAAGGTGCTTTGGGGAGGGGGGGCCCCACTGCCCCAAAGCACCCACCTCTCCCCACATTGAGGACATGTGGCCTGGTATGGTTCAGGAGGGGGGGGCGCTTGCTCATCCCGCCCCTTTTCTGACTTGCCCGGCTGCATGTTAGGTTAAGGGCCTGGTATAGATTTCGGGGGGGGGGGGTCCCCACTGTGTTTTTTTTTCAACATTTTTAATTGTCTGTTTTTTTTTTTTTGTTTTTTTTTATGGAAACCCACTGACAGCTAATGAGTCATTGGTTGTTAAGGACGTGGTGGCTGGCTTCCCGGGTTCCTTGGCAATTAGCCTACTCCTTAGCAATCAGCTTAATGCGATAAATTACCGCATTAACTAATCTCCAAAATGTTTACCAGTTTAGAGTTACAGAGGAGGTCTAGTGCTAGAAATATTGCTCTTGCTATAATGTTCGCTGTGATACCTCGCGTGTGTTGTGAACACTGTTTACATATCTGGGCGTGACCTATATATGTGTTCACCACTGCGTGTGAGCACAGGGGGAGCTATAAAAAAAGTGGTATTATTTATTCTATTACTTTTTGTTCTTTTTTATCGCTTTTATTGCTGTCACAAGAAATGAAAACATCGCTTGTGACAACAATAAGGCATGACAGGTCCTATTTATGGAGAGATCTTTGGTCAGTAAGACTCCACATATCTCCTCTACAAACAAAGCATCAGATTAAAAAAAAAACATTGATCTAATGCTTTCCAAAAAAAAAATGGCCTTACATCGGTCATGAATCAGAAGTGACATCATGAGGTCGCTCTGGGCCTCCTAGACCATAAGGATAAGTGGAGGCCATCTTTCCTCTGCTCGTCTCTATGGTCAGCTGCCGCCACCATCTGAACAGTTCCCGGGCTTGCCAATGAGCCAGGAAATCCCGAGAACCATCAGACAATGGCGAGGGGAAGGAGGTGGGGCGACCACCCCTCCCGCTGCTTCTAAAAGTAATCCAGCGGCTGATCAGCTGTTTGGATCACTTCTTATCAGAAAGAGCAGCGGCTGCAGCCATAACCTCAGTATTGAACTGCAAAGTCATGAAGTAAATCTCCAGTTAGATGGATATGATGCATGGTATAACTTCACCCGCAGTTACATCTAGCTTTGTACATCTCATAAACATACAGTATATAGCTGACTTATGTACTGTTTTGTCTGTTTCCTGATATTGGTAACCCAATATGCAAGGGAAATAACTGACCTAAATTGCTTTATGTAAAAGCCAAAAAAATAATCTGTTTGTCCACCCAGTATCAGTTACTGTTACTAAGCAGCCCACATACTGCCATTGTGTTTGGGGAAAACCAATGTTCTCTTTCATAAGTATTATGTAATGTAATATTTATTGTTTGGCTCTGCTTATGAATTGGACATCTATTTACCTTTGTCATTTATTTATATGGTATTCTTATGCAGCTTAGCAAGAAGAATGCGTACGCGATGGCTACTAGCATTTATATAACATATCTTTACAACCAGTCTTGGGTCAGTTTTAAAAGCAAATAAACTTTCCAGATCTTTTTGGATTATCAGAATTAAGTATCCTGTCTAAAAGACACTGCGAAAAAGGACACAGTGTTGTCTTTTCTGTCTGTTTCTCTTAAAGTAAATGTAAACCCTCACCCAGTGACATGAACAGCCTCAGATGATACACAGAGATTAAACAAATCTCCCTACATAAGTTTTACTTGTATATCTGCTATCTTCAGCTTGCTATATTCTTTAACAAGTTGCCGCCTGCCCACCGTCAAATGAAGGAGTGGCAGTGTGGCTCTCGTTCTGGGCGGACATCATATGACGTCGGCCCATTCAAACAAGGCACGGGCGTGATCGGGTGCACGCAGCCCTGCACTGTCAGTGGCGGTGTGTCCCCGAGACACAGCGCATAACTGACAAGGGTGAACAGCCATTGGGCATGGCTGTTCACCACGTGATCAGCCGTAATTAAGTGACGGACGATCACAAATGGTACTGCCCGCTTGGAGGATTTCGTTGAATGGCAGAAATAAGTAGGGTTCGCCCCAGAACCTCTGGCTGCGGTGGGAAAATAGTTTGTATCAGTATTAGGATCAACACAGGGGATGCCCTCAATATTCATGAATTATGAAAAAACAGTTGCAATATCCAGACCTGATCCCCACCTAACCTAGTATTACCCAGACTTTTCATCAAACTAGGTTTGTACCTGTCTCCAACCCAGTCCCCTGGCTCACAATAAATAATACAGATGTAAACAAGTACGAGGGAAATATATTATTTTATTAATCTTTGTGCAATACAGGAAAATAAACCCATCATTCACAATGGCATAATATATACGTATATGTGTGTTTGTGTGTGTGTGTGTGGGTAAAGCGTGTTCATTCTCATTTGTTTTCCCTAAATCCCTGCTGTTACTTTTACACACTACAATCACATATTGGTCATTTTGACTTATTGGTTATTTTGTCTTATGTCCAACTTTATAAACATGCAAATTTACCAACTGTTGTTATTTTTTATATTCTGAATACTCTTCCACCTTATACTGCTTGCAACACTACAATGGGCAATTATCGATTTGGCCTCACATTTGTGGAAATGATAAGGTAATGACAAAAACAACTTTGATCAAATCTGATTCCAACCTTCTGGTTTTAATTCTTTTTGAGAGATCTGGGGTTCTAACTTTACTTTTTTCAGCCTGAACACTGAGAAAGTAGCGAAGCCAGCGAGTCTACATAACAGCCAGGCAACTAACATTTTTCAGAAGGTGATCACTTGGTATTTCTGTCATGATATTTTTACAGAATACATTTAGAATTAGAAAATGGTGAGCACAGATGGGTAATTTGAGTCCATAAAAACATTCAGTTTTAAAAAAAATTAAACATACTGTACTTCTCAAAACATAATAAAAACTTAGACTGCAACTGAGACTGTTTCATTGTGAGCTGAGAAGTGGGTTTTAAAAAGAATGTAGTATTTTCAGAGGTTTTTTTTAGTTATACATTCATAATAAATATAATATTTTGAAAATGTTGTATGTGAAATTTGCAACTCTATATGTACATTAAAGCACAAGATTCTGTTTCCTAATTCACAGTCCTACACTTCAAACCTATGCAATTGCTTTATATCCCAATTTAGCTCTCACTGGCCTAATCTGGCAATGACTATCTCATCATTATACACTAGTCTGTATATTTACCCTCTTTGTAATTTGACTGCGTGTTCATATAAGACATAAGAAGTCATAGCGTGCAGAAAAGCAAATAATTTAAGAATTTTGTGAATAAAGAAAATTTATTTTAACTTATTTAAGCATTTCAGACTTTTATAAAGGTTTGAAGTTGTGGTGGAGATGGTGAATAATTCTTCCCTTCAGTTTCTTTTCTCCAGTGGGTAGAATATATTATATCCAACTCTGAAAAAAAGATTATTTTCTAGTCAGCAGTCAATTAGAATTCTATATTTCATATGTGAACATCTGCTACATGTAAGGCCTACAAATGTAGGTAATAGGAGAGAACCATGCCCATACTAACTTACAATACTCAGGAAAATGTCATTTTTGTGTAGACATAGGGGTGAAAGTAGGGTCTCAGACTGACTTTCTTACTTCAGCATTATTTTTAAGGCTGCTACTTAAGGCCCCTTTCACACTACTGCGACTTCAAAATCACGGGATTTTGCCGCAATTGTAAATAGATTTTGCCAAAGTTTCAGGGAATGCCTGTGTAAACCCATATGAAAGTCGGACCAAAGTAGTACAGGGACTACTTTGAAGTTGGCACGACTTGAAGTCGCACATATATAAATGGTTATCATTGGAAATCAAGGGGAACGACTTGTCGCACAAGTGTGAAAGGAGCCTAAGGGTTCAATATACTGCTGGAAGAGGATTTTTCAGAAAACTGTCATCTATGATTTACATGCCTTTCTGTATCCTGCACCGTCAACCTTCCTCCCTGCATTTGTTCAATATCTACACTAAATCTTCAAAAGACGCCCCTAGACTGAGCCTGAGTTTGTCGGTGTGCTTTTGGAACTGAAAACTGGGCAGGCCAGCGGCCCTTCTGGGGATTATCACTACATTTGCTGGTGCTGATTCATTTTTGTAGCCTATTGTGCACTATCACACTAACTTCTGCTCTAATGTACACAACCTATTTGTTCCCATTGTTACTTTTAAAGCTTTTTTTGTATGCAAACTGATGTGGAGAGCTTTGTTCATACTAAAATAACTACACTTAAAACAAAATAATAATAAAAACAACTAGTTAGTTAGCCAGACCTTGGATATGCCTTATGTCAGTAGTGCAACCCCATGTTACCATGACATATCATCCATACGTGCAGGGTGTTCAGTGCACATGGGCCCCCAAGGGGGGGAGCGCACTGTGACCCACCCTGCACATATGGATGATTGTCCCCTGGTTCACAGCTGGGATTATCGGTGCAGCGGGAGGGACAGCTGTGAGCACCAATCTCCGTGCATAGCTTTTTAGCTGACAGCAACTTCTCCTCCTCTCCCTCCCGCGGCTATAATGGTAATACATTTAAAATGGCTAATAAAAGCCCTGGGTGGCTTAACGCCAATATAAAAAATCATATAAAAGCAAAGGAGAAGGCCTTCCAAAAATACAAGGCTGAGGGAACATCATCAGCATTCCAACTGTACAAAAAATGCAATAAGAAATGTAAGGGTGTAATCAGGGTGGCTAAGATAGAACACGAAAGGCACATAGAGGAGGAGTGTAAGAAAAATCCCAAGAAATTCTTTAAGTACATAAATATTAAAAGAGGGAGGACAGATCATATTGGCCCCATAAAGAATGATGAAGGGATTCTGGTTACAAAGTATGGTGAGATGGCGAAGGTTTTGAATGTATCCTTCTCCTCAGTCTTCACGAGGCAAATGGGGGGCTTCAGTAACCAAAACTGCTATGTTTATCTTCATGAGACGTCACAGAAAGCACCACCATGGTTAACAGAGGATAAAATCAGAAACAGACTTGAAAAACTTAACATAAATACAGGCAGTCCCCGGGTTATGAACACATTAAGGACTGTAGGTTTGTTCGCAAGTGTAATTTGTTCATAAGACGGAACACCGCTTGTAAGTGTAACTTCCGCCTGTGCAGGGATGTGGGATCTTCCGGCGGCCGCCTGTGCAGGGATGTGGGATGTTCCGGGCGCTTCTGGTGCTCTTCTGGCCATGCAGTACATGAAGTACTACAGTGTGGAATGTGGCAAGATAGCTGCTCGGAGGTATCCAGGACCAGCGTGGAGCACAAGCAGCCGGGATTGAGGCCGTTCGTAAGTAGGAGTCATTCATAAGTCGGGTGTTCGTGAGTCAGGGACTGCCTGTAAGTCACCGGGACCAGATGGCTCCCAATATTTATGGACCTGACTGTACTACTTACCACCATACACACCGTGCTCTTCTCCTGCACATACTACCCACCACCATACATTCTGCACTGTACATTCCCTATTTAACATTACTGCATTCTGCACTATGTAAGTCATCTCAGACTCTATTAAACCACACCTCTTTAAGCCACGCCCACATTTTGCAGCGGTGTGCTATGCGCGCCGTTTAAAAAAAAAAAGCTAAATTGGTGTGCCTCCATACCTTGTTTGCGACCAGTTATTCTCAGGATTCTGAGTCTCTGATCTCAAAAGCCAGGAGGTTTGAAGAACTTGCTGCCCAGACGTATTGAAGAAACACTGTCCTGTGAACACTGTAATAGAATCTGTAAAGGAACAGACTTGTGATTAAAAAAAAAAAAGAATTATAAAAAAAATAATGAAGAAGTAATGTGTCAATGTGTGAGAGTGGATTACCAGCCAGCATTAGTTCTGGCTTTCTGTGTTCAACAGTTCACATCATGAGGAGCATTCACCTAGACTGACATGTTATTGCAGAGCTCAGGTCTGCCATATCAGCTACCTGATTTTGTGGATCTGGGGGGTCCCCTTGTTAAAGGGGGCTTCCAGATTCCGATAAGCCCCCTGCCCACAGACCCCAACAACCACCAGGCCAGGATTGTGGGAAAGAGACCCTTTTCCCTAACAACATGGGAACAAGGTGCCCTGGGGAGGGGGGGAAGCACTTCCTATACATCGTACCCTTACTCATTCACCAAAAAGTACTCAAAGTACTTAATAAAAACACACCAGTGTTTGACAAGTCCTTTATAAATAAAAACATAAGAACGTCGACCCAAATAGATAAAAAACGCTGCCCTGTTAACACAAGTGTTCTTGTCCAGGAACTCAGCCGAATGACGGGTAAACATCAGGGAAACCTGCTGACAGCTGATGAATCATCGGTTGTTAAAGTGGTTCTGAAGGCAGAAGTTTTTTTTATCGTAATGCATTCTATGCATTACGATAAAAAACCTTCTGTGTGCAGCAGCCCCCCTAATACTTACCTGAGCCCCATCTTGATCCAGCTATGTTGCACTAGAGACTTGGCTGCTCGGGAGTCTCCCTCCTGAATTGGCACAGACACACAGCAGGCATTTGACTGCCATATCAGAGTTCAGGACTGCCATATCAGCTACCTGATTTTGTGCATCTGGGGTGCCCCCTTGTTAAAGGGGGCTTCCAGATTCCGATAAGCCCCCTGCCCCCAGACCCCCACAACCACCTGGCCAGGTTTGTGGGAAAGAGATCCTTTTCCCTATCAACCAACAATTTTTTATTTTTTTTGGGTGGTTCCCCTTAAAATCCATACCAGACCCCAGGGAAATCTGCTGACAGCTGATGAATCATCGGTTGTTAAAGTGGCTCTAAAGGCAGAAGTTTTTGTATCGTAATGCATTCTGTGTGCAGCAGCCCCCCTAATACTTACCTGAGCCCCATCTTGATCCAGCTATGTTGCACAAGAGACTCGGCTGTCCCTCCTGAATTGGCACAGACACACAGCAGGCACCATTGGCTCTTGCTGCTGTCAATCAAAGTCAGTGAGCCAATGAGGAGAGAGAAGGGGCAGGGCTGAGCAGCAGCTCTGTATCTGAATGGACACACAGAGGAGTGGCTCGGCTTGTGTACTCCCATAACAAGCTGCTTGCTGTAGGGGCACTAGGCAGGAGGGAGGGGCCAGGAACACTGGCGAGGGACCAGAGAAGAGGAGGATCTGGGCTGCTTTCTGCAAAACTTACTGCACACAGCAGGTAAGTATAGCATGTTTGTTATTTAAAAAAAAAAAAAAATAGCAAAGACTTTAGTATCACTTTAACCGCTTCCGGACCAGCTGCCTCAGTTGTACTGCGGCAGGTTGGCTCCCCTGCGCGAATCCACGTAGCTGTACGTTGGCTCGCGGGGTCCGGATAGCAGGACTGAGCTGGGGTGCCGATGCTCGTGGCAGACGGTCGCAATGACTGCTGGCCACGAGTGATTGTGAGCAGGAGACACAGAACAGGGACGAGTGCATGTAAACACACACTTCCCTGTTCTGTTCTGACAGTAGTGACAGATCGTGTGTTACTAATAGCTAGGAACCACGATCTGTCACTTCCTCTAGTTAGTCCCCTCCCCCTTCAGTTAGAATCACCTCCCAGGGAACATAGTTAACCCCTTCACCGCCCCCTAGTGTTAACCCCTTCACTGCCAGTGACATTGTTACAGTAATCATTGCATTTTTAATCACACTGATCGCTGTATTAATGGCAATTATTGCCAATGGTTTCAAAAATGTGTCAAAATTGTCTGATGAGTCCGCCATAATGTCACAGTCACAATAAAAAATCGCAGATCGCCGCCATTACTAGTAAAAAAAAAAAAAATACTAATAAAATGCTATAAAACTATCCCCAATTTTTGTAGACGCTATAACTTTTGCGCAAACCAATCAATATACGCTTATTGCGATTTTTTTTTACCAAAATTATTTAGAAGAATACGTATACATATCGGCCTAAACTGAAAAAAAATTAGCTTTTTAAAAAAAAAAAAAAATGGGGATATTTATTAGTCCAGTGCAGCCGCCTCTCTATAATGATCTTAGCCAAGGTCACATGCAGGTTACTACCCTGCACTATACGTGACAACAGTGAGAAACCACTAACAGTCCACCCAGACACAACAATTTTCATTTAAATATATTCTTCAATTGCCATAAGTCATTTAACTTAAAGAGCTTACAATCTAAGGTCCCTATACTCACATATATACACATAGTAGGGCAAATTTAGACAGGAGACAATGAACCTACTAGTGTGTCTTTGGAGTGGGTACCAAATGCAAACCCAGCTATAACCTTGTAATAGTAGTATCAACATCATCACTGTACAACACACAGTCACATAGCTCATGCAGAGAGCAGAGTTGTGGTGGGGACCAAAAAAGCCCTACCCATTACAGACTACCTGCAGAAAGCTACGGTAAGGGCTGGATGCTGAGCAATCTCCCTGCATTGAGAGAGCAGCAGTATCTGGTTTGTATTACAGGAAGCTCCTGCATAGAGGAAAAGTTTCACACCAGGTTACTGCACAATCATGGAAGAAATGCATAAAGCACTCCCAGATTCAAGTAAGAATACACATGATTCTTGAATTTAAATAATATTTGCTTATTCCGGATCTCAGCTTTAAGTATACAGTCAGGTCCATAAATATTGTGACATTGACACAATTCTAATCTTTTTTGCTCTAAACACCACCACATTGGATTTGAAATGAAACAAACAAGATGTGCTTTAACTGCAGCCTTTCAGCTTTAATTCGAGGGTATTTACATCCAAATCAGGTGAACGGTGTAGAAATTAAAACAGTTTGTATATGCGCCTCCCACTTTTTATGGGACCAAAAGTAATGGGACAATTGGTTGCTCAGCTGTTCCATGGCCAGCTGTGTGTTATTCACTCTATTTTCCCATTTACAAGAAGCAGATAAAATGTCCAGAGTTCATTTCAAGTGTGCTATTTGCATTTGGAATCTGTTGCTGTCAACTCTCAATATGAGATCCAAAGAGCTGTCACTATCAGTAAAGCAAGCCATCATTGGGCTAAAAAACAAAACAAACCCATCAGAGAGATAGCATAAACATTAGGTGTAGCCAAATCAACTGTTTGGAACATCCTTAAAAAGAAAGAACGCACCGGTAAGCTCAGCAACACCAAAAGACCCGGAAGACCACGGAAAACAACTGTGGTGGATGACCGAAGAATTCTTTCCCTGGTGAAGAAAACACCCTTTACAACAGTTGGCCAGATCAAGAACACTCTCCAGGAGGTAGGTGTATGTGTATCAAAGTCAACAATCAAGAGAAGACTTCACCAGAGTGAATACAGAGGGTTCACCACAAGATGTAAACCATTGGTGAGCCTCAAAAACAGGAAGACCAGATTAGAGTTTGCCAAACAACATCTAAAAAAGCCTTCACAGTTCTGGAACAACATCCCATGGACAGATGAGACCAAGATCAACCAGAGTGATGGGAAGAGAAGAGTATGGAGAAGGAAAAGAACTGCTCATGATCCAAAGCATACCACCTCATCAGTGAAGCATGGTGGTGGTAGTGTCATGGCGTGGGCATGTATGGCTGCCAATGGAACTGGTTCTCTTGTATTTATTGATGATGTGACTGCTGACTAAAGCAGCAGGATGAATTCTGAAGTGTTTCGGGCAATATTATCTGCTCATACTAAGCAAAATGCTTCAGAACTCATTGGACGGCACTTCACAGTGCAGATGGACAATGACCCGAAGCTGCGAAAGCAATCAAAGAGTTTAAGGGAAAGAAGTGGAATGTTATGCACTGGCCAAGTCAATTACCTGACCTGAATCCGATTGAGCATGCATTTCACTTGCTGAAGACAAAACTGAAGGGAAAATGCCCCAAGAACAGCAGTAGAGGCCTAGCAGAGCATCACCAGCGATGAAACCCAGTGTCTGCTGATGTCTATGCATTCCAGACTTCAGGCTGTAATTGACTGCAAAGGATTTGCAACCAAGTATTAAAAAGTGAAAGTTTGATGGATGATTGTTAATCTGTCCCATTACTTTTGGTAACTTAAAAAGTGAGAGGCACATATACAAACTGTTGTAATTCCTACACCGTTCACCTGATTTGGATGTAAATACCCTCAAATTAAAGCTGAAAGTCTGCAGTTAAAGCACATCTTTTTGGTTTCATTTCAAATACATTGTGGTGGTGTATAGAGCCAAAAAGATTAGAATTGTGTTGATGTCCCAATATTTATGGACCTGACTGTATATGATCAACCTCAAGCGTTTCATCACCCAAGGAGAAAATCCCAGGGAAGAATCATCTGCTGCACTCCATGGACTGGTAAATACCCGTTCCTTGCAAGTCAAGAGCTATATTGCTGTGTAAACCGCTATATAAATCGTGAATATTAAAAATATTTAGCAGTTGCTCACATATAATTTTTTTACAACCCAGTGAAGCTCTTCTTTAACAAAATTACATAAAGGAAATAAAACTTACTGGAAAAAAGCCACTTCACTGTAAATCCAAATGATGGAAGGTCAGTCGGTTGTTGATATCCAATTAGAGGCGATAACACAATTGTTTTATTAGTGGAAGATACAGCTGTCAGATATTTGCCTAAAAATGTTCCATTTGTAAAGACAGTATCAATGGTCATTTTAGAGCCAAGATCATTCTTCCACTGACCAGCCAGGTTGCACTGTGTAAAGAAGAAAGAGGGAGTAAATCATTTGTGGTATTCAGACAAGACTGCACCTGTCCACAAAAATTATAGCAATAGAAATAAGGTTCTAGGTAAAACTTCATTTTGGATAGTGTGGGGAATGGTTAGATCCTCTGTTAAGTTTTAATTTCAGTCTGTGTCCCCGTCGGGTAGTCACCTCCCTTTTTATGACTATAGTCATCAGGAACAAAAATGAGGGGAAATCCACAATTCATTCATAAAACAGGAATTAAAGTGGTTTTAAACCTCAGACATGAAATATGAACAAAGCATATCCCTCCATAGTGTGTACTTGTCTCAATTAGGAGCACTAAGTGTAATTTCTGTCTGCTGTTCCATTCCTCTGCTATAAGCACGTGTCACTTCTGACAAGTTTTTCTGACACCAAGACAAAAAAAGGTGACAGCGGTGGGAGCTCCAGCTGATTAACAGCCTAAGCTCTGTTCCTGTTCCTGAGTTGTGTGGAGGGCAGTGTGTGTCTCTTCCCTCCAATCGGCTCACAGAGCTCTCCTCACTGAGCTCTGAAGAGTAACTTGCTCTCCGCCCCCGCATTGAGGGGCTCTTTCGGGGCGCTTTGCAGGTGCTATTTTCAGCACTTTAGTGCCTGCAAAGCGACTCAGTGTGAAAGGAGCCTTAGACAAGTTTTATAGATTCAGCACTTTGAATGGATGTTGACAAGAGAAGACTGTAGATAAACAGGCACAACTTATCAACTTATGTAGGCGGATTTGTTTCATCATCTGAGGGCAATAACTTCACTGGGTATATGTTAGGTTTTATAACCACCTTAAAGCTAAACGCCAACTTTTGCTACACTTTACATAGTCCTTTTGGGCCAAGCTGGCCCAAACAAACTATGTCCCTCACTAACATGTGAGACCACTGAATGTGCAGTATAAACTGTATGTAGCTGAGGCTACATACAGCATACCGCACTGTGTTCTGGGTTCCAGACGAGACTTCCTGTCTCATACCCAGAACACAATGGAGTCTATCTGATCGGCGCTCAATCAGACAAAGTGACGTATTCTAGCAATGAATACAAAGCTTTCTCTGGTTGGCTGAGTCAGGAGGTTGTGACATCATCTGTCTGCCTGTCTGACTCAGCCAATCAGAGGAAGCTTTGTTTATACAGTTTATACCGCACATCCAGCGGCCTCACATGTTAGTGAGGGACATCATTTGTTTGGGTCAGCTTGGTAGCAAAAGTAGCAAAAGCTGGAGTTAAGCTTAAAAGGGAAATACACTGAGGACACCTGTTCTGTAAACAACTGGCTAAGGCCCCATTTACACTTGTGCGACTTGTCCTGCAATTTGGGACTGCAAAGTCGCATGACAAGTCGTACCCCATGATTTCCAATGAGTAGCGTTCATATCTGTGCAACTCCAAGTTGCAGCGACTTCAAAGTAGTTCCTTTGGTCCGACTTTGATGCGACCTGAGGTCCATAGACCTCAAGATTACACAGGCATTGCTCCAAGGAGCATCAAAGTCGCATGACTTTCGGGTCACGCAAGTGTGAATGGGGCCTAAGAGGGGAGTTCCCTTCACTGGCAAATTTCCTCGAACTTATTATTGGACATGAAGGGAAATATCCTGAATTGGACACAAACAGCAAAAAATAAAGAGACAGAGGTTTGTCCCTTCCCTACTCTACTCCTTACTTTTCAAGGAGCCACCCACCCTCCAAAACAATAAAAAAGCTGAAAAATATAACATAAAAAACCTTGAGAATTTCTGTATGTGTGGAAGCAGTGGTCTCTATGCAGTGCTCAACCCCCCCCCCCCCTTCCTTCCTAGTGAGATGAGTTTTGCTGATTGCAGAGCTATAGATCTGACTCAGCAGGGGCATGTCAGACCACTGCAGAGAAATCACTGCATCCACACTCTGCAGCATTGTGGCAGGGGAGAGGCTTGTCTGTAGCTGCTTTCTAAAGAAAACATATTGTGTACCTGCCCCATCTCCTGTCTGGTGCGCCAGTGAGCGCTGAAGGAGCAGAATAAAGAGTAATGACTGGCAGAGAGATTCAAGAGATGTTCGCATAGATGGCAGCGTAACTGCAGGCAGATACAGACGTATACAGAGAATACAGTAATGGAAGATGTTTCTCCACTTTTATAATGCTATACATTTTTTGGTCCATACATCAAACTTGGGCAACTTAAAGTACTGTACTGTCAAGAAGTCACAAAATACTATCAATACAAACTTCCAAGTTCTGTAAAGGATTTCCAGTTGCTGCCTCTTTCTTTATCTGCATGCTAAGATAGGTATGGAGACATCACTTACCTCTGAGCTTTTTCTTTTGTTTTGGATAATGAAGAAGTATTAGAACCTCTTCAATTTTTCACTGTGTCCCTATCGGGGAGATATTCGCTAATTTCCTGTAAGGACAGAGCTCTCCCGGAATTTATTATATGGGACATGAAGCGGGCATTAATCTCCCCAATGGGGTCACAGTGAGATATAGAAACCTGATCGAAATTTTACCTCCTTATCAACCAATACAAAATTAGAAAGCAAAAGTTGTCTGGAGTTAGGTTACAATCACACGGTCGCACAGGGGCGGCCACTGGAGAGAATCAGTGGATTTTCACCGGTGGTTCCAAACAGTGCCAGTACACACTAGGGTTGATTTACTAAAGGCAAATAGACTGTGCACTTTGCAGAGTGCAGTTGCCCTCTGTGAGTGCAATTGCCCCAGAGCTTAGTAAATGAGGTAAGGCTTGACTTTGCAAAGGGTACCCAATCCTGTGCAAGGAAAATTAAAAAAACAGCATTTTTGCTTGCACGTGATTGGATGATGGAAGTCAGCAGAGCTTCTGCTCATTTACTAAGCTCTGGAGCAACTGCTCTTGCAGAGGGCAACTGCACTTTGCAAAGGGCACAGTCTTTTTCCCTTTAGTAAATCAACCCCACTGTTTGTGAATAGCAGCAGCTGTCTTCGGCCATTGTTGTCTAAGTGGTGACTAGAGCTTCTGATCAATCCTAGACTAGACAGTGTGCATCCAGCGATGGCGTATTTGTGGAGTTCTGGCCGCACACAAACTGGCCACAGCTAATCAGAAAGTTTGTGAGCATAGCACAGTGTTTCTGCATCCAGAGGCGGATTTTAGCTACCTCTGAATGTAGAAAGCGATGCACGCCTGGCCACCTGTGTGAATGTAGCGTGTTCACACTGCTGTGGCCCCAAAGTCGTGTGACTTACAGTGAAACTTTGCATTGCGACTTTTCTTGTGACTTGATGCAACTTCAATCCTACTTCAATCCAACTTTTATCTGACTTTGATGTTTCGCGACTTTGGCTTTGGCAAATCATAATAATACAGAGCGTGACACATATTGTTACCCGTATACTATATTTGAGATTTAATATCTCTCAGATATGATTTGGTTTACATGAGAGTTCTTTGACCATGAGTGAAAGCTTTAACACAATAACAAAAATGTAGTGGTATATATTAAAGTAGGCCTAGACTAATACACATCAAGCTAATTGTACAGGGAAAGGGTAAAAATCATGTATTACATGAAGGAATACAGAGTATATTCCTTAAAACATTAACCTACAAACAGTAGGACATAAAAGACTTAAGACCAACATATTTAGATACAAGGACAAGGGAGATTTCCCATATTTAACATTCCCGTAGAGGTTCCATTCACGTGACTGCTCTACCATAGAGTGTGTGTGTTTCCCTCCCATCTAGTCTGTGTATATCATTACAGGCTGATGACTCATTGGTTGGCATGACGTGGCTCTGATTGGTGGGCTTCCCTATTCCTGGTAAAGGACTGGCTACATCTCCAATCCCTATACTTTGCATAAATCAGCCCCCTTTAATGCAAATCCTTGTGACTATTCTGAGCAGGAGATTAACTTGACCTTTTCCCGTGAAGTTAAGTATTGTTTGCAGGTTGACCTCCCTTCATTGCATATCCAAACATGGCATCCTTTGAAGTGAATATGTGTAGAACAATGAGGTTTGGGTCCCATTGTTTAAATACACAAGCCTAGGCACCGAATTGTAACCGAGTACCTGAGTACCTGTCATAGTCCATCTGAGTACCTGTCACAGTTCATCTGAGTACCTGAGTACCTGTCACAGTTCACCTGAGTACCAAGTACCTGAGTACCTGGGATTGGGAGAGCCAATCCTTACAGATCTAAGATAAGGATAAGGAGCGTTTGGGATTTGCATTGAGTGTATTATCAGAGGATTACCATTCACCATCTATGATTGTATGAGGTTTGATCGATATTGGAGATGCTCGATTAAAGTTCTAATTGGCTTGGAGGATTCTGGTTTGCTGAGGAAGTTTTCCATACTTTATGCCTGGTGGTCACCTTGTGGCCAGAGACATCTGGTGAGCAGATTTATTTGTCACTTCGGGTGAAGCATTTTTTTCACAAGAAACTAGCATACTGCATTTTATGAAGGCACGGTGTTAGAGAATTCACCCACACATAAGAAATACACCTATTTATATTTGTTTCACAGATATAATTATATTTATTTCACATTTCTCTATATTGGACTGGTTTATATATATTTTATGGTATATGTGTTGATTAGTATGCCACACCTATGTGGGTCTAGTTGACATTCATATGTATATATGGTTTTGCGCCCAATTTTTCACTATTTTTAGCCCATCAGAGTACCCGAGTACCTATCTGTAGCCCATCAGAGTACCCGAGAACCTGTCACATGGCCATCAGAGTACCCGACAACCTGTCACCAGCCCATCAGAGTAACCGAGTACATGTCTCCAGCCCATCAGAGTACCCGAGCACCTATCTGCAGCCCATCAGAGTACCCAAGTACCTATCTGCAGCCCATGCCTCACAGAATATACTTGGGGTGTTTTTTTTCCATAATGGGGTCATTTTGTGGGTAATTCCATTGTCCTGGTGCTCCAGGGCCTTCAAAAGTGTAATGGGTCGTTAGGAAATTAGAGGTGTAATTTATGCTCCTACAATGCCTGACGGTGCTTTCTGTATGTTGGGCCTCTGTATGTGGCCAGGCTGTTTAAAAGTCACACACATGTGGTATCGCCATACTCAGGAGGAGTAGCAGAATGTAATTTGGGGTGTAATTTTTGCTATATAGATGCTTTGAGTTAGAAATATATTATAAACTGACCATTTTGTGTAAAAAAAAAAAATAAGTTTTAATTTTCTTTCCACAAGTCTTTTCCAAAGACTTGTGGAAAAAAATGAACCATTTAAAAGACTCAGTATGCCTCATAGAATAGACGTTGGGGTGTTTGCTTTCCAAAATGTGGTCATTTTGTGGATAATTCCACTGTCCTGGTGCTCCAGAGCCTTCACAAATGTAATAGGTCATTAGGAAATTAGAGGTGTAATTTATGCTCCTAGAACCCCTGATGGTGCTCCTTGCATGTTGGACCTCTCTGTGTGGCCAGGCTGTGTAAAAGTCTCACACATGTGGTATCGCCATACTCAGGAGTAGCAGAATGTATTTTGGGGTGTAATTGGAAGTATGCATATGCGGTGTGTGAGAAATAACTTGTTATTATGACAATTTTGTGGAAAAAATAAAAAAAATTCTTCATTTTCACAAGGATTTTGGGAAAAAATACAACATCAAAAAACTCACCATAGCTTTGACTGTCTACTTTTCAAAAAGGGGTCATTTGGGAGGTATTTGTACTTTCCCTACATTTCAGGGCCTCAAGAAATGAGATAGGCCATCAGTGCATCAGGTGTGATCAATTTTCAATGATTTGCATGATAGCTTGTAGACTTTATAACTTTCACAGAGACTAAATAATATCCACTAATTTGGGTTATTTTTACCAAAGAGATGTAGCAGTATAAATTTTGGCCCAAATTTATGAACAAAAATGACTTATTTGCAAAATTTTATCATAGAAACTAAAAAAAAGTGTTTTTTTTCAAAATTTTCGCTCTTTTTTCACTTATGTCACAAAAATAAAAAAACAGTGGTGAATAAATACACCAAAAGAAAGCTCTATTTGTATGAAAAAAAAAATTATAAAAATGTTGTTTGGGTACAGTGTTGCATGACTGAGTAATTGGCATTCAAAGTGTGAGCGCTGAAAGCTAAAAATTGGCCTGGGCAGGAAGAATGTATAAATGCCCTGTATTGAAGTGGTTAAGCGCTGCAATTATTTTATTGTATTTATGTTATAGGTGTATGTATATTAACCTAAATTGTGAGCTGCTCATATTTAATCACTGGCACTGACTTTTTTTCTTTGTCACACATATTATTGAAGTTATAAAACCCTCTTGAAGTCACTGCCAAAGTCGCAAATATAAGACAAAGAAACAACTTCCTTGCGACTTTTGTGATTTTAACATTGCAGCCTATGGCACTCATTTCGCAAACAAGACAGAAAAAAAGTAGTGCAGGAACAATTTTTTTGCCGCTGCCACTTGTGTCGCAGCAATTAAGACGGCACCCACTGAAATCAATTTGTTTTGACTTCTGTGTTGCACATCGCATCAGAAGTTGCAGCAGTGTGAACCAGGGCTCACACTTCACGTTTCTTGGCTAGCAAATAAAATGTATTATCACCCCTACACTCTCCTACTTGTTTTTAAATGCAATGCATGTATTCATTATAAAATTAATAAGAAGAGCAGAGTAGCTTTACCATACACAGACAGAATACTGGCAATGCTAATATTTCAATATAGGAGGTAAAACTTAATACCCTTCTATAGTTTACCTTTTCACCGGTACAAAGAGTGAAGCTCAGCAGAGCCAGAGTGAGTACTGCAGGAATCTTCATCCTCATGGTGCTTCCCCAGGATCTGAGTACCCCAGCTTAGCAGTGTTCCTGTATTTATACAGCTGGATGACTCATTATCTGAAGTTGTCACTTACCTTGCCAAATACTATATGACGTATTGTAGGATGGTGGCTTTGATCCTAAGAAAAAAACCCCAACGTTTGCTAATTGATTACTTCTTCCTTTTTCTGAATTTCATAACTGCTCCACAATTTTAAAAAATCAAGTAATACAACAACCAGCATCATACTGTCATGCATTGAAGAAGTCATACATTCCAGAGATTTAAACATAACTAAAGGCAAAACTTTTTTTAAAGTTTTGGATAGAGTGCAGAAGGATTAGAATGCTTATCAGTTTTTATAGCTGTTTTTATAGCTGTCTGTGCTCCTATTGAAAGACAAGTATGTTTTTGTTTTTTTTGCCCATTCATACTTACCTAGGTGTATGCAGCATGGGACCAATGCTGCATCTGTGCCCTGGCGCCTCTGCACTGAGAACTGAGCGATCGAACACCGCCGATGGCTCGGTTTTCACAGATCCCCGAGCAGAGAGCTGCTGACTGTCAAACATCAGCTCTCCTGCTCTGCTCCTCCACGCTGTTGCCTTATGAGTTTATGTGAAATCTCCATTAATAGCTGTAAAATATTGTAATTATGAATATATTTCTGTGGAGAGGGGGCTTATCGGAATCTGGAAGCTCCCTTTAACAAGGGGACCCCCAGATCCCCCCCTGTGTGAATTGGTAACGGGTACCCCTACCATTTCACAAAAAAAGGGTCAAAATGGTAAAAAAGACAAGACACAGCTTGGGACAAGTCCTTTATTAAAACATTTTTAAAAAACGCAACCGATCCGCCTCCATGGGAGGCTCCCGCCAACTGAGGCGTCTTTGCTGTGTCAGTTCTTATATAACTGAGGGTGACATAAACAGGTGGCACCGTGGCGTCCGAGGGGGGCTGGGTCACCCGGTTACGTCACCAGGTGGCCCCACCCTCAGTTATATAAGAACTGTCACAGCGAATTCACCTCAGTCGGCGGGAGCCTCCCATGAAGGCGGATCGGTTGCGGCTTTTTTTTTTTTTTTTTCCGGTCCGTCGGGCCGCGTGAACTTACGTGGTGGGACATTTTTATTATTTAATAAAGGACTTATCCCAAGCTGTGTCTTGTCTTTTTTACCATTTTGACACTTTTTTGTGAAATGATAGGGGTACTTGTACCCCGTTACCAATTCACACAGGGGGGGAGGCCGGGATGTGGGGGTCCCCTTGTTAAAGGGGGCTTCCATATTCCGATAAGCCCCCCCGCCTGCAGACCCCCACAACCACCAGGAAAGGGTTGTGGGGATGAGGCCCTTGTCCCCATCAACATAGGGGACATGTTGATGGGGACAAGGGCCACCCCAAAGCACCCTCCCCATGTTGAGGGCATGTGGCCTGCGAGGTTGCGTGCTCGGATAAGGGTCTGGTATGGACTTTGGGGGGGACCCCTATGCCATTTTCTTTTTAAATTTGGTGCAGAGTTCCCCTCAATTTCTATATCAGACCTGAAGGGCCTGGTATGGATTTTAGGGGGAACCCCATGCAATTTTTTTTAAATTTTGGTTTGGGGTTCCCCTTAATATTCATATTCATACCAGACCCAAAGGGCCTGGTAATGGACTGGGGGGTTCCTATGCTCTTTTTTTCAATGAGTTTTATCTATATTGCCGAGACTCGACAATTTCATTGATCAGTTTTAAATGAAAATTTTTCCTTTAGAAATGTCAGTTTGCTGTGGTACTGTTCTAAACACGGGAAAAATGTGCAACTTTGCAGGCATACTATAGACACCCCCCAGGCACGATATTTAAAGGAATATTTAATTTTTATTGTTTCACTTTAAGCATTAAAAAAAAAAATCACTGCTTCTAAAAAAACAAACGTTTTTTAAAACAAAAACTTGCATTGATACATGTCCCCTGGGGCAGGACCCAGGTCCCCAAACACTTTTTATGACAATAACTTGCATATAAGCCTTTAAAATTAGCACTTTTGATTATTCATGTTCGTGTCCCATAGATTTTAACGGTGTTCTGCCGAATTTTTCGCCTGTTCGCATGTTCTGCTGTGAACCAAACAGGAGGGTGTTCAGCACATCCCTATTCTACACATATTCACTTCAAAGGATCCCATGTATGGATATGCAATGAAGGGAGGCCAACCCGCAGTCAATACCAAACTTCCCAGGAAAAGGTCAAGTTAATCTCCTGCTCAGAATAGTAACAAGGATTTGCATTAAAGTGGACTGACTTATGCAAAGTATAAGGAATTGGAGATGTAGCCAGTTCTTAACCAGGAATAGGGAAGCCCGCCAATCAGAGCCACGCCATGCCAACCAATGAGGCATCAGCCAGTAATGATATACACAGACTAGATGGGAGGGAAACACACACTCTATGGGAAATCTCCCTTGTACTTGTATCTAAATATGTTGGTCTTAAGTCTTATGTCCTACTGTTTGTAGATTAATGTTTTAAGGAATATACTCTGTATTCCTTTATGTAATCCATGATTTTTACCCTTTCCCTGTACAAATAGGTAGATTGTGTGCAATAGTCTAGGCCTACTTTACTATATACCAATACATTTTAATTATTGTGTTAAAGCTTTGACTCTTGGTCAAAGAACTCTCATTTAACCCAGATCATATCTGAGAGATATTAAATCTCAAATATAGTAAACGGGTAACATAAATGGCGACCAACGAAGGGACGGAAAAATTTGGTGGTCTCTTTCAGCAATATCTCAAGGGGTTGCAATATCTACAAAAGGCACACTATGAAAGGGTTTTCATTTGAATGCTAAAAATGAATATTGGGTGCTCTATGTGCTCAATATAGAAATGGGCTATAAGAAATAGCTGTTTTGTATGGTGTGTAATCAATAGGGAGCCTAATGTTAGTATACCGAAGAACACATAACAGAATTTGTACATGAGGAGTCCAGATGCATTAGAAGGAGATGAAAAGAGCGGTTGCCCAATGTTTCTATGCATGAAGATTCAGTCTATTTAAAAAAAGAGGTTTCCTGCAGCGGATATGCATGCATGTATGCATATCAACACGAATTGAGAGCACAGCACAAAAGATGGATACGGCGGACAGTCTTTAGAAAATGTGCTACTTGTAGCTAACAATATGGACAAACTATTGCCAGGAGTGTACATAACATTTCATTGAGATAATGTCTTGCAACAATGTAAATTGCTGGGAGTTGCCAACTCCAGAGATCAGCTTAAAGCTTTACTATAAACGGTTAACTTAGACACATGGTCTTTCCTACCAGACCATGTTAAAGAAGGAAGAGCAGATTACAATGAAACTGTAGATGAATTGCTAAACATATTATATCCCTTTGACCTAGGCTTAATAGCCGCATCTAGAACAAAAAAACAGGAAAATAATGGAGAATCCATTTCTTTATGCAAACAGGCTATGGTCAGCTTACTATGTATGCAAACGGAGAAATGGACACAGAGAGGACCCAGAGTACAAACCCCTCCTAATATCTAATGCCCATCCAAAATTTTAAATTAAATGTGGATTTTTTATAAATCCTCTTAAAGATCCATATCAATGCATAATGGACTGTATGCACAAGTATTTTCATGTAGTCAGAAGGTCTAATTCTGTGAAATCAAAGATATATCACCAGAGTACAAACAATACCTGTTTAGCAGGTCACACTACAGGAGAATTGGCCACCTTTTCAAACAGAAAGAGGCACCATTACAATGCCTCCAAAGATAAGGTCTATAGGCCTGGCCCTGCAGTTACTAGTCAGAGGCAAATAGACTCATGCCTCCCTTTGAATGTAAATTCCATGGAAAGCGATCTCAGATTACAGCACAGGAGATCAGTTCTGAAAGAAATTACCGTATATACTCGAGTATAAGCCGAGTTTTTCAGCATATTTTTTTTGTGCTGAAAATGCCCACCTCGGCTTATATGAGTCAAGCACTTTTCTGCAGCAAAGAATGACATTATCCAAACCCCAGACTTTGGGGCCCCATATCCTGGGGCCACTTGGTGCTAGGAACCCCAAAATTGGTGTGCAAACCCAGTGGAACTAGCACTACAACTATCACTAGGAACTAGCACCAAGTGGCCCCGAAATACGGGGCCCCAAAGTTGGTTTGGAAAATGTCATTCTCTGCTGCAGAAAAGTGCTTGACATTTTCCGAACCGACTTTGGGGCCCCGTATCTCGGGGCCACTTGGTGCTAGGAACCCCAGCATGGTTGTAGTGCTAGTTCCACTGGGTTTGCACACCAAATTTGGGGTTCCTAGCACCAAGTGGACCCGAGATACAGGGCCCCAAAGTCAGTCAACTGTGCCATCTGCAGCAATGTAATTTCAGGACCCTTTGGGTCCAGAGACCCCAAATTTTGGCTGCAGCTAAGGGGCATCTGGGAACCCTTAACTACCGAGTTTGAAGTTTGGGGGACCTATGGCCTCAAATGGGCACAGTGGGGCATGCAAATGGGCACAGTGAGGCTGCAAATGGGCATTGTTGACTCTCTTTTCCACTTACAGCAGCTGCGCATTTCTCACCCTAGGCTTATACTCGAGTCAATAAGTTTTCCCTTTTTTTGTGGTAAAATTAGGTGCCTCGGCTTATATTCAGGTCGGCTTATACTCGAGTATTATTATTATTATAATACAGGCTTTATATAGTGCTGACAGTTTACGCAGCACTTTACAACATTAGGGCAGACAGTACAATTACAATACAATTCGATACAGGGGGGAATCAGAGAGCCCTGCTCATAGAGCTTGCAATCTAGGAGGAAGGGTCAAGTTATACAAAAGGGTAATAGCTGTGGGGGATGAGCTAATGGAGAAAATAGTGCAGTTGTTAGATGGAGGCAGGATAGGCTTCTTTGAAGAGGAAAGTTTTCAGGGATCGCCTAAAAATGGATACATTTGGAGACAGTCTGACAGATTGGGGTAGCGAATTCCAGAGGATGGGCGAGGCTCAGGAGAAGTCCTGGAGGCGGATATGGGAGGAGGTAATGAGGGAGCTAGAGAGCAGGAGGTCTTGGGAGGAACGAAGAGGGCGATTAGGTTGGTATTTTGAGACTAGGCTAGTGATATAGTTGGGGGCTGAGTTGTGGATGGCTTTGTAACTTATCGTTAGTATTTTGAATTTAAATTTGTTGGGCAAGTGGCAGCCAATGGAGGGATTGGCAGAGAGGGGTAGCAGACACTGAGTGGTTTGTAAGGTGGATGAGTCTGGCAGCAGCATTCATGATGGACTGAAGGGGGGATAGTCTATTTAAAGGTAAGCCAATGAGGAGGGAGTTGCAGTAGTCAAGGCGAGAAATAACCAGGGAGTGAATCAGGAGCTTTGTGGTTTCATTGGTTAGAAAGGGACTTAGTTTAGAGATGTTGCGAAGGTTGAGGCGGCAAGCCTTGGAAAGTGATTGGATGTGGGGCCGAAAGGAGAGTTCAGAGTCCAGGATAACGCCAGCTAATTACCACAATTACCTCTTGAAAATAAGATAGAACTACAGAAGTTGCATATTCATAATTGGGAAAATACCAAATAAGGGAAACATCACAAGATGTTCTTAAGGTAAAATATGAAGCATGCCATGCAGATATGGTACAGTGTAGGAAAGAACTGAAAGAAATAAAACAATCTTTTGATCAAATGGTTAAGGTCCCACAGAAAACTGTCTGTTCCATTCAAACAGAAAATACAGGAGGGAGGCCCAACCTATCTATATTATCTGCTAGGACTTCCCCTTACTGGGAACAGGGCCGTCTTTAAGGCAGGGCAAAAGGGGCAGCTGCCCTGGGCCCTGCCATTGTTGTGGGGCCCAAAGCAGCTGCCTCATACTTGCCAACTATCCCAGTTTAAATTCTCTTGTCCCTTGAAGTTTTAGTCCCTTGCTGTGTCCTGATATCTCAGTATGAAGTGCCGCTACTAATACTGCCCAGCTCTGCCCTATTGTTGTGTACAGATGACTCATCTGCAGACCCTGTGCTTACATGTAAAGAACCGGAATTCATATGTAAATAACAGCAGCATTCATATGTAAATAGCTGCATCCGGCAGCATAGATATGTAAATAAAGGCGGCATTCATATTTATATCTTGCCCCCTGCAGTGAGGAGATGATGTGCTGTAACCTCTAGCAACCAATCAGTGAACAGTATTACTGTACAGTAATCTCTCAACCAATCAACAAGCAGAAATCATGTGCTGTAACATCTAGCAACAAATCAGTGAGCCGTAATGTGTGCTGTAACCTCTCGCAACCAGTCAGTAAGTGGTAATGATACACTGTAACCTCTGGCAAACAATCGTAATCGCTGCCTGATCCGATACAGTAAACTGATTTTAAGTCTGATTTTATTGTATGTCTCAGAGCAGGTGGAGAGCAAAATTGTATGGGGGTATGGGGGCAAGAAAACGTTTGCCCAGGGTCCAATCAGTATTAAAGACGGCCCTGACTGGGAACAAAACTTAAATATAAGCAATGTAGAAACTGCGAAAGAAATACCAGATCTAATGTGTCATTCAAATGTCTATGATCAGAGTAATTTATTTTCACCAGATCCAAGTGTGAATGTCAGTGAACATATACCAATGTAAATATGTAAATGTGGCAATGTGGCAGTGTTTGCTTTCTTTGTCTGTCAAAGAAAGGGAAAAGGGTAATAACTTGTCTATAAGTTATATTTTCCAGGTGCAGTGAGCTAATGAAAAAGTATTTACATATTAAGTGGGTGCAGGGCTTTTTTTCAGGGGGAACTTGGTGGAACTCAGTTCCACCACCTCTGGCTCAGACCCTTGGGGGGGCCTGCTTACTACAATCACTTTTAAACACAGAAGTCCAGTTTCTGTGTTTACAAGTGACAGCTCTGCACTCTGTGTATAACCCCTCTGAACTCTGCACTCTGTATGTAATGCAATCCTGGTATTTAATGCCCCTTTAAGACCCTCCTACTGTTCGAGAAATTTGACTGACCACACCCACTATTTATTGTGATTTGGACGGTGTGTGTGGGAGGAGGGGTTTTGCGGGGGTCGTGGTTGAGTTTCGGCACCTATTGTTTGAGAAAAAAAGCCCTTAGCAGGTGTAACTATATAGCTGTATAAATACGAAGAGGGATTTCTGCACAATAAAAAATTATTTGTAATGAAAAAGATTACATCAAATACCAGATAAAGCTGGTGACGTTTCGGGCTCCAGTAAATAACGCCCTTCCTAATAACCACATATCTGGCAGATTCGTGTTTCTACATTATGGCCCGTTATGGGAAGGACTAGATTGCTAGCACTATTTGAAGTGGAGACTATTCAGTGCACCTCACCCCTTGAACTTTTTATATAGATGTATATATACATAAACACACACGCCTAACAAAGGTAACGTATATTAGGCTAGGTACTCACACATGGTTATTAATAATACAGATGTTTATCTTCCCCAAAGGATCAGAAGGCCGCCATAAATATTTAAAAGGTATAGGGTACAAGCATTGCTTAGTACAGAAGCTTACGCGTGCTTTATTTTTTTGGGGTTTTTGTTGGTGTTCTTGGTTGTTTCTTTTTCTTTTTTTTCTCCCGTTTGCAGAAACACATTCATTTGGAATTACATAAACTTTACTATCTACTATGTATGGGATTCAATCTCGATTAAGGTGTGTGTCTGGGTGATGTAATGGATGTGTATGAACTGTCTATGTGTAAACAAAGATTTTTTTTTTAATTTTTTTTCAGGGGTGTTTACACACCATTGTTGGATGGCCATCAATAAGAAATGTGTTTACATTAACCCTGCATGCTTTTAGTTTTGTTTCCATTTGTAATGAGCTCAGTACTGGTACCAGTTTACATTTATACCTTTTTTTTTTAAACAAGTTTAAATTTATTTGTGAACATATAACCTGTGCACAGATAAGAGATCTCGATCCCAATCCCTATAACTCAGAGAAACTGTAGGGATTTTGTTTTGTTTCTTTTTCCTTTCCTGTGGCTTAGAGTGAAGTTTCATTCAATCTGACAGTCAGAAAGTACATACTTACTTTGCACCTTGTGGCATCTTATTGATTCAGCATGTCTTGTGTTTTGTTTGTTTGTTTGTTTTTCCTTCCAACTTGTGCTGTTAATATGTGTGAAGGTTATATGTCTACATGTTGTCTTCTTAGTACTTACAAACCCGCCAACTTTTCATATTTTTTTTTTTGTCTGTCAGGTATACATATGTGGGTGGGTCCTTTATATTTTTGACTGTACTTACTGTTGATGGACTCATTACCTCTGCTGGAAGTCTGTTCCAAGCATCCACTACTGGTTTTGTCCATTAGGAACCTCTCAGAGAGGTAGAGTGAGGTATTATTAATGTTTTTTGAGTTTTGTATTTTAGGGTAAATACACAAACATGGATAGATAATCCAGAGCGGACCTAGACTGGGCAAATTACTTTGATACACAGAGGACCTTAAAGCATAGTTTTTTTGTTTTTGTTTTAAGGAGAAGCCTTGAATGGAATTAACTGCAGTCAGGCCTAACTAAATTCTAAAATATATATATTTTTTTGGTGGTCTGTTTCATTAACCACTTGCTTACTGGGCACGTAAACCCCCCTCCTGTCCAGACCAATTTTCAGCTTTTAGCGCTGTCGCACTTTGAATGACAGTTGCACGGTCATACAACATTGTACCCAAATGAAATTTTTATCATTTTTTCCCACAAATAGAGCTTTCTTTTGATGGTTTTTGATCACCTCTGCGGTTTTTAGTGTTTGTTAAAAAAAAATTGAAAAAGACAGAATTAAAAAAAATATATATATTTTTTTTTTATATTTTGTTATACAATTTTGCAAACAGGTAATTTTTCTCCTTCGTTGATGTACGCTGATGAGGCAGCACTGAAGGGTGGCAGTGATGGGCACTGATTGGCACCACTGGTGGGCATTGATAGGTGGCACTGACAGATGGCACTTGCAGGCACAGATGAGGCATATGTGCCTCCTTCCTCTTCTGGACCGATGTACCTTTGACATAAGCCGGTGATCGGCTTTTTTTTCCTCCTAACGCTGTCAGCGTGAGGAGAAAACGAAACCGATCACCGAGCTTTTGTTTACATCATGTGATCAGCTGTCATTGGCTGACAGCTGATCACATGGTAAGGGGCTGGGACCGGCCCCTTACTCGGATCTGTGATCATCTGAGTCTCCGTGACTCGGTGATCACAGAGCACACACCACGCGCCCTGCAGGGTGCGCGCGCGCAGGGGAGGACGTCCCGTGACGGCCTCCCGGCAATTGAGGTCCGCGCTGTAGCCGTCATTCAGCTATGGCCCGGACCACAAGTGGTTAAACAAAGTTTCTGTCCTCTCTCTAATACAACTTCTTGTGGCCTGCTTGACTTGAAAGTTGATCTTCACTGAGAATCAATTAATCACTACCGGGAGAGGGGGTTGCCTTTTGTATAGCTACAATGCTTGAAGGCAGTTTCAATTGTTTTTTTTTTTTTTGTTGAACAAAATACAGATTCAATGCTCTAACAATTTAAAGAGACAGGGGTATCACCAGGGCCATCTTTAATATGGTTTGGGCCCTGGGTAAAGTTTTTTTTGGGGCCCCCCAATGCAATTTTGCTCTTCACCCCAACATCTCAAAAAACCGACACACACATAGAATTATCTTAAAAAATAACTTTGCAGACCTCCTTCACAGCAGTCCCACGGTGTCCTCAGTTCCCTTTCCTGTCACAGCACTCCATTACATTGCAGCCTCTTCACAGCAGTGTGCCCCATTTTCACATTATAGTGCCCCTTTACACAGCACCCCCATTACATTAGAGTTCCCTTCATACATCACAGCACCCCAATTACATTGCAGCCATTGTCACATATGGTCACATGCAGGCGTTTTGGTGGCCTACATTTGCGCAGGCACAGCAGCCCATTCATTTGAATGGGCTGCTATGCCTTCGTTTCCTGCAGAAAAAAAAAGGTGCATGCAGCATTTTAAAAATGCAGTGCCTTGAAATCCATTTTCCTGTATGCGACTTACCTTCAGTTCCTGCACACACAAATGCACTGTGTTTTTAAAAGTGTGGGCCAAACATCTAAAAAACGCAGCACGTTTGCCACTGCAGGCAAGTCACATGGTGCAGAATAGACAGTGCTGTATTTCACTGCTTGATGGGCATAGGTGTGCGCAGCCTATTACATGATGCACGCAAATTTCTTTGCAGGAAACGCAGGCATGTCAGCCCATTCAAATGTGGGCAACCAAAACACATACATGTGAACCAGCCAGGCCCAAAATAAGCCCATCAAGCAGTTGAATACACTAATGCTATATATGTGCTGTAATGCTGCGTGCTCTGTAATAAAAAAATACAGCCACAGCCTCAGTGGCGGCTGGTGCTCAAAACTTTTTGTGGGGGGGCGCAAACATTTTTTGGAAAAAAAAAAAAAAAATTGCTGCCACTGTGCCCTCAATTGCAGCGATTGTGCCAAATGCTGCCACTGTGCCCATCAAACACTGCCGGGGGAAAAAAAAAAAAAAAAAAAGGGAGGGGAACATTATATGGAAAACATTTAAAACAGTTAAAAATGTTGATATAGAATATTAAAGCTTCCCTATAGCATTTTGGGGATTGGGCCAAGTTCCAACAGTTGTTTCCGTTTCCTCTTTCGACATTGGATCATCGCTTTATATAAATTTATGTCATTTTAGCTATTACCAACTATGACAATAGTAACAGTAACACCAGGATTTAGCAACAGTCATGTGGTCATTTTCTTTGTATATGTGACACAATCCTCTCTACAGTCCTAATATGTGGCAGTCATCATATGTGGTCATTGGTCTTTTTCCAAGTTCAAAGAGCATTGCTTGAATATCATATAGCTATACTGGGACTTGAGACTCAGTGATTGGCAAATATCAGGGAGTATTGTACAATTGTACTTAAAGTGGGGTTCCACCCAAAAAAAAAAGAAAAAAAAAAAAAAAAGAAAAAATCCTAAAACAAAAAAAATTTGGATTTTTTTTTAACTTACCTCTAAATGCCTGTTGCTAGGGGGTCCCTCATAGTCTGCCCCTTCCAGTGCCTGGGCTGGTGACATCACTTCCCCCTCGGCACAGGAAGGGCTCCGCTCTGCTCCCTCCCTCCCTCCTGTCAATCTGGGACCCATTACAGGTCCCAGGTGACTGAGCGGCCAATCACGGCGCACGGCGCCGCTCGCGCATGCGCAGTGGGTGCCAGGCTGTGAAGCCACAGCCCGGCGCCCACAGTTGCAATGCCGGCGCCGCTGAACGGAGGGGGAGACGAGCGGGGCTTCGATCCCCCGTATCGCTGGACCCTGGGATAGCTAAGTGTCCAATTAAAAGTCAGCAGCTGCAGTATTTGTAGCTGCTGACTTTTAATTTTTTTTTTTTTTGACTGGACCTCGGGTGCAACTTTTCTTTAAGAGTAATTTAGTTTGTTTTTTCCTGAAACCACAAGTAACTGGTGACATCACACTTATCCGTATTCTGAAATAAAGTTATTTTTGTCTGCTTAGTTGACACTGCCTAATCTGCACTGAGACCTCTTAAAGTTATGACCTCTTCCGTAGCCTACTAAAGGCAGGACTCGTTCAGTAGCTACACACGGTAGCCAAGGACGGAGCTATATGCACAAAAGTTTGGCACCAGCCAAGGTTAGCCCATCAGGGTTGGTATAATGGAACACAGTTTCAGTGAAAGGAGTTAGAGGCGAGTTGCAATGGCAACAAGATCCCCCTGGACACTTGAAGGGTCACACACACACACACAGTGGTATTCAGCAGAAGGCAGGGCGGAGTTACTTACAGGCATATGCCAATGGAGGAAGAAAGATGGGGGATGGAAATCAGACAACCTGGTTGAAGGGCGTAGCCATTCAAATTGTTAAACGTGTCAATGGGAAAGGGTCTCATTATTACATTGCAGTATATCTAGAACAATTCTAATCAAAAGGTCCTGAATACTCAGAATGACAAGATAAGCATTCATTTGAAGGCATACAACTTAAAAGTACTCCTTTTTCTTTCCCTACCTTTGTCCACATTAATAAAGTATAATCTCAGAAAGCCTGGAAAGCTGGTCCAAAGGCCATTACTGTATGCTGTATCCAATTGGAATCACCAGGGAAGGCTGTCCCAGAAGCAAGGGCAACATGACCAGATTGGCATTATGGACTTTCATACTATTATTGGACTGTTGAGAACAAGGATCCTCATGGTTTCCTCATGTTTTTGTTTTTTTCTTCTTAGTTTTTTTGGTGTTCTGTCTCTTATGATTTTTATTATGGACTTATTACATCCAGAACAAGCGATAACTACTGATACTGGGATTCAGAAATGTGGACTGTAGAGATGGCGAGTTTAAAATTTTTTTTTTTTCCCCCTCAGAGTTTTTTTTTGTTCGTTTCAGAAGGCAAAGCCAAAAGTTCGAATTATTAAAAGGAGATTACACAAACCATTATTTTAGGTGTGACCGAGTCTCATTTTCAGCTGGCTACAAGGGGCCATCTGTCGCCTTATGGGTTTATGTGAAATCTCCATTAATGGCTGTAAAATATTGTAATTCTGAATATATTTAATTTACCGTATATACTCGAGTATAAGTCGAATTTTTCAGCACATTTTTTTGTGCTGAAAGTGCCCCCCTCGACTTATACTTGAGTCAAGCACTTTTCTGCAGCAAAAAATTTCATTTTCCGAACCGACTTTGGGGCCCCGTATCTCAGGGCCACTTGGTGCTAGGAACCCCAAATTTGGTGTGCAAACCCGGTGGAACTGGTACCACAACATATCCAAAGCTGAAGTTCCTAGCACTAAGTGGCCCCGAGATACGGGGCCCCAAAATCGGTTCAGAAAATGTCATTCTCTGCTGCAGAAAAGTGCTTGACATTTTCTGAACCAACTTTGGGGCCCCATATCTCAGGGCCACTTGGTGCTAGGAACCCCACATTTGGTGTACAAACCCAGTGGAACTGGTACCACAACATATCCAAAGCTGAAATTCCTAGCACTAAGTGGCCTCGAGATACGGGGCCCCAAAATCGGTTCGGAAAATGTCATTCTCTGCTGCAGAAAAGTGCTTGACATTTTCTGAACTGATGTTTGGGGCTCTGTATCTCGGGACCACTTGGTGCTAGAAACCCCATCTTTGGAAATTTTATGGTGCTAGTTCCACTGGGTTTGCACACCAAATTTGGGGTTCCTAGCACTAAGTGGCCCCGAGATACGGGACCCCAAATTCAGTCAACTGTGTCCACCTGCAGCAATGTCATTTCGGTACCCTTTGGGTTCAGAGACCCCAAATTTTGGCTGCAGCTAGGGGGCATCTAGGAACCCTTAACTACCGAGTTTGAAGTTCAGGGGACCTATGGCTGCAAATGGGCACAGTGAGGCATGCAAATGGGCACAGTGATGCTGCAAATGGGCATTGTTGACCCTCTTTTCCACTTACAGTAGCTGTGCATTTCTCACCCTCGTCTTATACTCGGGTCAATAATTTTTTCCCATTTGTTGTGGTAAATTAGGGCCTCGACTTATACTCGAGTATATACGGTAGCTTGTATCTATGAAGGGCATGCAACATAGCTTCACAGAAGTGTCTGTTAGTCCAGACAATTCAGTGCCTAGGCTTGTGTATTTAAACAATGAGACCCAAACCTCATTGTTCTACACATACTCACTTCAAAGGATCCCATGTTTGGATATGCAATGAAGGGAGGCCAACCCGCAATCAATATTCAACTTCCCAGGGAAAAGGTCAAGTTACTCTCCTGCTCAGAATAGTCACAAGGATTTCAAAAGTTGTGGACAGGCCCAAGTCAGGAGATGGAAAAACAAAAATTCAAATGGCTTTATTAATGCCTGAAAGTACAGTGACATCTATTAAGACGTGGAAGGTATTTGGTACAGTCCCAGTCTCTCCTTGGATCAGGCCGTCGCTCCAAACTGGATGAAAGAGCCAGGAGGAAACTGGTAAGAGGTTATCAAAAGGCCTACAGCAACTCTGCAGCAGCTGCAGGCATTTATAACAAAGAGTGGTCATTGTGTGCATGTGCCAATATCACAAATTCTCCACAAATGTGGCTTGTATGGGTGGGAAAAAAAAGCCACTCCTCAAGGGCCGCATGCAGTCACTGCACCTTGAAGATCCTGAGGCTACATGGAAAAAGGTGTTATAGTCACAGAGACGGTCACAATTTCCTGCTGTGTGAATTGATTGCGACGAAAGCCGCATCCAATTCGCACTAGTGTAAACCCAGCCTAAAGGCTGTAATTAAAGCAAAATGTGGTTCAACAAAATACTGACTCAAGAGGATGATCTTTTTTCCAACTCAGCGATTACATTTTTGATTTTTTTTCTTTTTCTGCTATGTTGGCGTTGTAACTTATAACATCCAAAAGGAAAGATATAAGTAAATACAGCTGGCTAAAACAAATACTGTGTGTCTTCATTTCAGTCTGCAAAGCAACAAAATGTGAACATTTTAAAAAGGGGGGAATCTCGTCTCTACCCGCTGTATGTAAAATGCATTTGCAATCATGTTACCATGTGCAAGCAAAAACACTTTTTCCTTGCTTACGATTGGTGAAAATTCACTTTACAAAGAATACCACATTCACCAAGCTAAGGAAAAGTTCCTTTGGAAAGTGAACAGCCCATTTGTCTGATTGCATATAACACATGCAAGTAATACAATTCTAGCAGTTACTTCAGAAACACACACAACTTTCTGTAAAGGCCCGTTTCAGACGAGTGGTGCAATCAGGTCCATCTTTAAGTTTTTCAGGCAGACCTGATCAGAAGCTTTATGCCAGTCTATGGGCAGGTAGATGTAAATGTGCCCACTTACATCTAGTTACAGCCACATTCATGCAGGTTTGTAAAAGAAAATCAAAAAGTTAACAGTCAGCCACAATGTGTTGTGGTGCACTGTAACATGTGCTTTATGTTACCTTGAAGCATTGGGGGTGCTATTCAAACCAAAATACACGGTTAACGTCATTGCGGTAATGCGCAAAAGTGCAAACCCAGTCTGAAAGTATCAATTGATACACAAAATATCAAATATTTCAGGACAATACCTAAAGTTAGAACACAGTTTGTATGTATGTGTACCTGTGATAGAGGTGCTAGGAATTGTCTTTGAGCTTTGCAATTGGAAAACATTGAGAGAAATATTTGACAAAACTGCTCTTATATGCTTGTATTTACTAACACAAAATAGCATGACAAACTCCAAATAAGGCAAGAATTTTAGTAACTTTTTCCAGCATATTAAATTAGTACATAATTTTATACACATTTAAAAGTTATGCCTATCAAAATATTAGTGGGAGTGATGGGCTATACAGAATATCCACATCACAGATATGTACTGGGAGTTACAGCAGCCAAACATTTTTAACACCAGATATCACTTTTTTGCCTGATGGACAAATACAAGCAAAAGCAATGCTGCTATATGATTTGGTACTTCTCTTCTGTATGGTTACATAGCTTAAAAAACAGACATAGATTAATAATTTACTCCTTTTAAATTACACCATACAGGTGAATAGTGAAACCTATACAGGCTTATTTAATAATTGTAGTGCAGAGTGCAATGATTAGATAAGGTTACAATCTTCAGCAACCAGATTTCACTGTCGTAAGAGAAGTAAAAGATTAAATTTGATTGGTTACAGAGGCTCATTGTACTTTACATGGTATAGTTAGTCACATTCAACTGGACTCGTTCTGTAATGTTGAAAAGAACTTTCAACAACATAGAACAAGTCCAGGTGAATGCAACCAATTACTACTTGCCAAGTTCAAATGTCTTTATAAAAATTACAAATCTAAAGTGACTAATGTTTTTGCTCGGCATACTCAATTACAATACAAATAATAAAGTATTTTCTAGTTCATCCATATAGACATTACTACATATTGCATTACTCCTTGTTAAGGGTAGCGTCACCTCTATGGAACTTCAGTGCATTCATTCATATACAAGACCCTTCCATGTTGTGCAAGAAATATTAAAATTGAAAAGGGAAAAGCATATGAGATGGAGGAAGGACAATCATGTGTGTGCAGGTAAGGTGAGATATGGGCAAGTGCAGGTTGGGGATGAGAAAACATAGGTACTTGGTGCAGCTTGTGTAGTACCAAAAGATCTGAAGCAAAAGTAAAAGGGTTTCACTTAACTCTAAGTGCTCCTTCCAGTGTTCATGGGCCTTGCATCAGATATTCACAGTACAAAAAGTTATGTTTATCTGTGTTAAATGCCAAGTATCGAGTCCAAATGACTGTTCTTTGCAATTCTTACCACCTAGCATTGGTTGTGCACCCTGAGATGACTGCTACCTTTTGCTTTTCAGCTTGGCCCCGGGTGCTTGCCTTAGACAAGACCAACAGTATGCATAAAAAAAATACATAGATAAATGACAGTAGATATGCCTATCTAGAAATGAATACACGTTAATAAAATGGTAAGCATGGAAGGTTCACGGATGAAGCTTTCAGCTATGAGATTACCCAACAGTTCACAATTGTGACAATTTTCTGAACAGAACACAACTGCATTCAGTAAAGTGACTAGGGTCAGTAAATGCTATGGCTATCTGCTTTGGTGAAATTGTGGCTTTATGCAGACGTTGGTGAAAATGGTTCTGATGTAAGAATGTTGTTGGGTTTTGTTCACACGTATTCACTTGGATCTGTAAACAAAATAGGAAAGTAGTCCTGGCTGATTAGAATGGAGACTTGTCTATAATATCGTAGTATAGACCTTGGCTGTCTCCAAAAATCTTATACAAGAGGAAGCAGTCTCTTCTATAGAGTTAGACCACCCGGTGAGGTTCTCCTCGATGTATGGCATCATGTCAGATGTTAGCTGGTTCAGGTAATTTACCTGAAAAAAAAAAAAAAGGTAGAAGGAGTACAATAACCATAGCAACAATACAGAAAGCAGCATTCTTAATAACACGTGAGCTTATGAAAATGTCTCATAGCAACAAATCAGCTACCAACGATCACCTCTGCAGTGCAGGATTGAAAATCAAATAAGGATTTTGATCAGTTCCTATAGGCAAAAAGAAATGTCCTCATTAGCACACTTTTCATATAGAAGTGTAATTGGTGTTCTGCTCCTGCATTTGTATAAAGTACTTGTAATTTCTACATGTTATCTATGGGTCAAAGGATTAGGCAATAACTTTACTTTTAATACTGAAGTAATACTGATATACATTTTGGGAGATAAACATGGCTTTCTTTTAAAAAACACACCTGACATTCATCCTTTCCATGACTGTAAATCAGGAAGCCAGCACATTGCACCTCACTTCTCAGGAACTCCAGTGATGGAGGACAAGAGGACAAGGTCACCGATCTCTCTGCAATGACGAAAGGATCACTGGAAGTATAAAAAAAATAAATAAATATATATATCTTTATTTGAATTTGATTTGGTTACAGGCAATATTGTCCAAAGATTAACATACTTCTCTCTATCCACAGGCTTTGACTGACCATGGACATTATACATTGGTCTAGACTTGGTTACCTGCTGGTTCATATCTTAGTTCTCACTTTCAGCCCTCATTTACATCTTAAAATACCATGGGGTTGATTTACTAAAACTGGAGAATGCATAATCTGGTGCAGCTGTGCATTGTAGCCAGTTTTTATCTTTAGCTTGTTCAATTGAGCTTTGACAAAAAACCTGGAAGCGGATTGTAGGCGGGGACCAAGCGAGGTGGTAGGCACCCAAGAAGGGAGGAATGACAGAGGCCCGAGATGTTAAAGTAGTGCAATGTCAAGAATGTTCCAAACACACTGTAACAGAGTCTATGCAGAGGTTTCAACAGGCAGAACACTCACCGATAATTATGTAGTACTTGTGGAGAGCAATGCTAGAGGACCGACAACAGCTGGCACAGGAAGCGACTGATAGACAGTAAGCAACGAGGCACTGAAGTGGAAAGGTTCCACACAGCAACAACAGTCCCTATACTGTGCATCCTTTGGAACCTTTCCCTACTCTAGGCACATTCTCCCTAGCCAGCAGGTTCCTGTCCCTAACCCAACCACATGCAAAATGCACACCAACTCCAGTGAGCCAGAGCTTTTTATAAACACTGTCCTCACTAAAGATGGCCACGGAGGTCAATCAGACAGCTGTTCACCCGATGACATGCACGGAGGCCTAAAAGAAATGAGTGTTCCTCCCGCCCTCCACTCCCCCTGCATGGGGGTTGCAGACAGTGCCACCTGTGTAGGGAGGTCAACTTACACACCTGCCTACATGATTGGTTTCTATGCAGAGCTGCATCAGATTTTGCGCTCTCCAGTTGCAGAAAATTAAACCCTATGCCCCCACTCAAAATGTAATTTTGTATAAGGGACCATAGAGAAACAGGACAATGTGAAGATTGTCATAGAAACAAAGAAGAGTGACAGTAGAATAAGACTAAGCAGCAGACATAATGGACCACTTGATTTTTTTCTGCTGTTGGTCTTCTATGTTTCTATGACTGTCCTTTCACCCCTGGCTACCCAAGAGCAGCTGCTACCTGAACCACAAAAACATTTGTGGAATCTAAGAGTCTCAACATTTTGAAGTTGCATCATGCAGGGCCCCCTTTTCTAGTCTTCCCTTCATTAACTGGAGGGAGGTGGTTCATCGCCCTAGAACAAAAAGGCATAATAATATTATATATATATATATATATATATATATATATATATATATATATATATATATATATATATATAAATATATAATACATACATACACACGTCAGAGTTCTGACTATCTACCCGTTCATACTAAATTGCTGGATGTCATTCTTGTGTATGCTTTATGTGTAATGAAAATGTTAATAAAGTTTACATTGAAAAGAATATATATTATTTTGTTTTGGACAAAGTGGGGAAGGGTTTTTTTTTTTTGGCTGTCCTCGTCCCTATTAACCACTTAAAGACCAGCCTCGTTTTGGATTTTAGGTGTTTACATGTTTAAAACAGGTTTTTCTGCTAGAAAATTACTTAGAACCCCCAAACATTATATATGGTTTTTCTTCTAACACCCTAGAGAATAAAATGGCGGTCATTGCAATACTTTTTTTTTGCACCGTATTTGCGCAGCGGTCTTAAAAGCGCACTTTTTTTGGAAAAAATTCACTTTTTTGAAAAAAAAAATAAGACAACAGTAAAGTTAGCCCAATTTTTTTTTATATTGTGAAATATAATGTTACGCCAAGCAAATTGATACCCAACATGTCACGCTTGAAAATTGCGCCCGCTCGTGGATTGGTGTCAAACTTTTACCCTCAAAAATCTCCATAGGCGACGTTTAAAAAATTCTACAGGTTGCATATTTTGCGGTACAGAGGAGGTCTAGGGCTAGAATTATTGCTCTCGCTCTACCGGTCGCTGCGATACCTCGCATGTGTGGTTTGACCACCGTTTTCATATGCGGGCGCTACTCGCGTATGCGTTCGCGTATGCGTTCGCTTCTGCGCGCGAGCTCGTCGGGACAGGGGGGTTTTAAAATTTTTTTTTCAATTTTTATTATTTATTTTACAATATTTTATTTATTTTTACACTGTTTTAAAAAAAAAAAAAATTGTGTCACTTTTATTCCTATTACAAGGAATGTAAACATCCCTTGTAATAGAAAAAAGCATGGCAGGACCTCTTAAATATGAGATCTGGGGTCAAAAAGACCTCAGATCTCATATTTACACTAAAATGCAATAAAAAAAAAATAAATAAAAAAAAAGTCATTTAGAAAAATGACATTTTAAAAAATATGCCTTTAAGAGGCGTGGACGGAAGTGACGTTTTGACGTCGCTTCCGCCCAGCAGTGTCATGGAGACCAGTAAGCGCCATTTTAGCCTCACTCGTCTCCAGACACACCAGAGAGCAGTACGCGATCGCCTCCACCGCTACCGACGGGTCCGGTAAGCGGCGGAGGGCACCAGATCGCGGCGGGAGGGGGGGCCCTCTCCTGCCAACGATAAAAGTGATCTCGCGGCGAATCCGCCGCAGGGACCACTTTTATCTGAAAGCCGGCCGCCGCACAAAAACGGGGATACCGGGGTTATGGCAGCTAGCTGCTGCCATAACAACGATATCCCCGTTCAAAGTTTGGACGTACATCGTCGTGCGGCGGTCTAAAGTGGTTAAAAGCGGTTGTATACCCAGCTTGGTGATTTTTACCTACAGGTAAGCCTATAATAAGGCTTACCTGTAGGTAAAAAGAATATCTCCTAAACCTGCATGGTTCAGGAGATATTGACCCTGCATGCAGCTGCTGCCTTCAGCGACGCATGCGCTCTGCAGGTCCGGTGTATCCTGCCGGAACGGTGGGCTTCCGTGCGTATGCGCAGGCGTCATTGCGGGTCCGGAGCCAGCGATCCCATAAGAAACGCAGCGTGAACAGGTCAGCTACCTCGGCACATTGGTCTATTCTCTTGCAGTTTTCTTTTGGGGGGGGGGGGTTTCCGTGGTTTACTACCACTTTAAGATTTTCCCTTACTTCTTGTCAATACAGAAAGCAATGGAACATCTTTCCAGCAAGGAAACATAGGCCTCATGTACACTGGCTGCAAGCTTTTGCCGCATTTTGCGGTTTCCTGCAGTCAAAACCTTCCTATCCTGAATTTGATTCTTCCGCGTTCAGGAGAGGGAGGTTGAAGCTCACATAAACTCTGCTAAAAGCCTATGAGGGTCATTTACTTAGATATGAATGCACTGTGCTGGTTCAGCCCTTAATGGGTGCGCTGGATAGATCCTTAATTCAGCGTGTGAACCAGCGCACACACAGGAGTACCTACACGCGAGAATGTTTCCAGCGCGATGGGATCGCGCTGGTTCTCGGCGAGGTACATCGCGCGCTCGCTGCAATTGGAAAAACACATCTTCCTATTAAAGCAGCGTGAGAAAAACTGGCATGGGTTCCCCCTCCGGGTGCATACCAGGCCTTTCGGTCTGGTATAGAATGTAAGGGGAACCCCCTACGCCGAAAAAACGGCATGGGGGGTCCCCCAAAATCCATACCAGACCCTTATCCGATGACCCCGCTTCTTATGATGGCATAGTCCCGGAGCGCGGAAGAAGACCCCCAAAGTCGGAAGAAGACCCCCGGAGCTGCCTAATAAATTACTTTAAAAACCTGTGTAGTGTGTTTTTTTTCTTGACAATTTTCTCCCCCAGGGGAATGGGTAGGGGTACCATGTACCCCATACTCATTCACGTAGGGTGGGGGGCTCTGATAAGCCCCCCACCCGCTGACCCCGACAACCAATGGCCAGGGTTGTCGGGAAGAGGCCCTTGTCCTCATCAACATGGGGACAAGGTGCTTGGGGGGGGCCCGCAGCACGCCCCCCTTCCCCAAAGTACCCATCCCCCATGTTGAGGGCATGCGGCCTGGTACAGTTTAGGAGGGGGGGCGCTCGCTCGTCCACATGCCCTTTCCTGGCCGGCCGGGCTGCGTGTTCGGATAAGGGTCTGGTATGGATTTTGGGGGGACCCCCACGCCGTTTTTTCAGCGTAGGGGGTTCCCCTTAAAATCCATAACAGACCGAAGGGCCTGGTATGCTCTTGGAGGGGAACCCATGCCAGTTTTTTATTTAAAATTTGGCGTGGAGTTCTCCCTCAAGATTCATATCACAGTGCCTGGTATTGGCGGGGAACCAAGTCGGATCCCCGTGCTTGTTGCTCATTGGGAAAGGAAAAAACATTTCTTCCTTTCCCGATGAGCGAGCTAGCTCGGCGCTGCTATCTGCAGCTGACACAGTGCACTGCAATTACCTGCAGTTATGTGCGGATAGCTGTGCTAAATTGCTCCTGGACGCAGTCAATTCTATTTTTTCTATCCGCACCAAACCGCATGTAACTTAAAACGCAGCTAAACGCAGTGTGTGAATGGGGCCATAGGAAAGCATTGTGTGCGTTTAGCTGCGGTAGAAAACGTAGCTAAAAGCACAATTCTATCTGTCCGTGTGAAAGGATAAGGCCCCTTTCACACTGGTGCGTTTTTCAGGCGCTAAAAATGGCGCCTGAAAAACGCCCAAAGAAGTGGCTCCATTATCTCCAGTGTGAATCGGGCTTTCACACTGGAGCGGTGCACTAGCAGGACAGTAAGGCCCCTTTCACACTGGGACGGTGGGGGCATCTGCGGTAAAGCGGCGCTATTTTTAGCGGCGCTTTACTGTCGTTTTATCGGCATTATTCGGCTGCTAGCAAAGTGTTTTTAACCCCCCTGCTAGTGGCCAAAAAGGGGTTAAATACACCCGCAAAACGCTGCTGGAGCGGCATTTTGCTGGCAGTATCACAGCGCTGCCCCATTGATTTCAATGGGGAGGACCGGTGAGTTCACCGCTCCAAAGAAGCTGCTGGCAGGACTTTTTGTGATGCCCTGCCAGTGCACAGCTCCAGTGTGAAAGCCCTCACTGGAGTGAATGGAGCCACTTCTTTAGGGCATTTTTAGATGCTATTTTTAGCGCTGTAGCTACAAACACGGTTTACCGCTGACACCCGCACCGCCCCAGTGTGAGAGGGGCCTAAGGCCCCTTTCACACGGACGTACCTTTCAGGTCCGCCTCGGACCTGCGGACCTGAACGGACACGCCATAGACCTCTATGGAGGGTCGGATGTCAGTGCTGACATCCGACCCACTCCAATATGAAAAAGTGTAACGGAGGAAAAACCTATTTTTACATCCGTCTGCGGATCGGATCGGGTGACGACGGACTCTACGGTCCATCATCATCCGATCCCCCATAGAGGAGAGAGGCACTCTGCCAGGTCCGTCCTGCACAGTGTGCACAGACAGACCTGTCATCTGCCTGCTCAGCGGGGATCCACGGAGCGATCCCCCGCTGAGCAGAGCGGGCTCCGTACACAGACACGTCCGTGTGAAAGAACCCTTAGGCCAACGCCCTTTGTACAAAAATCCACGGTAAAGTTTGTACAAAGTCCCATCGTGTGTATGAGGCTTAAACACCAGAAAATCAACTTTTCATATCTTTAAAGGTCACCATACACTGGCCAATCAGTTAGATCTTCCATAAATTAGATTCAGTGCAAGAGCCTGTTTGGTTTTCTACAATTAGAAGTAATTCTTACAGTGCATCTTCCTATTACCGCTTTAGCCTAATGCTCTCTTTCCACTATTTCAACCCCAAAGTTGCGTGATTTACAATGTGCTTTTTCGACTTGTTTTCCACTATTGCAACTTGTCATGCCACTAGGGACTGAAAAGTTGCATCACAAGTTCTACCCCATGATTTACAATGAGTACCGTTCATAGTCGCAGCAAATTCAAAGTAGTCCCTGCACTACTTTGGTCCCACTTTGATGCGACTTGAGGTCCATAGACCTCAAAAATACACAGGCATTGCTTCAAGTTTCGGCAAAAAGTTGTGGGAAACTCGCGGCAAAAAACACACAACTTTGGGCTTGCATTAGTGGAAACCGAGCCTTTATGCCATGTCATGCAACTAGTTCAAAACTTCGAAGAAAAAGTCGCACTGAAGTTGGAACAAAGTAGTGCAAGAACTTTTTTTGGAGTTGCACCAATTAGAACGGGGGAACATGAAATACATGTGTTTTGACTCGCAGTAGTGAAAAGAGAGCCTAAGGCCACTTGGGACTGAAAAGTTGCATCACAAGTTCTACCCCATGATTTACAATGGGTACTGTTCATATGTGTGTGACTTGCTTACGTCCATGCCGTATACACAGTGGGCACACATCTTTATTACAGAAATCCATATTTGGCATGGAAATTAACCACTTGCTTACTGGGCACTTAAACCCCCCTACTGTGCAGACCAATTTTCAGCGCTGATGCACTTTGAATGACAATTGCGCTGTCATACTTAGCCAAATGTTTTTTTTTTTAAGTTCCCACAAATAGAGCATTCTTTTGGTGGTATTTGATCACCTCTGTGTTTTTTTTTCTTTTGTTCAAAAAAAAAAAAGAAAAAAGAAAAGACAGATTTAAAAAAAAAAATTGTATATTTTTGGATATTTTGATATTAAATTTTGCAAACAGGTAATTTTTCTCCTTCATTGATGTACGCTGATGAGGCGGCACTGATTGGTTACACTGATAGGCAGCACTGCTTGGGGCCACTGGTGGGCATTGATAGGTGGCACTGGCAGGTGGTACTGGTGGGCACAGATGAGGCAGAATTGCCTCTTCGGGACTAATGTCCCTTGTACCTAAGCCGGTGATCAGCTTTTATTTTTATCCTTTTATCCTTTATCCTTTTATCCTTTATTTGTACCGAGCTTTAGTTTACATCATGTGATCAGCTGTCATTGGCTGACAGCTAATCGCGTGGTAAGGGGCCGGGATCGGCCCTTACTTCGATCTGTGATCACCCGAGTCACAGTGACTCGATGCACGCTGCGCGCCCTGCAGGGAGCACACGGGGAGCCCGTCCTATGACAGCCTCCCAGAAATTCAGGTCCACGCTGTGGCCGTCGTTTGGCTATAGCACAGACAGCAAGTGGTTAATAGAAAAACAGATGCAGATTTCTAGGACTGGCCAAAAATAATGTTTAGAGTCAAAGGCAACTGATGACTTTCTATTAAAGGTCTAAATGGGCCATTAACATGCATCACAATTGAACTTAGGAATGTGTCTTTGCAAAGTTAAACTAATTAAAATCCTTTCTTTGCTTGGGGATAGATTGCAGAGGGATTTGAAGTTTTGTCAGATGTCTACACCCCTGATAGGGTGAAGACACCTCCCAAATTTTCAAAAAACATTCAAAATTATTCACTTCCTGTCACATTGCCAAACAGGAAGTGAGGGTAAAACCCTACCAATGTAGGTCCTTGAGGACACACAGGTCAATATAAATAGTTTCCCCATTCAGGAAATTGCACTCTAGCATTTTGCCATGTACATCCCAAATTATTATGTATCTTGGGGTTTATTTACTAAAAGGTAAATCCACTTTGTACTACAAGTGTACTTAGAAGTGCAGTTGCTGGAGATCGGAGGGGGACATGCAAGGAAAAGAAAAAAAAAAAAAACAGCATCTTTGCCTCTACATGATTGGATGATAAAATCACCAGTGCTTCCCCTCTGATTTTCAACAACTACACTTGTATTGCAGAAAGGATTTGCCTTGAATAAAGCCCAAAATACCTAATAATTTGGGGTGTACACAACAAAGTGCTAGAGTGCAATTTGCATAATGGGGGCACTAGTTAGATTGACCTGTGTGTCCCCAAGGAAAAATAGTTAGGGTTTTACTCTCACTTCCTGTTTAGCTATGTGACAGGAAACAGCCAATTTTAAGAAAAGGGACACAAAGCCCAACCTTAAATAAATAAAAATAAAAATCTTGATTTCCCTCAAATGTCCACAATTAGAATAGGATTGTCTTCAGCTTGATTTTAGTTCCATGCTCTAAATCAGTGCTTCTCAACCCTGTCCTCAAGTCCCCCCCCCCCCCCCCCCCCCCCCAACAGGCCATGTTTGCAGGTTTTACTTCATCTTGCACAGGTGCTTTAAATCAAAGTCAACGGTTTTGTATTTTGGACAGCTATTTTAGATAAGATAAAATTTCCTAAACCTGTCCTGTCGGGGGGGGGGAATACTTGAGGCCTGAGGCTGAAAACCACTGCTCAAAATTTCTGCTCAAAATTGAATACTTACCACTCTGAAATGTTACTTTCCAGGTCACTATCCATGGCAGCATACGCACAATCCATCTATGCGCTACCATTAAGGCACTAGGAAAGTAACTTAAAACTAATTAAAAAAAAATAAAAAAGGGATTTGTCTAAGACATGCCAATCAGCCTAATTAAGCTGCAGCTGGGAAATCCGTTGCATGAAAAGAACACACATAAAACATAAAAAATTTGAAGCAATTTTATTGGTCGAAAAAAAACAACAGGACTTGGAAAAGAAGCAAGGAAAGCAAAATACACACATGCATGTTAATTTGAGACACTAACAGAATATGTTTGAGGTTTGACCCTTTTGCAGTGTAAATTAACAGGAGTTAAAAGAAGAGCACCCACAAATGGACATCTATTAAGGATTAAAACAACATTAGGCACAACATCTTGAGAAAGAATTTTAAAAATTAGGCAGCACAGACAGTTAAATCAAAGTGAACAACGTAAAAACAACAAAAATTGCCAACATAAAAAAGATTTCATGGTAAAATAACCACCACCCAAAAAAACAAAAAAACAAAAACAAACCAACAACAAACCAAAATAACAAATAAATTGCATAAAAACACATCTGTTTTGCAGACAACATAATAAACAATATACAAATCGAAAATACATGTTAGAACTCGATAAGGACACCCAAATGTACGCTCTTGCTGGCCCTGCCACACACACACAATCTTGGCTCTTTTCAGTGCAAAGTAAGAATGCTATCCGCAAGCTTTATATAACATAGGTTTGTGTGCTAAAGAGGCAATTGCAAACACATGGACAGTCCATGAAACACACAAAATGCAAGTTCACCCAATGTAGAGAGAACTTCAAAGTGGGTACACCTGTTAAGGATGTCCTTAAATTACTAACCCAAAAAACACACTCTGAGCATGCCCAGAAACATCCAAGTAATGTTCACACACAAAAAGCACCACCAAAAAAAACCAAAGTCCCTGAGCATGCCCAGAACAACCCAAAGCAGCTAGCACAAAATAAGACAACCCCCTGTCCAAAATTAAGCACATCATCCAGCATGCACCAAAATTACAGATGGCACAAAACACCCCCCAGTTCAGGGGGCAACTAAAGAGCCTAACATGTGCAATAGTTATACAACAAATACCATTGCAGTCTAAGGGAACTGACTTGGCAATTTTACTAGTCCCCACTTGGCTGGCTTATCTTCTAGTTATTGGCCTTAAAATGGGTATGGGGCCCAGGTCCCACCCTAAGGGACATATATCAATGTCACCAATTGGACAACCTCAAAAACGAAACAAGGATAAATGCCTTTAAATATGCCAAATTGCTTAAGGGCCAGTTCACACCAATGCAGTCCAGTGCATATTTTATGCATCAAAAATGCATGTTAATTCTGTTATATGGTTTTCAATGGCATAGTTCACACCAGTGCTTGCAGTTCCAGTGCGTTCCAGTTCCAGAAAAAAAGTAGAACATGCTGCATTTTTTCTGCACTGGACTGTACTGGAAAGCTGTAAAATGCATCAAAAACACACTGGAACGCACTTGTCCTTTTTTAAGGTTAAGAAAAAAGAGGGGGGAAAAAAGCACTGGACTGCATCAAAAACGCACCAAAAACGCACTGGAACGCCTCAAAAACGTGCATGCAGAAAAGCACCTGGAACACGTCCGAAATGCGTTTTTATGGTGTGAACTAGCCCTAAGGACCAGATCACACTATAGAAACGCAGTCCAGATGTGTTCCAGGTGCTTTTCTGCATGCACGTTTTTGAGGCGTTCCAGTGCGTTTTTGGTGCGTTTTTGATGCAGTCCAGTGCTTGTTTCCCCCCTCTTTTTTCTTAAGCTTAAATAAGGACAAGTGTGTTGCAGTGCATTTTTGGTGCATTTAGGTGTGTTCCAGTGCATTTTTGATGCATTTTACAGCGTTCCAGTACAGTCCAGTGCATAAAAAATGCAGCATGTTCTACATTTTTTCTGGAACTGGAAACGCACTGGAACTGCAAGCACTGGTGTGAACTATGCCATTGAAAACCATATAACCTACTTTCCGTGTGTTTTTGATGCAGGAAAAAATGTGGTGTGAACTGGCCCTTAAGGAATAAAAGTTATTTAAAAATATTTGTGGCTATAATGAAATGTCGGTCCGGCAATACACATAAAAGTTCATTGATAAAAACAGCATTAAGAAAAAAAACAAAAACAAAAAAATGTGTGGGGTTCCCCCGAAATTCCATACCAGGCCCTTCAGGTCTGGTATGGATTTTAAGGGGAACCCCGCGCCAAAATTAAAAAAAAAATGGCGTGGGGGTTCCCCTCAAAATCAATGCCAGGCCCTTCAGGTCTGGCATGGATTTTAAGGGGAACCCCGCTCCAAAACTTTAAAAAAAATGGCGTGGGGTCCCCCTAAAAATCCATACCAGATCCTTATCTGAGCACGCAACCTGGCAGGCCGAAGGAAAAGAGGGGGGGACGAGAGAGCGCCCCCCCTCCTGAACCGTACCAGGCCACATGCCCTCAACATTGGGAGGGTGCTTTGGGGTCCCCCCCAAAGCACCTTGTCTCCATGTTGATGAGGACAAGGGCCTCATCCCCACAACCCTTGCCCGGTGGTTGTGGGGGTCTGCGTGCGGGGGGCTTATCGGAATCTGGAAGCCCTCTTTAACAAGGGGACCCCCAGATCCCGCCCCCCCACGCCATTTTTTTTCAATGTTGGCGCGGGGTTCCCCTTAAAATCCATACCAGACCTGAAGGGCCTGGTATGGATTTTTAGGGGGACCCCACAACATTTTTTTTTTTGGCGTGGGGTTCCCCTTAATATCCATACCAGACCTGAAGGGTCTGGTATTGAACTTCGGGGGAACCCCACGCATTTTTTTTTCTGAATTTTGTTTTTTTTTCTTAATGCTGTTTTTATCAATGAACTTTTATGTGTTTTGCCGGACCGACATTTCATTATAGCCGCGAAGTGAACCAGTGTAAAAAAAAAAGTCTAGAGGTGCACCCGTTCAACCTAAGCAAATGCATTTGCGTTGCCTGACATTTACTAAGATTTTGCCGACGCACTGAACCAAAGCATTTGAAAAAGGGCAAATGCTGTTTGAGCATGCGCAGTGTATAAATTCACGTCCCGCAGCTCTAAATGTATTTGCCGACGCTGCCGGCTTGTCAGATAAAAGACACTTTCTCATTCTATTTTTGCCATATTTGTTACTTGGACAGTTAGTACTACACTTCCCCACATCACCCCCATAATATTGGCACTTTCAGCTTGTTTAACCACTTCCCGCCCGGCCCATAGCAGATGACGGCCGGGCGGTGGTTCAGTTATCCTGACTGGGCGCCATATGACGTCCAGCAGAATAACATGCCACTGCGCGGCGATCGGTATATCGGTGTGTCCAATCACGGCTGATCACGATGTCAATAGGAAGAGCCGTTGATCGGCTCTTCCTCACTCGCGTCTGACAGATGCGAGTAGAGGAGAGCTGATCGGCGGCTCTCCTGGCAGGGGGGGTCTGTGCTGATTGTTTATCCGCGCAGCCCCCCCTCAGATCACCACACTGGACCACCAGGGATCGCCATTAGGACCACCAGGGAAGGGGCAACATGTGGATGGCCAGGTATGTATCCCATGGCCATCCACATGTGCCCAGTGTGCCCAATCTGTGCCAATCAGTCCCCAAAATGGGCACTGATTGGCACCATTATGTTGCAGTGATGCCCAGCAATGCCACCCTTAGGGGCATCAGTGCAAACAATCAGTGTCATCAGTGCCACCCATCAGTGTCCATCGGTGCCACCTGTCAGTGCCCATCAGTGCCCACCTATCAGTGCCCATCCATGCCCATCTGTGCCAACTATCAGTGCCACCCATAAGTACCCATCAATGCCACCTACAAGTGCCCATCAATGCCACCTACGAGTGCCCATCAATGCCGCCTATGAGTGCCCATTAGTGCCGCATACCAGTGCCACCTATCAGTGCCCATCAGTGCCACCTATCAGTGCCCATCAGTGCTGCCTATCAGTGCCCATCATCAGTGCCCGTCAGTGCCACCTCATCAGTGCCACCTCATCGGTGCCCATCAGTGCCGCTGTATCAGTATAAAAGTCCAAATGCAGCACTTAAATAAAATAAATATCCAAATAAATGTGATAGTCCATAAAAATCAATCAGCAGTAAAGATGGCATGAAACCTCCACCAGACTTCAGTGTGCAAAGGAAAAGCACACCACACCCACGTGCTATCAATCTGCTTACCAGAAAGATATGAAAAATAGGCGATGTAATCATATAATGCAGAGGATCAACAGCAAATCCAAATGGCACACTCCATCATGGGCAGGCACAGCATGGAAACAATCAGGTCACCACATATCAGAAGACTCAGGACTCACATTAAAGATGGATAGATTTGTGCAGTCATCAACAGGAACAAACCAGTAAGAAGAAAGCAACAATAGTGAAGCCAGTAAGGTAAAACACTCGTAGTTTATTGTAGTCTACTTACAGGTATGAAGTAAAAATCATAACAAAAACAGGAACAATCCGCGGCTCTCAGCGTACTTGCATCGGCCAGCTGCAGTAGCCCTTTGTAATATGAATAGGCACACACAGGCAGGGCCGGATTAACATAGGGGCTGATGGAGCTGCAGCTCCAGGCCCCTGCCTTAAAATCGGCCCTCCCAGTCAGCAGTATAAGCCCGATTTCTCCTGTCCATAAACATCTATGGGACAGGAGAAGCTGTGTGTAAATGTAGGGGTGTCTGGCTGCAACTGTGTTGGCTCACTGTGGTTATTAGTGTCACAGTGCACAGTTCCCCCCCCCTACACAAATGGCTCTGCCTTCCCCCTCCCCTCTCTCCTCTCTCTGTGTGCACTGTGCAGTGAAGGAGCCGTGTGGGCTGGGAAATTGTGAACAGAGCAGCCGGTGTTCTGACGAGAACTGTCCTCCTATCAGATAGTGTCCGCCCCGTACTGCGCAGGCTCTGGAGGAGAAGGAGATGCCGAAAGTGTCTGAAGTTGATCAGCTGACCATCAGCTGTACACGGCGCTCGGGCACTTGTTAGTGATGGCTTTGCAAGAGGGCCCCTCGCGGGCTCGCTGCGCTCGCCACGCTTCGGGCACGGCCTCGCTGCGCTCGCCACGCTTCGGGCACGGCCTCGCTGCGCTCGGCAACTATTTATTCTTTCTCTATGTCCACTTGGATAGTAGGGAATGGACCTGGACATAGGGTAAGAATAAAAGCGCAGGCGCCGTGTACAGCTGACGATCAGCTGTTGAACTTCGGAGACTTTCGGCGTCTCGTTTGTCCTCCGTACTGCGCCTGCGCAGTACAGGGCGGACACTTTTGGATAGGGGACTGTATATGACAAGACACCGGCAGATAGAAGGTGAACTGAACACATATCTGAGTGATAAGCTTCCCATCCAAGTGTGAGCTCAGTGACTGGACTCTTATCTCCCTTCTCTCCCCCTCTTTTACCTTTATCTTCAGCAATGGCTGTTATAACTGCAGTCAATATGTAGACTCGGCTCCTTGTGCTTTTAGGTGCGTTCACACTGCTTTGCTGTGTTTTGGCCCATTGCTGGTGTATCCGTAGTTTTCCTGCATTTTACCCACAGTCCTATTGATTTCTATTAGGTTGCATGTTTTTTCTGAAAGCGCACCAAAATTCCTGCGTGCTGCATCTTTGGCGCACTGTCAGAAAATGCAGCAAAAACCTGCAACCTGATATAAATCAATAGGACTGCAGCTAAAACTGCAGATACACAAGCAGTGCGCCCAAACTGCAGCACACCAGTGTGAGCCCAAAGGCTTGTACACACCCCTCTCTGTAGAACTTGGTCTGATCAATACTCCTGGCATTCATTTTACACACAGCCATACCATCCCAGCTCAGGAGGGGTAGGGGCTCCAGGGATTTGTTTGACTATGCAGGCCCTGTCCCTTCTTTCCATCCTGGAAGAGTCCTGGAGGGAGTGGCAGGCTGCTGGTGGCAAGTGACACGCTGTATCTGGGGTCAGGCTGCTGGTGGCAAGTGACACTATCTGGTGTATCTGGTGACAGACTGCAGGTGACAAGTGGCACACTGTATCTGGTGGCAGGCTGCTGGTGGCAAGTGGCACACTGTATCTGGTGACAGGCTGCTGGTGGCAAGTGGCACACTATCTGGTGGAAGGCTGCTGGTGGTAAGTGACACACTGTATCTGGTGGCAGGCTGTGGTTGGCAAGTGGCACACTGTATCTGATGAAAGGCTGCTGGTGGCAAGTGGCACAACGTATCTGGTGACAGGCTGCTGGTGGCAAGTGACACACTGTATCTGGTGGCAGGCTGCTGGTGGCAAGTGACACGCTGTATCTTGTGACAGGCTGTCAGTGGCAAGTGGCACACTGTATCTGGTGGCAGGCTGCAGGTGACAAGTGGCACACTGTATCTGGTGGCAGGCTGCTAGTGGCAAGTGGCACACTGTATCTGGTGGCAGGCTGCTGGTGGCAAGTGGCACACTATCTGGTGGAAGGCTGCTGGTGGTAAGTGACACACTGTATCTGGTGGCAGGCTGTGGTTGGCAAGTGGCACACTGTATCTGATGGAAGGCTGCTGGTGGCAAGTGACACACTGTATCTGGTGGCAGGGAGCTGGTTGGCAAGTGGCACAATGTATCTGGTGGCAGGCTGCTGGTGGCAAGTGGCACACTGTATCTGGTGGCAAGTGGCACAATGTATCTGGTGACAGGCTGCTGGTGGCAAGTGACACACTGTATCTGGTGGCAGGCTGCTGATGGCAAGTGGCACACTGTATCTGGTGGCAAGTGGCACAATGTATCTGGTGGCAAGTGGCACACTGTATCTAGTGGCAGGCTGCTGGTGGCAAGTGGCACACTGTATCTGGTGGCAGGCTGTCGGTAGCAAGTGGCACACTGTATCTGGTGACAAGCTGTGGTTGGCAAGTGGTGCACTGTATCTGGTGAAAGGCTGCTGGTGGCAAGTGGCCCACTGTATCTGGTGGCATGCTGCTGGTGGCAAGTGGCCCACTGTATCTGGTGGCTGGCTGCTAGTGGCAAGTGACACACTGCATCTGGTGGCAGGCTGCTGGTGGCAAGTGGCACATTGTATCTGGTGGCAAGCTGCTGGTGGAAAGTGGCACACTGTATCTGTGGCAGGCTGTGGGTAGCAAGTGGCACACTGTATCTGGTTGCAAGTGGCACACTGTATCTGGTTGCAAGTGGCACACTGTATCTGGTGGCAGGCTGGGAGTAGCAAGTGGCACACTGTATCTGGTTGCAAGTGGCACACTGTATCTGGTGGCAGGCTGCTGGTGGCAAGTGACATGCTGCATCTAGCAGCAGGCAACTGTGGAAAGTGATACGCTACATCTGGTGGCAGGCTATGGGTGGCAAGTGACAAGCTGCATCTGGTGGCAAGTGACAAGCTCAGGTCCCACTGATTCTGCACGATGGTGAGTTGAACTATTTCACTATATATTACAATGTAGTAACTGAAATAATGGAATTTGATCATTCTGACACCATATCAAGCATGGTGTCAGGATGATTGATTTTAAGTACTAACACCAGCCATTTGCCTGACAAATGACCTCCACCGCCGATTTCTTCGCCAACCCCGAGACTACATCCCCCACCCTCATCTTTTTTTGGGAAGAGGGGGTTGTCTCTGAATGACAGTTTGGAAATGTGGTCTCCCTATGTTGCTACTGGTGAGAGACTGCATAGCAGGTGGTATTGGTGGTGTTGCTGCTGCTCAGAGGCTGCACAGCTGGTATTACTGGTGAGAGTATATTTAATTCGTTTTAGCGAAAAAATTGTTTGCATTTTCATTTTGTTTCCATAAAAAGGCCCACCAAAATCCTCAGCACCAGGCCCATGATGCTCTTAATCTGGCCCTGCACACAGGCATCACTAATCATATTCAGACTTTCAAGGCACTTCTGCTTCTGACTGATACCTGTGAGAAACATTTTTTATGTTCACATCAACATTCTGCAAGATCTGAAGCAATTTAGAACATATTATTGAAGTAGATCAAACACTTCCCTTTAACATAGATGAAACCTATTTGATCACAAGCATTAGTGCATGTAAAGTGGTTGTAAACCCTCACATATACCCAGGGCCGTTTGTAGAAATTTGGGGGCCCCAAGCAAAATGGTCATGGAGGCCCCGCAACCCCCCCCCCCGCATGCAAAGCCACCCTTACTACTCCCCCGTGTTCTTTTTAACCCCCCCCTACCGCGTGGCAGGAGATTCAGTTTTCTGTTCCCAGGCCGGACTGAAAGGAAGTGAGCACTCAGTGTGTGCACTTCCTGTAAGTCTGGCCGGGAAGAGGAAACTGAATCTCCTGAGTCCTGTACCGCACGGACTGCAGGAGGAAGGAAGAGGAGCTTGGCCACGCTACAGGCTGAAGCTTATAGGAAGCGGTGGCGCGGCTGGGGCTCCAGGCCAGCTCGGGGCTCCAGGCAATTGCTTGTTTTGCCTGCCCTGTCACGACGGGCCTGCATATACCCACTGAAGTGACTGACACACAGAGCTGAAACAAATCCTCCTACATAAGTTGTACATTTTTCACACAAACACACCAAAGGAAATGAGAGCCAAGTGTAATCTGAAACCTGGGTAGAGGGAAAAGAAAACCCCCCTCCTCTCTACAGAAATATGCACATTTAAAGGGGTTGTAAAGGTAATTTTTTTATTTGCTAACTAGCTTCCTTTAAGCTAATGCAGCGCTAGTTCACTTACCTGTTCCTTCTAGTTCTCTGCTAAATGTCACTAATCCCTCTTTGAAATCTTCACTGTTGGTCTTCATGGGGCTTACCACCGTCATTCGAGCCGTTGTTCCTGGTGGTTAGTGATCGTGCTTGCCCTACAGCCCTGCGTGGAGACGCTCTCTACGTATCAGAGAGACAAAGGGGCTGGGGGTTAGTGGGCGTGTCTAAGACGCTGCAGCGACGCCTCCCATGCACTAATCTTCACTGCCCTGCCTTAACCCCGCCCCCTTGCAGTCCTCAGACTTGGATTCCATGTGAACGAGAATGTTGCTCTTTCTCATTAGAAGAAATGTACTAAAAGGGCACTGCGCATGCGCGGTGCTGCTGAGCACAATGGGAAATGTAGTTCCGTGGTTGCTGTGACGCTGCTTTAATGCACGCGCACCGCAAACCAGGAAGGAGATAAAAGAATCGCTGTGGCATAGCCGGAGGACGATTTTTACATACACATTTAACTGGTAAGAAAAATTTTTGGGAGGAAATCATACAATTATTATAATTCAGTATGTAATAGACAGTGGTAATAGGTGAAAAAAAAATTATGTTTACAACCCCTTTAAGGCTGTCAAATCACCTGCTGTGTGCTGAAGGGAAGGGAGGGGCTGTCTTTCCATATTTGGTGCTTTGGCCTGAGGCCAATGCACACTATAGAGGGATATGCTCTGTTCATTTCAGAGGTTTACAACCACTGTTAAGTGCAAGTGAACTCAAAAAGTGAAGATTAACCTTTGAAGGGAACATTTAGAAATGTTAATGACAACAATGGACAGCAAAACTCAAAAATTCTGGTCCTGATTTGGGTCATCAGTCCAGTGGTTTGGAAACGCAACTTCCTGGTGGATTAAACATACAGCACGTTGTGTGTTCAAGCTTGACTCACCCATTTTTACATGGAGATCTTCGAAAACATCAGCACCACAAAATCCCTAGACTTGCTTTGCTTTACAGGAGGGGAAGTTATATAAAATATTTTATCGTCATCACTGGCAGTTTCAACTACTTTACAGCTCCTGCAAGTATAATAGAATTAAAAGGGATAGACTTAATAAAGCTTCGAAAACATCAAAAATGGAAATGTATAGCGTTTTCTGCTTTTCTTTTTTTTTAGATATATAACAGAAGTCAGTTTGATGCAAAAATCGGTATGGATTAAGCTTTTAAAATGCTTATTTCTGTGTATAATTTGTTATCATGTATGCCCATGAGAGTGCAGGGGGAAAGGGGAGGGGAAGTTAGAGAGATAAGAGACTAGGCCTGTGGTGACTTGCTATAAAGGCTAATCTCCAAATCTCTGTAATTCTATAAACAAAGGTCTCTAAACACTGCACTAACACCACAAGATATACAAAAGTAAGGTGTTGCTCCAAAACTACTTTTAATTCTCCGTGGTTCTGGTGCGGAGCAGGTCAGTGCAGACCGAAGTCCACTTCCACTCTTCTCTCTCACCTAGCCACAAAGTCACATTCTGTGTGTCTGTACTAGTCAAATATCTGTAGCAGCAACAAAAAGACCCTGCCTGCAGACCGTCCCAAACGCGTTCCACCCAGTGCATGCTTTTTTTTTTTTTTTTTTTAGCGCTGCACTTTTTATTTTATTATATCTCAAAACAGGTATGTGTATATCTTGAACTATACATTATACAATCAGATTGTACAATTGTAAAATTATTAAAAAATTATAATATTGATATTAATGATAATAACATAATATTAAGAAGAAGAATCATAATCAGTATTATTAAAATGATACCTTCTCTGTAATATATTGACCTAAACAGAATAAATTTACTGTATGAAAACATGAGTAAAATGATAAGGGTATAAATTATTATTTTTTTTTATTAAATAATTTGCAACACTACAAAATATTAAACTTGTAGCGTATACAATAAGGCCAATCGGCCTAAAAGCAATTTAACTGTACTTACTCTTAGCAGGCTGGCTTGCTTTCTATCATATATTCCCTTTCCTCCCCCACCCGCGACCCTTCCTTTTAAAAATAACCCATTTCGGTGCACACATTGTTCCTTGCTTACTACCCTTCTCCTTACTCTCTTGTTACTTCCCTTCCGGGAACTGCATTTTCCGTATCGCCTCCGATACTTAAGGCTATTATTGCATGTGGACTCTAATATGGTACTAGCAGGGGGCATGCCATCCCTTGTACCCATGGATTCCATATCTTGGGGAACTTGCTGTAGTTACTTTGTTTTTTCCTTCCATACTAAAGAGTTGATAGTCCTAACCCATTCTTCCGGAATCGGGGGTGTTTTTGATTGCCAGGATTGTGCAATTAATTTTCTTGCTTGGTACAAACATCTTGCGGTGGCCACTGATGCTGTGCCTGTATTAAGTTCTACAAACTCTTTTAATCTAAGAATTATTTCTTCTGTGCTACCTATCAGCTCTAACCATAGTGGGTTTATTGTCCACATTTTCTGGTTGCCTCTATCGTTTAAGTTTACAGTTAGAGTCAAAGGCGAATGGTCTGTTATCCCTCTTGGCCAATACTAATAGTTTTTTTATTAGTCGCAATGCTTCACTGTTACCCAATGCCATATCTATACGTGATAGTGTAGAATATGACCCTGAATAGCAAGAATACTGCCGGATATTTGGATTGTGGGATCTCCAAAAATCGCTCCATCCAATCTCCTCAAGAAGTTGGCCTAGACGCCCCTCTGACACCTTTTCTGTCCGGGTCACTGGTGGAAACCTGTCCAAACTATTATTAAGCACCGCATTAAAATCACCCACCACTATGATCGAGGTATCTGCCTTCTCCTCCACGAACTCTATTAAACCAAGCAAAATCTCAGTTTTGAACGGAGGGGGGATATAAACATTTGCTATCACAAATGGTTTGTTTTCCATTAGGCAACTCAAAAAAACATAGCACCCCAGTGTGTCTATTCTGACATCCCTGCAGGAAAATAGCACCCCTCTCTTTACCAGTATACTCACCCCCCTAGAATAGGAGGAGTAGACTGAATGATACTGTTCTTGAAATTTACTACTCCAGATTTGTAGTTTGGTGTTGTTAGTGAGGTGGGTTTCCTGCAGGCATATCAATTCGACACCATGGGTCTCCAACACTGAGAACACAGTCGCTTTTTTGACAGGATCACCCATGCCCAGGGGCGTTGCTAGGTGGCAAAAAGACCAGGGGCTTCAGCCCGAAGTCCAAGGCCGGCATGGGGGGGGGGGACTCTAGTGGCGCTGGGTTTTATTGGTTGGGCGGAGGGGGTTGTGTGGTTGTGTGGCGGGGGTAGGCTGACTTGCTGGTTGCTGCCTGGCTTACCAGTGCCCATCAATGCTGACCACTAAACTGACCTACCTACCTGACACACACTGACCTACCTGACATACACTGACCTACCTGACCCACACTGACCTCCCTGACCCACACTGACCTACACACTGACCTACCTGACATACACACACTGACCTACCTGACATACACTGACCTACATACACTGACCCACACTGACCTACCTGACCTACATACACTGACCCACAATGACCTACATACAATGACCTACCTGACCCACACTGACATGCACTGACCTACACTGACATACACTGACATACACTGACATACACTGACCTACCCACACTGACCTACCTGACCTATATACACTGACCTACCTGACATACACTGACCTACCTGACCCACACACACTGACCTACTTACCTGACATACACTGACCTACATACACTGACCTACCTGACATACACTGACCTACCTGACCCACACACACTGACCTACTTACCTGACATACACTGACCTACATACACTGACCTACCTGACCCACACTGATCTACCTGACACACACACTGAACTACCTGCCATACACACACTGACCTACCTACCTGACATACACTGACCTACATACACTGACCTACCTGACATACACTGACCTACATACACTGACCTACCTGACATACACTGACCTACCTGACACACACTGATCTACCTGACACACACTGACCTACCTGACACACACTGATCTACCTGACACACACTGACCTACACTGACCTACCTGACCCACACTGACCCACCCACACTGACCTACCTGACCTACATACACTGACCTACATACAATGACCTACCTGACATACACTGACCTACCTGACCCACACTGACCTACATACACTGAACCACCCACACTGACCTACCTGACCCACACTGACCTACATACACTGACCTACCTGACACACACACTGACCTACCTGACATACACACATTGACCTACCTGACATACACACACTGACCTACATACACTGACCTACCTGACATACACTGACCTACATACACTGACCTACCTGACATACACTGACCTACCTGACCCACACTGACCTACCTGACCCACACTGACCTACATACACTGACCTACCTGACATACACACACTGACCTACCTACCTGACATACACTGACCTACATACACTGACCTACCTGACATACACTGACCTACATACACTGACCTACCTGACACACACTGACCTACCTGACACACACTGACCTACATACACTGACCTACATACACTGACCTACCTGACATACACTGACATACACTGACCTACCTGACCTACCTAATCCACACTGACCTACATACACTGACCCACCCACACTGACCTACCAGACCCACACTGACCTACATACACTGACCTACCTGACATACACTGACCTACCTGACCCACACACACTGAAATACCTGACATACACTGACCTACCTGACCCACACTGACCTACATGACCCACACTGACCTACATACACTGACCCACACACACTGACCTACCTGACCCACACTGACCTACACTGACCTACCTGACCTACCCACACTGGCCCACCTGACCCACCTGACCTACACTGACCTACCTGACCCATACTGACCCACACTGACCTACATACACTGACCCACCCACACTGACCTACCTGACATACACTGACCTACCTGACCCACGCGGACCTACACTGACCTACATACACTGACCTACCTGACCCACACTGACCTACACTGACATACACTGACCTATCTGACCCACACTGACCCACCCACACTGACCTACATACACTGACCTACATACAATGACCTACCTGACATACACTGACCTACCTGACATGCACTGACCTACTTGACCCACACTGACCTACATACACTGACCCACCCACACTGACCCACCTGACCCACACTGACCTACATACACTAACCAACACTGACCTACACACACTGACTTACACTGACCTACCTGACCTACCCACACTGACTTACCTGAAATACACTGAACTACTGGACCCACCGACACTGACCTACCTGACCCACACTGACCTACCTGACCCACAGTGACCTACATACACTGACCTACCTGACATACACTGACCTACCTGACCCACACACACTGACCTACCTGACCCACACACACTGAAATACCTGACGTACACTGACTTGCATACACTGACCTACCTGACCCACACTGACCTACCTGACCCACACTGACCTACACACACTGACCTACCTGACCCACCTGACCCACACTGACCTACCTGACCCACGCTGACCTACCTGACCCACACACACTGACCTACCTGACATACACTGACCTACTTGACCCACACTGACATACACTAACCTACCTGACCCACACTGACCCACCCACACTGACCTACATACAATGACCTACCTGACATACACTAACCTACCTGACATACACTGACCTACATACACTGACCTACCTGACCCACATGACCTACATACACTGACCTACCCACACTGACCTACCTGACCCACACTGACCAACATACACTGACCTACTTGACATACACTGACCTACCTGACCCACACACACTGAAATACCTAACATACACTGACCTACCTGACCCACACTGACCTACATACACTGACCTACCTGACCCACACTGACCTACATACACTGACCCACACACACTGACCTACCTGACCCACACTGACCTACACTGATCAACCTGACCTACCCACACTGACCTACCTGACATACACTGACCTACCTGACCCACCTGACCTACACTGACCTACCTGACCCACACTGACCTACCTGACCCACACTGACCTACATACACTTACCCACCCACACTGACCTACCTGACATACACTGACCTACATACACTGACCTACCTGACCCACACTGACCTGCATACACTGACCCACCCACACTGACCTACCCTGACCTACATCCACTGACCTACCTGACATACACTGACCTACCTGACCCACACACACTGACCTACCTGACCTACACACACTGAAATACCTGACGTACACTGACCTACACACACTGACCTACCTGACCCACACTGACCTACATACACTGACCCACACTGACCTACACACACTGACTTACACTGACCTACCTGACCTACCCACACTGACTTACCTGACATACACTGACCTACCTGACTCACCCACACTGACCTACCTGACATACACTGACCTACATACACTGACCTACCTGACCCACACTGACCTACCTGACCCACAGTGACCTACATACACTGACCTACCTGACATACACTGACCTACCTGACCCACACACACTGACCTACCTGACCCACACACACTGAAATACCTGACGTACACTGACCTGCATACACTGACCTACCTGACCCACACTGACCTACACACACTGACCTACCTGACCCACACGGACCTACCTGACCCACACACAGTGACCTACCTGACTCACACGGACCTACACTGACCCACACACACTGACCTAAACTGACCTACCTGACCCACACACACTGACCTGGTACCTGCCATACACACACTGACTGACCTACCTGTGTCCAGGTCCTGCAGCAGCAGTTTAGCCGTGGTGCTGGTGTGTGAGGCAGCCAGAGGAGGAGAGCCGCCCGCCCGAGCGCCGATCGATGTCGCACGGCGGCTAAATTGTGCTTGCCGCCTTCTTCCTCTTCCTGTCACAGCGCGCTGGGATAGGACTGGGCCGCTCCAGTCCAGAAGTGGCATGAGAACTAGCGCGAAGGAGGAGTAAGTGAAATCCTCCTCCGCTTTGAATGCCGGGCAGTGTGGGCACAGTGGGCAGTGACGTCACTGGTTGCTAGCCGCTAGGCGGCCATAGCAACCAGTGACCGAGAGTAGAGTCGGGGGCGGGGGCGGAGCTGGAGCCGGAGCCAGCGCTACCACGGCTCAGTCCGCCCCTGTCCCCTGCATTCTAGGACTGGGACCAGAGACTCGGGGCTATTAGCCCCAGGCTCGGGGCTGTAGCCCCAATAGCCACCCCCTGGTGACGCCTCTGCCCATGCCCCTAATGTTCCAAGAGCCTATATTTAGAGTTTTAGGCAGCATCTAGAGAAAAAGAAAAAGAAAGAAAAAAAAAATAGAAACAACCAAAAAACGAAATGAGGGGCTATTCGTTTGTGTGATTGTGTCTCTCAAAATTGCAATCGTCATAATAATTGTGTCAAAAAAAAAGACAAGAAAAACGGAAAACAGAAAATCCTTATAACCAGTTCCCATTCTACCTTCTCTTCCTTACTTTTCACCATCAATCCCCTCCCCCCCTCCTATAGCCCAGTTCAAACAAAAATTACACAAAAAAAAACATTCTTAACTGGTGACCCCTCATCTTTCATCGGTGACTTTCACCTGCCACCCCCCCTCCCCCCCGTGCCATCCTCTGTTTAATTTCCTTTTTTGAAGAAACATCCCAAAATCTGTGAAAAATTTCAATATTAACTTAAATTATTCAATAACTGCAGTCCATAGCTCTACAAGTCCTTTTTGTTGTCTTCGAGACACTTTGTTGCCCCTGCGACCGAATTAAACAAATGGGTTGCCCCCAAGGCAGTAATACATAAACGTGCTAGGTACAATAATGCGTGTGCGTTTTTATAGTTCCGTAAGCTGCGTTTAATGTCCATGAATTCCGCCTTGCGCTTCTGTAAGTCTGGCGAATAATCAGGGTACAATGAGATTCTAACTCCATTATAAAAATGTCCCCTAGCTCTCTAGCCTTTTGCATCAGTGTCACCTTGTCCTTGTAGTTGAGCATTTTTATAATTATTGGCCTAGAGTAACCCCCTGATGGCGGGGCTCTAGACGGCACTCTATGGGCTCTTTCAATCGCAAAGAGATGCGGGAAGATTTCCGTCCCAAATGTTCCCTTAAGCCATTTTTCCAGGAACTCCGCAGGGTGGGAGCCCTCACACCGCTCCGGGAAGCCCACCACCCTCACGTTGTTCCTGCGTGACCTAATTTCAATTTCCTCCATTTTGACTTTATATAGGCCCATCTGTACTTGCATTGTTTTGAACTCTTGCTTCATTGGGTTTAGGTTATCCTCTACCTGACTTAACCTCTCCTCCAGGGTGGTTGTTCTCACAATAGTTCTTTGCAGATTTTGGCTCATTAAAAATAGCTCTTCCTTTAACCCTCTTAACTGTTCGCACAAGTTACTCAATGAACCTGACTCGGTTAAATTGATGATAGGCAACTCCTATCCTCATATTGATTAGTGGTTCCAAATTAATAATAACTACTGCAGTAGGGAACAGACACAAAAGATACGCTCAGCATCTTTCCAAATAACTGTTCTGCTTTATTATGACGCAACTGAAGGTTTTTATAAACATGGTATTACATTAATATTACAATTGTACGTTTATGGTAACAAGGGACGTTACATAGGCAGGCTTATTCTAATCAGGACTCGAAAGAATGTAAACATGTACTGAAAACATTATTAGTGCTGTGTGCACAGTGAGGGCAGTGTGCAATACATACAAAATAGAATACAATTATATACAGAACTTAAAAATCAAACCAAAGAAAAGGGAATACAGGGATTATGGAGGTGCCAGGAAGAACACAATATATTCAAATTTTAAAAAAAGTAATTTTTATTGATACACAGAAATTGTAAAAAAATAGACAATAGAATCACAAAGATATGGTGTGCATGAATGCTAAAAACATATCTGTAGCGAGCTTCATGTCACTTGGCCTCAGAGATGTAACGGCCAATGCAGTGGGTAGGTATTTTAAGTGTCCGACATGTTTCGCCAGTATTGGCTTCCTCAGGGATAGATTATTAATACCTAAAGCGCTACAGTAATTCTATAGAAAGAAATATAACAATCAGTATACATACTAGGACAAATGATACATTAAATGCAAAAAAGGATATCAAGGATCTAAATATACACATGTTTGCGAGCCGTCAGTGTGGATCAACCCCCACCACCAACCGAAGGGCGCCAAGGAGACTTCCTCACACATACAACACCAGATAGCCAAAAACCCCCCAACCAGACATTCTAAAGATGGAAATGAAGTACCTGCAAGTCACCAGGGGGGTGCCACACACCTCCAGGGCTAAGCCTCCAGCATAGATCACAGTAGGTAGCTGCAGGGGGCAGTAGGAAGGGCCTGGCCGAATGTATGTCTAAAAAGTATAATTATTTGCAAATGAATTCATTATCATAGTTTCTAGGGGGGTCATATAGCCCTCATTAGTTAATAAATAAGGAAATTATATAGGACTAACATAGTCTCTAATTAGTTTACTTACAAAGAAATACTCCTTAAAATGAATAACAGGACACCGATAGATCCCTGGCGTTGAAGAAAACTTTTTTCTTTCAACAGCAGCAGAAAGCGTATCTCTATAAGTTAGATAAAGAAAGGGGAGAGAATTTTGTGACATTATGACGTTATCTAAGGGGTGGTGTGATTGCAAATTGCACTTTAGCTAATCAGTAAATGGATTAGACCAACAATGAACAAAGTAAGTTAGACACTTACCACTAAGTAAATATAGAATGAGGTGCTGGACTAAGAGAAAGCCTGCAGCCAGTTGCAACGCCAAATGAGATAAGCTGGAGGACAAAGGATAATGTCAGCAAGAAATAAATCTATTCATACCCCAAATATAGATGGTCCATAAAGATGCCTACCGGATCAGATGGCGAAAAATACGTCGGTGTCCTGTAACATCCCTGGCGTGTGTACTAGCCTGGGATGCCGGCATTCTTATGCCCCCCACACACGTGCGGCGTCTGACGTCACCGCACGTGTGAGCGGACGAAAAAGAGCCACAGCGCATGCGCCACTCGCAGATCCGTCCAGGCCTACAAGGTCCAGAGGGCATTGCGGTGGTGTCTATGGTGATGTGTAAACACTTAACAGACAAGACGCGGTAACCAAACGCCGCAAGAGGCAGCGTGATACCTGGAAGGAGGTATCAATTTCCAATGTGCCGTGGCTAAGGCGGGCAGAGGAGAATCCAATGCCCTTGAGTGTCCATACAGCTAAATGTGTCCCTGACAGGGGGCTAAAAGCACCAGATCGGGTGCGTATCCTCCGCAGCGAAGTACAGGGGCCTGAAGGCAATAGAGAAACCAGAAGGGGAGAAGGGAAAGGAAGGGGAGGGGAAGAAAGGGGGAAGGAAAGGGAACGAAGGGGGGAGGGGGAGGGGAAGGGGGGGAAAAGGAAAAAGGAAAGGGCATCCGGAGGTGCGAAAATGCCACCAGGGCACAAAAGGGAGGAGGCAGGGGTGGGTGAGAACAAGCCAAGGATCTAAATAAAGCCCCAAAGAAACGCCTGCACACATGGCGTGGAAAGAAATTGGGACAGAACTCAGAAAGAAACAATAAAGAGGGGCTGAATCCCTGGGATGTGCCCACACAGATCACCCTGACAGCTCGCAAAGACAATATTGAATAATATCACAGAATATCCATAAACTGCAAATAAGAGGATTATAGTCGGAACATATATTTACAATAATGTGCATGTCATGATAATTGAGGAGCTATGTCTTAGGTATATATATATTATATACAATCATGTACCCAATGGTGAAAAATTAAATAGAGAGGACTGTATCCTAATCCAACATGACAGTCTCACACGTGGGAAAGGCCAAAGGGAGGAAAAAGAAAAAACGTAAACAAAGTATGTGATAAACAATATATAATGAAATAAAAGGATACAAGAGGACTTGAAAAAAGATTTTTTTGAAAAATCCATAAAGAAAAATATTGTGGTTCGCCCCCTGAGGGGGTCTCCCTATAAAAAAGGTTTAAAACTAATATTTTCATTAAGCCCGGGGTATGTAGTAGCGTCCAAAATGTGTATCCACTTAGTTTCCAATTGTAAAAGTTTCTGGTCAATGTCTCCACCCCTCACATGTGCAGGGATGTGTTCCAATGCTGTAAATCCCACTACGTGGGGATTGGAATCATGGTACTGTGCTATGTGTCGATTGATAGAGGTGGAGGTCTTTCCTTTAAATAAAGGTTTGATATGATCTCGGATCCTAACACAAAATTGGCGTTTAGTTTTACCCACATAATAACTACCACATAAACATGTGGCAAGGTATACTACACCAATAGTTTGACACGTGATCTTATGTTTAATTTTGTGTGTTTGGCCATTGGGAAGCGGTTTCTCGCGTATATCATAAATGAACTCACATATGTCGCTATGGCCACATGGAAATGTGCCAAACACAGTTGAAAGACACTCTGGTTTAGGTGTATGGTGACTCGCCGTAACTTTGTCCCTTAGGGACGGGGAACGGTGGTAGGTGATTTGAGGCTGGGACTGAATGTATTTTTTTAATGGTGGTATCTGCTGTTAAGAGGGGCCAAAATTTGTATAAAATATCCCTTATCTCCTTGTGATGTTGGGAATATTGGGTTATAACCCGGACCGGTTGAATGTCGTCCTTCTTTTTGGTGGAGAATATCAATTTTCTACGATCTAATTTTTTAACTTTGTTAAAGGCCTGCTTCAACAGATTATGGCTATACCCTCTTCTTTTTAGTCTTTCATAAAGTTCATGTGAGGCCCTAAAGAACTCTCCTTCATCAGTGCAGTTTCATTTAATGCGCAGATATTGGCTGTAAGGAATACTGTTAAGCAGTGGTTTGGGATGAGCGCTGTTAGCGTGTAAAATAGTGTTCCCTGACGTTTCTTTACGGTACAGAGAGAGATTTCCTTCAGGGTCCAGTCATATTTCCAGGTCAAGGAAGGTGATCCTTGTCTGGCTACACTCCATTGTGAACTTAAGATTATAAAGATTAACTGCCAGAGTATCCACAAATCTTGAAAGATGTTCTCGAGTGCCTGACCAGAAGAAAATGATATCGTCAATATACCTGTGCCACGAAATCACGTGGCGCAGGAAATCGACTAGATCACAATTAGAAAATAGGTCCTTTTCCCACCCCCCCAGGTACAAATTGGCGTAGGATGGTGCACATTTGGTGCCCATGGCTACGCCTTGCACCTGGAGGAAGTGGGAAGTACCGAATACAAAATGATTACGTGTTAAGATAAAGTTCAGGAGATCAACAACAAATTGATTATATGCCTCAGAACTGGGGCCTCTGTCCTGTAGCAATTTAGAGATGACTTTAATGCCAGTACCATGAGGTATAGTGTTATACAGACTTTCTACATCCAAAGCCACCATCCAGGTGTTCTTTGGAAGCTTTAGGTTCTCAAAAATACGAAGGAGGTGTACTGTGTCCTGTACATAGGAGGGAAGAGCCTGAACATGTGGATTCAAGTATTTGTCCACCAGGGCACTCGCATTTTCTGTCAAACTTGAACATCCTGATATAATCGGACGCCCAGGAGGGTTTTTTAAGGACTTATGAAGTTTGGGCAAAGCATAGAACGTGGGTATTCTTGCATCTTTGACATTTAAGAATTTCCAGGTGTTAATGTCTATGATTCCCTTCTGATAGGCAGAAAAAATAAGTTCATAATATTTGCGAGCATAATTTTCAATAAGTGTGCGTGAAATGGGTCTATACCAGTCAGGGTTGTCAAGATCCCTGGCGTTGAAGAAAACTTTTTTCTTTCAACAGCAGCAGAAAGCGTATCTCTATAAGTTAGATAAAGAAAGGGGAGAGAATTTTGTGACATTATGACGTTATCTAAGGGGTGGTGTGATTGCAAATTGCACTTTAGCTAATCAGTAAATGGATTAGACCAACAATGAACAAAGTAAGTTAGACACTTACCACTAAGTAAATATAGAATGAGGTGCTGGACTAAGAGAAAGCCTGCAGCCAGTTGCAATGCCAAATGAGATAAGCTGGAGGACAAAGGATAATGTCAGCAAGAAATAAATCTATTCATACCCCAAATATAGATGGTCCATAAAGATGCCTACCGGATCAGATGGCGAAAAATACGTCGGTGTCCTGTAACATCCCTGGCGTGTGTACTAGCCTGGGATGCCGGCGTTCTTATGCCCCCCACACACGTGCGGCGTCTGACGTCACCGCACGTGTGAGCGGACGAACAAGAGCCACAGCGCATGCGCCACTCGCAGATCCGTCCAGGCCTACAAGGACCTCCGCGCTCACCTCGAGGAGTACACAATAGACATAATTAATGCTAAAGAAAACAAGTTCCTGCGGGACAAACTTGCCCATACTAATGGTTATGCCTATAGATGGGATGGAAATACTCCCAAAAAACCCTTCACTAAACCTAATTCGGATAATGTACCTAAAAATAACACTGAAGCACCTAATGTTTTTTCTACTTCCTTTTCCTCCAGCTCATCCACCACTTACCGTGAGCTTTCACAAGATGGAATTCCTAAAAAAAGAAAGAGTGACTTACCTACCTCTTCCACAGACTCCATTCGACGCACTTTTGGAACTACGCACTCTGCCAAGCCCCTAGGGGCCCGACCCAAAACTACGAGCACCTCTACTCCACTCACACGAGCACTACCACGGCCACCACTCACTTCCACTCGTACTGCGCACTCGGCACTCCCTACCACCACTCCGGCACCACTTGCACTCCCTGCTCCTATGGCAAGACGGGTAAGTGAACCTACTTTAACCACCATGTTTCCTACAGCATCTCAGTCGATTGATCCTAAATTAGCTCCTATTTTTTTACCCCAAGCCTTGGACTCAACCCAGAGTCCAACACTGTAGCACCTACCACTCCCCTGTCTAATGCTTTGGATTTAGATGTGGTCAATCTCTCGTCCTTTTCTTTAACTAAACATCAAATAAAAGTTTTACAATTAGGCTACTTCAACGGTAGCTTCAGTTCCAGATAACAGTGTCCCTACGGTGGCCGAAATTCAGGCCATCGATGACCTGTTAACGCTTCTTGAAGAGGGTGGTACAGAGGACGAATGCGAGTGGCAATCTGATGACCACTGCATTGTCGCCTCTGGAGTATCCTTTCCCCCTCCCTTATCTTTTAAACCCAAATCTACAAATTTTCCCAATCTTTCCATGAATCCCGATATTTGGGCATTCGTTGAACAAATAAGCAAGACCATTAAAGATACTGACTTCTCCACCTCATGTTCTTCTAATTTGTCTGGTGCCCAGAGGCAGGCCCTGAAGTCTCTTCAAAATCACCCTGGTTTGGTTATAAAACCTGCCGACAGGGGTGGCAACGTGGTTGTCATGGATGTTGCGGCATATGAAACCATGTGCCGCAACATCCTTGACAACCCTGACTGGTATAGACCCATTTCACGCACACTTATTGAAAATTACGCTCGCGAATATTATGAACTTATTTTTTCTGCCTATCAGAAGGGAATCATAGACATTAACACCTGGAAATTCTTAAATGTCAAAGATGCAAGAATACCCACGTTCTATGCTTTGCCCAAACTTCATAAGTCCTTAAAAAACCCTCCTGGGCGTCCGATTATATCAGGCTGTTCAAGTTTGACAGAAAATGCGAGTGCCCTGGTGGACAAATACTTGAATCCACATGTTCAGGCTCTTCCCTCCTATGTGCAGGACACAGTACACCTCCTTCGTATTTTTGAGAACCTAAAGCTTCCAAAGAACACCTGGATGGTGGCTTTGGATGTAGAAAGTCTGTATAACACTATACCTCATGGTACTGGCATTAAAGTCATCTCTAAATTGCTACAGGACAGAGGCCCCAGTTCTGAGGCATATAATCAATTTGTTGTTGATCTCCTGAACTTTATCTTAACACGTAATCATTTTGTATTCTGTACTTCCCACTTCCTCCAGGTGCAAGGCGTAGCCATGGGCACCAAATGTGCGCTATCCTACGCCAATTTGTACCTGGGGGGGTGGGAAAAGGACCTATTTTCTAATTGTAATCTAGTCGATTTCCTGCGCCACGTGATTTCGTGGCACAGGTATATTGACGATATCATTTTCTTCTGGTCAGGCACTCGAGAACATCTTTCAAGATTTGTGGATACTCTGGCAGTTAATCTTTATAATCTTAAGTTCACAATGGAGTGTAGCCAGACAAGGATCACCTTCCTTGACCTGGAAATACGACTGGACCCTGAAGGAAATCTCTCTTCGTCTCTGTACCGTAAAGAAACGTCAGGGAACACTATTTTACACGCTAACAGCGCTCATCCCAAACCACTGCTTAACAGTATTCCTTACAGCCAATATCTGCGCATTAAACGAAACTGCACTGATGAAGGAGATTTCTTTAGGGCCTCACATGAACTTTATGAAAGACTAAAAAGAAGAGGGTATAGCCATAATCTGTTGAAGCAGGCCTTTAACAAAGTTAAAAAATTAGATCGTAGAAAATTGATATTCTCCACCAAAAAGAAGGACGACATTCAACCGGTCCGGGTTATAACCCAATATTCCCAACATCACAAGGAGATAAGGGATATTTTATACAAATTTTGGCCCCTCTTAACAGCAGATAACACCATTAAAAAATACATTCAGTCCCAGCCTCAAATCACCTACCGCCGTTCCCCATCCCTAAGGGACAAAGTTACGGCGAGTCACCATACACCTAAACCAGAGTGTCTTTCAACTGTATTTGGCACATTTCCATGTGGCCATTGCGACATATGTGAGTTCATTTATGATATACGCGAGAAACAGCTTCCCAATGGCCAAACACACAAAATTAAACATAAGATCGCGTGTCAAACTATTGGTGTAGTATACCTTGCCACATGTTTATGTGGTAGTTATTATGTGGGTAAAACTAAACACCAATTTTGTGTTAGGACCTGAGATCATATTAAACCTTTATTTAACCACTTAACAACCGGCCCATAGCCAAATGACGGCTACAGGGCGGTTGTTTAACTCTGGGAGGGCGTCCAGGGACGTCCTCCCAGAATTCTGCTCTCGCGCGCCCCCTAGGGCGCGCACTCGAGAGCATCCGTGACCGCCGGGTCCAGAGGACCCTGCGCATCACAGATCCCGGTAAATGGCCGCTGATCGCGGCCGTTTACCATGTGATCGCTCCGTCAAATGACGGAGCGATCACATGTAAACAAACCGGCGTCATCTGATGACGCCGGTTCCTCTCCTCCCCCTCTCCTCCCCTCCTGTGTACCGATCGGTACACAGTGACCGGAGAGGCGGATGGATGGATGGCTGCAGCGTTGTGGGCTACATCTGTAGTGCCCACAGCGCTGCACAGAGACATCCAGCCATCCATCCATCCATGCTCAGCCATCCCTCACTACTCTGCATGCCCTGCAATGCTGTGCAATACTCTGCAATTCCCTCTGCAATGCCCCACAATACTCTGCAATACCCCTGCAATACTTTGCCATACCCTGGAATACCCCACAATACTCTGCAATACCCCTGCAATACTCTGCCATACCCTGCAATACCCCGCAATACTCTGCCATACTCTGCAATACCCCGCAATACTCTGCCATACCCTGGAATACCCCGCAATACTCTGCCATACCCTGGAATACCCCGCAATACCCTGGAATACCCCGCAATACTCTGCCATACCCCAAAATACCCCGTTATACTCTGCCATACCCCAAAATACCCCGCAATACTCTGCCATACCCTGCAATACCCCGCAATACTCTGCCATACCCTGCAATACCCCGCAATACTCTGCCATACCCCAAAATACCCCGCAATACTCTGCCATACCCCAAAATATCCCGCAATACTCTGCCATACCCTGCAATACCCTGAAATACCCCGCAATACTCTGCCATACCCCGCAATACTTTGCCATACCCCGCAATACTCTGCCATACCCTGCAATACTCTGCCATACCCTGCAATACCCCGCAATACTCTGCCATACCCTGCAATACCCCGCAATACTCTGCCATACCCTGGAATACCCTGAAATACCCTGAAATATCCCGCAATACCCAGCCATACTCTGCAATACTCAGTGATACCCAGCCATACTCTGCCATACTCTGCCATACCCAGCCATGCTCTGCAATACCCCGCAAAAATCTGCAATACTCTGCCATAACCCTCAATACTCTGCCATACCCAGCCATACTCTGCAATACCCCGCAATACCCAGCCATACTCTGCAATAGTTGGTGATACCCAACCATACTCTGCAATACTCGGTGATACCCAGCCATACTCTGCCATACTCTGCCATACCCAGCCATACTCGGCGATACTCTGCAATACTTGGTGATACCCAGCCATACTCTGCCATACCCAGTCATACTCGGCGATACTCTGCAATACCCAGCCATGCTCAGCCATACCCAGCCATGCTCAGCCATACCCAGTCTCTGTATGTGGCCAGGCTGTGGAAGTCTCACACATGTGGTATCCCCGTACTCAGGAGGAGTAGGAGAATCTATTTTGGGGGGTCATTTTTGGTATATACATGCTATGTGCTAGAAATATTGTATAAATGGACAACTTTGTGTTAAAAAAAAAGCATTTTAACCACTTCCCGCCTTCCGTCATACAACGTCCTTGACTTTGTGTGGGGATATCTGAATGATGGGTACAGCTACAGGCATCATTCAGATATCATCTTTTTCAGCCGGCGATTCCCTACACCATAAGAATGATCATAGCGGCTGTTACACTGCTTGATCGTTCTTACGGGAGGCGAGAGGGGACGCCCCCCCCTCCCGCTGCCCTCCGGTGCTTCTACCGACTCACCGCTACGATCGAAGCCAGGATCTTTTTTTTATTATTTTTTTTTATTTCAGGAACAGCCTAGAGGTGAGATGTGGGGTCTTATTGACCCCATATCTCACTGTAAAGAGGACCTGTCATGCCATATTCCTATTACAAGGGATGTTTACATTCCTTGTAATAGGAATAAAAGTGATCAAAAATTATTTTTTTTTGGAAAAAAGTGTCAAACTAAGATAAATAAAGTAAAATGAACAATAAAAAAAAAATAAATTTTTTTTAAAGCGCCCCTGTCCGTGTGCTCGCATGCAGAAGCGAACGCATATGTAAGTCCCGCCCACATATGAAAACGGTGTTCAAACCACACATGTGAGGTATCGCTGCGATCGGTAGAGCGAGAGCAATAATTTTGGCCCTAGACCTCCTCTGTAACTCAAAATTTGTAACCAGTAAAAAATTTTAAAGCGTCGCCTATGGGGATTTTTAAGTGGCGAAGTTTGGCGCCATTCCACAAGCGTGTGCAATTTTGAAAGGTGACATGTTAGGTATCTATTAACTCGGCGTAACTTCATCTTTCATATTATGCAAAAACATTGGGCTAACCTTACTGTTTTGTTTTTTTTTAAAGCAAAAAACAGTTTTTTTTTTTTAAAAAACGCGTTCAAAATTGCGTTCGAAATTGCTGCGCAAATATCGTGCGAGATAAAAAGCTGCAATGACCGCTATTGTATTCTCTTGGGTCTTTGCTAAAAAAACATATATAATGTTTTGGGGTTCTATGTAATTTTCTAGCAAATAAATGATGATTTTTACATGTAGGAGAGAAATGTCAGAATTGGCCTGGGTGCTCCAGAACGCCTGAAGGTGCTCCCCTGCATGTTGGGCCTCTGTATGTGGCCACGCTGTGTAAAAGTCTCACACATGTGGTATCGCCATACTCGGGACTAATAGCAGAATGTGTTTTGGGGTGTAATTTGTGGTATGCATATGCTGTGTGTGAGAAATAACCTGCTAATATGACAATTTTGTGAAAAAAAAAAAAGAAAAAAAAAAACTTGATTTTGCAAAGAATTGTGGGAAAAAATGACAACTTCAAAAAACTCATCATGCATCTTTCTAAATACCTTGGAATGTCTTCTTTCCCAAAAGGGGTCATTTGGGGGGTATTTGTACTTTTCTGGCATGTTAGGGTCTCAAGAAATGAGATAGGCCGTCAGTAATTCAGGTGTGATCAATTTTCAGATATTGGTACCATAGCTTGTGGACGCTATAACTTTCACAAAGACCAAATAATATACACTAATTTGGGTTATTTTTACCAAAGATATGTAGCGGTATAAATTTTGGCCAAAATATATGAAGAAAAATTACTAATTTTCAAAATTTTATAACAGAAACGAAGAAAAATTTATTTTTTTACAGATTTTTCGGTCTTTTTTCTTTTATAGCGCAAAAAATAAAGAACCCAGCGGTGATTAAATACCACTAAAAGAAAGCTCTATTTGTGTGAAAAAAAGGACAAAAAATTCATATAGATACAGTGTTGCATGACTGAGTAATTGTCATTCAAAATGTGAGAGCACCAAAAGCTGAAAATTGGTCTGGTTATTAAGGGGGTTTAAGTGCCCAGTGGTCAAGTGGTTAAAGGAAAGACCTCCACCTCTATCAATCGACACATAGCACAGTACCATGATTCCAATCCCCACGTAGTGGGATTTACAGCATTGGAACACATCCCTGCACATGTGAGGGGTGGAGACATTGACCAGAAACTTTTACAATTGGAAACTAAGTGGATACACATTTTGGACGCTACTACATACCCCGGGCTTAATGAAAATATTAGTTTTAAACCTTTTTTATAGGGAGACCCCCTCAGGGGGCGAACCACAATATTTTTCTTTATGGATTTTTCAAAAAAATCTTTTTCCAAGTCCTCTTGTATCCTTTTATTTCATTATATATTGTTTATCACATACTTTGTTTACGTTTTTTCTTTTTCCTCCCTTTGGCCTTTCCCACGTGTGAGACTGTCATGTTGGATTAGGATACAGTCCTCTCTATTTAATTTTTCACCATTGGGTACATGATTGTATATAATATATATATACCTAAGACATAGCTCCTCAATTATCATGACATGCACATTATTGTAAATATATGTTCCGACTATAATCCTCTTATTTGCAGTTTATGGATATTCTGTGATATTATTCAATATTGTCTTTGCGAGCTGTCAGGGTGATCTGTGTGGGCACATCCCAGGGATTCAGCCCCTCTTTATTGTTTATTTCTGAGTTCTGTCCCAATTTCTTTCCACGCCATGTGTGCAGGCGTTTCTTTGGGGCTTTATTTAGATCCTTGGCTTGTTCTCACCCACCCCTGCCTCCTCCCTTTTGTGCCCTGGTGGCATTTTCGCACCTCCGGATGCCCTTTCCTTTTTCCTTTTCCCCCCCTTCCCCTCCCCCTCCCCCCTTCGTTCCCTTTCCTTCCCCCTTTCTTCCCCTCCCCTTCCTTTCCCTTCTCCCCTTCTGGTTTCTCTATTGCCTTCGGGCCCCTGTACTTCGCTGCGGAGGATATGCACCCGATCTGGTGCTTTTAGCCCCCTGTCAGGGACACATTTAGCTGTATGGACACTCAAGGGCATTGGATTCTCCTCTGCCCGCCTTAGCCACGGCACATTGGAAATTGATACCACCTTCCAGGTATCACGCTGCCTCTTGCGGCGTTTGGTTACCGCGTCTTGTCTGTGATGTGTTTACACATCACCATAGACACCACCGCAATGCCCTCTGGACCTTGTAGGCCTGGACGGATCTGCGAGTGGCGCATGCGCTGTGGCTCTTTTTCGTCAGCTCACACGTGCGGTGACGTCAGACGCCGCACGTGTGTGGGGGGCATAAGAACGCCGGCATCCCAGGCTAGTACACACGCCAGGGATGTTACAGGACACCGACGTATTTTTCGCCATCTGATCCGGTAGGCATCTTTATGGACCATCTATATTTGGGGTATGAATAGATTTATTTCTTGCTGACATTATCCTTTGTCCTCCAGCTTATCTCATTTGGCGTTGCAACTGGCTGCAGGCTTTCTCTTAGTCCAGCACCTCATTCTATATTTACTTAGTGGTAAGTGTCTAACTTACTTTGTTCATTGTTGGTCTAATCCATTTACTGATTAGCTAAAGTGCAATTTGCAATCACACCACCCCTTAGATAACGTCATAATGTCACAAAATTCTCTCCCCTTTCTTTATCTAACTTATAGAGATACGCTTTCTGCTGCTGTTGAAAGAAAAAAGTTTTCTTCAACGCCAGGGATCTATCGGTGTCCTGTTATTCATTTTAAGGAGTATTTCTTTGTAAGTAAACTAATTAGAGACTATGTTAGTCCTATATAATTTCCTTATTTATTAACTAATGAGGGCTATATGACCCCCCTAGAAACTATGATAATGAATTCATTTGCAAATAATTATACATTTTAGACATACATTCGGCCAGGCCCTTCCTACTGCCCCCTGCAGCTACCTACTGTGATCTATGCTGGAGGCTAAGCCCTGGAGGTGTGTGGCACCCCTCTGGTGACTTGCAGGTACTTCATTTCCATCTTTAGAATGTCTGGTTGGGGGTTTTTTGGCTATCTGGTGTTGTATGTGTGAGGAAGTCTCCTTGGCACCCTTTGGTTGGTGGTGGGGGTTGATCCACACTGACGGCTCGCAAACATGTGTATATTTAGATCCTTGATATCCTTTTTTGCATTTAATGTATCATTTGTCCCAGTATGTATACTGATTGTTATATTTCTTTCTATAGAATTACTGTAGCGCTTTAGGTATTAATAATCTATCCCTGAGGAAGCCAATACTGGCGAAACATGTCGGACACTTAAAATACCTACCCACTGCATTGGCCGTTACATCTCTGAGGCCAAGTGACGTGAAGCTCGCTACAGATATGTTTTTAGCATTCATGCACACCATATCTTTGTGATTCTATTGTCTATTTTTTTACAATTTCTGTGTATCAATAAAAATTACTTTTTTTAAAATTTGAATATATTGTGTTCTTCCTGGCACCGCCATAATCCCTGTATTCCCTTTTCTTTGGTTTGATTTTCAAATTTTTGGGATGAGGTGCTGTATCACATTGAAGGCCGCCCAGCCACATAGTAATATATACAGAACTTACAAATTTCCATTACAAACACTTACAAAAGTTGACTGCACATAATACATCTTTCAATGTAGGCTCAGCTTCCATTGGTGTATTTAAATCAGAGACAATTTCAGTCATTTTTCCCAGGGATTCCCCCTCAGGGCTTTTTTTACTCACAGTTTTTGTAGTAGCAGGCGGTACCACCGACGCTTTGCCTAAGCTCTTTCTGTCCCCAGGGCCTCCCACCTGAGATTTCTCTTGTGGTTGCTGAATGCCTTTAGTTGGTGAAGACGTAGAAATGTGTGCATACCTCTCCAGCTTGGCTGCTGCTGCCGCCTGGTTCCCCTTGAGAGCTGGTCCTCTCCCTTTTTCCTAGTTATGGCCAGTTGAATAGGAATATGGGGTGTATGAAGGGGTATATAGCCCACCCAGATTGCCAGGCTACAATGCTTTTCCGCTCCTTCAAGGTCCTTATAGCGTCTGCTTATATGAGATGTTGTTAGCGCTAACTCCCAGCCTCCGTCCATCAGTATCTCAGTACTGCTAGGTCTACCAGGCTGTGCAGGGGCGCACTGTCAAGCCTCACCACGCAGTGCACACCAAGCAGTTACAATGTCCTTTTCTCCTACGGGGGTACGGGCCGCTGTGGAGCAACAATTCGGCCACTCGAGCTCCCCCACACTACACTAAAGGCAGCAGGTGACAGTTATTGCTCTGCTTTATATCTGCTGAGCTCTTAATGCCTCTGAGTGCTTCTAAGCCGGCTGGGCGGTACAGAGTCCCTTTAGGCAGCCACCCTCGTTGTGTACATCGAGCGCTGCTTGTCCCGCTACCTCTCGCGGGAGCTCGAGTCGTTACCTGGACAACCGCTCAAGCTCAGCAGGCGGCGCAAGCTCCTCCTCACTGTACTGAAGGAAGCCGCCAACGCCGTCCTCCTTCGTGCTTCCTGCAGTCCGAATGTCAGCACCTTCGCTCACACGATCCTCACATAGGAAGGACCAAACAGGCATGCAGGTATTGCTTCTTACAGAAAAACAAGGAGAACCAAACTAGGTTAATACCGCTAGACTGACTCGGATGGCCACGGGGGGATAGAGCAGGGAGAGACCTCACGCACCTCCACTCACTCCGACATCCGGTCACGCCCCCGAACCCAGTTCATGCTTAATCGTAGGTTACTGGGTGAAACGCATTTAAGTGGGACGGTCTGCAAGTGAGGAATCGTTGTTGCTGTCACTCATAAAACTTTGACTAGCTTGTTTTTTTGTCTCATTGAGACAGCATTTTAGAATATGTTCTTTCTGAAAATACACTATACTTTACTACTTAAATCAACATTTCCCAACCTGGTATCCATGGAACCCTATGGTTCCTTCAGGAGGTTGCTAGAGGTTTCTTGAGCAATCAGCAATTTCCACCACTCCGATAATTACTGACGTAAGTGATCTTTTTAGTCTGTAAGGGGGTAGTCTTTCAAATGCAGGCTAGCTAGCAAGTGTGCTAGGAAATTTTTGTATGTTTGTGATGTGTGTTGCCCCTCCATATGCACCTTACTGCAAAGGCTAGTTATAAATTGGGGTGGGTGCCATAGTTTTGTATAGCTTGTTTGCCAATTGGTGTGGGGGCACATTTGATGCCTTCAGCTGCCATTTGTGCTTTTGCTGGGTGTCCAATGTGTTCCTGTGCCTTTGAGTGGGCTCCCTCCAGGGAAACCCGCCCTTGATTTATCCACTGCTATATGTGCGCCAACTTGCAGGCTCGTAAAACTATAGAATTAGAACCACAGTATACAGGAGGAGCCTTATTATGTGCAATTCAGCTTCCACATATATTTGCAAATGTGTGAAACACAACCCTCTTCTTTTAATGTGAATCGTTAGACAGGGTCAATTTGGTTGTTTTGAAGATGAGCTGGTAAGTGTGCTGGAAATGTATGCGTGTTTGTGATGTGTGTTGCCCTTTTATGTGCAACTTACTGCAAAGGCTAGTTATACATTGGGGTAATTGCCATCTTTTTGTATATGTAGTCTTCCCAATGACCACCAATGGTGATTAAGAATAATGCTTCTTACTTACCATCACACCAAGATACCATGAGCTGTAAGTATAGCACTTAGTAGGGGTTCCCTGAAACTGGAAAGTTATTTTAAGGGTTCCTCAGTGTTAAAAAGGTTGAGAAAGGCTGATCTAATGTAAAACAGAGGCTCTCTCTGGACTCATAGGCAACCAAAAAAACCCCAACTAATTGATACTGAGAAAATACATGGGTATCTATTGTCCATAATGAAGGCCAATACATTCTGACCAATAATACTAACGATCAATTTCAACCTAAGGATACTGTTTCCTATTTTCTCAAGAATGATCGGTTTTAAAAATGACTATCAGGCTATTTGTATATTATCGCATTGCTTAAAACATTTTATGACTTCCCACAAGCAGAGACTGGTCATCGAGGGCTGTTTTAATTGGATACAACTTGAAGTCATCCTGAACATGTTTGTAGAATTTAGAGGAAAATAATGAATTTAATCCATTTTGGAATAAGGCTGTATCATAAAAAAATGTGGAAAAAGTGAAACGCTGTGAATACTTTCCAGATGCACTGTATGGGATAGATCAGAGAAGGGTTAGAGCTACTGTCAGGTTTTAGTGCCATCTGTGTCCTTACTGGGGAGAATTCTCCTCACTTACTGTCAGGACAGGAAGTTATGGAAAATCTCTTGCAAATGGAACATAGACAAAACACATTTTTTAGTAGAGTGAGCACTGGTTGGGCTTTGACTTTTTTTTTGAATTGCTGCCCATGCTTTCCATTCCTGGTAACTTCTGTAAACCCCATTCCTGACACAGCTGTCAAGGGGATAAGGTCTGATAGAAAAACTAAACAAGGGTGTCACAGACTAAAATTAAGACTTTACAGACATTTAAGTCCTCCCTACTCTATCCCAAAACGAACTGTAGTTAGATTTTAACTTTAAAGGTGGTCTGTTCATCTGCATTTTTCATTAAGAGGGGAGTTTCACCTTTGTTCAGTCCTTATCGAGGGTCAGTATCTACTTCCTGGATTGAGATTTTGGCTTGGATGCAATAGTTTTGTAAATCCTAGTGTCTGTGCAATTCTTGTCTGCGTTTGTAAACACCAGACGCAGATCAGCCCCTGCTGCATCTTCTCAACTTGTGACTTGCTACAGAGAGGGGGGGGGGATTTGCCTTCCTATGCCTGCAGAAAACTGATGACATCTCAACCTAGCTAAATTCACTTGACAGGAGCACAAGAATTTCTCTTTATTGGTAAAAAGGTTCTGCTTCTTTCAAAATGTATACTGTTGTAGTACAGTGCGATATGTCAAAAATGTATACATGCAGACTTGTAAAAGATACTGAAAGTTTATTATGCTTACAAGTAGGGTTGTCCCGATACCGATACTAGTATCGGTATCGGCACCAATACCGAGCATTTGCCCAAGTACTTGTACTCGGGCAAATGCTCCCGATGCTTCCCCCGATACCTGCACAGTCAGCAGTGATCGGCGCATGGGGGAGTTACAAGCTTCTCCCCCAGCGGCTTTCAGCTGCTTTAGTGACAAACAGCGGTGATCGGTGCTTGTAACTCCCCCACACGCGATCACCGCTGACTGTCACCTCATCCTCCTTCATGCCCCCTCTGTTCCGCTGTCCCCCTCTGTTTCTCTGTCCCTCTCTGTTCTGCTGTCCCCCTCCGTTCCGCTGTCCCCCTCCGCTGTCCCTCTCCGCTCCGCTGTCCCCCTCCGTTCCACTGTCCCTCTCCGTTCTGCTGTCCCCCTCCGTTCCGCCGTTCCGCCGTTCCCCTCTCCTTCTCTGTCCCCCTCCGTTCCGCCGTTCCACTGTCCCTCTCTCTTCCTCTGTCCCCCTCCATTCTGCTGTCCCTCTCTGCTGTCCCCCTCCGTTGTGCTGTCCCTCTCCGCTGTGTGAATGGACAGAGTCAGCTGACTCTGTCTATTCACATAACTGAAACATTGTAATCTCCTGTGATTACAATGTCTCAGTTTATGAATGAAGAGGAGCCGCTGTCTTCTCTCCATTCATTCTCAGTGCAGCTGAGGCTGCAGAGAAAGGGACTGGGGAATCTCTATCCTTGGTCTAGTTCTCTGTCTCAAGGGGGAGATATCAGAGGTCTGTTAAGACCCCTGATATCTCACCAAAGCCCCCCAACAGGGCTGATTAAAAAAAACAAAAAAAAACACATATTGCAATAAATAATAAAAAAAAATATTGTAAAAAATAATAAAAATGTAAATAAAAAAAAACACACAGACACTGTTCATCCCCTCACCCCCCCCCCCAAAAAAAAAACAAAAAAACAAAACACTGTCACGTGACATTTAAAAAAAGTATCGGTAATCGGTATCAGCGAGTACTTGAAAAAAGTATCGGTACTTGTACTCGGTCCTAAAAAAGTGGTATCGGGACAACCCTACTTACAAGTAGTGCACATCCCAATGTGGTCGCAGACCAATGTCAGATAGCAGCAAGTAAGCCTGGCTTGCGTGCACCTTTACTTGCATTTCAACTTTTATTGAGAGTATATCATTTTCTTCATGGGTAAAAACTTTCAAAATTCCAAATGTGTTGACTTTACACTGAAACTAAAAACAAAATCAAAAGCCTCAAGTCCAGTCATTTTATACCATATAACCCAGTGCAAGCAACCCAACACTGCGTTTGCGATCCTTTTGGGGGTCTTAACTTTGTATTGACACCTGCAGCGGATCGCAAACACAGTGCAATGCATATGCTTTCCCACGATGCATATGTGTGAACCTAGGTTAAGACTGCATTCACCCTTGGGCTGAGCTTCTTTGGTTGTTGTGCAAGCTTTTTTTTCATTTGTACAGGCACTTATGTGGGCATCTGAGGCTTGAGCATTTTATATTTGGATTATTTTTAGGCAATGGAAAGGTAGTCACCAAGGGGAAAAAAACCCCATGTGATAAGTGCATTTTCGCACATGTTAACACAATTTTCAGGCATACCCACTGAAGTCTATTGGGGCTAAAAACTTTTGAAGCTTGTAGCTCAAAATAGGCTCAAGTACTTTTTAGAGCTACAAGGTTCAAGTGACACTACACTCAGGTGTAAAAAGGCCACAACTAAAAAACCATTGGGATTTTGGTTGTTGATCATTTTGGAGCTATAAAGCTACAAAACGCTCAGGTGTGAATGGGGCCTTATAATATGCTGTGTCAATCCAACATTCGCTCTCATGACCAGACCTTGCGATGCACAACAAAAACCTCTTGATTGGTTGAAATCCAAACAGGAAATGATAATCTGGCACACAGCAAACTCCTTTAGTGTAAATTTAAGGCCCCTTTCACACTGGGGCGTCGGCGGCGGTAAAGCGCTGCTATTTTTAGCGGCGCTTTACCGTCGTATTTGCGGTGGTATTCGGCTGCTAGCGGGGCGCTTTTAACCCCCACTAGTGGCCGAGAAGGGGTTTAAACCACCCGCAAATGGTATAGCTGTGCTGCCCCTTAGATTTCAATGGGCAGGAGCTGTGGAGGAGCGGTATACACACCGATCCAAAGATGCTGCTAGCAGGACTTTTTTTACCGTCCTGCCAGCGCACCGCTCCAGTGTGAAAGCCCTTGGGCTTTCACACTGAAGAGACAGGAGCGGCTCTTTCAGGGCGCTTTGCAGGCGCTATTTTTAGCGCTGGAGTGCCTGCAAAGCACTCCAGTTTGAAAGGGGTCTGAGGGCTGGTTCACACAGCTGCATATCTCCCAACTGTCCCTGATTTCGAACAAAGTCCCTCTTCCCCCCTCATTTGTCCCTCACTTTGGTCTGATCTATATAGTTGTATATAAAATGCACTTTTTGTCTTTCAAAAAGTGTTTCCCAGTGCAAAACCTTTTATCAAATTACTAAATTGCTGCATTTGTAAACTTCAAAAGCCAATTTAAAGGAATAGTAGCTGTAAAAATAAAGCACTTGTGGGTTTAACTAATTTTTTTTGTGTAATTCTCCTTTAAAGGGGCGTGACAGGGGGTGTGTCCTATACTTACATACATTTGCTAATAGGTGTCCCTCATTCCCATCTCAAAAAGTTGGGAGGTATGCTGCTGCGATGCGGGAACCCTGTAAAACCACTGCGGGTTCTTGTATCGCATGTTTCCTGGCGGCAGTTCACACTGCCCTATGCGAACTGTTGGGAATTTGAAGAAGTAGGGTTTCAGATTTTGTGATGTCAGGAATAGAATGGTATAATAATGGTTCTAATACTATATTAATGTTAGAACAAAAGGGGGGGAAAGAGGACGCAGCCATCCTCAGAGGGTGTCCATAACCTCTGTGAGCATAGCAATGAAAGGGGAGGGGGGTGTGGAGGTGCCAACTCTACTGACACTGTCATATGGTGTAGGTGTAATGCATACACTTACTGGTAGGTCGGTTCAGATGGGGTGGCGATGTCTATCTGGGGTTGTGGTGTCCTGGGATGTGCTGGTGTGCGGTCCTTCACCTCAGGGGATGTTGGTTCCTGGTTGAAAAAGGCTTTACAGTGGTGTCCAGTGTGTGGAAGCTCCACGCTAACCACCCTGGAACGCGGAAGCGGAAGTGACGTCAGAGGTGCACAGGAAACGTCCAGACACAGATAGGAGATAATACAGGCTACGCGCTCGGGGCTCACAGCTCCTTCTACTGGCCTCTGTTTCAGTGTGATCTGCAAACTCAGACAGGAATCGGATCGCATGGGTGTGAACACCCATGCGATCCAATTCTGCTGCGGACAAAAAAAAAAGGGGGATCCTGTGCGAGTTTGATGCAAATTCAGCCATATGATTTTTATGGCTGAAATCGCATCGCACAGAGATCGCATGTGATTTTCACTGTAGTGTGGTGCGAATCACATCCGATCTGACATCTCACCAGTTTGAACCGGCTCTTACTCCAGTTACATATAACAATTTCCAACAATCTTAGAGGCACAGTTCAGCCTTGCATGGCATTAGTCATGGTGATGACCGCTTCCGACTATGTCCAATATAAAAAAGTCCTGGGCAGTACTCTGACAACATCAATCGTAAAGTTTTTACTGAAACCAATGGTTTCTGCACAGTCCCCTCCCTTAGTCATGTCCCTCTAATGTGTTTCATCAGGATTGGTCTTAATTGTAGAGATACCTCTATGATTAAACCCAATCTGGGTGAAACACATCAGTGGTGCATGGCCAAGGGCAGGGACTACACAGAATCCAGTTGTTTCAGAAACAAAATGTTTTAGTTGGTGTGATCATAGTGCTGCTCTGGGTTTTTTATATTGAAGTTAGTGCTCCTTTCAGGGCCTTGCACCTTCCATGGAGGTTCAGTTAAGTTGTTGTGCACAGGAGGCTTGGCGTTGTTTTTTTCCACACTCCTGGCTATGGCTATGACTTGGGCTAAAATACTTCTGTATGAATACTGGAAATTGTTACATGTATCTGAAATAAAAAAGTACACTAAATAAAAGTGCAGTTTGTCAGCTTATGGCTATTTAAATTATTCTAGATACATGAAACAATCTTAAACAAGAATACAGAACATTTTAGTCTAATGCCCCGTACACACGGTCGGATTTTCCGGCGGAAAATGTGTGATAGGACCTTGTTGTCGGAAATTCCGACCGTGTGTAGGCTCCATCACACATTTTCCATCGGATTTTCCGACACACAAAGTTTGAGAGCAGGCTATAAAATTTTCCGACAACAAATTCCGTTGTCGGAATTTCCGATCGTATGTACACAAATCCGACGCACAAAGTGCCACGCATGCTCAGAATAAATAAAGAGATGAAAGCTATTGGCTACTGCCCCGTTTATAGTCCCGACGTACGTGTTTTATGTCACCGCGTTCAGAATGATCGGATTTTCCGACAACTTTGTGTGACCGTGTGTATGCAAGACAAGTTTGAGCCAACATCTGTCGGAAAAAATCCTAGGATTTTGTTGTCGGAATGTCCGATCAATGTCCGAGCGGGTGTACGGGGCATTAGTCATAAACATAGCCGGGAAGGTGTCATAGCCATGACTATGGCCGTGTAAGGGGGAAATGTGTCAGAATTATTACATATATTCGGAGCAATAGGTTGGATTGAAGGAGACTGCGTCTGCTTATCATTTTCCGTTTAGTTGTAATAGTAATAACCGTAGCAAAAAACAGAAGTAGCAACTAGAAACAGATAGTTACAGTAGTGACCACAAACGGTAATAGTACATTGTGCACAGACAAGTGTAGCGCTATAGGTTTATGATGTATCTTATGTAAATTTATGAAAAAGAAAAAAGTCTATGTCAATCCACAAAAAATTAAAAATTAAACAAATTAAAGAGTAAAGTCTCTGATGTTCTTCAGGTGTCTCTTCAAATACAAAAGACTGCTGTTAGTCCAAAAGGTATATAATTCCTTAATCACCACGTGGATAACACATGCAAAAATTAGGTGTGATGGACCCTCCACATAGAAAGAGTGAAGGCTTACCAGAGGGATTGAACTCATAAGAACGTACGTTCAATGAGTCAATCTAGCTTGTATCACCAACAGGCAATCAAAAGGAAGGACCTCCCAACTGGATGGCGACAAAACTCCAAATGTATCCAGACTCCTGAGGGAACTATCTTTGAAATGGATGGCAAACCTTCCCATGGATCATCTCAGAGGGATAGCCCATATGAAAATAAAGAAGGGGGGCCACAAAGCATAATACTGTTTTGTAAAGCAAATTTATTAAAAATAAGTAAACAACTTACATTTCAGTAGTAAAAAAAGCGCTTCAAGTAAAATTATGGCAGGCAGTGGAGTCTCCCGACGCCTTTCGTCTTATAAGACTTCATCTGGGGTACTCACCCACTGCTGCCATGCCCCTTAATATAGATATCTTAGCCCCCTTAATGAGGATCCAGCTCGTATCTAAAATTGACAGGCACTTCCGGGTTTGGCCAAGATTGCGGACCCGCGTGCGTTCCAAGCCTCAATATGGTGTGTATATATGCGTTCCAACGTCATGCCAGATATTGTTGTAAAATATAATGAGATTGAAAGTGTAAGAATGAAGACCACTTCCTTGAAAAAGAAATCCCCAATGAATTAGAACTGATGAGGTTGCTATATTTCTCTAAAAGAGAATGTAGTCCGAGATAGGGAAAGCGAGTGGCCGGACGCGCGTCACCTCGTCGAGTGATACGAACGCACATCACTTCCCTTCTCGTGGACCGCTAAAGGTAAACAGCGGCTCAAGCCTCGTTTTGGTAATCATCAACCCAGTGACGTCAGTTAAGCTCTATACCGATGACACTGCGAAGCAACAGTGCGCAGTAACGTTGGCTAGAATCTGCACAGCCAAAAGATCAATATAAACTTTAAATGAAAAAATGAATATGTGTAATTATGAAAATAATATATCAATGACAGTTATCACTCAGTGTGTCCAATATATAGTGATATCGTGGTGGTAAAGAACAAACATATAGAGAAATATAGGAAAATAAGCTAACCTACTGAGATAATGAAATAAAAATTAGAAGATGGAGAAGTGAAAGAAAGATATAAGGTATGAAATAAATAAAGATGAGAAAAATATGAGAAAAATATGAGAAAAATAAATCAAATAAAAATTGAAAAATAAAGAAAAAAGATAAAAATAAATGTAAATAAAAAAATAAAAATAAAGAATAAAGAATAAAGAATAAAAAAATAAATTAAAAATAAAATAAAATAAAAAAAAATTTAAAAAAATAAAATAAAAAATAAAATATATAAAAAAATATAAATAAATAAAAAAAAATAAAAAAATAAATAGATATAAACGAAATAAAAATAAATGTAAAAAATTATAAAAATAAAAATAAAAATAAATATAAAAATAAAATAAAATAAAAAATAAAAATAAGAAGGATTAGACAAGAAAGAAGGTGAATACCAAAATAGAAGTAAATGAAAAAAGTGATGTGAATAAATATTCATTTAAGAAGGTGATGATAGACACCACCTTAAGATATGTATGTGTTCCAATGTGGACCCAAAACACCTACAGATCCAAAGTGTTGACAAAATATCATAAAGTGTACCTATCGACAAATAAAAAAAAAAAATCATGAATGACTAACCTATGCAGTTAAGTGCTAAAGTGTGACCTAAAAAGTATCTATGTGGTAATAACTCAGTGTGTCATGACCCAAAAAAAGGCCAGAGAGTGTGAAAAATCTTTGCAGTGAAAATGTCGGTAGAATCATTCAGTGTATAAAAATATATCTTTTCAGAGGAAAATAGCCTCATTCGGTGTATAAAAATAAAAAAAATTTTTTCCAAGGAAAATAGCCTCACATAGATCCAAGATGAATTCTCAAAAGAGTTCTACAGAGTTATACATACACCAACATACAAAACCTATACTTTTACTCTAGGTGTGTATACTAAGAGTCATTAATAAATGCATTTATATCAAGTTCCATGTTCATACCCCGTGGAGAGAGGGACTGTAACTCATGTATCCAGAATGTCTCTAGACGGGGAAACACCCCTGGTCTTAGCACCCCCTCTCCAGGGTGGGATATATTGGTCAATGACTAGAAATTGTGAACCTAGTGGGTTGCCATTATGAAATTCCTTGAAATGTCTGGGTACGCTATGTTTCGACTTCCTCCCTTTGATAAGGGCAATATGTTCACCTACTCTTCTAGTGAAAGTTCTCGTTGTGCGGCCAACATATTGTTGGCCACATGGACATGTAATTAAATAGACTACATGTCTGGAATTGCATGTACAGAAAGGCTTGATGGTGTACCTTTTCCCTGTAACTGTCGATACAAATTCTGTTATTTTGCGTCCCGTTAGTGCATTGTGTTGGCATACAACACATTTTCTACATCGAAAGAACCCAGTCCAGTTATGAAAAAATGAAGGACGCACTGGAGGGTTAGTAACATTGGGTGCTACTAGGCCACGTAGGGATGGTGCTCCTTTAAAAATTAGTTTAGCTTGTTTGGGTAACATTTTACCTAGAATGTTATCTTGCTTCAGAACCCCCCAATGTTTTTTCACAATATTCCTGATTTGTTCATGTTGCACTGAATATGAGGTTAACATTGCCCACTTGAATGTGGAATCTGGTTCTCTTTCGGGTTTCACCTCAAAAAGGGAATTCCTGTCCATGTTGGTGACTCTCCGAAGGTCTAATTCCAGAGTAGTGCTGTCATATCCCTTGTCGAGAAAGCTTTGTTTTAAGACATTCGCTTGTTCTATGAATACATCTAAATTTGTGCAGTTCCTACAAAGACGCAAAAACTGACTCCGGGGGACTGCATTAAGCCATGATCTGTGGTGATAAAGGGATAAAGCTGTTTCGATCTGTTGGCTTAAAATAAGTGTTGAATTCAAATTGTTTATTAACAATCTTAATTTCTAGGTCAAGGAAGTGGATCCCATTTTCGCTAGCTTCGTATGTTAAGGAGATACCTCTATCATTTGTATTGAGATACTCGAAAAATTGTTTTAATGATTCTGGAGTGCCACTCCATAGGAGGAGTGATGTCGTCTATATATCTAGCCCACAGAACCAATGAAGTAGTTCCATGGGTATAGACGAAAAAAGTACACTAAATAAAAGTGCAGTTTGTCAGCTTATGGTTATTTAAATTATTCTAGATACATGAAACAATCTTAAACAAGAATACAGAACATTTTAGTCTAATGCCCCGTACACATGGTCGGATTTTCCGACGGAAAATGTGTGATAGGACCTTGTTGTCGGAAATTCCGACCGTGTGCAGGCTCCATCACACATTTTCCATCGGATTTTCCGACACACAAAGTTTGAGAGCAGGCTATAAAATTTTCCGACAACAGAATTTCCGATCGTGTGTACACAAATCCGACGCACAAAGTGCCACGCATGCTCAGAATAAATAAAGAGATGAAAGCTATTGGCTACTGCCCCGTTTACAGTCCCGACATACGTGTTTTATGTCACCGCGTTCAGAATGATCGGATTTTCCGACAACTTTGTGTGACCGTGTGTATGCAAGACAAGTTTGAGCCAACATCTGTCGGAAAAAATCCTAGGATTTTGTTGTCGGAATGTCCGATCAATGTCCGAGCGGGTGTACGGGGCATTAGTCATAAACATAGCCGGGAAGGTGTCATAGCCATGACTATGGCCATGTAAGGGGGAAATGTGTCAGAATTATTACATATATTTGGAGCAATAGGTTGGATTGAAGGAGACGTGCGTCTGCTTATCATTTTCCGTTTAGTTGTAATAGTAATAACCGTAGCAAAAAAACAGAAGTAGCAACTAGAAACAGATAGTTACAGTAGTGACCACAAACGGTAATAGTACATTCTACCAACATACAGTTTTGTTCTCATTGCACAGCCTCCTCAAGTTCCTTATTCTACTATTAATTTACACCAGTCATCAGGTAAAAAACGTTGGATGCCATTGCCGACTTCTTTCTTGCCTGGCTAGGTGTCCTCCACCAGCTCTAAAATGTTGGGGCGCTGATGCAGAGTAGGAATTTCAGAAAAAGTGAAAAGCCTTTATCTGAATACATCTGCACCTGTGACTCATGGTCCTGAAGTAAATTTTCTTCGCCATTTTCTTTTTAAATTTTACGCAGGGTTCCCCTTAATTTCTATACCAGACCTGAAGGGCCTGGTATGGATTTTAGGGGGACCCCCATGCAATTTTTTTTTATTTTGGTTTGGGGTTCCCCTTAATATTCATACCAGACCCAAAGGGCCTGGTAATGGACTAGGGGGATCCTATGCTCTTTTTTTCAATGAGTTTTATCCATATTGCCGAGACCTGACAATTCATTACAGCCGTGATCAGTTTTAAATGACAATTTTTGCTTTAGAAATGTCATTTTGCTGTGGTACTATTCTAAACACGGGAAAAATGCATCACTTTGCAGGCATAGACAACCCCCGGGCACAATATTTAAAGGAATATTTCATTTTTATTGTTTCACTTTAAGCATTAAAAAAAAATTACTGCTCTCGAAAAAACAGACAGTTTAAAAAAAAACTTTGCATTGATACATGTCCCCTGGGGCAGGACCCAGGTCCCCAAACACGTTTTATGACAATAACTTGCATATAAGCCTTTAAAATTAGCACTTTTGATTCTTCATGTTCATGTCCCATAGATTTTAACGGTGTTCTGCAGAATTTTTTGCCTGTTCACATGTTCTGCTGCGACCCGAACAGGAGGGTGTTCGGCTCATCCCTATTCTACACATATTCACTTCAAAGCATCCCATTGTATATTTAAACAATGGGGCCCAAACCTCATTGTTCTACACATATTCACTTCAAAGGATCCCATGTTTGGATATTCAATCCACAGTCAATACTTAACTTCCCGGGAAAAGGTCAAGTTAATCTCCTGCTCAGAATAGTCACAAGGATTTGGAGATGTAGCCAGTCTTTAACCAGGAATAGGGAAGCCCACCAATCAGAGCCACGCCATGCCAACCAATGAGGCATCAGCCAGTAATAATATACACAGACTAGGTGGGAGGGAAACACACACTCTATGGCAGAGCAGTCACGTGAATGGAACCTCTATGGGAATGGTAAATATGGGAAATCGCCCTTGTACTTGTATCTAAATATGTTGGTCTTAAGTCTTATGTCCTACTGTTTGTAGATTAATGTTTTAAGGAATATATACTCTGTATTCCTTCATGTAATCCATGATTTTTAACCTTTCCCTGTACAAATAAATAGGTAGATTGTGCGTATTAGTATAGGCCTACTTTACTATATACCAATACATTTTTGTTATTGTGTTAAAGCTTTCACTCTTATGCCCTGTACACACGGTCAGATTTTCCGACGGAAAATGTATGATAGGACCTTGTTGTCGGAAATTCTGACCGTGTGTGGGCTCCATCACACATTTTCCATAGGAATTTCCGACACACAAAGTTTGAGAGCTTGCTATAAAATTTTCCGACAACAAAATCCGTTGTCGGAAATTCCGATCATGTGTACACAAATCCGATGCACAAAGTGCCACGCATGCTCAGAATAAATGAAGAGACAAAAGCTATTGGCTACTGCCATGTTTATAGGTCTGACCTACGTGTTTTATGTCACCGCGTTTAGAACGATCGGATTTTCCGACAACTTTGTGTGACCGTGTGTATGCAAGACATCCGTCGGAAAAAATCCATGGATTTTGTTGTCAGAATGTCCAATCAATGTCCGACCGTGTGTACAGGGCATTAGTCAAAGAACTCTCATTTAACCCAGATCATATCTAAGAGATATTAAATCTCAAATATAGTAAACGGGTAACATAAATGGCGACCAACGAAGGGACGGAAAAATTTGGTGGTCTCTTTCAGCAATATCTCAAAGGGTTGCAATATCTACAAAAGGCACACTATGAAAGGGTTTTCATTTGAATGCTAAAAATGAAGCTTGGGTGCTCTATGTGCTCAATATAGAAATGGGCTATAAGAAATAGCTGTTTTGTACAGTTTGTAATCAATAGGGAGCCTAAAGTTAGTATACTGAGGAACACATAACTTATGTCAAAAGCTAAATATAATATAGAATTTGTACATGAGGAGTCCAGATGCATTAGAAGGAGATGAAAAGAGCGGTTGCCCACTGTTTCTATGCATGAAGATTCAGTCTATTTAAAATTTTTTGAAAGAGGTTTCCTGTAGCGGATGTGCATGCATGTATGCATATCAGCAGGAATTGAGAGCACAGCACAAAAGATGGATACGGCGGACAGTCTTTAGAAAATGTGCTACTTGTAGCTAACAATATTGACAAACTATTGCCAGGAGTGCACATAACATTTCATTGAGATAATGGGGTCATTTACTATAGCGCCACGGCCCTAATTCGAGCAAATTGCCGCAAATTAGTGCTAATTCGCTGCAATTTAGCGCAAATTAGCGCTAATATTGCTAATTCGCGCTAAAACAGTATTCACTATAGCGCTGGTGAGAAAATACTCCCAAAATCGAATTTACTATAGTTCCCTGAAACCAAATGGCGCCCAAACCCTTACTCTGCTAAAACCTGGAGAATTGCACATGGAAATAATGTTTAGAGCATGATATAATTGCCTAAATCGCACTGAAATATGCGGTATATTATTTAAAGATAATCTGCTTTTAAACTGTGTGAAAGAGTGATTTCTACACTGAAATATCTTTAAAAGTCGGAAAAGTGAAAAATTCCCCATTTTGGACAACTAGGTGCCAACACAACTGAGCATGCTCAGACCTGAAAATAACTCTCATTTTAACTCAAGTGTCTTTTTTACCCAGAGCTATAGTAAATACCAAAATGAGAGCTAATTAGAGAACATTTTTCGGAAGTTAAAATCTGCTCTATTTTAGTCCAAATTACGTTTCAGTCAGTGATTCTAATGGAACAATTCTAACTTTCACAAAAAAAAAACCTTTTAATGTTGAGATGAAATGTATCTTTCTGTGAAATAAATTTTCCTTTGCAACATTGTTGCTTCTACTTAAAATATTTTGATTTTAAGAATACTAGAATGTGGAATGTTTTGATGTTTTGGTAAAATATATTTTTCTCTGTCACTTTCACTTGTTACTCTCCATTTCACAACAATCTTTACCCCAAACTCACACAGGTGTCTTTATAATCTACAAACAATACCATTGCTGATGAAAATTTTAAATAAATCACAATTTTTTGTGCTTTTTATTATTTCCAAATATTCATAATTTGAGCCTAAAAAATGTGATATGTACCAACATCAGAAATCAAAATGTAATTCCCAAAAATTTGAGGGTAATATTCTACTCTCACCCACAAAAAAACACCAAATATCACAGAATAAATCAAGAAGAATAACTCTTGAGTAATGTAATTCCATCACCTGTATGTCCATAGAAATGCAGTATTTATGTGTATTTATGTGTAGTTATGTGTAGTTGGCTCTCACATGTGGCAGCTCTGTGGCTTAGATGTTAGAACTTCTCCTTAGTATCTCTGAGGGTCTGGGTTCAAATCCCAGCCATGTTACTTCATGTAGAGAAGTTGTCTCATCTCCCAGGTCCTATAACTATGTGTAAATGTAGCATTTATGTGTAGGAGGGTTCCACCACCATTGTAAGTCTTTTCCAGATACACTATTCAGCCAAAAGTATTGGGATGCCTGCCTTTACACACAGAAAGAAAAAAGTGATTTTAGCCCGGATCAACCACCAGATTATATTAATTAGTTGAGTATAGACAGATATTCATCCAAAAAATAATAATGGGTGCAGTTTGGGTCGCCTTATAAGGCATACAAAAATAACAAGGAAAAAGAGTTCCCCAAAGAAAGGCAAAACCCAAACACAATCTGTCAAAAAACAATATATTTATTAGGCTATAAACACCACACAAAAATACAAAAATTGGCAATTATGGGCAAATCAGGGAGGATATCAATTGACTAATTAAAATTGATAACGTTATCATTAAAAACAACGGAGCCGCGGCCAAGCATACCCCATAAACACACCAATCACAGCAGCAGATTCTAACTTGATCGGCTAGTAATTAGATGATGTAAGACCTCAGATAAGTCCAAGTACAGGCGGTGTGGCGGTGTGGGGGTGGGGTGGATGAATGTAAATTGGATTTGGTAATATTGCAGGGAGGTTCAGTGGTTTGAACACAATTGGAAATTTAGTACCAGTCCGGGAACTAAACGATGGTATATATAGGCTGACCGCAATGACCGGTAAAACCTATTGATGGTAGTGATAACTATGGACTTTCAAGCAGAGCAGTTCATACGGACAACAAGCATAAGGGGGAGCATGTACGGCAAGGCTGCACTGACATCATAGATTGGAGTAATACATCTCTCACCAGGTAAATCAGCAGCTCACAGATCCGCAGGCTCTACCCCGAGTGGTCACTTGTAGACAAAGACAGTTGCGTTTGCTTGTGCCGTCAGGTAGAGAAAGTCCCGCTGTGTTAGTACCTTCTATCAAATGGTATAAGCCGGTCGTCAGCTGTTGGTTCCCGGTAAAGCATTCAAACGCCCTGTGCTCGCGGCTCCGAGATGACGTGCTGACGTCACGTGCTGACGCGTTTCACCAGCCAATCACCGCTGGTTTCCTCAGAGCGATTGTTTTTAATGATAACGTTATCAATTTTAATTAGTCAATTGATATCCTCCCTGATTTGCCCATAATTGCCAATTTTTGTATTTTTGTGTGGTGTTTATAGCCTAATAAATATATTGTTTTTTGACAGATTGTGTTTGGGTTTTGCCTTTCTTTGGGGAACTCTTTTTCCTTGTTATTTTTGTATGCCTTTACACACACATGAACTTTAATGGCAGCCCAGTTTTAGTCCGTAGGGTTAAAATTTGATTTGTCCCAGCCTTTGCAGCTAGAACAGCTTCTGGGAAGGCTGTCCACAAGGTTTAGCGTGCCTATGGGAATGTTTGATCATTCTTCCAGAAGTGCATTTGTGAGGCCAGGCACTGATGTTGGATGAGAAGGCCTGGCTTGCAGTCTCTACTCTAATTCAGCCAAAGGGTGTTCTATCGGGTTGAGGCCAGGACTCTGTGCAGGCCAGTCAAGTTTCTCCACCCCAAACTTGCTCATCCATGTCTTTATGGACCTTGCTTTGTGCACTGGTGTGCAGTCATGTTGGAACAGGAAGGGGCTTTCCCCAAACTGTTCCCACAAAGTTGGGAGCATGAAATTGTCCAAAATGTCTTGGTATGCTGATGCCTTAAGAGTTCCCTTAACTGGAACTAAGAGGCCAAGGCCAAGCCCAACCCCTGAAAAACAACCCCACACCATAATCCCCCCTCCACCAAGTCATTTGGACCAGTGCACAAAGCAAGGTCCATAAAGACATGGATGAGTGATTTTGGGGTGGAGGAACTTGACTGGCCTGCACAGAGTCCTGACCTCAACACAGCAGAACACCTTGGGGATGAACTAGAGAGGAGACTGTAGTTCAGGCCTTCTCGTCCAACATCAGTGCCTGACCTCACAAATGCACTTGGAAGAATGGTCAAACATTCCCATAGACACACTCCTAAACCTTGTGGACAAGAAGAGTTGAAGCTGTTATAGCTGCAAAGGGTGGGCCAAATTAGTTTTGAACCCAATACTAATACTGGGATGCCATTACAGTTCATGTGCATTTAAAGGCAGGCGTCCCAATACTTAGGCCAATATATTGTATATTGCTTGTGACACTGAGCATGGCTCTGGACTTAGGACTGGTTCACACCACAGAGATGCAGAGAACATGTGTGAGGCTGCCTGCTGGCTAAGTGGGTAGCAGTTCTGTCTAGCAGCACCTGGGATGTTGGTTCAATTCCCCAACATGCTAATCCTTGTGTTGAAGTTTATATGTTCTCCCTGTGTGGGTTTCTCACCACAATCTAAAGACATGCTGGCATTTTATTTATCTCCTGTCGAAATAGGTTCTAATGTAAGAAAGTTAATTTTGGACTTTATATTGGAAGCTCATTGCAGCTAGGGACTGATGTTAATGTTTATTAGCACTAATCATGCTCAGGGACTTGGACATTTCAAATTTTAGGGTTTACACTGCACAGGTACATATGCTTAGAAAACTGTTGCTTTGTTTATGTGGATGCAAATGGACTTTGATCTTTGTCCTGTAGTTGGAGATTTGATGCACATAGCCAAGGGCTAACACAGTTGTGAATACTATTATGTGTTCCTGCTCATCAGGTGCAATCACTTTAGACATACATGAAGAGACAGATTGAAAGGCACTGGTGGGCGTGTACTTCTATTGGGTGTGTCAGTGTGCTAACAATACAACCTCTCGTATATAAAGGCCTGCAGTAGGGGGGGGTTTCGTTTGGCCTGAGAAGGTCAGGTTTTTTGTTGTGGGGGAGAAGGAATAATATTGGGCGATGTGATGAAATTCTTGTGCATTTTTTCAATCAAAAGTGGGTTTATGTGGCCATGCTGTCAATGTTGTGTGTGTATTGTTCCTATCTGATCGTGCAAACATCAATTGGAAGCATCTGCTGACCTACTCTTTTTTTTTTTTTTTCCATAAAGATTTTATTCAGTTTAAAGACATACATAAACAGAACAAGTCCGATACATACTTTTTATAACAAAATGTATATATGGCATCAAAATGGCACTTTTTAAAGATACTAAAGGAGACATTCTGATACATAATGAACAAGAATTGAACTTATAAAATACTAGTAGTGTGTGGGGGCAGAGGATCTCTTTCTCATTTTTTCACCTCCCCCCCCTTCCCCTTTGGGTGCTGACCAAATAAGGGGACAGACAAGTGGTTCATTCTTGACTAACAAATAATGCTATGTGTATCTGTATGAGGCTAACCAGGTATCAGAAGAAGGGTACCATACCGTAGAGTGAAGCATGTATGTTCGTTTAGCATCTTATAAGAAAATATATCTAGCAACAGAAAGAAATAGAAGGAATAGAGAAAGGAAAGTACAGACAGAGGAGGGGACTAAGGAGGAAGAGATAAGAAGTGGAAAGTAAGAACGAGAGAGAGAAAGAGAGGGGAATCTACAGGGGGGAAGAACAAAAAAAAAAAAAAAAAAATAAAAAAATAAAAAAAAAAAAAAAAATTTGGGGGAAAACGGGGAAAGACAATTAAAGTGGACCCACGCCTGCCCCCCCCAACCCCACCCCCCGGGTACCCCCTCCGGGAAGAAGGGGGGGATCCTTAGAAGCCATCTAACCGCTTCGCGAGGTGTATTGACGGTATCTCTCGGTAGTAGTAAAGTGTGTCCAGCAGGCCCAGAGCGTAGAAAATTTATGAACTCTGTCTTGTGCGATATGAATCAGTTCCTCCATCTCTTTAATATTTGATATTTTTGTGAACCATTCCCTGATTGTTGGAGCACGAGTGGACTGCCACAATTTGGGTATACAAAGTTTGGCCGCGTTGACCATATGCATGGCAAGAGATTTAAAATAGTCCCTTCTAGGGATAGAAGTATGATGTAGGAGAAATTGGGCTGGGGTGTATTCCAAATTAAATGTCGTGACGTGTGTGATTATACTGTGGACCTCCCTCCAAAAAGGTTGAAGGATCTCGCAACTCCACCACACGTGCAGCATAGTGCCTATCTCCGTGCCACACCTCCAACAGGTGTTAGGGATGGCAGGCGAGAATTTGTGTAGACGAGAGGGGGTTCTGTACCATCTAGTGATTACTTTATAGCAGTTTTCTTGGATAGCCACATTTAGCGACCCTTTATGTGTGTAGTCATGAATAGTGTTCCAGTCTTCCGTCGTCAGTGGAGTGTTCAAGTCTCTGGTCCAAGACAGTTGTGAGGGAGTCGGGGTCTCGGTAGGTGCTTCCGATATCAGGGTGTGTAGGAGAGAAATTAAGTGTCTCTGCGGTATTTTGCGATGGCATAAGGTCTCGAAAGGTGTGAGGTGTCTTGTCCATTTTGTCAGTGGGGCCTGAGTCTCCAGGAAATGTCTAATTTGTCTATAGGTCCAGAAGGAAAAGGAGGAAGTTCTAGAGAGCGCCCTTAGTGTTTCTAAGGAGATTGGTTTTCCACTGGAGAAGAATTGTTGAGCCAACACGTCCTCAAAGGGCCATTCCTGTTTGAGAAAGCTACTGGATATCCCAGGTGGGAATTCTGGGTTTCCTCTGAGGGTCGTTAGGGGGCTTGGGGAAGAAGTAGAGTTGTCGCTTAGCAAGGACTTCTTGTGAGCTAAAAGAGATGGATAAATGAGCGGGTGAGACAAGACAGGGTGTGACCAGTTTTTGGAGGGGAGCCAAGGAAGGAGATGTAGCGACCCAGAAGCAAAGGCACCTTCAAGGAATACCCATGACTTGAGAGGAGCATGGATATTCCAGTCTGCTATTCTTGTAAGATGGCAAGCCATGTAGTACTTATATAAATCAGGCAATCCTATCCCTCCCTTCGATTTGGCTAACGTGAGGCGTGCGTATTTAATGCGAGGAGGAGAATTTCTCCAAAGGAAGGCAGTACAAGCCCTCCGATAGGTCGCAAAAAAAGATGCTGATAACGAGATCGGGACTGCTTGCATTAAGTAAAGTATACGAGGTAGAATTATCATCTTGATCAGGGCAGAGCGACCAAACCATGAAACATTTAAACCTGACCACTCTTTTAGGAGTTTTTGGGTCTTCATAATTGCCGGATGATGGTTAACATGGTAGAGATCAGATAACCGGGTAGGGATTTGGATGCCCAGATATGTGATCGCATTCCTTTCCCATTTAAAGGGAAACATGTCCTGGCAGTGGGTCATTTCCTGGTAAGGAAGTGTGATATTTAGAGCATGGGACTTGGAATAATTAATTTTCAGGTTGGAAATTTTCCCAAATGATTGTAAGTCTTTGAGGAGGTTTGGTAGGGAGATGCAGGGCGTTTTTAGTGATAAAAGAATGTCGTCAGCAAAAGCTGCTACCTTAAACTCCCTCTCCTTCACTGTTATCCCTTGTATGTTTGGATTATCTCTCAATCTGTTGAGAAGGGGTTCTAAAGTCAAAATATAAATTAAAGGGGAAAGGGGGCATCCCTGGCGCGTGCCGTTGCTGATAGGGAAGGCGTTCGACAGGTGGCCATTAATCCTCACAGCTGCAGAGGGATCGGAGTATAAAGCCATTACATGCGACAGCATGCGGCCCCCCAGCCCAATAGCTAGGAGGACCTCCCGCATGTAGTCCCAAGCCACCCTGTCGAACGCCTTCTCAGCGTCTAATGAGAGGAGAAATCCCTGGGTCTTAGATGTTGTGAGCCAGTGGTGTAGATTCAGAGTGCGGATGGTATTATCTCTGGCTTCTCTGCCAGGGACAAAGCCCACTTGGTCCAGAGAGATGAGGTTGGGGATGAGGGGCGATAATCTGTTGGCCAGGATTTTTGCGTATAATTTGACGTCAACATTTAAAAGTGATATCGGTCTGTAATTTGCAACCAATTCCGGGTCCTTCCCTTCCTTAGGTATTACTGTTATGTGAGCCTTCAGCATGTCCTTTGGTCTAGTCTGGGGGTCTGAAAAGGCATTGAAGGTCTCTATAAGGTTAGGCGTAAGGGTATCAGTGAAGGCTTGGTAATACTGGAGCGTAAAACCGTCTGGGCCTGGGCTTTTGCCCGCTTTCATTTGTTTCAAGGCCGTCTTTAGTTCTGTCGTCGAGATACAATTCTCAAGGTCAAGGGTCTGTTGGGGGGTAATTGGTTTTGGACTGTATTGCGAGAGAAAATCTTTAATGAGTTTGGAGCGAGTTTCAGGGGTGGTTTGAGTCAAATGGTTGGTCTGTAGATTATAAAGGCCAAAATAGAATTTCTCGAATTCCTTGGCTATTTCTTCATTCTTGGTCCGGAGAGTTCCCCCAGGGTCCCGAATGTGGTGAATTATAGATGAGCTTTTAGAGTTTTGTATTGACCGAGCCAAGAGTCGGCCACACTTGTTGCCCTGCTCATAGAAAACTCTCTGGCCAAGAATGTATCTTCTCTTAACACCTCTGTCCAACTCCTCCAGCAACTGAGTACGTGCGTGTGTTAAGTTTTGAAGCGTGGATTGTGCTTGTGTCAGTTTGTGGGTTTTCTCTAAAGATTTAATTGTATTCAAAAGGGAATTAATAGTTTCTTGTTGTTGTCGTTTAGCTTTTGCAGCTAGTGAAATCAGTTCCCCTCTTATAACACATTTGTGGGCTTCCCAGATAGAGATTGGTGAGATTTCTGGGTCCATGTTTTCAGCGAAATATTGTCGGAGTCTTGTGTGAATGTGCTCTAGAGTAACTTCATCCTTAAGTAAAGAAGGATTCAATCTCCAGATCTTAGTTCTGAAATCTGTATCAGGGAAGGACAAAGTAAGTGTTACCGGGTGGTGGTCAGAGAGGAACATGGGCTCTATAGTGGACTGGTGGAGGGTGGGCAAATCAGTCTGGGAAATAAAGAAATAATCTATCCTAGAGTACTTCTGATGTGGAGCTGAATAAAATGTGTAGTCCTTGACTGAGGGGTACAAGGTCCGCCAAGCATCATGGAGGGCTAGGTTATGGAGCTGCGTTTTAATGTGTCTTAGTGCTCTGTATGTTATGGTAGATGTACCCGAGGAGGAGTCTAGTAACGGGTGAAGAGGGACATTAAAATCCCCTCCCAATACAACCAATCCTCTCCGAAAAGAGGTTAGGAGGTCACATATATTCCTAAAGAATGCCACTTGATGGTCATTAGGGCAATAAATGTTGGCTAGGGTAATTGGTTTGGAGGCATAGGTCCCCTTAAGAAAAATAAATCTTCCTTCCGGGTCTATGAGGGAGTCTGTTAGGTGAAAGTTAGCATTTTTAGCGATAAGTATTGAGACTCCTTTGGTTTTAGCCTCAGGATTCGTAGCGTGGATTGCAGTGCGGTATATGTGGTTGGAGAGTTTAGGGGTTGCGTCAGATCGAAAATGAGTCTCTTGTAAAAAAATAAAGTGTGCTTTGTGTTTAGTGAGAGACATTAGTACTTGCGACCTTTTTTCCGGTTGGTTCAGACCCTTAACATTAAGGGAGATACATTTCAATGTCAGGGAGCAAGCTGCTGCTCTTTTTGAATTCATAGTTAATTTGAATCAGTTCAGTCACTCTACCACCGCAATCTTGTGGGTCAGAAAACCTCCGGGGGATGGGTCCGGGGGGCCCGCGCGGGTCCAAGAAATTAGAGGGTAAAGTGGAATTGTCCACTGAAGAGAATTAAAGTTAGACACCAGGGGTAAAGGACGGAGTAGACAGAAAAAAAAAAAAAAAAAAAAAAAAAAGGGGGGGGGGGGGAGGAGGGAGTGCAAATAGGAAAGTAAATTAGACCAGAGGTGGAAATAGAGTATCTAGTCCACCTGGAGGAGGAAAATCTGGGGTGTCAGCTAACGTCCACAATTGGACTGCTGTGTGGGGGTGAGAGAATGAACGGAGATCACAGGTCGTCTACGACCCAGGAATCTGGTATGTTGGTCTTAAGGGTATGTATAGAGAGCCTACTACATAGCAAGAGTGATATCATAAATGAGCCAAGATTTAGCATATTATTATCTATGTTATTAACTCATAACGATAACAATAATACAGTACTGCAGGATCCGGTATAACACTTAGAATGATAAAAGCAATAACAATAATACCGGTCGGAACAAACAATCTATATTGAGCATGACTACTACCAGGGGTCACCATAGTGGTTTCCAATGCCAAAGTTAGAGTACAACCTAAATTTTTTCTTTTTTTTTTTTTTTTTTCCCCTCCCTTTTACCTTGCTATTAAAATTAATGTTAATAATAATAAAATTATTGATCTCATCTTACCCTCCTAATCACTATCAGTAGTTTAAAGTAATTTAGAGTAAATTCCTGAGGGGGGTAGGTTTTGAAAAAGGGCTGAGGGGAGGGACGGAGGGGTAGGAGCAAGGGAGAGGGAGGGGAGGGCAAGGGGGAAAGGGGTGGGTAGGTATGGGGAAAACGGGGAAGAGTGTGGGGTGGGAAGGGGATGGTAGATGGTGGGCTGAGGGGGTAGGGAGGCACTTAATATTGTTAAAAGGTTGAGTTTTAAATCTTTTCTCCTTTCCCCTTTCTTTTCCCTTCCCCCCGTTCAGCTCTGTGTTCCCAATTAGGCTCCCAGGGGGATCGAAAACCTGTCGCCCTATGCTGAAATGCTTCACAAGGTTTCTCTAGACCTAATAACATAATTCCAGGGTCACTTCTTGCCCCAATATTACCCAAGTTTATGGGACAGTTAACTGCACAGGTACATATTTGTGAATGCTATACCATCTGGTGGTTATCTCTACGAAACCCTTTATGTTCAGCGATAAAGGTAAAGAAACGGAAACAGGATTATGTTTGTACTTATCCCCTTGGTTCTTATTTCTTGCTCGAGCAAGTAGTTAAAGGTTCTAAGGCAGGTGGAAAGATCAATGTCATCTGTCACGTTCGTGGTAGAACCCAGGGGATAAAACAAAGGTTAAAGTTGCTCCTTAAATGGAGCCTATGTTAGATAAGGAAGAGCCATAAGTTTGTTTTCCACGGAGCCCAACAATGTGTGGTGGGGTAGGTAAGATATCAGTAAGGCATATGTTTCTTCTTCTCTCACTTTAGGTGGAACACGGTCCAGGTGTGTGCTATGTGCACCAAAAAAAGAAAAAAAAAAAAAAAAAAAAAAAAAGGGGAGATAACCCCCATCAAAAACAAAAGCAAAAAGCAAAACACATTGCTATGTCTACGGCCGCGTCGCGTCCAAACTACCCAGTGAGTGAGGAATATATGTTGGGGGACTTAAGAGCGCGGGCATACGATGTAACGTTAGGAGTGTGTCCAGGGATCAGCTTCCCTTAGGAGGTGGTGATGCAGGTAAGATGTCTCTGAACTTGAGGTCATACTCACAGGCGGTAGTCCATGGCAGTGTCGTGGTGTGCGGTTCATGCTTCCGGTGGAGCCCTTCTCCCTGGGGGTGAGGCGGGGGAGCTTGGACCTCGCTGGTACAAATCCCGACGAGACGATCTTGGGGTTGGAGAAGATCTATCTGTTCGGTGTCTGCGCGATCGCTGCCTTTGTGCTTTCGGGGAGGGGTTGAGCGACACCGGGAGCCACGGTTCAGCTGGAAAGTAGAAAGAGCCCCATTCCGGTAGTTCGATGTTAGGAAGGTCGAGTTGGTCGCAGAAACTTTGTAGATCTTCCGGGGTGCGGAGTAAAGCAGAGCGTCCCCTGGCGGAGGCAGATAGGGCGAAGGGGAACTTCCAGCGATATTGGATATTTCGGGAACGGAGAGCATCCAGCAGGGGGCGCAAAGCTCTCCTGTTTTGTAAAGTTATTTGGGACAGGTCCTGAAATAATTTAATTTCTGCGCCATTGTGGAGAATGCGGCCTTTTTCCCTGGCTTTGCGGAGGATCTCCTCCTTAAGTGGAAAGTTGACAACACAACATATTATGTCCCTTGGTGGTTCATTTTCACGGGGTTGGGGACGTAGAGCCCGGTGTGCCCTTTCCATTTCGATCGGTGAGTCTGCGGGTCGATCTATCAAATCATTAAAGATTGTACAGATTGTTTGTTGGATCGAACCCGGGTCTGTGCTTTCAGGTACACCCCTTACCCTTATGTTGTGCCTCCTGCCTCGATTATCGAGGTCTTCGATGTGTCTGTGGAGGTCATACATGTGGGAAAGCTGAGCGTCGTATGTGTGTTGGACCTGTCGAATGGCTGCTGCATGTGTCACGGTGGTTTGCTCAACATCATCTATTCGGTGTGTCATTGCCTGTAGGTCTGACTTTAAATCAGCAATCGCTGCCGTGACAGTATTCTTTATATCTGAGGCCACTTTCTCTAAATCGAGTAGGCTCGGAGTATGTGAGTTCCCCTTCGTATCTCCATGCTGGGAGTTAGGCGAGGCCGGGGATTGGGCCTGTACGGCCGCGTGGAGTGGTTGTTTTTGGGTCCGGAACAGCTCCGGTATGTTTCTGCTAAGCTGGGTACCTGGATCCATGGTTGTACGGGTTACCGAGGAGCTCCGGGTGGATCTATTCATGATGGCTCTCAAAAGTAGGCAGTCTATTAGGTTAGATTCTATTCCCGGGTCGCAGGAGCTCACAAGTTATGCTGCCATCTCGGTCTCCGGCCAGGCCACGCCCCCGACCTACTCTTTTTTTATCTTGTTTAATCATGTACACTGAAATGGAGCTTCCAGCAGAACATGGTCATCAATGTATGTATGTGTGGATTGTGGGCTGGTGGTGGGTGTTTTGAATAAATCTTTTGTAATATTATGTGGGAATGCTTTGTACGAATGACTGTTAAGTATGTTTCTATAATCTTGCAGATAATAATGTGATGTGTTGCCCGCTATACACTGAAATTAAAGCTGTGTCCACTCTAAGGTTTTGTCTAATTTTAGATTGTAAGCTCCTATGAGCAGGGCCCTTAAAATCCCATTGCTAAATGTAGCACCATATATCCTGTCCAAATTTTTTTGAAGCTAGTAAATGACTGTAATTATTTTTTTCTGCTGGTAAAATAAAAGTAAATTATTTGGCTTTGTTGTGGTTTTTTTTTTCTTCTACTTATCTTTCTCTTTAATTTTTGTGGGTGGTGGTTTTGGGAAAGTGCAATGTCTCTTATTTTAATATGTATTTGTGCACCAAAAAACTAATCTCTTTGCCCTGGTTCACATTGATGCTACTTTGAAATCGTGCTACTTCACTTGAAGTAGCACGATTTCAAAGTAGCAAGGTCAGCGTGATTTTAGGTGCGACTTAATAGACATTCGTGTGGCTTCATACACAAATGTCTATTGAAGTCGCACCTGAAATCGGCAAAAGTAGTGCAGGAACTACTTTAGCAAATTGGTGCGGCGCCACAAAAAAAGTTGCATCGATTGGAACAGTGCCATTGCTGCCAATAGTCATGTGATTTGATCTCTCAAATCGTATGACAAATCGCGCCAATGTAAACCTAGGCTTCTGCACACCTGCAAGTTAATGATAAAGGTGGAATCTTTATATATAACAGCTGTGGAGAATTGCAGATAATGAATTCAGCTGGTGGAGAGGCAGTGTTTGAATGTGTCAGCTCCGGTTCACATTGGTGTGATTTGACATGTCAAATCGGTGGCAATTGCACTGTTCTAATTGGTGCGATTTGTATTGATATCGATGCAGAAACCTGCACCGATGTCTCTGATGTTGCCCCCACAGTCGGGACTGACATGCAGGAATGAAATTGTGGTAATAGTTCAGCTGAACGCTTCCCTCCTCTGTCAGTGTGAACCAGGGCTCAAACTGGGCCTTTAGTCTTTGTAATTCACCTGCTGCTAACCCAGGGACACCATTTCTTATCAAACTCCCTTAAGTTTACCTTCAAATATATGTAGAAATACAGATTTGCATATCTGAAAATAAAAAATACTAATCGTGGTTGAGATCAAATATTCGCAGCTGCAATCAAAAGCGTGGTTTCACCTTCTGACCCGGAAAATAGTCATTGTATGCACCCGGAAGTTCCTGTGCTGGTCAGGATCTCCAGCTAGGTGGACATGGCGAGGTCTCTTTAGCAAAGACGAGGTGCTGCTCATTGGCCGGGTAAGTGTAGGATATGTACTTGTACTTAATCAATGCGGGGGTGGATGTCAGAGTTAGATTTGGTGTGGGTGGGGTTCATTGATTTGTTTGGCATCACCACACATTTGCTTCCGTCCCATGTGCAAACATCACTTCCTGCATTTGTTCTGCTGATGTAAATCAGTAAGGACTATGCAAGTATAAATGAGAGCTCCTTTTATTAAAATATTTATGGCTTGTTTCACAGTTGGGCGAATTTTCCAGCAAATTTTGACTTCTGAGTTGCAGGACAAGTTGTACCCCATGATTCTCAATGATAACCATTCATATCTGTGCTACTTTAAGTCGCACCAACTTCAAAGTAGTCCCTGTACTACTTTGGTGGGACTTTCATGTGACTTGAGGTATATCGGGTACAATATTACACAGGCATTCCCAGAAGTTGGGGCCAAGTTGCAGCGGCAAAGTGGCAGCAAAATAGTGTAACTTTCAGGTCACAGCAGTGTGAATGAGATTCAAGAATAACACCTTTGAATTTGGCCCTATTGTCACTTGTGCATCCTGAAAGTGTAGCAAATTCGTCTCTGCACTACCTTGGTTTGACTTTGATGCAATTTGAGGTCCATACACCACAAGATTACACAGACCTTGCTTCAAGTCATGACAAAGCTGTGCAATTTTAAGGTCGCACAAGTGCAAATGGGGCCTTATTCAAAGGTGTTATCAATTAATCGCATTAGGTTACTTTCACACTTGGGTGACTTTTCATGCAGCTTTGGACCTCAGAGTCACATGAAAAGTTGTCCCCCTTGATTTCCATGCATATTTATTAGAGCTGCACGATTATTCGTCATTGTGATTCTTTCCCCTTTGCGATCTTGAAAAAAGCGTTTCACGATTCTTGCTATGCAAGGAACTCTCTCTGCTCTTCTGAAGCCATAGCTGTCAAAAGAAAGTAATAGAAAAACGGGAAGTCTGCCAAGAATTCGAACATTCTTTATCAGTGAACTTAACTAGAAACATTGTAACAATTTGTCAATGAAATAGAATTCTGTGTAAGTCAGGAAAGTTTAACCACTTAAACACTAAACTTTTTTCTGACATTTGTTGGTTTCAGGTTAAAATAATTTTTTTTTTGCTAGAAAATTACTTAGAACCCCCCAACAATATATATATATTTTTAGTAGAGACCCTAGAGAATAAAACGGTCGTTGTTACAATATTTTACGTCACACTGTATTTGCGCCTTTCAAATGCAATTTTTTTTGGAAAAAATTACTTTAATGAATTAAAAAAAAAAAAAAGAAAAGTTAGCCCAATTTTTTTGGGATAATGTGAAAGATTTTACATCGTGAGAATCATGATCTTTTTATTCTAAGCAAGAAAATTGTGATTCTCATTTTGGCCAGAACCGTGCAGCTCTAATATCTATGCAACTTCACCCATGTTCACATAGGTCTGAATTGACATGTCAAATTGCAGGCCAAATCGGCGCCTATTGATGGCAATGGAACTGTTCGAATTGGTGCGACGCCACAACAATTCCCAAAAGTAGTTCCTGCACTACTTTGGGTGACTTCAGGGGGCAATTTCTTACCTCCCAACTTTTTGGGATGGGTATAAGGGACACCTATTAGCAAAAGTAGGTAGGCATAGGACACCTTCTTAAAGGAGAACAGTTGGGACCTATGCGATTTCACTAGACATCTGTGCAGGAAAGTGCACTGATGTCTCTGAAATCGCTCACAAATTTAGGATGAGTCACACTTGTACGACTTTGGACATCAGAGTCGCATGACAAGTCATACCCCATGATTTTCAATGTGTACCGTTCATATCTGTGCGATTTCAAGTAACACTGACTTCAACGTAGTCCCTGTACTACTTTGGTCTCACTTTGATGCGAGTTGAGGTCCATAGACCTCAAATTTACACAGGCATTCCCTGGAATTACGGCAAAATTGCTAAAGAAAAATTGTGGGAAAGTTGCGTGCCTTTCCCTGAAAGGCACCTTTCAAATTGCACCTTGCGCCTTTCAAATTACATTTGAAAGGTGCAAATACAGTATGACATAAAATATTGTAACAACCACCATTTTATTCTCTAGGGTCTCTACTAAAAAAATATATATAATGTTGAGGGGTTCTAAGTAATTTTCTAGCAAAAAAAAATGATTTTAACCTGAAACCAACAAATGTCAGAAAAAAGTTTAGTGTTTAAGTGGTTAAACTTTCCTGACTTACACAGAATTCTATTTCATTGACAAATTGTTACAATGTTTCTAGTTAAGTTCACTGATAAAGAATGTTCTAATTCTTGGCAGACTCCTGCATCCATAGACCTCAAGATTACACAGGCATTGCTTAAAGTCTCATCAAAATCTCGCAACTTTCAGGTTGCACAAGTGTGAAAGGGGCCTAAGTCACTGTGCTGAGTACTATTATACCTAGAATATAAAGTAGTCCCACCATCAAACACTAGTAAACGTATGTTCTCAATATAATTGTGCTCAAATGGCTGAAAATCACACAGATGGTATCACCAACTGAAAGCTTGCATTAGACTCAGCAGCATATGCTGAAAAGAGGCAAATGCTTATTAGCCAATGCCACATCAGCATGAGCATGGTTGTTACTATAATATTAATGCCTGAAATGCAAAACATTATTGTCAAAACATTATTGTATAGAATCAAACATTAGTAAATGTATTTTCTCTGTAGGTAAGTGTTCAGCTCTGTAGCATAGCTGTATACCCTGCTGCCCCCAAAAGTTCAAGCCATGAGTTCAAATCCCACTGACAGCATCACCTCCTGGAAGTGTGCATTGTACTCAGAAGCATAATTAGCCAAAGCACATCAGCTTGCTTTATTCCATATTTTAACTCTTCAAATGCATGCAATGGTATGTACTTATTCAATAATATTATGGTATGGAATTCCAAAATTCAAGGGAAAAAATGTCATAGGGTCCCCCCAGTACATACCAGGCCCTTCGGTATGGACTTTAAGGGGAACCCCACACCAAAATGTAAAATAAATTTGATGTGGGGCCCCCCCAAAATCCATACCAGACCCTTATCTGAGCATGCAGCCTGGAGGTCAGAATAGGGGGGACGAGTGAGCACCCTCCCCTTCTGAACCTTACCAGGCCACATGCCCCAAAGCACCTTTTCCCCATGATGATGGGGACAAGGGCCTCTTACCGACAACCCTGGTCGGTGGTTGTCGGTCTGCATGCAGGGGGTTTATCAGAATCAGGAAGCCCCCTTTAACAAGGGGGCTCCCAGATCCTGCCCCCTATGTGAATAGGTATGGGGTACATTTTACCCCTACCCATTCATCAAAGAAAGCAGTGAAATGTAAAAAAATCAATAGCCGGTTTTTGACAAGTCCTTTTTTGTAAAATAGCTCCGAGCTGTCTTCTTCCCTGAGCCATCTTCTCCAGATGCTGTCTCTCCCTCCCCCATCTTCTCCCAGAGTTGTATTCTCCCAGAGCCGTCTCTCCTGCCGCCGCCATCTTCTCCATCTGCTGTGTTCTTCCTCACCGCTGGTTACCCGCTAATAAAAAAAAGCTGCTCTTCTTCAGTGGCGGTCTTCCTCCGCTGTGTTGTCACCCGCTGTGTGGCGTCTCTTACATAGCCATGAAGCGGACTCTCCGGGTGACATTATTGGATGGCCACAGAGGACCGCCACAAGAAGAGTTTTTTTTTTTATTAGTGGGTAACTGGCTGCGCGGAAGAACACATCAGCGGGAGAAGATGGCAGCAGGAGAGACAGCTCGGGGAGAAGAAACATCAAACACTAGTGAATGTATTTTCTATGTATGACTGTGCTACGCCCAATAGGCTAGTGGTCAGCACTTCTACCTTGAAGAACTCATAGGTTCAAATCCCACAGAGAAATACTAAAAGATTGAATTGGTGAAAAAAAGGCAAATGACTATTAGCCAATTAGCCAAAGCAGCATATGCTAAAAATAGGTGAATGCCAATTAGCCAATGCACTTTAAATTTGGCTGATTCTATTATATTAACTCTTCAAATGCATGCAATGATATGTAAGTATTCAATACTATTATGGTGTGAAATTCCAAACACCACACACTAACTAACGGGCAGATTAAATTTTTTTGTTTGTTTATTTTTATTTGCTTGTGCACTGAAAAAATAAACACAGCTGGTGAATGGTATTTGAACTTGTACCGTGAGTGCTGTAGAGACATCTGAGCAGACCACTAAGCCATTGTGCCAAGTATGAGACTTGCATAATAGTGTAGTATGATTAAAGAATGAATATAAATAATTACTGCTTTATAGTCACCAAAATTAAAAATTAAAAAACAACATACAACAAATAGGTAACCTAAATGTTCAATACATGTAACTTTACAGAATAGCAGACATTACTATGTAATAATGATTCATAACTGCATTAGTTAGCAAAAGAATGAAAAAACTAGGAATACTAATTGCAACATACATCAATAGATGCACACAAGGTAGAGCACACCTCACACAAAAATGTTTCTTTCACATACATGGATCATGGTTACAGTGCAGTACTATATAACAACTTGGTAGGAATTGGCATTTGCATATACGCGGAAGTGCTAATTAGCGCCGCCTTGTGTTTCTCACTAATAGCGCTAATTTTCATTCGCACATTCGCCTGTTGAAATTTTATTTGGCTAAAATGGGAGCTATTATTTGCCATAGTGCCCAGTACTTCCTGGTGCTATAGTAAATGACCCCCAATGTCTTGCAACAATGTAAATTGCTGGGAATTGCCAACTCCAGTGATCAGGTTTAAGGTTTTACTATTAACAGTTAACTTAGAAACATGGTCTTTCCTACCAGACCATGTTAAAGAAGGAAGAGCAGATTACAATGAAACTGTAGATGAATTGCTAAACATATTATATACCTTTGACCTAGGCTTAATAGCAGCGTTTAGAAAAAAAACAGGAAAATATTGGAGAATCCATTTCTTTATGCAAACAGGCTATGGTCAGCTTACTATGTATGCAAACGGAGAAATGGACACAGAGAGGACCCAGAGTACAAAACTCTCCTAATATCTAATGCCCATCCAAAATTTAAAATTAAATGTGGATTTTTTATAAATCCTCTTAAAGATCATATCTTTAATATCAATGCATAATGGACCGTATGCACAAATATTTTCATGTAGTCAGAAGGTCTAATTCTGTGAAATCAAAGATATATCACCAGAGTACAAACAATACCTGTTTAGCAGGTCACACTACAGGAGAATTGGCCACCTTTTCAAACAGAAAGAGGCACCATTACAATGCCTCCAAAGATAAGGTCTATAGGCCTGGCCTTGCAGTTACTAGTCAGAGGCAAATAAACTCATGCCTCCCTTTGAATGTAAATTCCATGGAAAGCAATCTCAGATTACAGCACAGGAGATCGGTTCTGAAAGAACTTAAGTTAATTACCACAATTACCTCTTGAAAATGAGATTGAACTACAGAAGTTGCATATCCATAATTGGGAAAATACCAAATAATGGAAACATCACAACATGTTCTTAAGGTAAAATATGAAGCATGCCATGCAGATGTGGTACAGGGTAGGAAAGAACTGAAAGAAATAAAACAATCTTTTGATCAAATTGTTAAGGTCCCACAGAAAACCAACTCTTCCATTAAAACAGAAAATACAGGAGGGAGGCCCAACCTATCTATACTATCTGCTAGGACTTCCCCTTACTGGGAACAGGGCCGTCTTTAAGGCAGGGAAAAAGGGGCAGCTGCTCTGGGCCCTGTCATTGTTGTGGGGCCCAAAGCAGCTGTCTCATACTTGACAACTATCCCAGTTTAAATTCCCTTGTCGATTGAAGTTTTAGTCCCTTGCTGTGTCCTGATATCTCAGTGTGAAGTGCTGCTACTAATACTGCCCAGCTCTGCCCTATTGTTGTGTACAGATGACTCACCTGCAGACCCTGTGTTTACATGTAAATAACTGGAATTCGTATGAATGCTGCTGCATATTTACATATGTAAATAGCTGCATCCAGCAGCATAGATATGTAAATAAAGGCGACATTCATATTTATATCTTGCCCCCTGCAGTGAGGAGATGATGTGCTGTAACCTCTAGCAACCAGTGAGCAGTATTACTGTACAGTAATCTCTAGCAACCAATCAACAAGCAGAAATCATGGGCTGTAACATTTGGCAACAAATCAGTGAGCCGTAATGTGTGCTGTAACCTCTAGCAACCAGTCAGTAAGTGGTAATGATATACTGTAACCTCTGGCAACCAATCGCAATCGCTGCCTGATCTGATAGAGTAAACTAATTTTAAGTCTAGCTGCTATTTATTGTATGTCTCAGAGCAGGTGGAGAGCAAAATTGTATGGGGGAAAACGTTTGCCCAGGGTCCAGTCAGTATTAAAGACGGCCCTGACTGGGAACAAAACTTTAAATATAAGCAATGTAGAAACAGCGAAAGAAATACCAGATCTAATGTGTCATTCAAATGTCTATGATCTGAGTAATTTATTTTCACCAGATCCAAGTGTGAATGTCAGTGAACATATACCGATGTAAATATGTAAATGTGACAATGTGGCAGTGTTTGTTTTCTTTGTCTGTCAAAGAAAGGGAAAAGGGTAATAACTGAGACCGTTCAGTGCACCTCACCCCTTGAACTTTTTATTTAGATGTATATATACATAAATACACACACCTAACAAAGGTAACATATATTAGGCTAGGTATTCAAACATGGTTATTAATAATACAGATGTTTTTCTTCCCCAAAGGATCAGAAGGCTGCCATAAATATTTAACCACTTCAGCCCCGGAAGGATTTACCTCCTTCCTGACCAGAGCACTTTTTACAATTTGGCACTGCGTCGCTTTAACTGCTAATTGCGCGGTCATGCAATGCTGTACCCAAACGAAATTTGCGTCCTTTTCTTCCCACAAATAGAGCTTTTTTTGATAGTATTTGATCACCTCTGCCGTTTTTATTTTTTGCGCTATACACGGAAAAAGACCGAAAATTTTGAAAAAAAAATGAGTTTTTCTAATTTTTGTTCTAAAAAAAATCCAATAAACTCAATTTTAGTCATACATTTAGGCCAAAATGTATTAGGCCACATGTCTTTGGTAAAAAAATGTCAATAAGTGTATATTTATTAGTTTGGGCAAAAGTTATAGCGCCTACAAACTATTGTACATTTTCTGGAATTTACACAGCCTTTAATTTATGACTGCCTATGTCGTTTCTTGAGGTGCTAAAATGGCAGGGCAGTACAAAACCCCCACAAGTGACCCCATTTTGGAAAGTAGACACCCCAAGGAAATTTCTGAGAGGCATGTTGAGCCCATTGAATATTCATTTTTTTTGTCCCAAGTGATTGAATAATGACAAAAAAAAAAAAAAAATTACAAAAAGTTGTCACTAATTGATATATTGCTCACACAGGCCATGGGCCTATGTGGAATTGCACCCCAAAATACATTTAGTTGCTTCTCCTGAGTATGGGGATACCACATGTGTGGGACTTTTTGGGAGCCTAGCCGCGTACGGGGCCCCGAAAACCAATCACTGCCTTCAGGATTTCTAAGGGCGTAAATTTTTGATTTCACTCCTCACTACTTATCACAGTTTTGAAGGCCATAAAATGCCCAGATGGCATAAACCCCCCCCCCAAATGACCCCATTTTGGAAAGTAGACACCCCAAGATATTTGCTTTGTGGCATGTTGAGTCCATGGAATATTTTATATTTTGACACAAGTTGCGGGAAAGTGACAATTTTTTTTTTTTTGCACAAAGTTGTCACTAAATGATATATTGCTCACACAGGCCATGGGCATATGTGTAATTGCACCCCAAAATACATTTAGCTGCTTCTCCTGAGTATGGGGATACCACGTGTGGGACTTTTTAGGAGCCTAGCCGCGTACGAGGCCCCGAAAACCAATCACCGCCTTCAGGATTTCTAAGGGTGTAAATTTTCGATTTCACTCTTCACTGCCTATCACAGTTTCGGAGGCCATGGAATGCCCAGGTGGCACAAACCCCCCCCCAAATGACCCCATTTTGGAAAGTAGACACCCCAAGCTATTTGCTGAGAGGCATGGTGAGTATTTTGCAGCTCTCATTTGTTTTTGAAAATGAAGAAAGACAAGAAAAAAATTTTTTTTTTCTTTTTTCAATTTTCAAAACTTTGTGACAAAAAGTGAGGTCTGCAAAATACTCACTATACCTCTCAGCAAATAGCTTGGGGTGTCTACTTTCCAAAATGGGGTCATTTGGGGGCGGGTTTTGCCACCTGGGCATTCCATGACCTCCGAAACTGTGATAGGCAGTGAAGAGTGAAATCAAACATTTACCCCCTTAGAAAGCCTGAAGGCGGTGCTTGGTTTTCGGGGTCCCGTACGAGGCTAGGCTCCCAAAAAGTCCCACTCATGTGGTATCCCCATACTCAGGAGAAGCAACAGAATGTATTTTGGGGTGTAATTTCACATATTCCAATGGCATGTTTGAGCAATATATCATTTAGTGACAACTTTGTGCAAAAAAAAAAAAATTGTCACTTTCCCGCAACTTGTGTCAAAATATAAAATATTCCATGGACTCAACATGCCACAAAGCAAATATCTTGGGGTGTCTACTTTCCAAAATGGGGTCATTTGGGGGGGGTTTGAACTGTCCTGGCATTTTATGCACAACATTTAGAAGCTTATGTCACACATCACCCACTCTTCTAACCACTTGAAGACAAAGCCCTTTCTGACACTTTTTGATTACATGAAAAAATTATTTTTTTTTGCAAGAAAATTACTTTGAACCCCCAAACATTATATATTTTTTTAAAGCAAATGCCCTACAGATTTAAATGGTGGGTGTTTCATTTTTTTTTTTTCACACAGTATTTGCGCAGCGATTTTTCAAACGCATTTTTTGGGGAAAAAACACACTTTTTTAAATTTTAATGCACTAAAACACACTATATTGCCCAAATGTTCGATGAAATAAAAAAGATGTTCTTAGGCCGAGTACATGGATACCAAACATGACATGCTTTAAAATTGCGCACAAACATGCAGTAGCGACAAACTAAATACATTTTTAAAAGCCTTTAAAAGCCTTTACAGGTTACCACTTTATATTTACAGAGGAGGTCTACTGCTAAAATTACTGCCCTTGATCTGACCTTCACGGTGATAGCTCACATGCATGGTGCAATTGCTGTTTACATTTGACGCCTGACCGACGCTTGCGGTCGCCTTAGCGCGAGAGCAGGGGGGGACAGGGGTGGGTTTTTTTTGTTTTTTTTTCTTTATTATTTTTTTGCTTTTTTATCTTATTTTTAAACTGTTCCTTTCATTTTTTTTTTTAAATCATTTTTATTGTTATCTCAGGGAATGTAAATATCCCCTATGATAGCAATAGGTTGTGACAGGTACTCTTTTTTGAAAAAATTGGGGTCTATTAGACCCTAGATTTCTCCTCTGCCCTCAAAGCATCTGACCACACCAAGATTGGTGTGATAAAATGCTTTCCCAATTTCCCAATGGCGCTGTTTACATCCGGCGAAATCTAAGTCATAAAATGCTCGTAGCTTCCGGTTTCTTAGGCCATAGAGATGTTTGGAGTCACTCTGGTCTCTGATCAGCTCTATGGTCAGCTGGCTGAATCACCGGCTGCATTCTCAGGTTCCCTGTTGAGACAGGAGAGACAGAGAAAAACACGGAAGACGGTGGGGGGGGGGCATTCCCTCCCACTGCTTGTAAAAGCAGTCTAGTGGCTAATTAGCTGACAGGATTGCTTTTACATGAAAGCCGACCGCTGGCTGAAAAGAATGATACCAAGATGATACCTAAACCTGCAGGCATCATTCTGGTATAACCACTCAAAGTCGTGAATGGTGTACCTGAAGACCAAAAAATGGTTAACAATAAAGCACAGTAAATGGTAAAGTATAAAAAATTGCATACCTGAAAAGCAAACATGATAAAACATAATAACAATAAAACATTGCAGAATAGAATACAGTAAAAAAAGAGCAGAACAATAGAGAGAATAGAGAGAGAGAGAACAATAAAACGACAACTATTTTTTTTAAATTCTATATATATTTTTTTTTTTTTACACTTTTTTTTTGTAACTAACTTTTATAACTGTAACCGGTTCCAGGTTCGGGTCTCTCAAAATGCGATGGCATCTTGGGAGACCCTGTGAAAGTGTGCCTAGTCTGTGCAGTGCTGTACCCTACGCTAATACTCAACTAGTGAATGGTAGCGTTCAAAACATTCACCAATGCAAAGACCAGGATTGTCAGGACAGGAGGGACAATAATAGCGGGTGTCACGCCTTATTTCCGCGCTTACTGCAGACACATCTTTTTTGGGGGGGTTCGTTGGGTAGGGGTACTCGGGAGGACATAAAGAAAATGCCTCTCATGCATTTGGTTGGGGATGTGAATGGGGGAAGTACGGGCGCTGCAGAAGTGGTGGGTTCCCAATTAGGATTGGCGAATGCAGCAGGAAGGGCATTATGGGCACGACGGGCCTGTTTGTCTTCTTGGTGGCAGCGGGACACTACTTGTGCTTGCCACCTCACCAGCTTGAACTGCACTTATGGGACTCGCCACGTCACCAAGTGTTACTGCAGTGCTGGTTTGACTATGACGGGGGTGTACTAGGCCGCTGGTGCTTGCCAATTCACCAAAACACCACCAAAAAATCTGTTAGCGATCGCAGGGATCAGGCCTGACTCTGCGAACGCTGCAGTTATACGTTTAGTGTTTTGTAAGTGACAGTGATCGATCGATACTGCACTTGGGTGGGCTGGGCCGGGCCAGGCGGAGGGGCAAAACGCAGGTGCTAGCAGGTATCTGGGCTGATCCCACTAACACTGCGTTTTTGGGAACCCTAAACTGCTGGGGACGCTAGTATAGATCTGATCGGATCAGATATTGATCCGTTCAGATACTATACCACTAAGGGAGGCGTATGCTGCGTGCGTGGGTGTTAGCGCTACTGGCGCTAACCTGACGCTGCCTGGGGCTGGTGCTTGCCAGTTCACCAAAACGCTACCAAAAAAACTGTTAGCGATCGCAGGGACCAGGCCTGACTCTGCGAACGCTGCAGTTATGCGTTTAGTGTTTTGTAAGTGTCAGTGATCGATCGATACTGTACTTGGGTGAGCTGGGCTGGGCCGGGCGGAGGGGCAAAACGCAGGTGCTAGTAGGTATCTGGGCTGATCCCGCTAACACTGCATTTTTGGGAACCCTAAACTGCTGGGGATGCCAGTATAGATCTGATCGGATCAGATATTGATCCGTTCAGATACTATACCACTAAGGGAGGTGTACGGTGCGTGCGTGGGTGTTAGCGGTACTGGCGCTAATCTGACGCTGCCTGGCTGGTGCTTGCCAGTTCATCAAAACGCTACCAAAAAAACTGTTAGCGATCGCAGGGATCAGGCCTGACTCTGCGAACGCTGCAGTTATGCGTTTAGTGTTTTGTAAGTGACAGTGATCGATCGATACTGCACTTGGGTGGGCTGGGCCGGGCCGGGCGGAGGGGCAAAACGCAGGTGCTAGCAGGTATCTGGGCTGATCCCGCTAACACTGCGTCTGCATCTGATCGGATCAGATATTGATCCGTTCAGATACTATACCACTAAGGGAGGCGTATGCTGCGTGCGTGGGTGTTAGCGGTACTGGTGCTAATCTGACGCTGCCTGGGGCGACGCATATCACCGCCGGGCGATCAGGGGGCTAAACCTTTATTCGGTAATAAACGGCGGGTGCCCTGACACTATAAAAAATAAACGAACTAACCAGCGTCACCCGTAACGGTTATACGGTGATCAGTGGTGAAAGGGTTAACTGGGGGGCAATCAAGGGGTTAAAACATTTATTAGATAGTATATGGGGGTCCCTGTCGCTATAAAACGCTGACGGCGAACCTAAATATTTTCGTCCCTAACTAGCGTCACCAGTGACACTAATACAGCGATCAGAAAAATGATCGCTTAGCGACACTGGTGACAGGGGGTGATCAAGGGGTTAAAACTTTATTAGGGGGGGTTAGGGGGGTATCCTAGACCTACAGGGGGCTAACCCTAACTGTCCTAACACTTCTAACTGTCACAAACTGACACCATGCAGTAATCAGAAAAAAAAAACACTGCTTGGTGTCAGTTTGACAGGGGGGGAGGGGTGATTGGGGGGGATCGGGGGGGGGATCGGGGGTGTAAAGTATGCCTGGCATGTTCTACTGTGTGTGTGTGTATGTGTTGTGCACTGACATGTCTTCTCTCCTCGACGCCGTAACGGAAACTGCCGAGCCGAGGAGAGATGACATCACATCCTCTGCCTCTGTGTACAATACAGAGGCAGAGGATGTTTCTCATTGGCTGGGAGGGATCGCGAGAGGGGGGCCACGATCAGATGGCCTCCCCCTCATCTCTGATCGCTGCCAGACAAATGCCGACCACCGCTGGCACCGGGGGGGGGAACGATCAGACCCCCCGCCCGCGGGAAGGCAATCACGTACCAGGTACGTGATTTTGCCTGCCCGTGCCGCTCTGTTCACGTATATATGCGTGAGGCGGTCGGCAAGTGGTTAAAGGTATAGGGTACAAGCATTGCTTAGTACAGAAGCTTACTCTTGTTTATTTTTTTTTTTGTTTTTGTTGGTATTCTTGGTTGTTTTTTTTTTTTTTTCTGTTTTCAGAAACACATTCATTTGGAATTACATAAACTCTACTATCCAGAATGTATGGGATTCAATCTCAATTAAGGTGTGTGTCTGGGTGATGTAATGGATGTGTATGAACTATCTATGTGTAAACAAAGATTTTTTTTTTCCAGGGGTGTTTACACACCATTGTTGGATGGCCATCAATAAGAAATGTGATCACATTAACCTTGCATGCTTTTATTTTTGTTTCCGTTTGTAATTAACGCAGTACTGGTACCAGTTTACATATATACTTTTTTTTTTTTTTTTTTAACAAGTTTAAATTTATTTGCGAATAAATAACCTGTGCACAGATACGAGATCTCGATCCTTATAACTCAAAGAAACTGTTTTTGTTTATTTGTTTTTGTTTATTTTTCCTTTCCTGTGGCTTAGAGTGAAGTTTCATTCACTCTGACAATCAGAAAGTACATACTTACTTTGCACCTTATTGATTCAGTATGTCTTGTTTGTTTGTTTTTCCTTCCAACTTGTGCTGTTAATATGTGTGAAGGTTATATGTCTACATGTTGTCTTCTTAGACTTTAAGTACTTACAAACCCACCAAGTTTTCCTATATATTTTTTTTGTCTGTCAGAGTATAGATATGTGGGTGGGTCCTTTATATTTTTGACTGTACTTACTGATGGACTCATTACATCTGCTGGAAGTCTGTTCCAAGCATCCACTACTTGTTTAGACCATTAGGAACCTCTCAGAGAGGTAGAGTGAGATATTATTAATGGTTTTTGAGTTTTGTATTTTAGGGTAAATACACAAACATGGACAGATAATCCAGAGCGGACGCAGACTGGGCAAATTACTTTGAAACACAGAGGACCTTAAATCATAGGTTTTTGTTTGTTTTAAGGAGAAGCCTTAAATGGAATTAATTGCAGTCAGGCCTTACTAAATTCTAAAATATTTTTTTTTTTTTGGTGGTCTGTTTCATTAAACAGAGTTTTTGTCCTCTCTCTAATACAACTTCTTGTGGCCTGCTTGACTTGCAAGTTGATCTTCACTGAGAATCAATTAATATGTTAATCACTACCGAGAGAGGGGGTTACCTTTTGTATAGCTACAATGCTTGAAGGCAGTTTCAATTGTTTTTTATTTTGTTTAACAAAATAAAGATTCAGTGCTCTAACAATTTAAAGAGACAGGGGTATCACCAGGGCCATCTTTAATATGGTTTGGGCCCTGGGTAAACTTTTTTGGGCCCCAACCCAATGCAATTTTGCTCTTCACCCCAACATCTCAAAAAACAGACACACACATAGAACTATCTTAAAAAAATAACTTTGAAGACCCCCTTCACAGCAGCCCCGCAGTGTCCTCAGTTCCCTTTCATGTCACAGCACTCCATTACATGGCAGCCTCTTCACAGCACAGTGCCCCAGTACATTGGGACATTTTCACATTATAGTGCCCCTTTACACATCACAGCGCCCCCATTACATTAGACAAAAACATATAATTCGGGGTACTTTGTCGCAGTAAGTGGGCTATATGACCATATAGTGTGACCAAACCCCTGTATTTTTTGAATATGTTCAGGTGTTTTTAACTAGCCTTGCAGGAAATGTCATTCTTGAGTGTGTGCGCTGTAAAATATTTTGTCCCATTACATTAGATTCCCCTTCATACATCACAGCACCCCAATTACATTGCAGCCATTGTCAAATACATTCACATGTAGGAATTTTGGTGGCCTACATTTGCGCAGGCACAGCAGCCCATTCACTTGAATGGGCTGCTATGCCTTTGTTTCCTGCAGAAAAAAAGGTGCATGCAGCATTTTAAAAATGCAGTGCCTTGAAATCCATTCTGCTTTTGCACTATGCAACTTACGTGCAGTTTCTGCACACACAAATGCACTGTGTTTTTAAAAGTGTGGGCCGAACATCTAAAATTGCAGCAAGTTTGCCAATGCAGGAACTGCAGGCAAGTCACATGGTGCAAAAGCAGAATAGACAGTGCTGTATTTAACTGCTTGATGGGCATAGGTGTGCGCAGCCTATTACATGATGCATGCAAATTTCTTTGCAGGAAACGCAGGCATGGCAGCCCATTCAAATGTGGGCAACCAAAACACATACATGTGAACCAGACAGGCCCAAAATAAGCCCATCAAGCAGTTTAATACACTAATGCTATCTATGTTCTGTAATGCTGTGTGCTCTGTAATAAAAAATACAGCCACAGCCTCACTTAGCCTCAGTGGCGGTTGGTGCTCAAAATTTTTGGGGGGGCGCAAACATTTTTGTAAAAAAAAAATCAATTGCTGCCACTGTGCCCTCAATTGCAGCGATTGTGACAAATGCTGCGCTAAACACTGCCACTGTGCCCTCAAATGCTGCCACTGTGCCCATTAAACGCTGCCACTATGCCAACAAACGCTGCCACTGCCCATTAAATGCTGCCACTGTGCCAAACGCTGCCACTGTGCCCATCAAACGCTGCCACTGTGCCCATCAAACACTGTCACTGTGCCCATCAAATGCTGCCACTATGCCAAACGCTGCCACTGTGCCCATCAAACGCTGCCACTGTGCCCATCAAACGCTGCCACTGTGCCCATCAAACGCTGCCACTATGCCAAACGCTGCCATCAAATGCTGCCACTGTACCCTCAAATGCTGCCACTGTGCCATCAATTGCAGCCACTCTGGCCATTTAACAATGCCACTGTGCCATCAAATGCTGCCACTGTGCCCATTAAACGCTGCTACTGTGCCCATTAAACATGCCAAAAAATAAATTAAAAGGGGGAGTATGGGGAACATTATATGGAGAACATTTAGAACAGTTAAAAATGTTGATATAGAATATTAAAGCTTCCCTATAGCATTTTGGGGATTGGGCCAAATTCCAACAGTTCTGTTTGTTTTCTCTTTCAACATTGGATCATTGCTTTATATAAATTTATGTCATTGTAGCTATTACCAACTAAGACAATAGTAGCAGTAAAACCAGGATTTAGCAACAGTCATGTGATCATTTTCTTTGTATATGTGACACACAATCCTCTCTACAGTCCTAATATGTGGCAGTCCTCATATGTGGTCATTGGTCATTTTTTTTTGTTGGTTTTCTTTTTTGTGCCATAACTAAGTTCAAAGTGCATTGCTTGAATATCATATAGCTATACTGGGACTTGAGACTCGTAGTGATTGGCAAATAGCAGGGAGTGTTGTACAATTGTACTTAAGAGTAATTTAGTTAGTTTTTTCCTGAAGCCACAAGTAACTGGTGGCATCACACTTATCCGTATTCTGAAATAAAGTTATTTTTGTCTGCTTAGTTGACTCTGCCTAATCTGCACTGAAACCTCTTAAAGTTATGACCTCTTCCGTAGCCTGCTAAAGGCAGGACTCTTACAGTAGCTACACACGGTAGCCAAGGACGGAGCTATATGCACAAAAAACCCTAGTTAGACTTACTGGTAACGGTATTTCTACGAGTCTTTCAGGACAGCACCTGGAGAGAGCGCAGCTCCACCCACTTTTCCCAGGAAACACTGCAGTCAGTTTTTTCTTTAAAGACCGGACGCTTCCACCATGGCCTCAGTTGTTCACAGAGTACCTCCAGCCATGCTGAAATTGGATAAGCAAAACATAGCAATAACACCACATGTTACAAAACAATTAGGGCGGGTCATCTGTGCTGTCCTGTAAGACTCGTAGAAATACCGTTACCGGTAAGTCTAACTAGGGTTTTTCTCCCCTCGTCTTTCAGGACAGCACCTGGAGATGATAAAAGAGTACTTACTCTAGGGTGGGACCACCGCCTGCAGGACTTTCCTGCCGAACGATTGTTCCGATGCTGATAGCAAGTCCAACCTGTAGTGGCGGGTGAAGGTGGAGAAGCTTGTCCACGTGGCCGCTTTACAGATCCGACCTGGAGAAGCCCCTGCTCTTTCCGCCCAGGACGTTGATACTGACCTTGTTAAATGGGTCATTACCCCCGTGGGAGGATTAGCCCCTGAAGCTTTATAGGCTTCACTGATAGCCATCCTTAGCCATCTGCCTATAGTGCTTTTGGAAGCAATATGACCCTTACGTGATCCAGAGAAAAGAATAAAAAGAGAATTTGGCTTCCTAAACCCTTTCGTGATTTCTAAATAATGAAGTAAACATCTTATCACATCCAGAGTATGAAAAGACTCCTCTTTAGAGTTGGATGGTGTAGGGCAAAAAGTAGGTAAAATTATCTCTTGTGCCCTATGAAAATCGGTTGCAATTTTTGGCAAAAAAACCGGGTCAGTTTTCAGCACTACCCGGTCTGGAAATATAAAGCAAAAGGGTTCTATTATAGATAGAGCTTGCAACTCGCTTACTCTTCTGGTCGAGGTAACTGCTACCAAAAGAACTAACTTGAGCGACCATAATTTTATAGTCGCTTCCTCTGGGGGCTCAAAAGGTCTCTTGATCAACCCTTGTAGCACCAATGATAAATCCTATTTAGGAAAAGATTTAAAAGGTATTGGCCTAAGCCTGGCCAATGCTTTGAAAAATCTAATTATAAACGGCTCTTGAGATAACTTTCTCTCAAGAAAAACCGACAAGGCAGCCACTTGGACTTTCAGGGTACTGGCTGCCAACCCCATCTCCATTCCTGCATTGAGAAACTCTAATATCGAAGGCAATTCCTGTGTTGAACATTTTTTAGTCATGCACCAGGAATTAAACAGCTTCCATGTTTTAAAATAAATACCTCTGGTAACCTTTTTTCGGCTACTTAACAGGGTCGACACCAGTTTATCTGAGAAGCCTTTTCTTTTTAGAATCTGCTCTTCAGTAACCACCCTGTCAGCTTGAGCTGGTCGATATTTGGATGCTGAAGGGGTCCCTGGGTTAAGAGATCTTTTCGAAGTGGAAGAACCCAGTGTGGTTCCACTGCCATCCTCTGTATAGTTGCAAACCAGGGCCTCTTGGGCCAAAAAGGAGCCACTAGGATCATACTTGTGGTCTCTTGTTGTAGTTTCTTTAAAACCAAAGGGATCATTTGAAAGGGGGGAAAGGCGTAGCACAAGTGGAAGTTGCATGGTTGTGCCAGGGCATCCAATCCTCTCGCCTGATCTTGCCTGTTTAGTGAATAATAGGCCTTCACCTTTGAATTCTTCTGGGATGCGAACAGGTTTATCTGAGGAGCTCCCCATTTCTCTGTTAATTTCTCTGTTAATTTTTGGACCTCCTTGTTTAGACTCCACTCTGCCTCTAGTATCCTTTCCCTGCTTAGAAAGTCGGCTACTAGATTCAGATCTCCCTTTAAGTGTACAGCTGTTAGGGACCCTAAGTTGTTTTCTGCCCAGGCTAGGATCTGAAGGGACAAGGCTAGCAAGACTTTGCTTCTCGTACCTCCTTGTCTTGTAATATATGTCTGATAGTACTTGGACATGGTGACCCTGGACTAGTTTCTCGAAAGCCCATAGTCCTAGGAGAACAGCCCTTAGTTCCCTCCAATTGGAGGATCTTCTGGCTTCCTTGTTCGTCCAATTCCCCTGAGCCATCTGTCCTTCCAGGTGAGCGCCCCAACTCCAAGAACTCGCATCCGTTGTTAACCTCCTCTCCTGGGGAAAACACCAGAGCAGGCCCCCGTCCAGGTTGGAGTGGCTCCTCCACCACCAGAGCTTCCTCTGAACTCGGGTGGATATTATAATCATTTTTTCTAGGGACTCTCCATAGGACCAATTTTTCAAGATTGTCTGCTGAAGATCCTTTGCATGTAAATGTGCCCACTGTACTGCTGGTATCGATGCAGTAAGGAGCCCTAAGACGGACATCGCTGCCCTGATGGAAATCGGCAGGGGTGTCTGGGTCTTTTTTACCGCATTCTGAAGTTTTACTATCTTTTCCTCGGGGAGGAAGATTCTCTCCTGTATGGAATCGATAGTATAACCTAGGAATTTTATTATCTGCGATGGAATCATGTTTGATTTTTCCTCGTTTATTATCCAGCCCAGACTCTCCAGATGTCTCTTTGTCCTTTCCAGATCCTTCTCTAATACGTGCCTTGTTTTGGCAAATAATAGAAGATCGTCTAAATATGGGACAATCGAGATTCCCTCTACTCTGAGAGGGGCTAAGGCTTCTGCTAGGCACATGGAGATATGCATCCCTCATGTCTATGGATACCATAAAACAGTTTGGGGTCAGGAGACCCTTTACTGAAAAGATCGTATCCATCTTGAATTTCTTGTATCTGACAAATCTGTTGAGAATCTTCAGGTTCAGAATATATCTGAATTTGCCTGAAGGCTTCTTTACCAGAAATATGTGTGAATAGCACCCCTGTTCCACTTCTTTGGGGGGGAACATTTATGATCACCTTTTGCTGAATTAATTCCTCTAGAATTGTAGTCATTGCTGTAAGCTTTTCTGGGTCTCTGGGAGCTTGAGTTATATAAAGCCGAACCGGAGGGGGTTGGGCGAACTCCAGTCTGTAACCCTCTATTATAGTTTTGAGGATAAACGGACTGTCTGTTATCCTCTGCCACTGTGGAAAGAAGATTTGTAACCTTGCTCCCACAGTCGGAGGACAGTCACTCGCTCTTTGTATTTGGGGTAGGGGGGGAAATAGTACTCCTGACTTGCCCCTGCCTCTCTGAGACCTCCAAGGTCTTTTATATCCTGTCTCCTTTGTGTCTGAGGTTTTCCGAAAAGGATGAAAATTTTTATTGCCCTGAGGGATCACCTTTTTTTTAATGGGGAAGGCCTTTTTCTTGTCAGCCGTTCTTTCAAGTATGACTTCAAGACCCGGGCCAAAAACCAAATACCCTTCAAAGGGTAGACCACATAACTTGGTCTTTGAGGCTGTATCTCCGGTCTAAGTTTTGACCCATAGAGCTCTACGAGTTTAGTTAATTAAGGCAGAGGATCTGGCTGACATCCTAACTGATTCAGCTGAAGCGTCTGCTATATATCCTACTGCTTTCAGTAGCACCAGTAGTGTCTCTAAAAGATCTTTACGAGGGGTACCTGCCTCAATGTGAGCTTTTAGTTGTTCCAGCCAATGCTCCAAGTTTCTGGCCACCACTGTTGAGGCCATAGCTGGCTTTAAATTTGCTAGGGTGGAATCCCAAGCTTTCTTTAGCAGGGAGTCAGCCCTTTTATCCATGGGATCCTTAAGAATACCCATATCCTCAAACGCAGGGTCGGTGTTTCTCGACACTTGAGAGAAAGCTGCGTCCAGCCTTGGTTTTTTGTTCCAGACCTGGGTGCTATCTTCTTCAAAGGAAAACCTGCGTTTGAGGGATCTAGAAAAGAAAGGGGCCCTCTCTGGGTCCTTCCATTCCCTTTTTATTGTTTCTGACAGAAACTTATGCACCGGAAACACCCCGTGCTTCACTTCACCCATGCCCTGAAACATTTTGTCATGTAACGACAACAGGGTTTTATCTTCTGTAATATTTAGAGTAGTGTGGATAGTTTTTAACAGATCATCCACCTCCTCTAGAGATAATTTATAGCGAGAAGAAGATTCTCTCTCTTCCTCTGCTTCTTCCTCAGATTCTGTAGCCACGCTACGATCTTCCTCTTCAGAGTCACTGCCCCCTCTGTATGCAGAAACAGAGGACTGGGAACGAGGTACTGAGCTGCTACCTGCAGCTGGACGTTTGTCAACATAAGACCTGAATGACTCAAAAGTATCATCCAAATCTTTTCTGAAAGAGCTCAGTAAATCTTGCTGAACCACAGGTGTAGTAGGAGTGGTCTCCTCATTCACTATGTCTGCAATGCATACTTTGCATAACACTTTTGCCCAAGACTCTTTAAGCACATTTTTATAAGATGGGCATTTCCTTTTAACAGGAAAAGAGGAATGTTTGGTCTTTTCTTTTGCCTTCTGAAATACATAAGCAAAAAAACCGTATGTTTTTATCTTACAAAAAAACAGCATGCTGAAAAAATGGAGGAGCTAACACTTTAACCCCTCTACTTAAGATCAGCCAGTAAATCCCCCCACAGATCTACTTCACAATCATTAAACACACTTACTTCCTGATTCAATACACAGGAAGAGTGTTGCAGGCTCTTAAATTCCCAGAATTTAACAAAGAGGGAAACTAAAACATGCCCATAAAGTAAGTTACAGAGACCGCTGTCCCCGCTTACCTGGGCCTGGCTGACTTGTGTGGCTCCTGCTCCTGCCACCACCGATTGTTCCTCCTCCATGCTGCCAGGATTCACAATGGCGTTTGGTGCCTGTATTTGAAATCTCCCGGTCCGCTCGCCACTGCGAGGGCCAGAAATGACGTCAGCCGAAAGAGGCCGCCCTCTCCTCCTGCGTTCCAGCGGCTGGAACCTGAGGCCGCGTCGCGCTGCTAGAGGTCCCGCCCCCGGCCATAGTGACGCGCTCGCCACCGGAACCCGGAAGGCTGAGGCTTTGGGGATGAAAAGGAGACGCTGCTCCACCTTAGCCTAGCCACCGGTCTGAAGGAGTGGGGACCCCCAGCAGCCTGACCCTCGCCGGGTATGAAGAGGGGAGGACGCCGAAGCAACCCCCACACGTAAGGGAGGAAGCTGGGCTGGCCTGTATAACAGAAAAAGCAGAATACCGGTATGTGCCCTACTCTCTCCCCCTGGAGAAAGCGCAGCACACCCCTGGCTCCCTGCAGCGCTTCCACCATGGCGGAGGAAACACTACAACTGAGGCCATGGTGGAAGGGTCCGGTCTTTAAAGAAAAAACTGACTGCAGTGTTTCCTGGGAAAAGTGGGTGGAGCTGCGCTCTCTCCAGGTGCTGTCCTGAAAGACGAGGGGAGAAAGTTTGGCACCAGCCAAGGTTAGCCCATCAGGGTTGGTTTAACTGAACACAGTTTCAGTAAAAGGAGTTAGAGGTGAGTTGCAATGGCAACAAGATCCCCCTGGACACTTGAAGGGTCATACACGCACACAGTGGTATTCAGCAGAAGGCAGGGCAGAGTTACTTGCAGTCATATGTCAATGGAGGAAGAAAGATGGGGGATGGAAATCAGACAACCTGGCTGAAGGGCGTAGCCATTCAAATTGTTAAACGCGTCAATGGGAAAGGGTATCATTATTATGTTGCAGTATATCTATAACAATGCTAACCAAAGGTCCTGAATAGGGATGAGCCGAACACCCCCCGCACCAGAACCTGCGAACGGACCGAAAATTCGCACGAACGTTTGAACCCCATTGACGTCTATGGGACTCGAACTTTCGAAATCAAAAGTGCTCATTTTGAAGGCTAATTTGCATGGTATTGTCCTAAAAAGGGTTTGGGGACCCGGGTCCTGCCCCAGGGGACATGTATCAATGCAAAAAAAACTTTTAAAAACAGTTTTTTCGGGAGCAGTGATTTTAATGATGCTTAAAGTAAAAAAAAAAAAGTGAAATATTCCTTTAAATATCGTACCTGGGGGATGTCTATAGTATGCCTGTAAAGTGGCGTGTGTTTCCTGTGCTTAGAACAGTCCCTGCACAAAATGTCATTTTTAAAAGGAAAAAAGTCATTTAAAACTGCTTGCAGCTTTAATGTAATGTCGGGCCCTGGCAATATGGATGAAAATCAGTGAGACAAACGGCATGGGTACCCCCCAGTCTATTACCAGGCCCTTTGGGTCTTGTATGGATATTAAGGGGAACCCCGCACCCAAATTAAAAAAGGAAAGGTGTGGGGCCCCCAGGCCCTTAATACTCTGAACAGCAGTATACAGGCGGTGCAAACAAGACAGGGACTGTAGGTTTGTTGTTAAGTAGAATCTGTTTGTAATTTTGAACTGGTACATTTTTAACGTGTTTAGCTCCAGCCAAAAAATCTATTTTAAGCTTTTTGGAAAACATTGGGAAGGGTTATCATCCCTGTGACATTTGTTTTGCTGTCTGTGCTCCTCTTCAGAAGATTTCACCTCACTTTTTGTCCCAATGACAAATGTTTTTTGAAAATTTGGGTTTTTTTGCGAAACAAGGATTAGTGATAAAGCATCAGTGGAAAGGAGAAAAGTTTTTCCCAAATAACTCTTACAGGAGAGAATTTCCCTTCCTAGAATTGTAATTACATGCACCTGTTGAACAGGGGCAGAAAAATTGGGCCTTTGGTGGTGGTGGTGCTGGTGCCACAACACTGTAAGTCCTCACAGATACTCTTGGTGGACGCAGAAACGGGCCCTGCTGTGAAATATTAGATCAAGAATTCTAATTACATGTCCCTGTTGAACAGGGGCTGAAAAATTGGGCCTTAAGCACTGGTGTTGGTGTAACAACACTGGAACCCCTCACAGATACTCTAGTTGGAGTGCAGGAACTAGCCCTGCTGCAAAGAATTGCATCAAAAATTGTAATTACACGCCCCTGTTAAACAGGGGCTGAAAAATTGGGCCTTAGGCACTGGTGCTGGTGCCACAACACTGCAACCCCTCACAGATACTCTAGTTGGAGCGCAGGAACTAGCCCTGCTGTAAAGAATTGCATCAAAAATTGTAATTACACGCCCCTGTTAAACAGGGGCTGAAAAATTGGGCCTTAGACACAGGTGCTGGTGCCACAACACTGTAACCCCTCACAGATACTCTAGTTGGAGCACAGGAACTAGCCCTGCTGCAAAGAATTGCATCAAAAATTGTAATTACATGCCCCTGTTAAACAGGGGCTGAAAAATTGAGCCTTAGGCACTGGTGGCGGGACTGACGGTGGGACTGGCGGCGCCCAGAACCAAAAATGTTCTTACAAGCTATCATCATGATCATTGAGGAGGAAGAGGATAATTACTCAGTATAACAGGATATTCACTCAGCATCAGCATAGGCAGTCTTTGAAGGGATCTGACATTTCAAAAAAAATTATTCAGTTACATCAGCATCAGGTGCTTGGTAGCTGGTGGTGATCCAAGACTGATTCATTTTTATGAAGGTCAGTTGATCGACCGAGTCGGTGGACAGACACACCCTGTGATCGGTTACAAAGCCTCCAGCAGCACTGAATGTGCGTTCCGAAAGAACGCTGGATGCAGGACAGGCCAGTAGCTCAATTGCATACTGTGCAAGCTCTGGCCAGTGATCCATCCTCAAGACCCAGTAACCCAGAGGATTTTCGGTGGGAAAGGTGTCCAAGTCAGATCTTGCCCCTAGGTATTCCTGCACCATGTAAAACAGACGCTGGTGATGGTTGCTGGAACCGATCATACCTTGTGGCTGCGGACTAAAAAATTGTCTGAACGCATCGGTCAGACGGCCACCTTCTCCACCGCTCCTTCTTTGACTGACCGAAGCCTCAGCAACACGTTGTCCAGAAACAGGAGTTTGTAACAACGCGTTGCACAGACCTTTCTGCAAGGCTTCCCGAAGACGTTTCATCCTCTGCTCCCTCTGCGACAGCAAGATAAGGTCCATAACCTTACTATTGTAACGTGGATCAAGGAGGGTTGCCAGCCAGTATTGTTCCTTCTCCTTGACATGATCCGCAGCCATCGCCTCCCAGCCACTTACAAGTCCATGTGTTTCTTGGGACTGTAAATGATCCCTTAAAGACTTCTGCTGATGCTGAGTGCCAGGCTCCACCTCCATACTGACACAATCCTCCTCCTCTTTGTCCTCTTCCTATGTGATCGGCGGGCACGCAGGAACACTGTCTGGATAAAGGGGGCCTTGAGAGCTAAGGAAGTCCTCCTCTTCCTGCCTCTGTTCTGCCTCAAGTGCCCTGTCCATTATTCCACGCAGCGTGTGCTCCAACAGGTGGACAAGGGGGACAGTGTCACTGATGCATGCACTGTCACTGCTCACCATCCTCGTGGCCTCCTCAAATGGTGACAGGACAGTGCATGCATCCCTGATCATGGCCCACTGGCGTGGGGAAAAAAACTAAGCTCCCCTGACCCTGTCCTGGTGTCATAGTCGCACAGGTACTCATTGATGGCCCTCTGCTGCGTGTGCAGCCGCTGCAGCATGGCCAACGTTGAGTTCCACCTGGTGGGCATGTAGCAGATTAGGCGGTTTTTGGGCAGGTTAAATTCCTTTTGGAGGTCTGCCAGCCGAGCACTAGCATTATATGACCGGCGGAAATGCACACAGACTTTCCTGGCCTGCCTCAGGACATCCTGTAAGCCCGGGTACCTGCCCAAGAACCGCTGCACCACCAAGTTAAGGACATGAGCCAAACAGGGCACATGGGTCATTTGTCCCTGTCGGAGGGCGGAGAGGAGGTTGGTGCCATTGTCGCAAACCACCATTCCTGCCTTAAGTTGGCGTGGCGTCAACCACCTCTGAACCTGCCCCTGCAGAGCTGACAGAACCCCTGCCTCAGTGTGGCTCCTGTCCCCCAAGCACACCAGCTCAAGCACCGCATGGCATCTTTTGGCCTGCATACTTGCGTAGCCCCTTGAACGCCTACGAAGCACCGCTGGTTCCAAGGACAAAGCACAGGAAGAGGAGATTGCCCACAAGTACTTGGCTGTGACACACCTAATTCTACACCTTCATTCCTCGCAGGTCTCAGAGAGGACTGAAGGTATAGTGGGGTTGGAGATCTCAGCTGATGAGGAGCAAGGAGAGGTCCTCTTTGTTCTTTGGTGTGGGTCTTTTAGGTACGCTTGCCAACGAACTGCATGGCAGGTCAACATATGTCTGGTCAAGCATGTGGTGCCCAAGCGGGAGATGTTTTGGTCACGCGAGATACGCTTGAGACATATGTTGCAAATAGCAGCGGTGCGATCTGATGCACACGTCTCAAAAAAGGCCCACACCAAAGAACTTTTGGAATAACGCGCAGAGACAGCAGCGCCCTGCACATGCGGAGCTTTGCGGTGTGATGCAGTCAGTGTGCTGCCCTTAGGCTGGCCCCTGGAGGGCATCCTGCCTCGTTGGTGATGTGCCTCCTCTTCCTCCTCCTCCTCTCTCCTATCAGGCACCCACGTTGAGTCAGTGACCTCATCATCCCCTCCCTCCTCAGCACTGGAGCAAACCTGGCAGTATGCTGCAGCAGGGGGAGCATGACTGCCAGATTGCTGTCCTTCTTGGGCACCCCCTCTGTCCATGCTCAAGTTACTGCCTTCATCTAGCTCAGTATCATCATCAGAGCTTTCTAAACGCTGGGCATCCTCCTGGAGCATGTACCCAACACTGTGGTCAAACAGTTCGAGGGACTCCTCAGGAGGACATTGTGGGGCTAGGGAAGGAGTCACTGATGCCATTGAGCTGAGGAAAGAGGCCGCATTGGCAGCTGCTTTGCCAGACAAAGTACCCTGAGCATGGGTGAGAGATGATGAGGAGGATGAGGACGGCTTGGTCATCCACTCGACCAAGTCTTCCGCATGTTGCGGCTCAACACGGCCAGCTGCCGAAAAAAAGGCCAAGTGTGTCCTATGGCCACGTGCTGATGAGGATGCACCGTGTCCACGACCAGCACTGTTGCCTCTAGACACAGAGCCTGCTTGCCCTCTTTTATTGGCTTATGACTGTCTGCCTCTCCTTGTTGGCCTTCCAGACATACTAATGGCCTGCAGTGAGGTGTAGCTGCACTAAGCTGGGATATATTATATATATATATATATATATATATATATATATATATATATATATATATATATATACTGATACTGCAGCTAGCAAAATCAACTGCCTGCCTGTAGTATGAGAACACCACCAACCTTCTACAGGTAGCTTTAGCTGAACACTGTGCAGAGGTCGCACTACACTAATGTGTAAATAATTTAGCTGCCTGCGGTAGTGATAGGATCAGGAAAACACCACCAACCTTCTACAGGTAGCTTTAGCTTAACACTGTGCAGAGGACGCACTACACTAACATGTAAATAATTTAGCTGCCTGCGGTAGTGATAGGATCAGGAAAACACCACCAACCTTCTACAGGTAGCTTTAGCTGAACACTGTGCAGAGGTCGCACTACACTAACTTGTAGCTTTAGCTGAACACTGTGAGGAGGACGCACTACACTAACTTGTAGCTTTAGCTGAACACTGTGAGGAGGACGCACTACACTACCTTGTAGCTTTAGCTGAACACTGTGCAGAGGTCGCACTACACTAACTTGTAGCTTTAGCTGAACACTGTGAGGAGGACGCACTACACTAACTTGTAGCTTTAGCTGAACACTGTGAGGAGGACGCACTACACTAACTTGTAGCTTTAGCTGAACACTGTGAGGAGGACGCACTACACTACCTTGTAGCTTTAGCTGAACACTGTGCAGAGGTCGCACTACACTAACGTGTAAATAATGTAGCTGCCTGAGGTAGTGATAGGATCAGGAAAACATCACCAACCTTTAGCTGAACACTGTTCAGGGGACGCAGTACACTAACTTGTAGCTTTAGCTGAACACTGTTCAGGGGACGCAGTACACTAACTTGTAGCTTTAGCTGAACACTGTGAGGAGGACGCACTATACTAACTTGTAGCTTTAGCTGAACACTGTTCAGAGGACGCACTACACTAACTTGTAGCTTTAGCTGAACACTGTGCAGAGGTCGCACTACACTAACTTGTAGCTTTAGCTGAACACTGTGAGGAGGATGCACTACACTAACTTGTAGCTTTAGCTGAACACTGTTCAGAGAACGCACTACACTAACTTGTAGCTTTAGCTGAACACTGTGCACTATACTAACTTGTAGCTTTAGCTGAACACTGTGAGGAGGACACACTACACTAACTTGTAGCTTTAGCTGAACACTGTGAGGAGGACGCACTACACTAACTTGTAGCTTTAGCTGAACACTGTGAGGAGGACGCACTACACTAACTTGTAGCTTTAGCTGAACACTGTGAGGAGGACGCACTACACTAACTTGTAGCTTTAGCTGAACACTGTGAGGAGGATGCACTACACTAACTTGTAGCTTTAGCTGAACACTGTGCAGAAGTCGCACTACACTAACTTGTAGCTTTAGCTGAACACTGTGAGGAGGACACACTACACTAACTTGTAGCTTTAGCTGAACACTGTGAGGAGGATGCACTACACTAACTTGTAGCTTTAGCTGAACACTGTGCAGAGGTCGCACTACATTAACTTGTAGCTTTAGCTGAACACTGTGCAGAGGTCGCGCTACACTAACTTGTAGCTTTAGCTGAACACTGTGAGGAGGACACACTACACTAACTTGTAGCTTTAGCTGAACACTGTGAGGAGGACGCACTACACTAACTTGTAGCTTTAGCTGAACACTGTGCACTACACTAACTTATAGCTTTAGCTGAACACTGTTCAGAGGACGCACTACACTAAATTGTAGCTTTAGCTGAACACTGTGCAGAGGTCACACTAAACTAACTTGTAGCTTTAGCTGAACACTGTGAGGCGGACGCACTACACTAACTGTAAATAGTCTAGCTGCCTGACTGTGGTATTAATAGGATCAGAAGAACACCAGCAATTTTCTTCAGGTAGCTGTAAATACTGTAACAACACAAGCCTGCCTGTCAGTTGGAAGATAATAACAGGAACAGATCTAGCTAAACTGAATACAGTGTATATATATATATATATATATATATATATATACACAACACCTAGGATGCATATATATACACAATACACTGTAAGTGCAGCTAACTGACTGACTGTCCTGCCTAATCTATCTAACCTAAATCAAATGACACTGTCTGTCTCTCTATCTATGAACGCCGGAACACACTACACAGGGCCGCCGTGCAGATGGCCTTATAAAGTGTGGGACGTGTACTAAACCCCCTGAGCCATAATTGGCCAAAGCCACCCTGGCTTTGGCCAATTACAGCTCTCTCTACAGACGGTGCTGTGATTGGCCAAGCATGCGGGTCATAGTGCATGCTTGGCCAATCATCAGCCAGCAATGCACTGCGATGCCGCAGTGAATTATGGGTTCAACTCGAACACGAAGTTCATCCCTAGTCCTGAATATTTAGAATGACAAGATAAGCATTCATTTGAAGGCATACGTCTTAAAAGTACTTCTTTTTCTTTTACTACCTTTGTCCACATTAATAAAGTATAATCTCAGAAAGCCTGGAAAGCTGGTCCAAAGGCCATTACTGTATGCTGTATCCAATTAGAATCACCAGGGAAGGCTGTCTCAGAAGCAAGGGCAACATGACCAGATTGGCATTATGGACTTTCATACTATTATTATTGGACTGTTGAGAACAAGGATCCTCATGTTTGCCTCATGGTTTTTTTTTTCTTCTTAATGTTCTTTTGGTGTTCTGTCTCTTATGGATTTTTATTATTGACTTATTACATCCAGAACAAGCGATGACTACTGATACTGGGATTCAGAAATGTGGACTGTAGAGATTGAGAGTTTAAACTTTTTTTTTTTCTCCCTCAAAGAGTTTTTTTGTTTGTTTCAGAAGGCAAAGCCAAAAGTTCAAAATATTAAAGGAGATTACACATAAACCATTATTTTAGGTGTGGCTGAGTCTCATATTCTCAGCTGGCTACAAGGGGCCATCTGTCACCTTATGAGTTTATGTGAAATCTCCATTAATAGCTGTAAAATATTGTAATTATGAATATATTTCATTTAGCTTGTATATATGGAGGGTGTGCAACATAGCTTTACAGAAGTATCTGTTAGACCAGACAATTCGGTGCCTTAGGATTGTGTATTTAAACAATGGGACCCAAACCTCATTGTTCTACACATACTCACTTCAAAGGATCCCATGTTTGGATATGCAATGAAGGGAGGCCAACCCGCAATCAATACTTAACTTCACGGGAAAAGGTCAAGTTAATCTCCTGCTCAGAATAGTCACAAGGATTTCCAAAGTTGTGGACAGGCACAAGTCAGGAGATGGATAAAAAAAAAATTCAAATGGCTTTATTAATGCCTGGATGTACAGTGAAGTCTATTAAGACGTGGAAGATACAACACAGTCCCTCCTTGGATTAGGACGTTGCTCCAAACTGGATGAAAGAGCCAGGAGGAAGCTGGTAAGCAGTTACCAAAAGGCCTACAGAAACTCTGCAGCAGCTGCAGGAATTTATGACAAAGAGTGGTCATTGTGTGCATGTGCCAATATCACAAATTCTCCACAAATGTGGCTTGTATGGGAGGGTTGCAAGAAAAAAAGCCACTCCTCAAAGGCCGCATGCAGTCACGACTGGGCTTTGCCAAAAATGCACCTTGAAGATCCTGAGGCTACATGGAAAAAGGTGTTATAGTCAGAGACGGTCACAATTTCCTGCTGTGTGAATTGGATGCGATGAAACCCGCATCCAATTCGCACTAGTGTGAACCCAGCCTAAAGGCTGTAATTAAAGCAAAAGGCGGTTCAACAAAATACTGGGATGATCCTTTTTCCAACTCAGTGATTTCATTTTTGTTTTTTTTTTTCTTTTTCTGATATGTTGGCATTATATCTTTGGATGTTATAAGTTACAAGTAAATACAGCTGGCTAAAACAAAAACTGTGTGTCTTCATTTCAGTCTGCAAAGCAACAAAATGTGAACATTTTAAAAAGGGGGGATTCTCTTCTATACCCACTGTATGTAAAATGCATTTGCAATCATGTTGCCATGTGCAAGCAAACACACTTTTTCCTTGCTTACGATTGGTGAAAATTCACTTTACAAAGAATACCACATTCACCAAGCTAAGGAAAAATTCCTTTGGAAAGTGAACAGCCCACAACACATGAAAGTAATACAATTCTAGCAGTTACTTCAGAAACTGAAACACAACTTTCTGTAAAGGCCCGTTTCAGACGAGCGGTGCAATCAGGTCCATCTTTACGTTTTTCAGGCAGACCTGATCAGAAGGTTTATGCCAGTCTATGGGCAGGTAGATGTAAATGTGCCCACTTACATCTAGTTACAGCCACATTCATGCAGGTTTGTAAAAGAAAATCAAAACGTTAACCGTCAGCCACAATGTGTCGTGGTGCGCTGTAACATGTGCTTTACGTTACCTTGAAGCATTGGGGGTGCTATTCAAACCGAAATACACGGTTAACGTCATTGCGGTAATGCGCAAAAGTGCAAACCCAGTCTGAAAGTATCAATTGATACACAAAATATCCAAAATTCTGGGACAATACCTAAAGTTAGAACACAGTTTGTATGTATGTGTACCTGTGATAGAGGTGCTAGGAATTGTCTTTGAGCTTTACAATTGGAAAACATTGAGAGAAATATTTGACAAAACTGCTCTATTATATGCTTGTATTTACTGACACAAAATAGCATGACAAACTCCAAATAAGGCAAGAATTTTACTAACTTTTTTCCAGCTTATTAAATTAGTACATAATTTTAAACACATTTAAAAGTTATGCTTATCAAAATATTAGTGGGAGTGATGGGCTATGCGGAATATCCACATCACCACAGATATGTACTGGGACTTCAGCAGCCAAACATTTTTTTTTAATTCTTTATTTTCTTTTACAAAAATACAAAAAACCTTCACCCCTACATTCATATGGGGCTCTATAAAACTTATCACATATATCAAATACTCATATTCAAGTTTAATTACATAGTGATAATTTTTCCCTTTTGTGCCCCACTCCCACCCTCCCGCCCCCCCACCCCACCTCTGCAGACAGTCCTCTTCTTCACTCTATACGCCACTTCTCATGCTCTCCCTTTAACAACAATAATCTGGAGATTTACGATATCATTACTTCCACATGCCGTTTGGATTTCCTAAATGCCACCCATGGGCCCCACTTGCCCATTTCCTCCTCATGTTTTCTATCTACTTGGATTTCTGGCTCTATTTTTTCCATTAGGTACACTTCATTAACTCTATTGATCCAATCTCTAAGGTTTGGGCCTTCTGATTCCTGCCACTTCTTTGGGATCACATTTTTTGCAGAATTTAATAATATTGGGGTTAGGGAGGACCTGTACCCCTTTTTTCCTACCTCCGTCCCATGGAACAGACAGTCCCAGGGTTTGTACGGTATATTTTTCCCTGTTATTTCTTCGCTAGTTTTAATCACTTCCTTCTAATATAATTTAATTTTGGGGCAGTTCCACCACAGATGTGCCATGTTTCCTAGTTCCCCACATCCTCTCCAACAGTCCGCCGACCTCTCTGCTGCAAGTTTACTAAGTTTTACCGGGGTCAGATACCATCTGGCCAGGCATTTAAAGTTGCTCTCTATTGTTTTTATATCTGATGCTGTTCCATATGTGGCCCCCAGAATGTTTTCCACCATTTCAGAGCTACGCCCTAATCCTAATTCCTCTTCCCATTTCTTCAAATATGGCGGTGGCTCCAACTCTTCTCTTCAGGATTTTATATATTGCGGAGATCTTCCTCTTCCCCCCTTCCTTACAAAATAACTTCTCAATCTCTGAGGTCCTCTCCCCCCCTTAAGGGCCCCGGCAGACCTTGGACAAAGTGCATGAGTTGCCTATACCTCCACCCATTTATTTTCCATAAATCCCTTTGTGACTCTAGTTCTTGTTGTGAACGAATTTTCCCCCTTGTGATCAAACCTTTTACTTGAGATTCCTTCTTTAATATCAAATTTCCCCCCACCTCCTCCATCCCGGGAGGGAAGAATATATTATTTTTCAAAAAAATCAAGGGTGAGTTATACTCCCATTTGTTGCTTTGGTGAATCTGATCCCATATTTTCAGTGTAAAGTGCGTGATAAAGTGCGTTTCTGTCCCTAACCTCCTCTGACCAGGTGGGTTCCATATCATGTGATTTAACTGCGTGTTACTTAACTCCATCTCTAAATTAACCCATCTTTTACTTTCTCTGCTTTTCTCCCACTCTAGTGCCCGTGCTAAAATAATCCCTTTAACCACTTCAGCCCCGGAAGGATTTACCCCCTTCCTGACCAGAGCACTTTACAATTCGGCACTGCGTCGCTTTAACTGCTAATTGCGCGGTCATGCAATGCTCTACCCAAACGAAATTTGCGTCCTTTTCTTCCCACAAATAGAGCTTTCTTTTGATGATATTTGATCACCTCTGCCGTTTTTATTTTTTGCGCTATAAACGGAAAAAGACTGAAAATTTTGAAAAAAAATGATATTTTCTACTTTTTGTTATAAAAAAAATCCAATAAACTAAATTTTAGTCATACATTTAGGCCAAAATGTATTCGGCCACATGTCTTTGGTAAAAAAAATGTCAATAAGCGTATATTTATTGGTTTGCGCAAAAGTTATAGCGTCTACAAACTAGGGTACATTTTCTGGAATTTACACAGCTTTTAGTTTCTGACTGCCTATGTCATTTCTTGAGGTGCTAAAACGGCAGGGCAGTACAAAACCCCCCCAAATGACCCCATTTTGGAAAGAAGACACCCCAAGGAAATTGCTGAGAGGCATGTTGAGCCCATTGAATATTTATTTTTTTTGTCCCAAGTGATTGAATAATGACAAAAAAAAGAAAAAAAAAAAAATTACAAAAAGTTGTCACTAAATGATATATTGCTCACACAGGCCATGGGCATATGTGGAATTGCACCCCAAAATACATTCAGCTGCTTCTCCTGAGTACGGGGATACCACATGTGTGGCACTTTTTGGGAGCCTAGCCGCGTACGGGGCCCCGAAAACCCAGCACCACCTTCAGGATTTCTAAGGGCATACATTTTTGATTTTACTCCTCACTACCTATCACAGTTTTGAAGGCCATAAAATGCCCAGGTGGCACAAACCCCCCTCAAATGACCCCATTTTGGAAAGTAGACACCCCAAGCTATTTGCTGAGAGGCATGGTGAGTATTTTGCAGCTCTCATTTGTTTTTGAAAATGAAGAAAGACCAGAAAAAATTTTTTTTTTTTTTTCTTTTTTCAATTTTCAAAACTTTGTGACAAAAAGCGAGGTCTGCAAAATACTCACTATACCTCTCAGCAAATAGCTTGGGGTGTCTACTTTCCAAAATGGGGTAATTTGGGGGGGGTTTGTGCCACCTGGGCATTCCATGGCCTCCGAAACTGTGATAGGTAGTGAGGAGTGAAATCAAAAATTTACGGCCTTAGAAAGCCTGAAGGCGGTGCTTGGTTTTCGGGGTCCCGTGCGCGGCTAGGCTCCCAAAAAGTCCCACACATGTGGTATCCCCGTACTCAGGAGAAGCAACAGAATTTATTTTGGGGTGTAATTTCACATATTCCCATGGCATGTTTGAGCAATATAACATTTAGTGACAACTTTTTGCAAAAAAAAAAAAAAAAAATTGTCTCTTTCCCGCAACTTGTGTCACAATATAAAATATTCCATGGACTCGACATGCCTCTCAGCAAATAGCTTGGGGTGTCTACTTTCCAAAATGGGGTCATTTGGGGGGGGGGGGTTTGAACTGTCCTGGCATTTTATGCACAAAATTTAGAAGCTTATGTCACACATCACCCACTCTTCTAACCACTTGAAGACAAAGCCCTTTCTGACACTTTTTGATTACATGAAAAAATTATTATTTTTTGCAAGAAAATTACTTTGAACCCCCAAACATTATATATTATTTTAAAGCAATTGCCCTACAGATTAAAATGGTGGGTGTTTCATTTTTTTTTTTTCACACAGTATTTGCGCAGCGATTTTCAAACGCATTTTTTGGGGAAAAAAACACACACTTTTTTAAATTTTAATGCACTAAAACACACTATATTGCCCAAATGTTTGATGAAATAAAAAAGATGATCTTAGGCCGAGTACATGGATACCAAACATGACATGCTTTAAAATTGCGCACAAACGTGCAGTGGCAACAAAATTAATACATTTTTAAAAGCCTTTAAAAGCCTTTACAGGTTACCACTTTAGATTTACAGAGGAGGTCTACTGCTAAAATTACTGCCCTCGATCTGACCTTCGCGGTGATACCTCACATGCATGGTGCAATTGCTGTTTACGTTTGACGCCAGACCGCCGCTTGCGTTCGCCTTAGCGCGAGAGCAGGGGGGACAGGGGTGCTTTTTATTTATTTTTTTTTTTTTTTATTTTTTTTTGCTTTTTTATCTTATTTTTAAACTGTTCCTTTCATTTTTTTTTTTTTTTTAATCATTTTTATTGTTATCTCAGGGAATGTAAATATCCCCTATGATAGCAATAGGTAGTGACAGGTACTCTTTTTTGAAAAAATTGGGGTCTATTAGACCCTAGATCTCTCCTCTGCCCTCAAAGCATCTGACCACACCAAGATCGGTGTGATAAAATGCTTCCCCAATTTCCCAATGGCGCTATTTACATCCGGCGAAATCTAAATCACAAAATGCTCGTAGCTTCCGGTTTCTTAGGCCATAGAGATGTTTGGAGCCACTCTGGTCTCTGATCAGCTCTATGGTCAGCTGGCTGAATCACCGGCTGCATTCTCAGGTTCCCTGTTGAGACAGGAGAGCCAGAGAAAAACACTGAAGACGGTGGGGAGGGGGGGCATTCCCTCCCACTGCTTGTAAAAGCAGTCTAGAGGCTAATTAGCCACTAGGATTGCTTTTACATGAAAGCCGACCGCTGGCTAAAAAGAATGATACCAAGATGATACCTAAACCTGCAGGCATCATTCTGGTATAACCACTCAAAGTCGTGAATGGCGTACCTGAAGACAAAAAAATGGTTAACAATAAAGCACAGTAAACGGTAAAGTATAAATAATTACATACCTGAAAAGCAAACATGATAAAACATAATAACAATAAAACATTGCAGAATAGAATACAGTAAAAAAGAGCAGAACAATAGAGAGAGAATAGAGAGAGAGAGAGAACAATAAAACGACAACTATTTTTTTTTATTTTTGTTTGTGTTTTTTTTTTTTTTTTTTACACTTTTTTTTTTTAACTGTAACTTTTATAACTGTAACCGGTTCCAGGTTCGAGTCTCTCAAAATGCGATGGCATCTTGGGAGACCCTGTGAAAGTGTGCCTAGTCTGTGCAATGCTGTACGCTACGCTAATACTCAACTAGGTCATGGTAGCGTTCAAAACATTCACCAAGTGTTACTGCAGTGCTGGTTTGACTACGACCGGGGTGTACTACGCCGCTGGTGCTTGCCAGTTCACCAAAACGCTACAAAAAAAAGTGTCAGTGATCGATCGATCGATACTGCACTTGGGTGGGCTGGACTGGGCTGGGCCGGGCGGAGGGGCAAAACGCAGGTGCTATCAGGTATCTGGGCTGATCCCGCTAACACTGCGTTTTTGGGAACCCTAAACTGCTGGGGACGCTAGTATAGATCTGATCGGATCAGATATTGATGCGTTCAGATACTATACCACTAAGGGAGGTGTACGGTGCGTGCGTGGGTGTTCACGGTACTGGCGCTAATCTGACGCTGCCTAGGGCGACGCATATCACCGCCGGGCGATCAGGGGGCTAAACCTTTATTCGGTAATAAACGGCAGGTGCCCTGACACTATAAAAAATAAACGAACTAACCAGCGTCACCCGTAACGGTTATACGGTGATCAGTGGTGAAAGGGTTAACTAGGGGGCCATCAAGGGGTTAAAACATTTATTAGATAGTATATGGGGGTCCCTGTCGCTATAAAACACTGACGGCGAACCTAAATATTTACGTCCCTAACTAGCGTCACCAGCGACACTAATACAGCGATCAGAAAAATGATCGCTTAGCGACACTGGCGACAGGGGGTGATCAAGGGGTTAAAACTTTTAGGGGGGTAAGGGGGGTACCCTAGACCTACAGGGGGCTAAACCTTTATTCGGTAATAAACGGCGGGTGCCCTGACACTATAAAAAAATAAACGAACTAACCAGCGTCACCCGTAACGGTTATACGGTGATCAGTGGTGAAAGGGTTAACTAGGGGGCAATCAAGGGGTTAAAACATTTATTAGGCAGTATATGGGGGTCACTGTCGCTATAAAACACTGACGGCGAACCTCAATATTTACGTCCCTAACTACCGTCACCAGCGACACTAATACAGCGATCAGAAAAATGATCGCTTAGCGACACTGGTGAGGGGGGGTGATCAAGGGGTTAAAACTTTATTAGGGGGGGTAAGGGGGGTACCCTAGACCTACAGGGGGCTAACCCTAACTGTCCCACCACTGCTAACTGTCACAAACTGACACTATGCAGTAATCAGGAAAAAAAAAAAAAAACCTGCTTGCTGTCAGTTTGTGACAGGGGGGGGGGTGATTGGGGGGGGGATCGGGGGTGTAATGTATGCCTGGCATGTTCTACTGTGTGTGTGTGTGTGTGTTTGGTGCACTTACATGTCGTCTCTCCTCGGCGCTGGAACGGAAACTGCCAGACCGAGGAGAGATGACATCACATCCTCTGCCTCTGTGTACTATACAGAGGCAGGGGATGTTTCTCATTGGCTGGGAGCGATCGCGAGGGGGGGGCCACGATCGGATGGCCTCCCCCTCGTCTGTCATCGCTCCCAACCAAATGCCGACCACAGCTGGCACCGGGGGGGGGGTCCGATCGGACCCCCCACCCGCGGGAAGGCAATCACGTTTCAGGTACGTGATTTTGCCTGCCCGTGCCGCTCTGCTCACGTATATAGGCGTGAGGCGGTCGGCAAGTGGTTAAAGTAATTTCTAAAATCGGGTATTGCTAACCCCCCTTGTGTTTTTCCTCTACTCAATACTTTATGTGCTATTCTAGGTTTTTTCTTTTTCCAGACGTATTTGCTTATTAATTCTGACAGTCTTCTAAAGAAATTTTGTGCTAAGGGAATTGGGAGCATCTGCATCCTATACAGTATTTTTGGTGCTAGGACCATCTTCACAACATTTACTTGTCCTATCCATGAGACCGGACAATAGCTTATTCTTGTTATTTCGGTTCTAATTTCATTCAAGAGGGGTATAAAATTTAAATTATAAAGGTTTTCCCTGGTAATTGCCAGGATTACCCCCAGATATTTTATGTTATCTTTCCATGGGAATTGGAACACTTCCGCTAAGGCACTGGCCTCTAATTTGTTGATGTTTATTTTTAGGGCTTCTGACTTATCTAAGTTAATTTTAAAGTTAGAGAGCTCACTATATTGTCTCAGGATTGCTAACAGATTGGGGATGGAGATTCTAGGATATTAAATATATAATAATACGTCATCGGCGAATGCGGCTAACTTCCCCGTTGACCTTATACCCACTCACGTCCGGACTCTTCCGAATCCGGGCGAGAAGGGGTTCCAACGCTAGGACAAATAGAAGCGGGGAGAGAGGGCAGCCCTGCCTAGTCCCGTTTTGCATGGTGAACTGGGCTGAGGGCATGTTATTTACTTTCACATACGCTGTCGGTTGGTTGTAGAGTGTTCTAATCCACTTTAACATTGTTGGCCCTATTCCCATCATCTCTAACGTAGTGAACATGAATCCCCAGTCCACTCTGTCAAATGCCTTTTCGGCGTCTATTGACAAGAGAATGGCTGGGGATCTACCTGCCCTAAACGCTTCCATTACTAGTAGGGATCTAACCCCATTGTCTCTGCCCTCTCTCCCCAGAACAAATCCCACCTGATCTGGGTGGATCAAGTAAGGCATTCTCTCTTTTAATCGGAGGGCAAGCACTTTGGCATACAATTTTGTATCTGCATTTAATAATGCTATTGGCCTGTAACTTGAACACAAGGTACGGTCCTTACCCTCCTTAGGTATCAATGTCACTGACGCCAGCAAAGCATCCCTGCCTAGTTCCCCCTGTTTCCCCATCGTATTCCACAACTGGCATAGTCTAGGGATCAGAGTCTCCTTAAACTTTTAAAAAAAACTCACTGTGAAACCATCAGGCCCGGGACTCTTCCCTGTAGGGGTTGCTTCGAGTGCCTGCATTATCTCACCTTGTGTCATTGGTCTCTCTAATTCCGCTGATTCTACTTCTGTAAGTGTTGGTAAGTCTGCTTCCTTAATAAACTCCCTCATCTTTACCTCCTCTTTCCTACCTTTTTCCTTCTTCCCCACTGAGTAGAGCAATGAAAAGTACTGTCTGAACTCCTCCCCTATTTCTTTAGAAGTATTATCTGCTTTCACCCTTTCTATTCCTGATCTTTTCAATATAATTTTCCTCCTTTTTCTTGACTATTGTTGCTAGATGTTTTCCTACTTTGTTCCCCCTCTGGTACATATTTTTAAGATGTCTATTTCTATTTTTCCAGGAGTCTTCTGCTACTACTTCCCTTAATTCCTCTCTCTTTATCATTAATTCTGCCAACACCTCCTTTTCCTCTTTCCCCCTGGCTTTGTGTGTTTGTTCTAATTGGTGTATTTTTACTACAAGATTTTCTATCTTTTTTTTCCTTTCTTTTTTCTCCCCTGCACCTATCGAGATAAGGACCCCCCTAATATAAGCTTTGAAGGTTTCCCATATTGTTGTCCCGGAAATCTTCTCAGAATCATTATTGTGAAAGAATTCGTCAATTTCTGACTGGACTCTCTCCACAATAGTCTCCTTCTCAAGTAATTTTTCATTTAACTTCCATGTAAAGGGGTTCCTCTGTTGGCCCTCCAATCTTATTGTTATTGTTACTGGGGCGTGATCTGATAAGGTCATAATTTCTATCCTCGATCCCGCTATTGACTCTAACAAAGAATGATCGACAAACCAATAATCCAGCCTTGAATAAGTCCTTTGAACCGGGGAAAAAAAAGTGTAGTCCCTCTCCTTAGGGTGTTGGATTCTCCAGACATCCACCAGATGATTATCATATAGTTTCCGCCTGAGACTCAATAGCTGTTTATTTACTTCCCCTCCTGTTCCAGATGACCTATCCAAGACCGGATCCATACACATGTTCAAATCTCCTGCCAGTATCACTTCCCCCTCACTGAATTCCACCAACCTGTTCAGGGTCCGGGAGAGATATCTGGTTGGGTCTTTATTTGGGCTATATATGTTGGCCAGAGTATAAGTCTTGCCCCACAGTTGTATTTTAATAAACAAAAATCGCCCCTCTATATCCACCCTCTTGTCCACAATTTTAATTCTTATCTGTTGTGCAAACCCGATAGCTACTCCCTTCGCCCTTTTGGTTGGTGAATCACAATATATCCAGGTGGGGTACATCCTTGTCTCAAGCTTAATACCATCCTCTTGAACCAAATGTGTCTCCTGTAAAAAAATTATATCTGTACAATATCTTTGTATTTCTTTTAACACCATATTTCTCTTCCCAGGTGAGTTTAAACCTTTTACATTATACGATAAACATTTGACTTCCATTGTTATTTATTTTTTGGGCTTCCTCCCTTTGTTCTCAGAACTCTTTCTATTCCCTCTCCCCTTTATCCTGTAGACCCTACCCAGGCTATCCCCCACACCCCGCCAAGTCGGGAAAGAGAAGCCACAGGGTAACAAAAATAGAAAAATAAGCAAAGAAAGTAATGTCTGCAGTGGTTTCACCCCCCTCCCCCCCACCCTGTCCTCAAGTTCAGTACCTCTGCCTTTAAGACATTTTCTAACCTCCCGAACATCTCTTGAATCTCCATTTTCGTTGGTAGAATCTCTATAGTTGGGTCTGAACTTAAGTCCATATCATGTTCTGGAGACATGTCTCCTCTAGAGCTCCCCCCAACTGCCCCTTTGTTTTTCTGAGGATCTTTCTTTTTATCTTTAACACTTTGCTGTTTATTTTCCATAGCTGGACTTTTCGTTGGTGGGTCTTTTAAATACTTTTGTATGGTGCTGGTGTTTAAGCTATCTCTTGGTTTTTTCGGCTCTGATGCTTTATTGAAGCGGCTTTTCATATTCTTTTTCCCCCCTCCGCTCAGATTCCACTCCGCATCACCTTTCTTCCGGGCTTATTATATCTACTTTACTCCTGAGCCTCTCTGAAAACGCCCCTCCTGTGGCCCCCTGTGCGATGTGCTAAGCATAGGTTTTCCAAAAGGTAGTAAAAAGGATGGCAAAAGCAAAGCAAAAAAAAAGGACAAAAAAAAAGCAGACAGTCTATAAAAGTCCTACCTTCGGCCACTTTATAATCAGGGGTCTCCGGCTTATCAGACGGGGTTTCTTCTGCTGTTTAGCTGGCGGATTGTCCTTACTCAGGAATGGCTCTGTGCTTTTGGAAGGTATTTGTGGGTCTTTGTTAGGCTGCTTTCACCGGCTATGCTTCAGTGTGCTTTGTGCTTTGTGCTGTTTTTTCCAGCTGTGTTGTACTTCACTGCACTGTCTCCTACTGCCGCCCTTTGACCTCCACACTGCCGTCTCTCTAGGAAGTTACTATGCCGACTGTGTGCGCTTCCTCCGTGGGGGGTAGGGGAACACTTGATAGCTCCCAGTGCATTTGTGGGTTGCGGGGGGGCTACTGAGCAGTGGGGGGGGACGCGAACTAGGAGGGGATTAGTCAGGCTTCTGGGGCTTCAGGGGGTCCGTCTCCCGCAGTATACGTCCTGCTGGGCAGAGATTTCACCCCGCCCAGGCTGCGGCTCACCGCTGATCCTTCTCCTCGGGAACAGGTCTCCTACCTCTGGCTTTCGGGTTTCCACGGTGCTGTCGCTGCTTTACCTTCGGCAGCGTCTGCTCTGACCGCCCTGATATTATGCTTATCAAAATATTAGTGGGAGTGATGGGCTATACGGAATATCCACATCACCATAGATATGTACTGGGACTTCAGCAGCCAAACATTTTTAACACCAGTTATCACTTTTTTGCCTGATGGACAAATAAAAGCAAAAGCAATGCTGCTATATGATTTGTACTTTACATGGTATAGTTAGTCACGTTCAACTGGACTTGTTCTGTAATGTTGAAAAGAACTTTCAACAACATAGAGCAAGTCCAGGTGAATGCAACCAATTACTACTTGCCAAGTTCAAATGTCTTTATAAAAATTACAAATCTAAAGTGACTAATGTTTTTGCTCGGCATACTCAATTACAATACAAATAATAAAGTATTTTCTAGTTCATCCATATAGACATTTCTGCATATTGCATTACTCCTTGTTAAGGGTAGCGCCACCTCTATGCAACTTCAGTGCCTTCATTCATATACAAGACCTTTCCATGTTGTGCGAGAAATATGAAAATTGAAAAGGGGAAAGCATAAGAGATGGAGGAAGGACAATCATGTGTGTGCAGGTAAGGTGAGATATGGGCAAGTGCAGGTTGGGGATGAGAAAACATAGGTACTTGTTGCAGCTTGTGTAGTACCAAAAGATCTGAAGAAAAAGTAAAGGGTTTCACTTAACTCGAAGTGCTCCTTCCAGTGTTCATGGGCCTTGCATCAGATATTCACAGTATAAAAAGTTATGTTTAATTGTGCTAAATGCCAAGTATCGAGTCCAAATGACTGTTCTTTGCGAATCTTACCACCTAGCATTGGTTGTGTACCCTATCTGAGATGACGGCTACCTTTTGCTTTTCAGCTTGGCCCCAGGCACTTGCCTTAGACAAGACCAACAGTATGCATAAAAAAAAACATAGATAAATGACAGTAGATATGCCTATCTAGAAATGAATACACGTTAACAAAATGGTAAGCATGGAAGGTTCACGGATGAAGCTTTCAGCTATGAGATTACCCAACAGTTCACAATTGTGACAATTTTCTGAACAGAACACAACTGCATTCAGTAAAGTGACTAAATGCTATGGCTATCTGCTTTGGTAAAATTGTGGCTTTGTGCAGACATTGGTGGAAATGGTTCTGATGTATGAATGCTGTTGGGTTTTGTTCACACATATTCACTTGGATCTGTAAATAAAATAGGAAAGTAGTCCTGGCTGATTAGAATGGAGACTTGTCTATAATATCGTAGTATAGACCTTGGCTGTCTCCAAAAATCTTATACAAGAGGAAGCAGTCTCTTCTATGGAGTTAGACCGCCCGGTGAGGTTCTCCTCGATGTATGGCATCATGCCAGATGTTAGCTCGTTCAGGTAATTTACCTGGAAAAAAAAAAAAAAAAAAGGAGTACAATAACCATAGCAACAATACAGAAAGCAGCATTCTTAATAACACGTGAGCTTATGAAAATGTCTCATAGCAACAAATCAGCTACCAACGATCACCTCTGCAGTGCAGGATTGAAAATCAAATAAGGATTTGGATTGGTTCCTATAGGCAACAAGAAATGTCCTCATTAGCACACTTTTCATATAGAAGTGTAATTGGTGTTCTGCTCCTGCATTTGTATAAAGTACTTGTAATTTCTACATGTTATCTATGGGTCTAATGATTAGGCAATAACTTTACTTTTAATACTAAAGTAATACTGATATACATTTTGGGAGATAAACATGGCTTTATTTTAAAAAAACACACCTGACATTCATCCTTTCCATGACTGTAAATCAGGAAGCCAGCACATTGCACCTCACTTCTCAGGAACTCCAGTGATGGAGGACAAGAGGACAAGGTCACCGATCTCTCTGCAATGACGAAAGGATCACTGGAAGTATTAAAAAAATTTAAAAAAAATATCTTTATTTGAATTTTATTTTGTTACAGGCAATATTGTCCAAAGATTAACATACTTCTCCCTATCCACAGGCTTTGACTGACCATGGACATTATACATTGGTCTAGGCTTGGTTACCTGCTGGTTCATTTCTTATGCCGCCTACACATGGTCGGAATTTCGGTCCGCAAAAGACCGATGAGATTTTTTCGTTGTAAAATGCGACCGTGTGTATGCTCCATCGGTCTTTTGCTGGCACAATTCCAGCCAGCAAAAGATTGAGAGCATGCTCTCAATTTTTCGGTCGGGAAAAGTTCCTATCTGAAAATGCGATCGTCTGTGGCAATTCTGACGTGCAAAATCCCTGCGCATGCTCGGAAACAATTGAACGCATGCTCGGAAGCACTGAATGTCATTTTCTCGGCTCGTCGTAGTGTTGTACGTCACCGTGTTCTTGACGGTCGTAATTTCAGCTAACTTTTGCGTGACTGTGTGCATGCAAGGCAAACTTTATCGGAATCCAGTCGGAAAAGCCGTCATATCTTTTTCCGACGAGACAACCGATCATGTGTACGCGGCATTAGTTCTCACTTTCAGCCCTCATTTACATCTTAAAACGCCATGGGGATGATTTACTAAAACTGGAGAATGCATAATCTGGTGCAGCTCCGCATTGTAGCCAGTTTTTAACTTGAGCTTCTTTAATTAAGCTGTGACAAAAATACCTGGAAGCGGATTGTAGGCGGGGACCAAGCGAGGTTGTAGGCACCCAAGAAGGGAGGAACGACACACAGAGGCCTGAGATGTTAAAGTAGTGTATTGTCAAGAATGTTCCAAACACTGTAAGAGTCTATCCAGAGGTTTCAACAGGCAGAACACTCACCAATAATTATGCAGTACTTGTGGAGAGCAATGCTCAAGGACTGACAGCAGCTGGCGCAGGAAGCGGCTGATAGGCAGTAGGCAACGAGTCACTGAAGCACTGAAGTGGAAAGGTTCCACACAGCAACAACAGTGCTTATACTGTGCATCCTCCTCTGGAACCTTTCCATACTCTAGGCACACACTCTCCCTAGCCAGCAGGTTCCTGTCCCTAACCCAACCACATGCAAAATGCACGCCAACTCCAGTGAGCCAGAGCTTTTTATAAACACTGCTCCTAAAGATGGCCACGGAGGTCAATCAGACCGCTGTTCACCCGATGACATGTATGGAGGCCTAAAAGGAATGAGTGTTCCTCCCGCCCTCCACTCCCCCTGCATGGTAGTTGCAGACAGTGCCACCTGTGTAGGGAGGTCAACTTACACCTGCCTACATGATTGGTTTCTATGCAGAGCTGCATCAGATTTTGCGTTCTCCAGTTGCAGAAAATTAAACCCTATGCCCCCACTGAAAAATGTGATTTTGTATAGGGGACCATAGAGAAACAGAGGACAATGTGAAGATTGTCATAGAAACAAAGAGTGACAGCAGACATAATGGACCACTTGATTTTTTCTGTTGGTCTTCTATGTTTCTATGACTGTCCTTTCACCCCTTGCTACTCAAACCACAAAAACATTTGTGGAATCTAAGAGGGTCTCAACATTTTGAAGTTGCATCATGCAGGGGCCCCTTCTCTAGTCTTCCCTTCATTAACAGGAGGGAGGTTGTTCAACTGATGACATCTCAACCTAGCTAAAGTCACTTGACAGGACCACAAGAATTTCTTTTTATTGGTAAAAAGGTTCTTTCAAAATGTATACTGTTGTAGTACAGTGCGATATGTCAAAAATGTATACATGCAGACTTGTAAAAGATACTGAAAGTTTGTTATGCTTACAAGTAGTGCATATCCCAATGTGGTCGCAGACCAAGGTCAGATAGCAGCAAGTAAGCCTGGCTTGCATGCATCTTTACCTGCATTTCAACTTTTATTGAGAGTATATCATTTTCTTCATGGGTAAAAACTTTCACCTGGAAAAAAAAAAAGTGAAAATTCCAGATGTGTTGACTTTACACTGAAACTAAAAACAAAACAAAATCAAATGCCTCAAGTCTAGTCTTTTTATACCATATGACCCAGTGCAAGCAACCCAACACTGCGTTTGCGATCCTTTTGGGGTCTTAACTTTGTATTGACACCTGCAGCGGATCGCAAACAGTGCAATGCATATTCTTTGCCACGATGCATATGTGTGAACCTAGGTTAACACTGCATTCACACTTGGGCTGAGCTTCTTTGGTTGTTGTGCAGGCTTTTTTTTCCTGAGCATTTGTACAGGCATTTATGTGGGTATCTGAGGCTTGAGCATTTTATATTTGGATTATTTTTAGGCAATGGTAAGCTAGTTATCAGGGGGGAAAAAACCCATGTGATAAGTGCATTTTTGCACATGTTAGCACAATTTTCAGGCATACCCACTGAAGTCTATTGGGGCTAAAAACTCTTGAAGCTTGTAGCTCAAAACAGGCTCATGTACTTTTTAGAGCTACAAGGTTCAAGTGACACTACACTCAGGTGTAAAAAGGCCACAACTGAAAACTATTGGGATTTTGGTTGTTGATCATTTTGGAGCTTCAAGCTACAAAACGTTCAGGTGTGAACGGGGCCTTATAATATGCTGTGTAAATCCAACATTCGCTCTAACTCATGACCAGACCTTGCGATGCACAACAAAAACCTCTTGACTGGCTGAAATCTAAACAGGAATTGATAATCTGGCACACAGCAAACTCCTTTAGTGTAAATTTAAGGCCCCTTTCACACTGGGGTGTCAGCAGCGGTTAAGCGCCGCTATTTTTAGCGGCGTTTTACCGTCGTATTTGCGGGGGTATTCGGCCGCTAGCAGGTGCTTTTAATCCCCGCTAGTGGCCGAGAAGGGGTTAAAACCACCCGCAGACCTCTGCTGCAGCAGCGCTTTGCCAATGGTATAGCCGCGCTGCCCCTTAGATTTCAATGGGCAGGAGCGGTATACACACCGCTCCTTCACCGCTCCAAAGATACTGCTAGCATGATTTTTTTTACCGTCCCTCGAGGCTTTCACACTGAAGAGACAGGAGCGGCTCTTTCAGGGCGCTTTGCAGGCGCTATTTTTAGCGCTGTAGCGCCTGCAAAGCGCCCCGGTGTGAAAGGGGTCTTAGGGCTGGTTCACACAGCTGCATATCTCCCAGCTGTCCCTGATTTTGAGGGACTGTCCCGATTTGGACCAAAGTCCCTCTTTCCCCCTCATTTGTAGTTGTATATAAATCACTCTTTTTATTTTTCAAAAAGTGTTTCCCAGTGCTAAACCTTTAATCCAATTACTAAATTGCTGCATTTGTAAACTTCAAAAGCCAATATAAAGGAATAGTAGTGGAAAAAATAAAGCACTTGTGGGTTTAAGTGCGGTGCGAATCACATCCGATCTGACATTGCACCAGTATGAACCGGCCCTTACTCCAGATACATATAACAATTTCCAACAATCTTAGAGGCACAGTTCAGCCTTGCATGGCATTAGTCATGGTGATGACTGCTTCCGACTATGTCCAATGTAAAAAAGTCCTGGGCAGTACTCTGACAACATCAATCGTAAAGTTTATACTGAAACCAATGGTTTTACAGTCGCCTCCCTTAGTCATGTACCTCTGTTTTTCATCTGGATTGGGCTCAATTGTAGAGGTACCTCTATGATTAACCACTTGCTTACTGGGCACTTAAACCCCCCTCCTGCCCAGACTAATTTTCAGCTTTCAGAGCTGATACATTTTGAATGACAATTGCACGGTCATACAACACTGTACCCAAATGAAATTTTTATCATTTTTTTCCCCAACAAATAGAGCTTTCTTTTGGTGGTATTTAATCACAGCTGGGAATTTTATTTTTTGCTAAACAAAAAAAGATGGAAAATTTTGAGAAAAAAAAAATCATGTTTCATAGTTTGTTATAAAATTTAGTAAACAGGTAATTTTTCTCCTTCATTGATATGCACTGATGAGGCGGCACTGGTGGGCACTGATAGGCTGCACTTATGGGCACGGATAAGCACAGATAAGGCGGCACGGATGGGTGGCACAGATAGGTGGCACTGATGTGCAGCACTGTTGAGGCACTGATAGGTGGCACTGTGGGCGGGACTGTGGGCACCACTGTGGGCAGCACTGCTGCCTATTGGTGGGCGGCACTGGCAGGGGGCACAGGTGGGCACTGGTGATCTGGCGGCAGATCTCTGTGATCGGGACTGATGTTCCTCTCACGGCCACCGGTGATCGGCTTTTTTTTCCTCCTCACGCTGTCAGCGCGAAGAGAAAAAATAGCCGATTACCGGCTCTGTTGACAGCACATGATCAGCTGTCATTGGCTGACAGCTGATCACGTGTTAAGGGGTCGTGATCGACCCCTTACTCCGATCTGTGATCAGGCGAGTCTCAGACTTGCTGATCACAGAGCGCACCCTGCAGGGGGCGCGCAGGCAGCTCGTGCACGGGACAACGTCAAGGGACGTCATTCCGGCAAAGCAGGTTCACGCTGTGGCCGTCATTCGGCTATATCGCGGATCTCAAGTGGTTAAACCCAATCTGGGTGAAACACATCAGTGGTGCATGGCCAAGGGCAGGCACTGCACAGAATCCAGTTGTTTCAGAAACAAAATGTTTTGGTTGGTGTGGTCATAGTGCCGCTCTGGGTTTTTTATATTGAATTTAATGCTCCTTTCACGGCCTTGCACCTTACATGGAGGTTCAGTTAAGTCGTTGTGCACAGGAGGCTTGGAGCAGCGCTGTTTTTTTTTATCACACTCCTGGCTATGACTTGGGCTGAAATTCTTATGTATGAATATTGGAAATTGTTACATGTATGTGAAATAAAAAAATACACTAAATAAAAGTGCAGTTTGTCAGCTTATGACTATTTAAATTATTCTAGATACATGTAACAATCTTAAAACAGGAATACAGAACATTTCAGTCTTAGTCATAAACATAGCCGGGAAGGTGTCATAGCCATAACTATGGCCGTGTAAGGGGTAAATGTGTCAGAATTATTACAAATACCTGGAGCAATAGGTTGGATTGAAGGAGACGTGTGTCGGCTTATCATTTTCCGTTTAGTTGTAATAGTAATAACCGTAGCAAAAAAAACAGAAGTAGCAACTAGAAACAGAAGTAATAGTTACAGTAGTGACCACAAACAGTAATAGTACATTGTACCAACATATAGTTTTGTTCTCATTGCACAGCCTCCTCGAGTTTCTTATTCTACCATTAATTTACACCACTCATCAGTTAAAAAACGTTAGATGCCAATGCTGACTTCTTTCCTCCCTGGCTAGGCGCCCCCCACCAGCTCTAAAACGTTGAGGTGCTGATCCGGAAAAAAAATAGGATTTTTAAAACAGCTTACCTGTAAAATCCTTTTCTTGGAGTTCATCATAGGACACAGAGCCTTAAGTATTTACTTAGTGGGTTATAGCTACCTTCAGGTGTTGACACTAGCACACCCAATACAGGAAGTTGACTTCCCTATATAACTCCTCCTCCTTCCAGGAGTCCTCAGTTTTTGTAGCCAAGCAATATAAGCAGTATACTCTCACCCCATAAAAACAGAGGGGCGGGAGCTCTGTGTCCTATGATATACTCCAAGAAAAGGATTTTACAGGTAAGCTGTTTTAAAAATCCTATTTTCTTTATCGTAGGATACAGAGCCTTAAGTATTTACTTAGTGGGACGTCCCATAGCAATGCTACTTGAGGGGAGGGAGACACAACCCGTAGGGCACCCCCAGACCTTGAGGACTTATACTGCTGCCTGCTGAATATATGGACCGAAGACCAAGTTGCGGTCTTGCAGATCTGAGCAAAGGAGGCCTGGTGACGCACTGCCCAAGAAGCACTAACCGATCTGGTAGAGTGCGCCTTAACTTGAATAGGGGGAATCTTACCCCTTAAATCATAAGTTTGAATTATAACTTGCTGAATCCACTTAGCAACAGTGAATTTCGATGATGCCTGTCCTTTTTTAGGACCCTCTGGCAGAATAAATAAGACATCAGTCTTATAAATCTGGGCAGTTTTCTTGTAGTGACTTTTCCTCCCTGGAACATGATTTTGGGAAAAACGATGGCAGGACAGTATCTTCATTCAGATGAAAGCCTGAAACCACTTTTGGCAAAAAGCCTAGACGAGGGCGTAACACCACTCTGTCCTCATGAATAATCAAATATGGCTCTTTACAAGAAAGAGCAGTAAATTCTGAAACCATCCTTGCTGAGGATATAGCAACCAAAAATATCAGCTTCCTAGTCAGAAGGACTAAGGGAATATGCTATAATGGTTCAAATGGCAGTTTTTGTAACACTGACAAAACGAAATTCAAGTCCCAAGGGGTTAAAGGTGCTTTAACTGGCGGATTGATCCATATCACCCCTTGCATAAAACCCCGGACTAAAGAATGCATAGCAAACGGTCTTTGAAATAAAACCAATAAGGCTGAGACTTGGCCCTTAATAGTACTTAGGGCCAACTTCTCTACATCTCTTCTCTACGCCCAATTGTAGAAAGGCAAGAATTCTGCCTATATCTACAATGGTGCCAACCCTTGGATTCACACCAGGAAACGTAGGCTTTCCAAACTCTATAATATACAGCTCTGCAAACTGGTTTCCTTGCATTGATTAAAGTTGAGATAACTGACCTGGAAAGCCCACGCTTCTTTAGAATGTGGGTTTTAATAGCCAGGCCATTAAATTTAGCGTTCGTAAAGTAGGATGGAATATTGGCCCCTGTGATAGCAGGTCTGGCCTTAGTGGGAGAGGCCAAGGACCCTTCACTGCCATCTTTATGATCTCTGCGTACCAAGACCTTTTGGGCCATGCTGGTGCTACCAGAATTACCGGCTTTCTTTCCAGCTTGATCCTGCAAAGAAGTTGAGGCAGCAACTGAATCGGGGGAAAAGCGTAGATCACTGAAAACTGATCCCACGGACTTACCAGCTCATCTGTTCCGTATGCGAGTGGATCCCTTGTTCTGGACACAAAGTTGACCAACTTCATGTTGAATCTGGATGCTAGAAGATCTATGTCCAGAGTCCCCCATCTTTGGCAAACAGCCCGAAACACTTTGGGGTGAAGAGACCATTCCCCTGGGAATAACTGCTGGCGACTTAGATAGTCCGCCTGCCAATTTTCTACTCCCGGAATGAAAACTGCCATTTTGGGATGGGACATTCCTTTCTGCCCAAGTTAGGATATGGTTCACCTCTCTCTGAGCTGAGAGACTCTTGGTGCCCCCTTGGTGATTGATATAGGCCACAGCCGTGGCATTGTCGGATTGAATCCGGCCTGGACAATTCTTTAACCTGGAGGTCCAGGTTTTCAGAGCCAGATACACTGCCCGAATCTCTAGGATGTTGATGGACAGGGCTCTTTCGAGTTTTGACCACTGTCCCTGGACAGTCATCTCCTCTAGTACCGCTCCCCAGTGTGAGAGGCTGACATCTGTCGTTACTACTTTCCAGATTATTGGTATGAAGGATTTCCCCTTCAGCAAATTCTGGCTTCGTAACCACCAACTGAGGCTTTAAGACACTCTTGGGGACAGCCGCATTGGCAAGTCCAAAGCTTGGATCATCTTGTTCCAAGCAGAGAGGATTCTGTTTTGCAACAGTCTTGAATTTAACTGGGCATAGAGGACTGCTTCGAATGAAGCTACCATCTTTCCTAACAACCTCATGCAAAGGTGAATTGAAGGATTTGCTTTTGACCTGACCATCCGTACCAGCTCTTGTTTTGAGCTGATCTTTGCTGGAGGCAAGAACACCCTTTTCTGGGCTGTATCTATGATCAGGCCTAAGTAATCCAGCCTTCTTGCTGGTTTTAAGGAAGACTTCTCTAGGTTGAATCTCCAACCGAGACTTTCCAGGTAACTGGTTGTAATGCGTATGCTTTGCCTTAAGCGAGTCACTGACTGGTCTATTAACAATAGATCGTCTCGGTACGCCAACACTGTTATGCCCTGTGCCCTCAACCTGGCTAGAGGTGGGGCCAGTATTTTTGTGAATACCCATGGTGCTGTGGCTAGCCCGAAGGGTAACGCCGCTAACTGAAAGTGCCGTTGTTCCACTTTGAATCGCGGAAACCTTTGGTGAGCGGGAAATATTTTGAGCGAATTTTTAGGAACCGATTTAGATTTTTTAGATCCAGAATGGGTCTGACATCTCCATTCAGTTTTGGTACCGTAAACAGGTTTGAATAGAAACCTAAACCTTGTTCTTCTGTGGGGATCTGTATGATTACCCCTTGAGTCAATAATCTGTCTAATGCCTGAAACAGGGATTGCCTTTTCCCTGGATCCTTGGGAACATTTGATCTCAGAAAGTGAGATGGTGGAAACTCTAGTTTGTATCCTAGAGTCACTGTGGAGAGAGCCCATCTGTCCTGAGTTTCCCTCTGCCAGACTTCTGCGAAATGCAGAAGTCTTCCCCCCCCCCACCTTGGTGAGGGGAGACGCCTCTTCATGAAGAGGTCTTCGTATTCTGCTTTGTAGTCTTGCGGCTCCAGGTCTTCTTTTGAGCGTGGGCCTGACCCTGCGATTTTCCTCTGGAATCTGACGGTGGAAGCCGTCGCCACTGTCTAGAGGCAGATGCGCTTGGCGCAGGAGAGAAAGTCAGCTTAAATGAAGGACGTTTATACTTTCTTTTGACTGGCAAAAGAGTACTTTTTCCACTGGAAATTGGATGTATTTATCGAAATCATCACCAAATAGTCGCTCCCCATGAAATGGAAAACTAGACAGTAGGTTTTTGCAGGGTGCTTTGGCAGACCAACCCTTTAGCCAAAGGGTCCTATGCATGTGTACTAGCACAAGTGCAAGGCGAGACGCCTGGTAAATAGAATCCTTTATAGCATCTATGGCAAAACATAATGCTTTTGGTAAATCAGCCAATTCACTGGCCTGTTGTGCAGTGAGCTCATTAAGGGCCTCTGAACTGGTCTTTTAAGGACTGACAGATGCCTATAGCTGCAATTGCAGGCTGAGCAACAGTACCTGCTAAAGAAAAAAAAAGCATTTTAACAGGAATTCCAACTTTTTATCTGTTGGATCCTTTAGCATGTGTGCACTGTCCAATTGACAAGTTAAACTTTTATTTACACTGGAAATCGCAGCATCTACTGCTGGAACTTTCCATTTTTGATGAATCCCCCCCCCCAAGGATAGAGAACTGAGAATCTCTTTGAGGGAGAAAATGCTTATCCGGATGATCCCATTCTGTATAAATAAGCTTCTCTAGTAATGTGTGGACTGGAAACGCATGCACTGGTTGTTAAGGTTTCAAGGAACCCAAAGAAGAAACCAGACTTTCAGCTGACCGTTAGGGGTAGCATGAAAGTGGAGCGAACCATGTCCGTAAGGATTTGTACCTCAGATTGTGAAGCTGAAACTTCAACTGTTGTTTCCTCCGCAGAGGAGTAATCGGTTTGTTTTTCCCGATTGTTTGAGGGCAATACCTCATCCTGTCCCCACTGTTCCCCTGTAAGGGGTTTGGAGTGGGAGAGAGAGATCCTACCACGCTTCTTATCCCCTTTAATGGAGGCTGCGATTAAAGCCGCTAATTTTCCTTCTAAGCCCTGCAGGGCAGAGGAAAATGCATCTTCAGATACGTATACAGGGGCTGAAGTGTGAGAAGCAGTTGCACCACCAATTGCTTCTAATGACTCACCCTGGTTTGCCATGTCAGGTATCTCCGGAGAGGATGACAATGTGGAGGCATGTCTGGAGTTCCCAGCGCCTAGGGGTGGTTTTGGTGCCTTAGTAGTAAGCCTTGAAGCCATAGTGCAAAGCATAAAAAGCAAAGGTAGTTTAAGAACTGTTCTATTTATTTGAACATTAGTAGGAAAAACAGTGGTAGCATAGAATGATCTAATGCTAAACAATACGTTTTTTACTGTACTGCAAATGCCTGTGTAAACCCCTCATGTGCACCAGCGCTTCTGTGTCCTGTGGCAGCCTTGCTTCAGCTGCTCTGATAGACACTGTCTTTTCCCAGAGTCTCAGCTTTAAGCTTTTTCAGGTATGAGCCTGATTGTCTATGCGCCACACCCTTTCCTGTGCTTTAGCAAGAGTCACCTCACAAGGGAGGGGGGAAGGGGATTTACACAGCCTTCTTTATCAGCTTTTCAGATTTATGCTTGTTTCAACATAACATGTATCCCTATCCACTCAGTTTCCCCATTTAGGGGGAGAGGAGACCCCCCCCTCCAGCTGCTGAGACACACGCTGTATTAGCACAGATTTAAACAGGGTCTATACACTATTACTCCCTCTAGAGGAGTTTTTAAGGCATCTTACAATATAATTGAAAGAAAAGTCATAGGTGGACTTTGCAGTTCCTATGCCTTCCTCTGACCTTTTCCTCGCTGCAGGATACTGCTGTAAACAGACAGATCCAAAATTCACCCATCACGGCGGGCAGCGTGTTTAAACCTTCAAAGGCTGGGGCCCTTTTAATAGGGGTTCCACTCCTTTGGACCATGTATAACACCCCTCAAGACAGCTTTAGGTAATGTAGCAAGACCACAAAGAGTCCTGGTTCCTAGGGCCCAGCCCTCAAAGAGGAGCATTACGGGCAAAGCCTCAATCTTGTATGTGAGGCCCGGGTACCATCCTGGAGCCGCAGTGGCGGGATGGATCCGGTTGTGGAGGCTTTTTAAATCCAGCATCAAGTAAATAAAAAATAAGCTAATGCGCAAACCAACAATAGTCAATCAACTAGAAAGGGTAGGCTACACAAGAGCTGCCAGCATGAAACAGTGTCCTCACATGAACAGAACCAAACAGGTAAAATAACAAAACATATGCGGCGCTCCTTATGCCCAGACTGAAATAAAGATTAAAATTACCACAGAAAATCCAAAAGGCTACTAGAAAGTGCAATGCGACTCAGCTGGAACGCATACAAAATGGGACTGATCATACGCACCCGTAACTCACATACAAAAATGGTGGGAGTAACATATATATAAAATGATGAATAGAAAAATGTATAATCAATAGTGCATAAATATCAAACAAATAAATAGAATGAATTCTTGAATAATAAAGTGCAATACACAAAAATTATTATTATTATACAGGATTTATATAGCGCCAACAGTTTACGCAGCGCTTTACAACATTAGGGAGAACAGTACAAGTACAATATAATTCAATACAGGAGGAATCAGAGGACCCTGCTCGTTAGAGATTACAATCTAGGAGGGAGGGTCAAGTTATACAAAAGGGTAATAGCTGTGGGGGATGAGCTAATGGAGAAAATAGTGCAGTTGTTAGATGGAGGCAGGATAGGCTTCTCTGAAGAGGAAAGTTTTCAGGGATTGCCTAAATGTGGATACATTTGGAGACAGTCTGACAGATTGGGGTAGGGAATTCCAGAGGGTGGGCGAGGCTCAGGAGAAGTCCTGGAGTCGGATATGGGAGGAGGTGATGAGGGAGCTAGAAAGCAGGAGGTCCTGGGAGGAACGGAGATGGCGATTAGGTTGGTATTTTGAGACTAGGTTAGTGATGTAGTTGGGGGCAGAGTTGTAGATGGCTTTGCAACTTATTGTTAGTATTTTGAATTTAATTCGTTGGGCGAGTGGCAGCCAATGGAGGGATTGGCAGAGGGGGGTAGCAGACACTGAGCGATTTGTAAGGTGGATGAGTCTGGCAGCAGCATTCATGATGGACTGAAGGGGGGATAGTCTATTTAAAGGTAAGCCAATGAGGTGGGAGTTGCAGTAGTCGAGGCGAGAGATAACCAGGGAGTGAATCAGGAGCTTTGTGGTTTCGTTGGTTAGAAAGGGACGTAGTTTAGAGATGTTGCGGAAGTTGAGGCAGCAAGCTTTGGAAAGGGATTGGATGTGCGGCCGAAAGGAGAGTTCAGAATCCAGGATAACACCTAGCACCCTGACATGTTGGGGCGGGTGGATGGTTGTGCCATTGCTCTTGACAGATAAGTCAGGGGAAGAGGCACGTGGGGGAGGAAATATAATAAGCTCAGTTTTGGACAAGCTGAGTTTGAGGAAGTGGTGTGACATCCATACAGATATGTCTGTTAGTAAGTTAGTGATGCGTGAGGAGACTGATGGAGAGAGTTGAGGGGTGGAGAGATAGATTTGTGTGTCGTCAGCGTAGAAATGATATTGAAAGCCGTGAGAGGCTATCAGCTGACCCAGGGAAGAGGTGTAGATTGAAAATAAAATAAATCAATGTGAATAATAAAAATAAAAATAAAAATGAATTCTTGAATCATACAGTGCAATACACTAAAATAAATAAATATGTGCAAATTTCATGAAAATAACAATCAAAATCTTGGATCATACAGTGCAATACACTAAAATAAATAAATATGTGCAAATTACATGAGAAGAACAATCAAAATTAATTCCTAAACAGTGATGTGCAATTCATTAAAGTACATAAAAGTTCATAGCAATCCGTGAACCAAAAATGGGTGTGAAGATTGTCCCAATAATGTATGTATGATTAGGAGATTTGCCTTTACGGCCATCAGGAACTATATTGCATGAAGTCTTGGAACACACATTTTTTCACGTTTTATTGGGACAATCTTCACACTCATTTTTGGTTCACGGATTGCTATAGACTTTTTGCACTTTTATGTACTTTAATGAAATGCACATCACTGTTTAGGAATTAATTTTGATTGTTCTTCTCATGTAATTTGCACATAATTATTTATTTTAGTGTATTGCACTGTATGATTCAAGAATTCATTTTTATTTTTATTTTTATTATTCACATTGATTTATTTTAGTGTATTGCATTTTATTATTCAAGAATTCATTCTATTTATTTGTTTGATATTTATGCACTATTGATTATACATTTTTCTATTCATCATTTTATATATATGTTACTCCCACCATTTTTGTATGTGAGTTACGGGTTCGTATGATCAGTCACATTTTGTATGCGTTCCAGCTGAGTCGCATTGCACTTTCTAGTAGCCTTTTGGATTTTCTGTGGTAATTTTAATCTTTATTTCTTGTGTATTTCCTTTCACACAGTGTGGGCATAAGGAGCGCCGCATATGTTTTGTTATTAAATCCAGCATCGATCCCACCTGGAGCTCCACAGAGCACATCTTCACTCGTGCTAACATCTTTAGACACTGGCAAAAAAAATTAGGACTCCTGGAAGGAGGAGGGGTTATATAGGGGAGTCAACTTCCTATATTGGGTGTGCCAGTGTCAACACCTGAAGGTAGCTATAACCCACTAAGTAAATACTTAAGGCTCTGTGTCCTATGATGTACGATAAAGAAAGGATGCAGAGTAGGAATTTCAGAAAAAGTGACAAGTCTTTATCTGAATACATCTGCACCTGTGACTCATGGTCCTGAAGTAAAAGTGGCAGTATGACAGCCTGGCAACTAGTATTTCCAAAAAGAGCGGTCTGCAGTGGCAGTTCCATATTTCCTTCAGGACAGGTTTACTTTAATGTTGCCCTGTGCGCCAAGTCTATTTTATGGAGTGAGAATAATGTGGGAGCGATACACATTCCAGAGGAGTTGTAACTGGGTAGCAAAGGAAGGAACTCACAGGGTGATGTAAAGGGTCCTAGCAATACCGTGTTTCTGCTGTTATTTTAGTTGCAATTAATTGTGCCGACTGAGCTCACAGCTGCAATTTAAAGTATAACTAAGGGCAGTTTTGGATAGAGTGGAGAGGGATTCAAACACCTGTCAGTTTTTATTGCTGTCTGTGTCCATTAAGGAGATCCCCCCTCTCTATTTTTCCTGTTTACCATCATTAAAAGTAAAAGAAAATGCCAAATTTTGGGTTGTCTCCAGAAAAGTAATAGAGGGGACATTTTTCAATGGGGACACTAGTTCTGGTGACCTGGGGGTCCCCAAGAAATTCCCTTAATTTGCAGAGATTTCCTCTCACTTCCTGTTTGTTTATGGGAGAGGAAGCGAAGGAAAATCTCCATACTAGGACACAGATGGTGAAAAAAAAATAAAAATCTGACAGGGGCTATAACCCTCCCTTGCTCTATCCAAAATGAAAAGTTTTGCCTATAGTTCTACTTTAAAACAAACAGCTGAACACACAGATTACCTGTTTTAGTGGCCAAAGAATGCAAGGAAAAGGGGGGAAAACAGTTTTAAGCCCCCCTTGCCTCATGGGATTGCGGTAGCGGGGTTTCAAGTCTCCCCTCAGAGCTAAATTTGCGGGAAGAGTTCCCATTGGCTCCCTGACCTCTGGAAATAGGTCTAGTTGTATCCAGACCGTGACAGGTTTTTCTTAGTCTGCTATTGGTAACCTCCTCAGGTCTGGAAAAGTGTGGGAAGCATTCCCATTGGCCTTTGGCGGACTAGCTGATCAGGTGACCTCTGTATCTGGGCAGCTAGGTTGTTTTTGTTATGATTATTATCAAATAAAACAAGGATTCAGAGCCCTAGAGGCTCAATCGCCTCAGTAGCAGCAGCTGTGGTGTTCAAGGATTTTATCTTTAGAGCAAACAGCGCTACTGAGGTGGAATAAGACGACCCTCCTAAGGCGCCTCACTGAAAGAGCTGGAGAAGAAAATGGAGAAGATTGTGTCCGCAGATGAATCGACTTAACTCTGTCTGCGGGTCAAGATACACCTACAGCTCCAGGATCCATCGGCAGCAGGACCGCCTCCACTGCGACTGTAACCTCAGACAAAATCACTTCAGTTGGCACTGTCTCCGCCATGGCTAGGGCTCCTGGTGGCCACGATGGAGCTTCCGAGGCTCTGGAAGGAGGAGAGTTCTGGAGCAAAGGGACCGCTTTGGAGACGGAGGATGTTTTGCAGGAGGTATCGGTTCCGGGTCAGAGGTCAGCCCAGCAAGTCAGTTCCCTTCTAACACGGGGGCCGGCGAAGAGGTGGCACTACAGAAACCAACGATACTCCCCCTCACCACCCCGCACTGTTTCTTCCCACACCGCCGGAGGTCCTGCTCGGCGTAAAGCTAACACGGCTGAAAGCGGGGTCAGGGAGTGCAACAAGAGAGGGAAGAGCCTGGCGAAGGGAGCGCTGCCTGTATCGATAGGGGCGTGGGAAGATGGCGGATCAAGATCAGGACGTCCTGTCCCTCCGGTAGTCAGCATCCGAATGGACTTCCTATCCCGGTGGTCTGCTCATCTGGGGAACAACAGGCAAGTGCTGCATCTGCCATACCTGGCCAGGGCGGGTTTGCTTGTCAATTGTTAAATCTATTTTCCTTTGTCTTAGTTAGAACTGTCAGGGAATTAAATGCTGTCAGATGCTGTCACAGAAAAGTCCTTGCCTGATCCTGGTTTACTTGACACTGCTCCTGTGGCTGCAATTTCCTCTGGCTGTGAAGAAAAATGTAGCCTCAGTTTTGGCGCCATCTAGTGGACTTACTGTTAACTCCCAGGTTTTTTCTCAAACACATTCTCAGTCTTTCCATACAGTGGAGTCTAATCCTTAACAAAAAGAAAAAGCAAGCGTTCCTGAAATTTGTAGGAAAGAAGCATTGCCTTGTACCTGGTCTCCTCTGGGTTTTCATGTATTCACTGGTATAAAAGAAAAAATTTGGAGGGGGGAATTTCTGGATTTATTATCTTTACTCCCTTTTTCTAAAAAGAGTTTATTCAGAGGGCTGGTGGAAAAGATGATAAATCTGAAGAGGATAGAAGATGTCCAATCAATAAAACAGTTTAATAACTGGTTACAAGCCTTTTTGAAATTTGCCAGGCATCCTGAGAAAAGTACGGGGCTTTTCCAGCATTTGGACATAATCCTAGAGGCTTACAAAAACTTTGGGGGTACGGCTTGGTTCATTCATGACGAATCATTTCGTCAAAAATTGGCGGTTCACCCAAACTTGCAGTGGGGTGCTAAGGATATGGGCTTATGGCTAAACCTTTCTCTTCCAAAAAGGCATACGTTTAGCAGACAAGCCGCCCCCCCCAAACCAAGCATCACACGCAAATTATAGAAAAAGGGGTTGGTTTTAATTTCAATGAAAACCACTGTAGATTGCCTGACTCCTGTAAGTATAGACACAAATGTGCATTCTGTGCAGGTACTCATCCCATCTCCAAGTTTTTTAAGAAGTTGCCCTCGGCTAACCAGTCAGCAGGTAAGGACCCCTTTTTTAAAGGTTGAGTCCCCAGTGAAATTGCACGTAATGGTCCCTTGGCTCAAGGAATATCCAGACACACTGATGGCACAGCTCCTGTTTAGAGGTTTTTTTTTTTTATGGTTTTCAGTTACCAAGTTTTGAAGGTTCAGGTTGTCAAATACATGAAAATTTAAAATCACTCTGCAGTTTAGAATCTATAGTTGTAGAAAAAATAGCTAACGAAATTAATTTGGGTAGGGTTGCTGCCCATTTAAAAATCCCCCATTTTTAAATTTTAGGGTTTCCCCTCTGGGAATTGTGCCCAAGAAGGAACGAACACTTATCAGCTCATTCACCATTTGTCCTTCCCTTCAGGGGACTCCCTTAATGACCAAATCCAGGGCCAGATTTCGTCAGTATCCTTTGCCTCATTTGAGGATCCTATGGTAATTTTGCAGGGCTTGGGGACGGGAGCATTGCTGGTTAAGGCAGAAGTGAAGGCTGCGTTCAGGTTACTGCCAATAAACCCTGCAGCATTTAATTCATTAGGTTTCTTTTTTCAACATAATTTTTATTTTGACAAATGCCTACCTATGGGCTGTTCTTTATCTTGTTTTTATTTTGAAACCTTTGCCTCTTTCCTCAAATGGGTAGTGGCTAGGGTAGTGGGTGTGTTCTCACTGATCCATTATTTGAACGATTTTCTTTTCCTAGGCCCTCCCAATTCTAAAACTTACAACAATCTGCTGCTAACATTTTTTTCAGTCTGCGAGGTGTTTGGGGTCCCACTTGCAAAGGAAAAGACTTTTTTCCGTCTGTTTCTTTGGATTTCCTGGGTATCACAAAAGCTACGTTTAACATGGAATTTAGATTGCCCACACAGAAAATAAGCAGACTTACGATATGTATTATTTTGTTGATCAGAAAAAGGAAAGTTACTTTTAAGGAGGTTCAGTCGCTGCTGGGCCAATTGGCATTTGCCACACGTATAATGCCTGTGGGGAGGATTTTTTCCCGAAGGCTTTATATGACAATAGCCGGCCTCAAGTCCGCTTCAGCTCATATATGATTGTCACACGACATTCGGGAGGATTTATTAGTCTGGTTAAGGTTTTTGAAATATTTTAACAGCAGGGCAGTTTGGCAAAGGGAATTTTTTTTTTTTGTCTGCAGACGGATTCTGCGGGGTTCCTTGGTTTTGCCGCAGTGTGGATGACACATTGGTGTGCTGAGCTGTGGGATCCTACATGGAAGATCAAGGGCTATTTAAAGAACAGTGTGTTAATTGAGTTATTCCCTATCCTGGTGGCAATAGAGATCTGGGGATCCCATTTTAAAAACAGGTGACTCCTCGTTCGCATAGACAATAAAGGTGGTATGTTTGCTTTAAATTGCTTATCATCAAAGTCTCCGCCAGTCATTGTTCTGCTGAGGCATTTAATTTTTAAATGTTTGAGTCTGAACATTTGGATTAAAGCACAATCAGAACAAATGATTTGGCAGATGCTTTATCTCTTTTTCAGATGAAACAATTCTTTTCCCTGTTGCCAAGCGCAGACCTGGTGGGCTTGAATTGCCCAAAGTTTTTGTGGGCGCTAATTTGAGGAAAGTGTTATTTAATGTACAACGTTCTATTGCTCCCTCCACCATGGTGGCATACCAGTCAGCTTGGTGGTTGTGGTCTTTTTTAAAAGAACAAGGTACCTCAGTATCTGAAGGTTTAGCGTTATTCTTAAATAAACTTTTCAGTAAAAATTTCTCATGGTCACATGTGAATAAAATTGTCAGGAGTCTTTTGTCAAGTTAAATAATCTTCCCTCACGTTTTAGTTTCTTCATGGTACAGCAAGCTTTGAAAGGATACAAAAAAAATCAAATAAAATTGTAGATTCTCAAAAGCCAATATCCGCAGAAGTGCTAGCCTGGCTTTGCGAGGTTGCAAATACAGTTTGCTGGTCAGAGTTTGAAATTTTGTTATTAAAATCTGTTTTCTATAGCTTTTTTTGATGCTCTGAGAATTTCAGAATGAATCCCTCCAGCTAAGCATAGACAATGGGGATTACAATGGGGAGATGTTCTGATAAGTGGGGCTTCAGTTAGAATCCATATTAGACAATCAAAAACGGATCAAATGGGAAAAATGAGCTTGGTTGATATTGCACGTGTGTAGCAATTCACTAATTTGCCCAGTGGCATTGTTAAAGGATTACGTTAGGCATAGGCCTGTGGTTTATGGGCAGTTTTTTATTCACAGTGACGGCTGGCTCTCCTTTGAGCAAGTTTCAATTTCTACAGGTGTTCAAGAAGTGTAAACAAAATTTGGGTCTGGACGGCGCATGCACGGATGCCTGAGAGGATAGTAATGCCGGCTTAGAGCTCCGCTCCAGTGACGTTCGCGCCGGGGGACTACAAGTTCCAGAGGTCCTTAAACTTCGAAATAACGACAGACAAACATACTGCAAAGCCTCAGGTATAACTCAATATGGTTTTGAGAGGCACAAAGTCAAAATATAAAACCGGCATTAACAAAGAAACAACGCCTCAGCTGTCTTCCAAGATGGCGTCGGCAGTCTCCTCACAGCCTAGCACTTCACAAAAGATTAAGCCTCTGAAAATCAAACTAAAGGAATCTGATTCTGACTCTGGAAATTCACAGACAGAATTTCAATCTACCTTATTTAAAAAATTTGAATGTATTTTACAGAAAGCTTTAAAGCAAACATCAGACCATATCACTGGAGAAATCAGAGAAATATGTCTGAGAACAGCTGAATTGGAGATCCGTGTAGATGATATTAAAAGCCAAACTCAGCTCTATATTTCTGAATTTAAAAATCTAAAAGAAGAAAATGTTCTTTTACAGTCCCGTTTAGAGGACCAGGAGAATAGAGACAGAAGGGCTAATTTCCGGATCAGGGGTATTCCTGAGTCTGTCACTGATGTGAAAGCCTATATCACTGCATTATTTCAGGAATTACAACCGGGCATTCCTATGGAGAGATTAGAGATGGACAGAGTGCACAGAGCATTGGCTCCACGCAAACCAAATGGCCCTCCTAGAGATATAATTGCTAAACTGCATTACTTTCGCACAAAAGAACAATTACTTGCAGCAGCTAGAGGAAAGGATTCCCTCACTTTTCAGGGTCAAGTCTATCAACTGTTTGCAGACTTATCTCCTATCACAGTGGCTAAAAGACGTGCTTCTAAACCCCAATTACAAATACTGCAACATCACATCACCTATCATTGGGGGTTTCCTTTTTCTCTCAAATTCACACATTAAGAAACCAGATATGGCTGTCGCTCTTCAGAGGACCTACAATCAGTCTTGCTTGAATTGGGCCTTACGGATCAACTTCCATTTACAGAACATTCTCGTAGAAGATCAGCTTCCAGATCTCCTCAACAAAATGCTGCAGCAGAACTGAGCCCATCTATTTCTCCTCGACAAAATCTTCATAAGCGTGGTCGCTTTGAAAATCCAATTCCTAATACTGAAGATTCGATGGATTGATTTTCATTTTTTTTTTTTTTTTTTGATTCGCTAACCTTTTTTTCTTTTTCAGATCTACAGGATCAAACATTGTCTAAAATGACTTAATTTCTAAGACAACATGTTTTCAATTTTATGGCCTCCCAGAGTATAAATCATTTAATGATTTATTTATATATTTATTTAAAATTTATTTACTAAAGAGGTAATTTCCTGTTTGGTTAGGGCTTTGATGGTTTGTGTGTGTGTGTTTTTATTATTATAATCTTATTTGTTACTATAATATTTAGATGCACCCTCTGGTTCCTGTGGTTCCCGGTTCCCCGGTGGTGTTTGTCCTTTCTGGAACTACTTGCTGCCCCCTTTGCCACCCTCAGACCTTTGCTACTATTATGCAGGATTCTGATGATGGCGCTGGAGCCCCTAGGAGTCCTTTGATTACTCCTAGGAGTTGCTCCCACACCCTAGTGTTTTTTCACTACTTAATATCTAGATACTGTTATATTAGGGTTTTTCGATCGATCATTATTTATCCTTTCTCTACTCTTTCCTCTCTTCTTTTCTCTCTCGAGGTGATGATTAATATTCTAGTTTTAGGCCATATTTCTTATCTTATGTTAGTCAATTTTGAGTTGCTATGGCTATTATAAACATTTTATCCCTAAATGTACAAGGATTTAATATCCCACAAAAACGAACAAAAGCAATGCGATCTTTTTCAGCCAAGAAAGCGCACATAATTTGCTTACAGGAATCCCACTTCATTGATAAATCTTCCCCTAAATTTCTCTCCACCTCATACCCACAATTTTACACTGCCTCTACCACAGTCAAACAACGTGGAACTCTTATAGGATTTCATCGCTCCATGCCATTTACTTTATCAACACAATTGAAAGACCCAGAGGGAAGATATATACTTCTCACTGGTCATCTATCAGATATTCCCATTACCATAGTATCATACTATGCTCCGAATAAAAAAACTGAAGCTTTCTTATCCTATCTTTTCCAAGTGGCTGAAACACACAAAATGGGTACTGTAATCCTATGTAGAGATTCGAATACAACGATATTCCATTTTTTTTAGATAAGTCTCCCCCATCCCCTGTCACCAACTCCAACAAGCTAAACCTTCAGCATTTACTTACAAAACACGGACTTGTGGACACGTGGCGTGAAATTAATCCTACTAGCAGGCGTTTTACACATTATTCTTATCCACATAAATCCTTTTCTCGTATTGACCATATTCTAGTCCCTTTAAGTATGATTCCTGAGATTTTATCATCCAACATTCTCCTATTAACATGGTCAGATCATTGTGCAATATACACCTCTTGCTTCCACTGTACCCAGATCACACGATTCCACTTGGTATGTAAATCACTCTACATTAGCTAACCCTGTCCATCGTCTTGAGATCGAAGGAGCACTAAACGATTAATTTTTCTCTAATGACACAGGTGATGTTTCAGACTTTACGTTATGGGAAGCTCATAAAGCTGTTATTCGGTGCAAATTGATTCAGCAAGCGACAAAACTTAAAAGAGAATGTAAACTTATGTTCGCAAAACTGGAAGCTAATTTTAACTCCTGTCATAATGCATTTCAATCATCCCCAAATTCCACCACTAATGCTAAACTAGATAAAGCCCGCCTAGATTTAGATTTATTTTTAACAGATTCAGCAGACAAACCTTTACGTAAACGACAACATGTACAATACCTTAAAGCAAATAAACCTGATTCCCTTATGGCTAGGAGTTTAAAATCAATAAATCACATAAGGTCCTCCATAAGGTTGAAAACATCTTGTGATGCTTATACTAGTAATCCGATTAAAATATTAGAGGTGTTTCGTTCTAATCTAGCTATACTATATTCCCCCATGACTGATTTTAACCAGACTAATGCTAATAAACTGTTTTCTAATATCAAACTCCCCACTCTTAACGACGAGCAACGAGAGAGACTTGAGCGCCCTATTACAACAAATGAAATTCAAATTGCTATTAAAGAATTGAAATTACATAAAAGGCCAGGCCCCGATGGGTTTTCGGCATCATATTACAAAAAATTTGAGCACATTCTAACTCCAGTCTTAACCAGAGCGCTTAATTCTCTCAGGTAACCTGGCAGGTAACTCATTTCATCCTGAATCGTTAACATCTATCATAGTTATGCTACCCAAACCACACTCTGATAACACTTCTTGGTCTAACTATCGCCCTATTTCCCTCCTCAATTTAGATATTAAATTACTAGCCAAGATTCTTGCTTCTCGTTTGAAGAATTTCATAGGCCACCTAATACACCCAGATCAAACGGGTTTCATACCCAAGAGACAAGCAGGAGATAATATTAGACGAGCTCTTTTAATCATTCAAGCTGCTAAATCTAGACGTATCCCAACTTGCCTTCTATCATTGGATATCCGTAAGGCATTTGATTCAGTCACATGGCCTTATATGCAATATACGCTTCAACAATGGGGTTTTGGTAATCATTTCTTGTCTTGGATCTCCTCTCTCTATAACAACCCCAAGGCATACATCAAATACACTGGTTACAAATCAGCAATGTTGGATATCAGAGGAGGCACGAGACAAGGCTGTCCTTTATCCCCAGGATAAATACAAAGCAATTCTGCGCTGCCGTAACGACAAAAAGCAGCTAACACAACCGACAAAGCAAGGACAGATAGAAAACACACAATAAGTGTAGCGCTAATGGAGATGGAAAACGTCAAAAACACAGTTCCAAGTATGAATGATGCAGAGGGAACATCGATATGTGTATGGAGGGAAAAGTCTTTAGGAAAACATTCCAACCAAAGCTGTATACAATCTTGAGATGAAAAGCAGACACACCACCACCAATTGTGAAAAGGCTTACCGGATGGAGTGGACCCAATGGGGCATACGTCGGACTGGGTCGGATGCGCTTAGGTGATGGGTGGCTGGAGATGGCCCGGGAAGGCGATGTTGATGGGTGGACCCATGCGTTACTCTGTCACTCTAGGTGATGCAGGAATCCAGGAGGATGCGTGGACCGGAACGCACATTGTAGTTTCACTCAAATTGATGTTGGAGAAGGCGGGTAAAGGATGGCAAGAAAGAAAAAAGGCTATATAGTGTAAATCCGTTTAAGAAAAAATTTATTAAACAAAAGGATATACACTCACTTGTACAATGATGTAAAAACAGCGCTGAAGATAAAATGTGGTGACAGTGGGGTCCTGCCCGACGCGTTTCGTCTTCATAGACGTCGTCTGGGGGGTTCCCCCCACTGTAGCCACCAAGACATATATAGGGGATGCATCCCTGTTAATGGGAATCAGCTCCATGACCGGGAACGGCACTTCCGGCATTCGGCCAAGATGGCCGCCCGGCGTGCGTTCCAAGCCTCACTATGGTTAACATGTGGGCCCAGGTAGTAAAAAAAAGAAAGGAGAAGAATCATAGCAGCCAAAGGAGTCTGGAAAGTGCTAAGGCGTATAATATGTGGAAAATATTTAGTAATAATAATGAAAAGTGTTCATGAATGAACAAAAAAGCGGCGCAGTGATGTGCGCGCGCATCTAGACATAAAGGCCCTACCGCGCATGCGTGTGACGTGCGTGATGCGGGTGAAGCACTGAGGCGGCGTGCCTCCAAGCGAGGTGGCGTGCGCGCGGTCGAGGCATGTCAACAACAGCCCCGCGCATGCGCGTGACGCACGTAGTGCGTGTGAGGTGTTGTGACGTCTGTATGGGGGCGGACCTCCTTTAAAAAACAAAAACAAAACAAACGGTAAGTGTGCGTGGAGCGATAAAAAGATAAAGATGCTACAGGCAACAATATCCAGCAACATTATGTATACTTGAATATAAGTAATAATAGGTGAAAAGTGCAGGACCGTGATTTATATGAAATAAAACACAGACCAAGTGCATGCAGGTATAAAATGTATCTAAATAGTGGCAAGTATGCCATAACACAGTGTACAAAATGATGCTAAAAAAGGAAAAAATTAAAAAAGGAAAAATCAGGGAGAAATGAACCCTTGTGAGACTGTATGCATATACATTATTATGGAGGGGATTCACATAATGTTACATAGACAATAGTAAAAGGATAATAAAATTAGTGATATTCACTGGATATATATATCCAGTGAATATAATACAATTGAGGTATATATGTACCATTAAAAAATTCCTTTATACATGGCCTTAAAATTAAATATCAATGTATCAAACAATGAGATAGAAAGAATTAAAAATGTAAACATAACAATAAAACATGTAAACCAAAGGAGAGAGCACGGAGACAAGAGGACATCAAGCTTTATTGATAAAAGCATTGACGTCTAATTCTACGTTAATACCCAATGGGAAAAGTGTGCGGAGCTCATGGATCCAGAAAGTCTCCAGCCGGGAGACACCCCTGGTCATGGCCCCGCCCCTCCACGGAGGGACATACCTGTCAATTACGACAAACTGTGTCCCATCAAGGACACGATTATGATGTAACTTATAGTGTCAGGGGACGGTGTGTTTAGTGTCCCCATTTTTAATGAGGGCAATGTGTTCCGCTACTCTTATGGCGAAAGAGCGAATCGTGCGGCCCACATATTGTTTCCCACAATGGCATGTAATTAGATAGACAATGTAACTGGTGGTACAAGTACAGAACTGTTTAATGGAATATCTCTTGTGGGTGACCGATGAAGTAAAGGACACAGTTTTCCTACCAATGCCAGAATTATGTCGACATACAATACATTTTCTACATGAGTAGAATCCTTCCATCTCATGGAAGAGTAGCTGGCGTAAGGGAGGGTTGATAATGTTGGGAGCGATTTTGCTCTGCAAAGTGGGGGCTCCCTTGAAGATAATCTTTGCCTTGTCGGGCAAAGCTGTACCCAAGACACGCGCTCCACGCACACTCACCGTTTGTTTTGTTTTTGTTTTTTAAAGAAGGTCCGCCCCCATACGGACGTCACAACACCTCACACGCACTACGTGCGTCACGCGCATGCGCAGGGCTGTTGTTGACATGCCTCGACCGCGCGCACGCCACCTCGCTTGGAGGCACGCCGCCTCAGTGCTTCACCCGCGTCACGCACGTCATGCGCATGCGCGGTAGGGCCTTTATGTCTAGATGCGCGCGCACATCACTGTGCCGCTTTTTTGTTCATTCATGAACACTTTTCATTATTATTACTAAATATTTTCCACATATTATACGCCTTAGCACTTTCCAGACTCCTTTGGCTGCTATGATTCTTCTCCTTTCTTTTTCTTTTTTTTACTACCTGGGCCCACATGTTAACCATAGTGAGGCTTGGAACGCACGCCGGGCGGCCATCTTGGCCGAATGCCGGAAGTGCCGTTCCCGGTCATGGAGCTGATTCCCATTAACAGGGATGCATCCCCTATATATGTCTTGGTGGCTACAGTGGGGGGAACCCCCCAGACGACGTCTATGAAGACGAAACGCGTCGGGCAGGACCCCACTGTCACCACATTTTATCTTCAGCGCTGTTTTTACATCATTGTACAAGTGAGTGTATATCCTTTTGTTTAATAAATTTTTTCTTAAACGGATTTACACTATATAGCCTTTTTTCTTTCTTGCCATCCTTTACCCGCCTTCTCCAACATCAATTTGAGTGAAACTACAATGTGCGTTCCGGTCCACGCATCCTCCTGGATTCCTGCATCACCTAGAGTGACAGAGTAACGCGTGGGTCCACCCATCAACATCGCCTTCCCGGGCCATCTCCAGCCACCCATCACCTAAGCGCATCCGACCCAGTCCGGCGTATGCCCCATTGGGTCCACTCCATCCGGTAAGCCTTTTCACAATTGGTGGTGGTGTGTCTGCTTTTCATCTCAAGATTGTATACAGCTTTGGTTGGAATGTTTTCCTAAAGACTTTTCCCTCCATACACATATCGATGTTCCCTCTGCATCATTCATACTTGGAACTGTGTTTTTGACGTTTTCCATATTGGACGTTTTTCCATCTCCATTAGCGCTACACTTATTGTGTGTTTTCTATCTGTCCTTTATCCCCGTTGCTTTTTGCCCTACTGATAGAACCCTTGGCACAATTGATCAGATCCAACCCAGATATCAAAGGTATCGAATTAGGTGGCCACCATCACAAACTTTGTCTCTTCGCAGACGATATACTTATTTTCTTATCTCACCCCCACATTTCTGCTCCTAATCTCCTCAATATATTAGATAAATTTTCACATATATCTGGTCTTATAGTAAATCACACCAAATCAAATGCTTTGAATGTTTCTTTAATACAATCAGACCTGCTTCAGGCCCAATCCTCTTTACCATTCATTTGGGTTACCCCTCAATTACCATATTTAGGAGTACATCTCACCTCCTCATTATCTGATCTTTTTGCAGCTAATTACCTACCTTTGTTAAAACAAACTAGAGCCTTAATGAAGCAATGGTCCTCATTACCATTATCGTGGTTAGGACGGATAAATGCTGTGAAAATGTCAATACTACCGAAGTTCTTGTATTTGTTTAGGGTACTCCCTGTCTCTTTACCGTCATATTTCTTACGGCTCATACAACGTAGAGTTAAGTCTTTTATTTGGGATAAGATTAAACCACGTATTCCAAAATCTACTTTATATCTTAGTAAATCTTGTGGGGGATTAGGGCTACCAAACTTTTCCTCCTATTATTATGCAGCCCAATTATCAATATTAACTAAATATCACTCTACTGAGAATATACCCTTATGGGTAGCTATCGAATCCATTGACTGTGATCCCATCTCAATTGACAATCTACTATGGATTCTGCCAAAGGATAGATCTCATCTTACCAACCCCATTATGAAACATTCATTGGGATAGGTTTAATGACTCACATGGCCTACGATCAAAACATAATCCCCTCCTCTCTTTTCTGGGGAATCCAGCCTTTTACCCTACGTGGAAATTTCCAAAATCTTTTTCTGCATGGTCTTTTAGAAAATTGACGAGACTTTATAAGCTAGTATCTACGGATACTCTTCAAACATTTCCTATGTTATGTAAGAATCACGAACTCTCAAACAATGAGATATTCCGTTATTTACAAATTAAGAATTTCTTTACACCTTTACTTAGTTTAAGTACATCAATTAATCAAATGTCCCAATTCGAACATATTTGTATAAGTGACCGACATGTTAGAGGGTTGATTTCATGTGTGTACCAGATGCTTATTACTAACTCTAATGTGAATATTCCTTCTTATATTATTAAATGGGCACAGGATATGGGACGAATATTTGACAACAATGACTGGTCTAATATTTGGTTAGCCACTAAATCATCATCTCCTAATTGTTTTGCTTTGGAAACCAACTTCAAAGTTCTGGCAAGGTGGTACTTGGTACCAGCTAGAATAGCAAAATTTACTCCTTCTTATCAATAATTACTTCAGAGGTTGCTCTTCACCAGGTACACATTTCCATATATGGTGGGATTGCCCGGTGGCCCAAGAATTTTGAAAAAAAATATTTGCAATGGCATCTAAGGCTCTAGATATCTCTATTACTCCGGACCCTGCCTTTGCACTTCTGAATCTTAAACCGGCTTCACTCACCAGGGTACAATTCAAACTACTAATTCACATTAATACTGCTGCCAAACAAACCATAGCCAAGGCATGGAAGAACAAGAATTTAATCGAGGCAGAGGTTAAACATAGAATGAACAAAGCTCTCATTTTTTGCTAAAATGTCAGCTATCGAAGATAATAATATCAACAAATTCCATCTGATTTGGCAACCATGGGTTAAACACTTCTTTACCTCTGATTTTGACCAGTCATTGTTGTTTCCATGCTAAAATCCTTGTGTTATTGTTATTATATATATATATAACTTGTTCATATCATAAGCTAGGTCATCACCTCGAGAGACTTCTTTCTTTCTTATCTTCTCCTCTCTTCTTTTTCCCCCTTTTTCTTTTCCTTCCTCTTCTTCTTCTCCTCTATTCTCATCTTATTTACTAAAGCTAATGATGAACTTGGGATACCTTACAAATTTATACACTAATATATTCCTCATCGGCTTAGGGACTAACTTATGCTCTGAAGATTTGGTAAAAAAAAATTTTCTCTTCACAAATTTTTTTCCGAACTGGTTATGATTATCTAATGATTCAATAAAGAAATTGTTATATCTTTATATTATATATCACATAATATAATAATTATAAATAAATACGTTTTCGATTTAGATTATAAATGCCCCCACCCGTCCACAGTTTGAGCCCATTTGGGGTGGATGTGTGGTCTGGAGGCATAATATAAATAGATTTTTTCTTTCTTTATGTACCCCAATTTAGATCTTATTTTGGATCTTTACATATGTTACTATTCTATGCAGTCTCTAAGACACATAATCTTTTTCTTTCAGTAAGACTAATTTGTAATATGTATAAAAACTTAATCGCATTGTCTATATATATATCCCATGCTTTGATACGTGTCTTAATTTGTATCTTATTTATAAAAAACTTCAATAAAAATATTGAACCTGAAAATTTGGGTCTGGACAATGCACGCCTCACTTCACGATTATTTAGAATATGGGCAGCCACAGAAGCAGCTAGACTGGGTCTCAGCGAGGGGGTAATCAAGATTCTAGGGAGATGGAAATCGGAAAGTGTTCTGTTATATGTTCATCCTAACTCTTTCATTTGAAAACTTTCAGGTCCTCAGAAAATAGTCTGGATTATCGTCATTCATTCGTACACTGGGCCAGCAAAAGAGCGGATGAGAGAGTTTATTCTAATGCCCCGTACACACGGTCGGATTTTCCGATGGAAAATGTCCGATCGGAGCGTGTTGTCGGAAATTCCTACCGTGTGTGGGCTCCAACGGACATTTTCCATCGGATTTTTCGACACACAAAGTTGGAGAGCAGGAGATAAAATTTTCCGACAACAAAATCCGTTGTCGGAAATTCCGATCGTGTGTACACAAATCCGACGGACAAAGTGCCACGCATGCTCAGAATAAATAAAGAGATGAAAGCTATTGGCCACTGCCCCGTTTATAGTCCTGACGTACGTGTTTTACGTCACCGCGTTTAGAACGATCGGATTTTCCGACAACTTTGTGCGACCGTGTGTAGACAAAACAAGTTTGAGCCAACAACCGTCGGAAAAAATCCTAGGATTTTGTTGTCGGAATGTCCGAACAAAGTCCGACCGTGTGTACGCCCTATAAGAATTTGGGTTTAGCCCAGGAAGATTTCACAGTAATGCGGCATGGAAAACGTGGCATGGTTTGGTCAGAACTGTTTAGAGAGTTAGGCATTCTATATTTACAGTGGCCCGCTCCCGATGTTTTGATCTTGCATTTAGGAGGTAATGACAATCGGGAAGGTAAAGACCCTTGACTTGATTTTTCGAATCAGGGATGACTTATTAAGATTACTTGTCATCCCCAGGGACGGTTGTGGCTTTTTCTGAAATTATCCCTAGATTGCGGTGATTAAGTTCAGAAACTTTATGCACTTTGGAGAAAGAAAGAGGGTTAACAGGTCCATACAGAAGTTTTTAATTTCTATGAGTGGGGGGGGATTATTTAGGCACACAGAATTAGAAGGTGGGATTCCAGGCTTTTATAGACGGGATGGAGTACATTTAACAGATATAGGATTGGACATTCTCAATGTTGGTCTCAGTACTTGCATTGACAAGGCCGCGGTTTTGGGGTGTGGGCGACAGGTGGCTACCACCTGTCTTTTGGGGAGATTCCCCTTTATCTTGATTATACAGCTTGACCTGTAGTGGCCAAGCTGTTTTTTTTTTTTTTTTTTTTACAAGAAAGGCCAAGCTGTTTTTAACGTATTGTTAAAGTTTAACTTTTGAATATTTATTTGTTAAAGCCAATAATAAAGGCTGCGGCCAAAATATTTTCCAATAAAAAAGGTATGTGTTTTATTATGTTTAAAAAATCTGCTGACTGCTATCCCATGCAAGGAAAAGGGGGAAAACTGTTTTAAGCCCCCCTTGCATGGGATTGAAAAAGTGGGCATTTCATTAGATGCCCACAGCATGGGATTGTGGCGGTTTAAAAAAAAAAAAATAATAATAATTTTGTGTTACTGTCCCTTTAAGGTAGGCTTGACAGGACACGGGTTTTGCGGGCGGGAACAACGTGACCTTGGGCGGGAAAAACACGTGTTTTTGAAAATAAGACATGTGAATAGGGCTATATAAGACCCCCGCAATAAAGCTCCTGTCAGAAGTGTGACCCAGAGTGATTTGGTGAGCTCCCCTCCCTCCCACCCTGTCGCAGCACTTTTATGTGGTTTGCCACCCTTGGATCAAGGGGGGACTTTCGAATGTTTTATTTAAGGTACTCGCTCGAGTTCTATGACTGAGCGAGATATTTGATTGATTATTTAGAAAGAGAAAAGGAAATTTTTGGAATATTTTAATGAATTTTATTTAATTATTTATACCAATAAAGGTGCCACGGCCATTTTTATTACCAATATATAAAAAAAAAATATATATATATATATAATTTATTGTATTAATAAAAAATTTAAATAAATTATCAAAATAAGTTGTTCTGGTTTGTATTATTTCTTAGTGGTATTTTCAATTTAAATACAGCCTACATTCCCATGTGGCAGGGGAGGTTTCTAGTCTCCCCTCAGAGCTAAATTTGCGGGAAGAGTTCCCATTGGCTCCCTGACCTCTGGAAATAGGTCTAGTTGTATCCAGGCAGTGACAGGTGTTTTCTTAGACTACTATTGGTAACCTCCTCAGGTCTGGAAAAGTGTGGGAAGCATTCCCATTGGCCTTTGGCTGACTATCTGGTCAGGTGACCTCTAAAAAGGGGGATTCAGAGCCCCAGAGGCTCAATCGCCTCAGTAGCAGCAGCTTATGTGGCTAGTGTCACCTTTTTAAGGGGGACAGTTTTTGCGTATATAAAGTTAAACAAAGTTGTATATGTTTAAGTGGGGAGATTTCCCTTTATCTTGATTATTACAACTTGAGCCATAGTGGTGGAGCTGTTTTTACGTGTTACTAAAGTTTAGCTTTTGAATATTTATTTGTTAAAGCCAAAATATTTTTCAATAAAAAAGGTAGTTGTGTTTTTTATTATGTTTAAAAAATCTGCTGACTGCTATCCCATTTATATTTCTGGCCATCATATTTTGAGATTTATAGCCCTGTCTTGTGGTACAAGGACCTGATTTTTCTCTGGTGCAGTGATATTACACTTACAGGTCTTCTCCCTCCCCCAGACTGTGACTGGACAGTGAAAAGGAGACACTCCTGTCACTCTGCTCTCTCCTCCTATCAGCAGTTCCTTGTTTGCACATGGGCACTGCAGCATGGCCAACTGTCTCCTTATATATCTGCCTGGAGTTTAGCTTTAACATCAGTCATGTGCTTGAAAAGAGGGAAAACCGAGGGAGATGGGCGGAGTCTAGCGGAGCAGACATGCATTGTTAGAGCTCTGCACCGCTGAGGAGAGAAGAGAAGGACAAAGCGGAGCCTGCAGGCTCAAAAGGTATCCATTGAACCTTTTTGCCCCAGGGAACAAACTGTGAAAGTTTGGGCAGGAAATATGGTACTGGAAGGAAGCCGTGGCAGAAATAAAAATCACCTCACAAAGAGCTCACAGGCACTCACTGCAACTAAAGCAGCTCCAGTCACCTCACAAGATACAGCATCAGGGCGCTCTCACAGACAGAAAATGTCACAGCAAGACTCTCCATTTGAGTCAGATACAGAACAAATCCTCTCACAAACTTCTCCACAAGCCTCCTCAGCATCCCCTGTAATATTATTACAATTTGAAAAGATGCTTCATAAGGCTTTAAAACAAACCTCAGACCAAATAACAAAAAGCCTAACCAAAGAAATAAGAGAGCTGGGAAACCGCACCGCAGCCTTAGAAATAAAAATGGATGAAATTGAAATTACAACCCAAGAAAATATAACAGAATTGGAACAATTAAAAGAAGAGAATTTAATACTTCAAACTAAGCTCGAAGATTACGAAAATAGAGCCAGACGTTCAAACTTGCGCATAAGGGGAATACCTGAAACTGTGACAGACCTGCAATCTACTATTACTGCTCTATTACAAGAACTAAAGCCAGATATCCCTATTGAACGTTTAGAACTGGACAGAGTACACAGAGCCCTCACAGCCAAAAAGAAAGATGGACCCCCACATGATATAATCACAAAATTTCATTATTACAGAACGAAAGAACAAATACTAATTGCTGCAAGAGAAAAAAAGGAACTTAATTTTCAAGGACACAATTATCAAATTTTTGCTGCCCTATCCCAACTTACTATTACTAAAAGACGATCCATGAAACCCCAACTAATGGAACTGCAACGCCACAACATTATGTATCAATGGGGCTTCCCCTTTTCAGTCAGATTTAACTACCAAGGTACAATTTACAGAAGCAGATCAGCAGATGATCAGCAGATGAACTACAACAAACCTTTTAAAATTAAATCTGACAGAACCCACAAGCAGCAACTCTCCCACACGCAGAAGAATGGCATCATCTTCACCTTCAGGCAGCACCCAGAAAATTTCAGAACAAAATGGGAATCATCATTCTCACAAAAGAGGCCGTTATGCCACATCATCCATGGACCAAGAAGATTCAATGGACTGACATCCTAATTCCTGATATCTCTTCATTTATTATACTAAGAGATGGTTCTCTATAAAAAACCTGTATTTATAACTGAATGTAACTGCATTCTGATAGTCACACACTGTGTGGGATCATGTTACATTCCAGTTATATTTCTTATTACTTCTGATTCATATAGCCTTAGAATATATAAGTGAAATAAGGAAATTTTTGTTCAGTTATATATTTTCAGGTAATAACAATAGATTTATTACTTTTTAGGACAAATATGTTCAATAATCCAGAAGTAATGGAAGCTTTTTCTTTCTTTTCTTAAAACAAATATATTATTACCTAACTAGTTCCTAGAACTATGTTTTTGTTTATTCTAATCTGAAGCAATACAACCTCAATTTTATGAGTTAACATATCTAAACAGTTACATATCAATAAAATATGTAATTGTTTACTCTAAAAGGGTTAAAACCCCAAAATAATTCAAACTATCTTCATCAATACCAAAGTTATTATCAGTACCTTTCTAACTGAATTATTGAGCCCAGGGCAAAACTAACCATATACAACCACCATGGAATAAATAATTTCAACAAAAACCATATTCTGCACTCCAATTAATGAATCATCATTTTGATGTCTTTTGACATAGCACTTCTCTCCTGTAAGCGGAAGATCCGTGTACCCCCATTAGCCCTCCTCATTCTCCCAACCATATTATGTGGGAGTGTGACGAAGGCACTTATTCCCCTGAGAGAGATATTTATTCTCTTCAGTCCACACAGGTTGATCTGTGCAGTCAGCTCTGCATAACAAAAAGTAAGTCAAAACTATTTGATCTGTTGCCATGGCACCACTGAATATACTTTCCCTGAATGTTCAGGGAATAAATGTCCCTCAAAAAAGGACCAAAGCCTTCCGTACTTTCCATAACAAGAAGGCTCACATAGTATGCCTCCAAGAAACACACTTCACCAAAGATTCTACTCCAAAATATATTTCTCCTTTTTATCAACAAATTTACACGGCTTCTGCCTGTACCAAACAAAGGGGAACTCTAATTGCATTTCACCGATCCACACCATTCACCTTATCATCAGAAATTAAAGACCCAGAAGGTAGATACCTGATACTCATGGGTTATATAATGGATACAGCAATCACGGTGATTTCCTACTACGCTCCTAACAAACAACCTACACCATTCCTCTCACATATATTACAAGTGATTAATACACACAAAATAGGAACAGTGATAATGTGCGGGGATTCGAACCAGGTCCTCCTCCCATTTCTAGATAAATCACCTTTTACACCATCCAAAATAACCTCTAGATTACCTTTTTCTCAACTTCTTTCCAAATACAATCTGGTAGATTCGTGGAGAGAAAGTAACCCAATGAAAAAGAAATTCACTTATTTCTCGCACCCTCATCAAACCTTCACCAGAATAGATCATATTTTTCTAACAACAGGAATGATACCAGAAATTATTGCATCAGATATAATTCCGATTCCGTGGTCTGACCATAATGCAGTATACACTACTATAGCCTGAGCCATACCAAAAGCGCATGACCCAACGTGGTACTTACCGGACATAATGCTCAAACACCCACTACATCAGATGGCCATTGAACAAGCTTTAAAGGAATACATATCAATTAATAATACAACAGACATTTCCCCAATAACACTGTGGGAAGCTCATAAGCCTGTCTTGCGTGGTACAATACAAAGACAAATGGCACTATTTAAACGGGAACGCAAAAATCTAGCAAAAAAACTAGAACTCAATTTTAATGCAGCCTACATATCATTCCAAGATAATCCATCTCAGAGTACAAAATCTCATCTGGAAAAATCTAGATTGGAATACGATCTATTTCTCACTGAGTCAGTTGATAAATCCCTCAAACGCTCCAAACACAATTTCTACATGAATACAAACAAACCAGGTACATATTTGGCTCGGGCATTAAATTCAACTAACGAATCTTTCAAACCAATACGTTTGAAATTATCAAAAAATGTTTATACTTGTAATCCAGTTAAAATAGTCCATAAATTTCACTCACATCTCGCAACTTTATACAAGACAAACAATGAATTTAATCCTACAGAGGCTGAATCCTTCTTCTCAAAAATAACCTTACCTGAGTTGTCTCAGAATCAAAAAAGCAGTTTGGATGAGCCTATAACTATAGATGAAGTTGCTAACGCCATAAAAGACCTAAAACTTAACAAAAGACCAGGCCCAGACGGCTACTCGGCTTTATACTATAAAACATTCTCAGAAATACTCTCTCCCATTCTCACTGAAACTTTTAACAAACTTCTAGAAGGACATTCTTTTCGGCAAGAAACACTAATGGCAATTGTTTGTATGATCCCAAAACCCCTTTCTGATGATACTTCCTGTGTGAATTATCGGCCTATCTCTCTGTTAAACCTTGATATTAAATTATTAGCAAAAATAATAGCAAAACGCCTCAATAGCATTATAGGAAAATTAATACATAGAGATCAAGTAGGCTTCATGCCAAATAGACAGGCAGGCGATAATATACGCAGGGCAGTGTTATTGGCACATATTGCTAAAAAATGGAAAATCCCTTTATGTTTTCTATCTCTCGATATTAAGAGGGCATTTGACACAGTATCTTGGCAATATATGCAATATTCATTACAAAAGTGGGGTTTTGGACCCCACTTTTTAACATGGATCAAAGCATTATATAATAAACCCAAAGCCTATATAAAATATGCTGGATACAAATCTGATGCCTTTAATATCGAAAGAGGTACCCGACAGGGTTGCCCATTATCTCCCTTATTATTTGCCCTTATACTCGAACCCATGGCCCAATACATCAGAACAAACCAAACTATAACTGGCATTGAAGTAGGAGGTATTACACACAAATTATGTATATTTGCAGACGATATATTACTTTTTCTATCATCACCACAGGTCTCTGGTCCTAACTTAATACCAGCTCTTGATGGATTTGCAGCCCTATCCGGCCTTATGATTAATCCTAAGAAATGCCTAGTGCTTAATATTTCGCTCACAAACATGGAATTGATCCCGGCTAGGGCTGCACTCCCATTCACATGGGCAGAAAAATCAATCCCATATCTTGGAATTCATTTAACAGCATCTCATTCCGACTTATTCTCAACCAATTATCCTCCTGTATTAAGACAGATCACAAATCTAATAAAACAATGGTCGCAACTTCCTTTATCCTGGATAGGGAAGATTAATGCAATCAAAATGATTATTCTACCCAAATTGCTTTATCTATTCAGAGTCCTCCCTATTCCAATTCCTTCCTATTTTTTGGGAATAGTACAAAAAAGAGCAACTTCGTTTATATGGGGCTCTTCTAAACCACGTATACCTATACACACACTACATCTTCCCAAAAATAAAGGAGGCCTGGGATACCCTAATTTTACTAACTACTACAGAGCAGCACATTTGGCCAGTCTGTCCAAATACCATGCAAAACAGGAAATCCCATTATGTGTATTTATAGAGGCTTCAGAAAATGACCCTCTATTAATATCAATCTTGTTATGGCTTGATCCTAAAGACCGCTTTAAAATTCATAATCCCATAACTAAACACTTCTTGTCTCTCTGGGATAAACTAAAAACCAAATATCAGTTACAATCTCCACACAATCCTCTCCTTTCTTTTATCAGAAATCCGGCCTTTTATCTGGCATGGATCTACCCAAATTCTTTTAAAGCTTGGACAACATCAGGCATTCAGACACTAAATGACTTCATAGCATCTAAATCATTCCTTTCATTCCCATCGCTTAGAGAAAAATATGATCTACCAAACTCTGAGATATTTAGATATCTCCAAATCAAAAATTTCTATACACCATTCCTAAAGGGGGATACACCATTATCCCAATTATCCATTTTTGAATCAATCTGTACAAAAGATCCATTTGCTAAAGGTACAATTTCATCACTTTATAATCAATTATATGGAGTAGTAAATCTTAATAGACCCTCTTACGTTCAGAGGTCAGAGGAGGACCTGGGACGAACTTTAGAAGACACGGACTGGTCTAACATATGGCTCACATCCAAGTCATCTTCACCCAACATCTTAGCACTGGAGACAAATTATAAAGTCCTAACTCGCTGGTACCTTGTACCCGTTAGAGTGGCAAAATATTCACCTAATACCTCAGCTCTTTGTTTTCGAGGATGCCCAGAAATAGGCACACATTTACACATATGGTGGACGTGCCCAGTAATCCAAACCTTCTGGAAGGAAGTCTTCGTGATTGCATCTAAAATATTTAAAAAAATAATACAACAAGATCCATATATAACTTTACTTAATCTAAAACCGGAATGGTTAACACTCTCTCAATTCAAACTTATGATCCAACTAATAACGGCTGCAAAACAAACAGTGGCCAAGGCATGGAAATCTCCTACATTGGTACTAGCAGAAACAATTCACAGAATGAATAATACAATGTCCCATGCTAAGATGGTAGCCATCGATCAAAATCAAATTCCAAAATTTGAAAAACTTTGGCATCCTTGGATAAAACAACAGTTCCTGTCAAATTTCAATGACTCTGTCCTGTTGCCATGGTAACAGATTAAATGACTTACAGAGACACCCATTCTAAGGCTTCAAAGAGAACTAAAAAGAATAATAAACAGACGAGCAGGACAACCTTGTGGACCATACCTCTGCCTTTCTACCCTTTTTCTTCTTTCTCTTTCCTTTTCTCCACCTTACGATTAAAGCTCATTATCAGAATTTATTTGACCTATATACACTCTACCTGTAAACAATATGTATAGTAGGTATAAATATTTAAATACCTACAAAAGTAACTAAGGAAATGATATATATCTTTAATTTAGGTTTACGTGAACCCAATGTTTAATATTTGAAATTTCATGATGTTTACCTATATAAACCCTACTGTAAAACAATGAGCTTACTTTATAGATCCTTGTAAACTTACTTTATGTATCTTTATAATATTGTATACTCAATAAACTTCTTTTGACAAGGAAAAGAGGGAAAACCAGAAGACTAATCTCACTATAAATTGTATAAAAATATATATATTTATATACAACTGGATGGTTAGCTAAACCATTTCTACATAGTATAGTTTCTAGTTTGCACACACAAATAAAGTGAATGTTGATGCACATCAGTTTGTTTTCTCAATTTAGAAACAGTATGAAGAACACACACTAGAGGGCAGTGGTGCATTAAATAAAATTACACAATTTTCTGCCAAAGCTTTTCAGACACCTATTATCTAGTTCTAGTAGAACACCCTAAATTAATTTAACAAACATAAAATGTCTCCAATTATATTTACAAGTAGGGGTAGTTTAGAAGGAACCTGGCATATTTGGATACTGAAAGAGTATATACTATTCCTATAACTTTTCTTACTGTGAACGCTTCCTCCATTACTTTGTGTATGAGAATATGCTAATTACTTTCAGCCTTGTGATCATTTTCAATGCTATAATAAAGCCCGTGCTATATACACTAGCCCTGATCATTTTTAACTGGCAAACTATTGATTTTATTAATGATTCAATAATTCCCTTATTGTGACTGGCCAGTCTTGATCCTGTTTGCTTCCCAAAGTCTACATTTAACGCCCTATGAGATTTTAACTTTTAATTCTAATTTGCACATGTCACGGTCACCATCTGTCATCTCCACCTGCCACAGAGTCACTTTAGTGGTTACATGATCTGTGGCAAGTGAGCCAACTATTTTTTTTACTAAACTGATCTCTCTGGGTATTTACAAACAATGATACCAGTGATGGGTGCAGTTAAAGTGATTGTAAGGGTTCGTTTTCTTTTGTTTTTTTTTAAACAACATATCATACTTACCTCCACTGTGCAGCTCGTTCCGAACATCCTCTTCTTGGGTCCCCCACCAGCTCTCTCAGCTTCACCCCACATCAGATAACCTCTTTAGGAGAAGCACTCTGAGAGGGTCCCGAGTCCAGCATTCCGCGTCCATAGCCGCCGAATGTATGATTTGGCCTCACCCCCCGGGGCCTGCATCATTGGATTTGATTGACAGCAGCGGGAGCCAATGGCTGCGCTGCTATCAATCTACCCAAATCAAGAGCCAAGGGGCCCCCATCAGAGCCAGACAAATAGAAATAGCAGTGGGGCAAAGGAGTCAGGCTTAGCGGGCACAGGCAGTCCGGCAGGCAGGGCCGCCATCAGGGGGGTACAGAGCCCATACACTAGTAAGGGCCCAAGCGTCTAGAAGGCGGGGATGGGAGAAGGCAGGGGCAGGTGCAGGACTGCTCCGTGGCTGTGCTGGCTTTAGGAATGTGTGTGTTTTTATTGATCTGACATTGGGCTCTTTGCTGCCCCCTCTGGTAAATTCCTGCATGTGCACCCCTCGTGTGTCCTACACAAGAGCTGGGAGTGGGACAAGGAACACCACCTAACAAGTAAGGGCTGTTCTACAAGTAAGGGGGGTTGTGTGTGTCTGTGTACATGTGTGTGTCTGGATATGTGTGTGTGTGTATATATATATATATATATATATATATATACACACATACACACATATGCACATGCATATGAGGGGGGCTGAGAGAGTACAGCTCTCAGCGATTTTTTTTTTTTATACCAAAGACGTGTAGCAGAATACATTTTGACCTACATTTATGAAGACATGTTCTAAATTTTCATAATTTGATAAGTTTCATAGCAGAAAGTAGAAAATATTGTACTTTAATTCTTAGGAGTAGGCGCGTAAATTGGGCAGGCTTGTAGGGGTCCCATAGCATTACTTTGCCGAGGGGCCCATGATGCTATTAAGATGGCCCTGCCGGGCAGAGAGACAGTTCCAGGGCTTAGTTCCAGGGCTTAGGTAAAGTTTTGGGTCAATACTGAGCAAAGGGTCTGAAAACTTAGGACCATGTGATATTTCAGTTTTTCTTTTTTAATAAATCTGCAAAAATGTCAACAATTCTGTGTTTTTCTGTCAATATGGGGTGCTGTGTGTACATTAATGAGGGAAAAAAAATTACTTAAATGATTTTAGCGAATCGCTGCAATCAGGGCCGGATTTACCACAAGGCCACCGAGGCCAGGCCTCGGGGCGGCAGTGGTGTAGGGGTGGCGCCGCTCCTGCAGCGACTTCGCGGCCGCCCCCCCTTTCGTGCTGGCCTGTAAAGTCTATTATGGGCACCAGTGCCCATAGAAAAGATGGCCGCGAGCCGACCACGCAACGGCGCATGCGCCGTTCCGTAGCCGGCCGGACTCGGGAAAACTCGTAAGCGCTCGGCCGGGCGGCGCATGCGCAGTAGCGTGATTGCGCCGCTCGGCGCCATTTTTAAAAAAATTGAGAGTAGCTTGTAGTGTCAGCGGTGCGGCGGCGTGGGAGAAAGATGACATCTCTCATTGCCCGCACCGCTGTTCCGCTCTCCTCCTTCTGATGGCAGGCAGCATGGCAAGGGACATCCCCATCTGGTGGCAAGTGACATCCCCATCTGGTGGCAAGTGACATCCCCATCTGGTGGCAAGTGACATCCCCATCTGGTGGCAAGGGACATCCCCATCTGGTGGCAAGGGACATCCCCATGTGGTGGCAGGCATGGTGGCAAGTGACATCCCCATGTGGTGGCAGGCAGCGTGGCAAGTGACATCCCCATCTGGTGGCAGGCATGGTGGCAAGTGACATCCCCATCTGGTGGCAAGGGACATCCCCATCTGGTGGCAAGGGACATCCCCATCTGGTGGCAAGTGACATCCCCATGTGGTGGCAGGCATGGTGGCAAGTGACATCCCCATGTGGTGGCAGGCAGCGTGGCAAGGGACATCCTCATCTGGTGGCAGGCAGCGTGGCACATGACATCCCCATCTGGTGGCAGGCAGCGTGGCAAGGGACATCCTCATTTGGTGGCAGGCAGCGTGGCAAGTGACATCCCCATCTGGTGGCAGGCATGGTGGCAAGTGACATCCCCATCTGGTGGCAGGCAGCGTGGCAAGTGACATCCCCATGTGGTGGCAGGCAGCGTGGCAAGTGACATCCGCATCTGGTGGCAGGCAGCGTGGCAAGTGACATCCCCATGTGGTGGCAGGCAGCGTGGCAAGTGACATCCCCATCTGGTGGCAGGCATGGTGGCAAGTGACATCCCCATCTGGTGGCAGGCAGCGTGGCAAGTGACATCCCCATGTTGTGGCAGGCAGCGTGGCAAGTGACATCCCCATCTGGTGGCAGGCAGTGTAGCACGTGACATCCCCATCTGGTGGCAGGCATGGTGGCAAGTGACATCCCCATCTGGTGGCAGGCAGCGTGGCAAGGGACATCCCCATCTGGTGGCAGGCAGCGTGGCAAGGGACATCCCCATCTGGTGGCAGGCATGGTGGCAAGTGACATCCCCATCTGGTGGCAGGCAGCGTGGCAAGTGACATCCCCATCTGGTGGCAGGCAGCGTGGCAAGGGACATCCCCATCTGGTGGCAGGCAGCGTGGCAAGGGACATCCCCATCTGGTGGCAGGCAGCGTGGCACGTGACATCCCCATCTGGTGGCAGGCAGCGTGGCACGTGACATCCCCATCTGGTGGCAGGCAGCGTGGCACGTGACATCCCCATCTGGTGGCAGGCATAGTGGCAAGTGACAAGAGATGGTGGCAAGTGACACGCTCAGGGCTCCCAATGATTCTGCATTATGGTGAGTTGAACTATTTCAGTTTATATTACAATGTAATGATAGAAGTAATGTGTTTTCAATTATCCTGACACCATAACAACATGGTGCCGGGGATGATTGAAGCGATAACACCAGCCATTGCCTTGAAAATTTGCCTGCGAAAAATCGTTACCCCTCGCGCGCTTACCCTGAAGTATTTTTAGTCTGTACAATTAAAGCCAGTTATTTTCAGTGTTCTCGTGTGTGGAGATATGTTTTTAATTGATCTATTGTAGAAGTCATTGATAAAGGACATGGTATGTGTGTGTGTGTGTGTGTGGGGGGGGGGGGGGGGGGCGGCATTGAAGGACCCGGCCTTGGGGCGGCAAAGGGAGTAAATCCGGGCCTGGCTGCAATATAACAAAGAGTGAAAAATTTAAGGGGGTCTGAATACTTTCCATCCCCACTGTATGTCAAAAGCTAAATATAATATAGAATTTGTACATGAGGAGTCCAGATGCATTAGAAGGAGATGAAAAGAGCAGTTGCCCAATGTTTCTATGCATGAAGATTCAGTCTATTTAAAAATTTTTGAAAGAGGTTTCCTGCAGTGGATGTGCATGCATGTATGCATATCAACAGGAATTGAGAGCACAGCACAAAAGATGGATACGGCGGACAGACAGTCTTTAGAAAATGTGCTACTTGTAGCTAACAATATTGACAAACTATTGCCAGGAGTGCACATAACATTTCTTTGAGATAATGTCTTGCAACAATGTAAATTGCTGGGAATTGCCAACTCCAGAGGTCAGGTTAAAGTTTTACTATTAACAGTTAACTTAGACACATGTTCTTTCCTACCAGACCATGTTAATGAAGAGCAGATAACAATGAAACTGTAGATGAATTGCTAACAGGGCTGGACTGGGACAAAAATTTGGCCCTGGACTTCATCCAGACCGGCCCACTTTACTCCAAACACCTGGTGTTGGCGCTTCAATCTTCTCGGCACCATGGTTGATATGGTGTCAGGATGATTGAAGCGCATTATTTCTATTATTACATTGTAATATAACATAAAATAGTTCAACTCACCATAATGCAGAATCAGTGGGAGCCCTGAGTGTGTCACCTGCCACGTCACTTGCCACATCGCCTGCCACCAGATGCAGTGCGTCACTTGCCACGGCACTTGTCAGTAGAGGCAGCTTGTCATTTGCCATGTTGCCTGCCACCAGATGCCGCATGTCACTTGCCACGTTACCTGCCACCAGATGCAGAACGTCACTTGCCACGTCACTTGTCAGCAGAGGCAGCTTGTCACTAGCCACGTTGCCTGCCACCAGGTGCCGCATGTCACTTGCCACCATCGCCTGCCACCAGATGCAGCATGTCACTTGCCACGTCGCCTGCCACCAGATGCCGCATGTCACTTGCCATGTTGCCTGCCACCAGATGCAAAATGTCACTTGCCACATCACTTGTCAGCAGAGACAGCTTGTCACTTGCCACGTCGCCTGCCACCAGGTGCCACATGTCAATTGCCACCATCGCCAGCCACCAGATGCCGCATATCACTTGCCCCGTCACCTATCACCTGCCAAGTCACTTGTCACAAGATGCAGTGCTACTACAGGACTTGATGGGCACCTCCAACCCAGCTCTGTACCCCCCCAACACACAACCTGACAGGGGAGGAGAGAGAGATACACAGCGCCAAATGTAGCATTAAAACAACTTATATTCCACTTAAAGAATGTTACTGACAAAGTTAGTAGGGTGAAAGGCATTGAGACACTGTGCAAGAGTCCAGGCTTGTCATCGATCTGAATTAGGAGCCGCCACCGGGAACCGATCGGGCCAGTAGATGCAGAGCATCGGTGTGTACTACTGGAATAAAAGTTGTTTTAATGCTACATTTGGCGCTGTGTATCTCTCTTCTCTCCTGTCTCTGAGACTGGCCCACTGAGCCATCGGCCCACTGGGAATCTCCCGGTAGTCCCGATGGCCAGTCCATCCCTGATTGCTAAACATATTAAATACCTTTGACCTAGGCTTAATAGCAGCGTCTAGAACAAAAACAGGAAAATAATGGAGAATTAATTTCTTTATGCAAACAGGCTATGCTCAGCTTACTATGTATGCAAACAGAGAAACGGACACAGAAAGGACCCAGAGTACAAAATCCTACTAATATCCAATGCCCATCCAAAATATAAAATTAAATGGTTTTTTTTTATAAATCCTCTTAAAGATTCATATCAATGCATAATGGACTGTATGCACAAATATTTTCATGTAGTCAGAAGTAGGGATGAGCCGAACACCCCCCGGTTCGGTTCGCACCAGAACCCGCGAACGGACCGCAAGTTCGCACGAACGTTAGAACCCCATTGACGTCTATGGGACTCGAACGTTCGAAATCAAAAGTGCTCATTTTAAAGGCTAATTTGCATGGTATTGTCCTAAAAAGGGTTTGGGGACCCGGGTCCTACCCCAGGGGACATGTATCAATGCAAAAAAAACTTTTAAAAACGGCCGTTTTTTCGGGAGCAGTGATTTTAATGATGCTTAAAGTAAAAAAAAAAAAGTGAAATATTCCTTTAAATATCGTACCTGGGGGGTGTCTATAGTATGCCTGTAAAGTGACGCGTGTTTCCCATGTTTAGAACAGTCCCTGCACCAAATGTCATTTTTAAAGGAAAAAATCTCATTTAAAACTGCTTGCGGGTTTAATGTCATGTCGGGTCATGGCAATATGGATGAAAATCAGTGAGACAAACGGCATGGGTACCCCCCAGTCCATTACCAGGCCCTTTGGGTCTTGTATGGATATTAAGGGGAACCCCGCACCCAAATTAAAATAAGGAAAGGTCCCTATATACTCTGAACAGCAGTATACAGGCGGTGCAAACAAGACAGGGACTGTAGGTTTGTTGTTAAGTAGAATCTGTTTGTAATTTTGAACATTTTTAATGTGTTTAGCTCCAGCCAAAAAATCTTTTCTAAGCTTTTTGGAAAACATAGGGAAGGGTTATCACCCCTGTGACATTTGTTTTGCGTCTTTCCTCCTCTTCAGAAGATTTCACCTCACTTTTTTGTCCCAATGAAAAATGTTTTTTGAAAATTTGGGTTTTTTTGTGGAACAAGGATTGGAAAGCATCAGTGGAAAGGAGAAATTGTTTTCCCATATTAACTCTTACAGGAGAGAATTTCCCTTCCTTAGGGGTAGATTTCATCTCACTTCCTGTTGTCTCCTTCCGTTTGCAAGTAGGAGTCGTTTGTAAGTTAGATGTTTGAAAGTAGGGTCCTGCCCTATATACTCAGCAGAAATTTGGGCCTTAGGTGTTGCTGTGGCCAAAACACTGTAAGCCCTCACAGGGCCCTGCTGTGAAATATTAGATCAAGAATTGTAATTACATGCCCCTGTTGAACAGGAGCTGAAAAATTAGGCCTTAGGCACTGGTTCTGGTGCCACAACACTGCAACCCCTCACAGACACTCTAGTTGGAACGCAGGAACGAGCCCTGCTGCAAAGTATTGCATCAAAAATTGTAATTACACGCCCCTGTTAGACAGGGGCAGAAAAATTGGGCCTTAGGCACTGGTGCTGGTGCCACAACACTGCAACCCCTCACAGACACTCTAGTTGGAACGCAGGAACGAGCCCTGCTGCAAAGTATTGCATCAAAAATTGTAATTACACGCCCCTGTTAGACAGGGGCAGAAAAATTGGGTCTTAGGCACTGGTGCTGGTGCCACAACACTGCAACCCCTCACAGACACTCTAGTTGAAACGCAGGAACAAGCCCTGCTGCAAAGTATTGCATCAAAAATTGTAACTACACGCCCCTGTTAGACAGGGGCTGAAAAATTGGGTCTTAGGCACTGGTGCTGGTGCCACAACACTGCAACCCCTCACAGACACTCTAGTTGGAATGCAGGAACGAGCCCTGCTGCAAAGTATTACATCAAAAATTGTAATTACACGCCCCTGTTAAACAGGGGCTGAAAAATTGTGCCTTAGGCACTGGTGGTGGCGCCCAGAACCAAAAATGTTCTTACAAGCTATCAGCGTGATGATTGAGGAGGAAGAGGATAATTACTCAGGGATAGTCACTCAGCATCAGCATAGGCAGTCTTTGAAGGGATCTGAGATTTCAAAAAAAATTATTCGGTTACATCTGCATCAGGTGCTTGGTAGCTGGTGGTGATCCAAGACTGATTCATTTTTATGAAGGTCAGCCGATCGACCGAGTCGGTGGACAGACGCACCCTGTGATCGGTTACCACGCCTCCAGCAGCACTGAATGTGCGTTCCGAAAGAACGCTGGATGCAGGACAGGCCAGTAGCTCAATTGCATACTGTGCAAGCTCTGGCCAGTGATCCATCCTCAAGACCCAGTAACCCAGAGGATTTTTGGTGGGAAAGGTGTCCAAGTCTGATCTTGCCCCTAGGTATTCCTGCACCATGTAAAACAGACGCTGGCGATGGTTGCTGGAACCGATCATACCTTGGGGCTGCGGACCAAAAAATTGTCTGAACGCATCGGTCAGACGGCCACCTTCTCCACCGCTCCTTCTTTGACTGACCGAAGCCTCAGCAACACGTTGTCCAGAAACAGGAGTTTGTAACCTCCCAGTCTCTGGGAACGCGTTGCACAGACCTTTCTGCAAGGCCTCCCGAAGATGTTTCATCCTCTGCTCCCTCTGCGATGGCAAGATAAGGTCCGCAACCTTACCCTTGTAACGTGGATCAAGGAGGGTTGCCAGCCAGTATTGGTCCTTCTCCTTGATACCACGAATACGAGGATCCTTACGCAGGCTTTGCAGGATCAGGGAGGCCATGCAGCGTAGGTTTGCTGAGGCATTCGGTCCGGAGTCCTCTGGGTCACTAAGGACAACAACGTCCGCAGCCACCTCCTCCCAGCCACGTACAAGTCCATGTGTTCCTTGGGACTGATCCCTTAAAGACTGCTGATGCTGAGTGCCAGGCTCCACCTCCATACTGACACAATCTTCCTCCTCCTCCTCCTCCTCCTCCTCGTCCTCTTCCTGTGTGATCGGCGGGCACGCAGTAACACTGTCTGGATAAAGGGGGCCTTGAGAGCTAAGGAAGTCCTCCTCTTCCTGCCTCTGTTCTGCCTCAAGTGCCCTGTCCATTATTCCACGCAGCGTGTGCTCCAACAGGTGGACAAGGGGGACAGTGTCACTGATGCATGCACTGTCAGTGCTCACCATCCTCGTGGCCTCCTCGAATGGTGACAGGACAGTGCATGCATCCCTGATCATGGCCCACTGGCGTGGGGAAAAAAAACCAAGGTCCCCTGACCCTGTCCTGGTGCCATAGTCGCACAGGTACTCATTGATGGCCCTCTGCTGCGTGTGCAGCCGCTGCAGCATGGCCAACGTCGAGTTCCACCTGGTGGGCATGTCACAGATTAGGCGGTTCTTGGGCAGGTTAAACTCCTTTTGGAGGTCCGTCAGCCGAGCACTGGCATTATATGACCGGCGGAAATGCACAGAGACTTTCCTGGCCTGCCTCAGGACATCCTGTAAGCCCGGGTACCTGCCCAAGAACCGCTGCACCACCAAGTTAAGGACGTGAGCCAAACAGGGCACATGGGTCAGTTGTCCCTGTCGGAGGGCAGAGAGGAGGTTGGTGCCATTGTCGCAAACCACCATTCCTGCCTTAAGTTGGCGTGGCGTCAACCACCTCTGAACCTGCCCCTGCAGAGCTGACAGAACCTCTGCCCCAGTGTGGCTCCTGTCCCCCAAGCACACCAGCTCAAGCACCGCATGGCATCTTTTGGCCTGCGTACTTGCGTAGCCCCTTGAACGCCTACGGAGCACCGCTGGTTCCGAGGAAGAGGCCATGGAGGAAGAAGAAGAGGAGGGGGTGGAGGAGAGAGGTGTGTCACAATCAGCATTTTGGAGGCGTGGTGGCGGAACAACCTCCAACACTACTGCACCTTGTCCTGCATCCTTCCCAGCTGCCAGCAGAGTCACCCAATGCGCCGTGAAACTTAAGTAACGTCCCTGTCCATGCCTGCTGGACCATGAGTCAGCGGTAATATGCACCTTACCGCTGACCGCCCTGTCCAGCGAGGCATGGACATTGCCTTCCACATGCCGGTAGAGAGCCGGAATCGCCTTCCGTGAGAAAAAGTGGCGTTTGGGTACCTGCCACTGAGGAACCGCACATTCCACAAACTCACGGAAGGGGGCAGAGTCTACCAACTGAAAAGGCAGCAGTTGAAGTGCTAGCAATTTTGCCAAGCTAGCATTCAACCGCTGGGCATGTGGATGGCTGGGAGCAAACTTCTTTCGGCGGTGCAGCAGCTGGGGCAGGGAAATTTGCCTGGTACAATCTGACGTCGGTGTACCAAAAGCAGATTGCCCACAAGTACTTGGCTGTGACACACCTAATTCTACACCTTCATTCCTCTCACTGCAGGTCTCAGAGAGGACTGAAGGTCTAGTGGGGTTGGAAATCTCAGCTGATGAGGAGCAAGGAGAGATCGTCTTTGTTCTTTGGTGTGGGTCTTTTAGATACGCTTGCCAATGAACTGCATGGCAGGTCAACATATGTCTGGTCAAGCATGTGGTACCCAAGCGGGAGATGTTTTGGCCACGCGAGATACGCTTGAGACATATGTTGCAAATAGCAGCGGTGCGATCTGATGCACTCGTCTCAAAAAAGGCCCACACCAAAGAACTTTTTGAATAACGCGCAGAGACTGCAGCGCCCTGCACATGTGGAGCTTTGGGGTGTGATGCAGTCAATGTGCTGCCCTTAGGCTGGCCCCTGGAGGGCATCCTGCCTAGTTGGTGATGTGCCACCTCCTCCTCCTCCTCCTCCTCCTCCTCTCTCCTATCAGGCACCCACGTTGAGTCAGTGACCTCATCATCCCCTCCCTCCTCATCACTGGAGCAAACCTGGCAGTTTGCTGCAGCAGGGGGAGCATGACTGCCAGATTGCTGTCCTTCTTGGGCACCCCCTCTGTCCGTGCTCATGTTACTGCCTTCATTGAGCTCAGTATCATCATCAGAGCCTTCCAAACGCTGGGCATCCTCCTGGAGCATGTACCCAACACTGTGGTCAAACAGTTCGAGGGAATCCTCATGAGGACATGGTGGAGCTAGGGAAGGAGTCACTGATGACATTGAGCTGAGGGAAGAGGCCGCTGCTTTGCCAGACAAAGCACCCTGGGCATGGGTGAGAGAGGATGAGGAGGATGAGGACGGCTTGGTCATCCACTCGACCAAGTCTTCCGCATGTTGCGGCTCAACACGGCCAGCTGCCGAAAAAAAGGCCAAGCGTGTCCCATGGCCACGTGCTGATGAGGATGCACCGTCTCCACGACCAGCACTAGACACAGAGCCTGCTTGCCCTCTCTTATTGGCTTGTGACTGTCTGCCTCTCCTTCTTGGCCTTCCAGACATACTAATGGCCTGTAGCTGCACTAAGCTGGGATAGAACACCTGTAATTTTCTTAAGGTAGCTTTATATACTGTAACCAGACAAGCCTGCCTGTCAGTAGGAAGATAACAGGAACGGATCTAGCTGAACACTGTGAGCAGGACACACTGTACTAAATGTAAATAGTCTAGCTGCCTGACCGTGGTACTAATAGGATCAAATAGAACACCTGTAATTTTCTTAAGGTAGCTTTATATACTGTAACCAGACAAGCCTGCCTGTCAGTAGGAAGATAACAGGAACGGATCTAGCTGAACACTGTGAGCAGGACGCACTGTACTAAATGTAAATAGTCTAGCTGCCTGACCGTGGTACTAATAGGATCAAAAAGAACACCTGTAATTTTCTTAAGGTAGCTTTATATACTGTAACCAGACAAGCCTGCCTGTCAGTAGGAAGATAACAGGAACGGATCTAGCTGAACACTGTGAGCAGGACGTACTGCACTAAATGTATATAGCAGGAACGGATCTAGCTGAACACTGTGAGCAGGACGCACTGCACTGAATGTAAATAGCAGGAACGGATCTAGCTGAACACTGTGAGCAGGACGCACTGCACTAAATGTAAATACCAGGAACGGATCTAGCTGAACACTGTGAGCAGGACGCACTGCACTGAATGTAAATAGCAGGAACGGATCTAGCTGAACACTGTGAGCAGGACGCACTGCACTAAATGTAAATACCAGGAACGGATCTAGCTGAACACTGTGAGCAGGACGCACTGCACTGAATGTAAATAGCAGGAACGGATCTAGCTGAACACTGTGAGCAGGACGCACTGCACTGAATGTAAATAGCAGGAACGGATCTAGCTGAACACTGTGAGCAGGACGCACTGTACTAAATGTAAATAGTCTAGCTGCCTGACCGTGGTACTAATAGGATCAAAAAGAACACCTGTAATTTTCTTAAGGTAGCTTTATATACTGTAACCAGACAAGCCTGCCTGTCAGTAGGAAGATAACAGGAACGGATCTAGCTGAACACTGTGAGCAGGACGTACTGCACTAAATGTATATAGCAGGAACGGATCTAGCTGAACACTGTGAGCAGGACGCACTGCACTGAATGTAAATAGCAGGAACGGATCTAGCTGAACACTGTGAGCAGGACGCACTGCACTAAATGTAAATACCAGGAACGGATCTAGCTGAACACTGTGAGCAGGACGCACTGCACTGAATGTAAATAGCAGGAACGGATCTAGCTGAACACTGTGAGCAGGACGCACTGCACTGAATGTAAATAGCAGGAACGGATGTAGCTGAACACTGTGAGCAGGACGCACTGCACTAAATGTAAATACCAGGAACGGATCTAGCTGAACACTGTGAGCAGGACGCACTGCACTGAATGTAAATAGCAGGAACGGATCTAGCTGAACACTGTGAGCAGGATGCACTGCACTAAATGTAAATACCAGGAACGGATCTAGCTGAACACTGTGAGCAGGACGCACTGCACTGAATGTAAATAGCAGGAACGGATCTAGCTGAACACTGTGAGCAGGACGCACTGCACTGAATGTAAATAGCAGGAACGGATCTAGCTGAACACTGTGAGCAGGACGCACTGTACTAAATGTAAATAGTCTAGCTGCCTGACCGTGGTACTAATAGGATCAAAAAGAACACCTGTAATTTTCTTAAGGTAGCTTTATATACTGTAACCAGACAAGCCTGCCTGTCAGTAGGAAGATAACAGGAACGGATCTAGCTGAACACTGTGAGCAGGACGTACTGCACTAAATGTATATAGCAGGAACGGATCTAGCTGAACACTGTGAGCAGGACGCACTGCACTGAATGTAAATAGCAGGAACGGATCTAGCTGAACACTGTGAGCAGGACGCACTGCACTAAATGTAAATACCAGGAACGGATCTAGCTGAACACTGTGAGCAGGACGCACTGCACTGAATGTAAATAGCAGGAACGGATCTAGCTGAACACTGTGAGCAGGACGCACTGCACTGAATGTAAATAGCAGGAACGGATGTAGCTGAACACTGTGAGCAGGACGCACTGCACTAAATGTAAATACCAGGAACGGATCTAGCTGAACACTGTGAGCAGGACGCACTGCACTGAATGTAAATAGCAGGAACGGATCTAGCTGAACACTGTGAGCAGGATGCACTGCACTAAATGTAAATACCAGGAACGGATCTAGCTGAACACTGTGAGCAGGACGCACTGCACTGAATGTAAATAGCAGGAACGGATCTAGCTGAACACTGTGAGCAGGACGCACTGCACTGAATGTAAATAGCAGGAACGGATCTAGCTGAACACTGTGAGCAGGACGCACTGTACTAAATGTAAATAGTCTAGCTGCCTGACCGTGGTACTAATAGGATCAAAAAGAACACCTGTAATTTTCTTAAGGTAGCTTTATATACTGTAACCAGACAAGCCTGCCTGTCAGTAGGAAGATAACAGGAACGGATCTAGCTGAACACTGTGAGCAGGACACACTGTACTAAATGTAAATAGTCTAGCTGCCTGACCGTGGTACTAATAGGATCAAAAAGAACACCTGTAATTTTCTTCAGGTAGCTTTATATACTGTAACCAGACAAGCCTGCCTGTCAGTAGGAAGATAACAGGAACGGATCTAGCTGAACACTGTGAGCAGGACGCACTGTACTAAATGTAAATAGTCTAGCTGCCTGACCGTGGTACTAATAGGATCAAAAAGAACACCTGTAATTTTCTTAAGGTAGCTTTATATACTGTAACCAGACAAGCCTGCCTGTCAGTAGGAAGATAACAGGAACGGATCTAGCTGAACACTGTGAGCAGGACACACTGTACTAAATGTAAATAGTCTAGCTGCCTGACCGTTGTACTAATAGGATCAAAAAGAACACCTGTAATTTTCTTCAGGTAGCTTTATATACTGTAACCAGACAAGCCTGCCTGTCAGTAGGAAGATAACAGGAACGGATCTAGCTGAACACTGTGAGCAGGACGTACTGCACTAAATGTATATAGCAGGAACGGATCTAGCTGAACACTGTGAGCAGGACGCACTGCACTGAATGTAAATAGCAGGAACGGATCTAGCTGAACACTGTGAGCAGGACGCACTGCACTAAATGTAAATACCAGGAACGGATCTAGCTGAACACTGTGAGCAGGACGCACTGCACTGAATGTAAATAGCAGGAACGGATCTAGCTGAACACTGTGAGCAGGACGCACTGCACTGAATGTAAATAGCAGGAACGGATGTAGCTGAACACTGTGAGCAGGACGCACTGCACTAAATGTAAATACCAGGAACGGATCTAGCTGAACACTGTGAGCAGGACGCACTGCACTGAATGTAAATAGCAGGAACGGATCTAGCTGAACACTGTGAGCAGGACGCACTGCACTAAATGTAAATACCAGGAACGGATCTAGCTGAACACTGTGAGCAGGACGCACTGCACTGAATGTAAATAGCAGGAATGGATCTAGCTGAACACTGTGAGCAGGACGCACTGCACTGAATGTAAATAGCAGGAACGGATGTAGCTGAACACTGTGAGCAGGACGCACTGCACTAAATGTAAATACCAGGAACGGATCTAGCTGAACACTGTGAGCAGGACGCACTGCACTGAATGTAAATAGCAGGAACGGATCTAGCTGAACACTGTGAGCAGGACGCACTGCACTAAATGTAAATACCAGGAACGGATCTAGCTGAACACTGTGAGCAGGACGCACTGCACTGAATGTAAATAGCAGGAACGGATCTAGCTGAACACTGTGAGCAGGACGCACTGCACTGAATGTAAATAGCAGGAACGGATCTAGCTGAACACTGTGAGCAGGACGCACTGCACTAAATGTAAATACCAGGAACGGATCTAGCTGAACACTGTGAGCAGGACGCACTGCACTGAATGTAAATAGCAGGAACGGATCTAGCTGAACACTGTGAGCAGGACGCACTGCACTAAATGTAAATACCAGGAACGGATCTAGCTGAACACTGTGAGCAGGACGCACTGCACTGAATGTAAATAGCAGGAACGGATCTAGCTGAACACTGTGAGCAGGACGCACTGCACTGAATGTAAATAGCAGGAACGGATCTAGCTGAACACTGTGAGCAGGACGCACTGCACTAAATGTAAATACCAGGAACGGATCTAGCTGAACACTGTGAGCAGGACGCACTGCACTGAATGTAAATAGCAGGAACGGATCTAGCTGAACACTGTGAGCAGGACGCACTGCACTAAATGTAAATACCAGGAACGGATCTAGCTGAACACTGTGAGCAGGACGCACTGCACTGAATGTAAATAGCAGGAACGGATCTAGCTGAACACTGTGAGCAGGACACACTGCACTAAATGTAAATAGTCTAGATAGAAGATAACAGGAACGGATCTAGCTAAACTGAATACAGTGTATATATATATATGCAACACCTGGGATGCATATATATACACAATACACTGTAAGTGCAGCTAACTGACTGACTGTTCTGCCTAATCTATCTAACTCAAATCAAATGACACTGTCTCTCTCTCTCTCTATCTCTCAGCACACCGGAACACACACTACACAGGGCCGCCGTGCAGGCGGCCTTATATAGTGTGGGGTGTGTACTAAATCCCCTGAGCCATAATTGGCCAAAGCCACCCTGGCTTTGGCCAATTACAGCTCTCTCTACTGACGGCGCTGTGATTGGCCAAGCATGCGGGTCATAGTGCATGCTTGGCCAATAATCAGCCAGCAATGCACTGCGATGCCGCAGTGAATTATGGGCCGTGACGCGCCACACGAATTTGGCGCGAACGGCCCATATCGTTCGCAATTCGGCGAACGACCGAACAGCCGATGTTCGAGTCGAACATGGGTTCGACTCGAACACGAAGCTCATCCCTAGTCAGAAGGTTTAATTCTGTGAAATCAAAGATACCTGTTTAGCAGGTCACACTACAGGAGAATTGGCCACCGTTTCAAACAAAAAGAGGCACCATTACAATGCCTCCAAAGATAAGGTCTATAGGCCTGGCCTTGCAGTTAATAGCCAGAGGCAAATAAACTCATGCCTCCCTTTGAATGTAAATTCCATGGAAAGCAATCTAAGATTACAGCACAGGAGATCAGTTCTGAAAGAACTTAAGTTAATTACCACAATTACCTCTTGAAAATGAGATTGAACTACAGAAGTTGCATATCCATAATTGGGAAAATACCAAATAATGGAAACATCACAACATGTTCTTAAGGTAAAATATGAAGCATGCCATGCAGATGTGGTACAGGGTAGGAAAGAACTGAAAGAAATAAACCAATCTTTTGATCAAATTGTTAAGGTCCCACAGAAAATCGTCTGGGCCCTGTCATTGTTGTGGGGCCCAAAGCAGCTGCCTCATACTTGCCAACTATCCCAGTTGAAATTCCCTTTTCCCTTGAAGTTTTAGTCCCTTGCTGTGCTACTAATACTGCCCAGCTCTGCCCTATTGTTGTGTACAGATGACTCACCTGCAGACCCTGTGTTTACATGTAAATAACTGTAATTCATATGTAAATAGAAGCAGCATTCATATGTAAATCGCTGCATCCGGCAGCATAGATCTGTAAATAAAGGCGGCATTCATATTTATATCTTGCCCCCTGCAGTGAGGAGATGATGTGCTGTAACCTCTAGCAACCAATCAGTGAGCAGTATTACTGTACAGTAATCTCTAGCAACCAATCAACAAGCAGAAATCATGTGCTGTAACATCTAGCAACTAATCAGTGAGCCGTAATGTGTGCTGTAACCTCTAGCAACCAGCCAGTAAGTGGTAATGATACACTGCAACCTCTGGCAACCAATCGCAATCGCTGCCTGATCTGATACAGTAAACTGATTTTAAGTCTAGCTGCTATTTATTGTATATCTCAGAGCAGGTGGAGAGCAAAATTGTATGGGGGGGTGGCCAAGAAAAAGTTTGCCCAGGGTCCAATCAGTATTAAATACAGCCCTGACTGGGAACAAAGCTTAAATATAAGCAATGTAGAAACAGCGAAAGAAATACCAGATCTAATGTGTCATTCAAATGTCTATGATCTGAGTAATTTGTTTTCACCAGAAACAAGATACCATACAACATGGTCCCCCTGGCTCTACTTTAAGGTCTCAACTGATTATGATCACCTAATGAATGGGTAATGCCCTAATGGGCAACTATGCTTCTTGCTCTTTTTTAGGCTCACACACAAATCACAATGAGCAGGGAGAGAACCCTACCAACTTGCAGGTAATCCTTTCTAAGTTCTCCTTTCCTTACTTCTATCCTTTCCTTCCTAACCTATTATAGCAGTCTATCTTTGGGAAATCAAGGCTAAATGACCAGATTTGTTTCACTTCATATAGACTAATTTGGTCTCGGACTTTTAGTTGGATGGAATAAGCCAGTCCCTCAGCAAGAATTTACCTGCTGAATACCTCCAGGTAATGAGGGACATTAATATAATATGTAGACCAAATGTTATATATCTTTTTGTCAGACAACACGCTTCTTGACTGTTCATCTGATATTACTTACCTATGTACCTTTATTAATGTTAAAACAATGCTTTGATTGTTAATCTGAATTTGCTCTCAATAAACCTTTTGATGAAAAAAAAACGTATCCCTTAAATAATAATTATTGTATATGATCACATCAAACCTTTTCAAAACCTTGGTCTTACCACAGTGATCAGTAAGAAATAAACTTGTGCCATGTTCAACACAACATGTGATATCTGATTGTACAATCTACCAACAGTTATATAGAGCATTGACTTACCTGATTTGATACACATTAAATGGATTGTAGGCAGGTTCTTACCTTATGTAATTTTTGGTAAATTATAAAAGAGTTTGTACAACCAAATCTAGCCAATAATTAAACTGTTATAATCAAAAAGAAATGTCATATTGCAGTATATGATTCTTGCTTCAATACATGTATAATAACTATAATAACTAATAATAATAATAATAATAACTTAATGTATTTATTTTTTGTTACATAGCCCAGATGACAGTTGGCAGATGGACAAGTGGAATGAGTGCAGATCATGAAGACATTCCTGTTATCCCTAAAGCCCAAAAAGTTCCCACAAAGACTCCCAAAATAGTCAAGTTCTGACAGTTCATCCGTTTTGGAGAAAAACAAAACCTTATACCCAACTGGACTGTTGAGTGAAACACAGAAATTTGTATATCATAAGACAATGATTAGGTGGCTGTAGGGTCTATTCACACTTGTTTGTCTGACAATCCAATGATAATGACCAACGATAATGCAGCCAGGTGTTTATACTAATAACAGGCCCTTTCACATGGGGCGGACTCTGGCTGGGATCCACTTGCTCAGCAGGGAATCGGTTCACTGATCCCCTGCAGGCGGATGACGGGTCTGTGTCCACTCCACTTATGCAGAACAGACACAGCCTGCTCTCTATGGGCAGTCAAATGTATATGGACCTACTATCCATTTACACCCGACTTCCATCCGATCCGGCCAGATGGAGGGGAATGGATTCTCCTTCAGTTAGTTTTTGCTGGATCCGAGGTAGCTGGGTGTAAACGGACACAAGTCTGTTTTACATCTGGCTACCAATAGAGGAGAATATTAGGGGTCCTATTGGGTCCGTCTGAAAAACCCAACTGGACCACCCGTGTGAAAGGGATCTAATTAACGAAAGGAATAGCGCATGTTTATTTAACCTCTTCAGCCCCGGACCATTATGCTGCATAAGGACCAGAGGACTTTTTCCAATTTGGCACTGCGTCGCTTTAACTGCTAATTGCGTGGTCATGCAATGCTGTACCCAAACAAAATTTGCGTCCTTTTCTTCCCACAAATAGAGCTTTCTTTTGATGGTATTTTATCACCTCTGCCGTTTTTATTTTTTGCGCTATAACCGGAAAAAGAACGAAAATTTTGAAAAAAAATTATATTTTCTACTTTTTGTTTTATAAAAAAATCCAATAAACTAAATTTTAGTCATACATTTAGGCCAAAATGTATTCGGCCACATGTCTTTAGTAAAAAAAATGTAAATAAGCGTATATTTATTGGTTTGCGCAAAAGTTATAGCGTCTACAAACTAGGGTACATTTTCTGGAATTTACACAGCTTTTAGTTTATGACTGCCTATGTCATTTCTTGAGGTGCTAAAATGGCAGGGCTGTACAAACCCCTCCAAATGACCCCATTTTGGAAAGTAGACACCCCAAGGAAATTGCTGAGAGGCATGTTATGCCCATTGAATATTAACTTTTTTGTCCCAAGTGATTGAATAATGACAAAAAAAAATTACAAAAAGTTGTCACTAAATGATATATTGCTCACACAGGCCATGGGCATATGTGGAATTGCACCCCAAAATATATTCAGTTGCTTCTCCTGAGTATGGGGATACCACATGTGTGGGACTTTTTGGGAGCCTAGCCGTGTACGGGGCCCCGAAAACCAATCACCGCCTTCAGGATTTCTAAGGGCTTACATTTTTGATTTTACTCCTCACTACCTATCACAGTTTTGAAGGCCATAAAATGGCCAGATGGCACAAAACCCCCCCAAATGACGCCATTTTGGAAAGTAGACACCCCAAGCTATTTGTTTTGAGGCATGTTGAGTCCATGGAATATTTTATATTTTGACACAAGTTGCGGGAAAGTGACAATTTTTTTTTTTTGCACAAAGTTGTCACTAAATGATATATTGCTCACACAGGCCATGGCATATGTGGAATTGCACCACAAAATATGTTTAGCTGCTTCTCCTGAGTATGGGGATACCACATTTGTGGGACTTTTTGGGAGCCTAGCCGCGTACGGGGCCCCGAAAACCAATCACCACCTTCAGGATTTCTAAGGGTGTAAATTTTTGATTTCACTCTTCACTGCCTATCACAGTTTCGGAGGCCATGGAATGCCCAGATGGCACAAACACCCCCAAATGACCCCGTTTTGGAAAGTAGACACCCCAAGCTATTTGCTGAGAGGCACAATATAAAATATTCCATGGACTCGACATGCCTCTCAGCAAATAGCTTGGGGTGTCTATTTCCAAAATGGGATCATTTGTGGGGGTTTTGAACTGTCCTGGCATTTTATGCACAACATTTAGAAGCTTATGTCACACATCATCCACTCTTCTAACCACTTGAAGACAAAGCCCTTCAAAGACACTTTTTGTTTACATGAAAAAATTTTTTTTGCAAGAAAATTACTTTGAACCCCCAAACATTATATATTTTTTTAAAGCAAATGCCCTACAGATTAGAATGGTGGGTTTTTTAATTTTTTTTTCACACAGTATTTGCGCAGCGATTTTTCAAACGCATTTTTGGGGAAAAAAACACACTTTTTAAAATTTTAATGCACTAAAACACACTATATTGCCCAAATGTTTGATGAAATAAAAAAGATGATCTTAGGCCGAGTACATGGATACCAAACGTGACATGCTTTAAAATTGTGCACAAACGTGCAGTGGCAACAAAATAAATACACTTTTAAAAGCCTTTAAAAGCCTTTACAGGTTACCACTTTAGATTTACAGAGGAGGTCTACTGCTAAACTTACTGCCCTCGATCTGACCTTCGCAGTGATACCTCACATGCATGGTGCAATTGCTGTTTACATTTGACGCCAGACCGACGCTTGCGTTCGCCTTAGCACGAGAGCAGGGGGGGACAGGGGTGCTTTTTTTTTTTTTCTTTATTATTTTTTTTCTTTTTTATCTTATTTTTAAACTGTTCCTTTCATTTTTTTTTAAATCATTTTTATTGTTATCTCAGGGAATGTAAATATCCCCTATGATAGCAATAGGTAGTGACAGGTACTCTTTTTTGAAAAAATTGGGGTCTATTAGACCCTAGATCTCTCCTCTGCCCTCAAAGCATCTGACCACACCAAGATCGGTGTGATAAAATGCTTTCCCAATTTCCCAATGGCGCTGTTTACATCCGGCGAAATCTAAGTCATAAAATGCTCGTAGCTTCCGGTTTCTTAGGCCATAGAGATGTTTGGAGCCACTCTGGTCTCTGATCAGCTCTATGGTCAGCTAGCTGAATCACCGGCTGCATTCTCAGGTTCCCTGTTGAGACAGGAGAGCCAGAGAAAAACACGGAAGACGGTGGGGGGGGGGCATTCCCTCCCACTGCTTGTAAAAGCAGTCTAGAGGCTAATTAGCTACTAGGATTGCTTTTACATGAAAGTCGACCGCTGGCTGAAAAGAATGATACCAAGATGATACCTAAACCTGCAGGCATCTTTCTGGTATAACCACTCAAAGTCGTGAATGGCATACCTGAAGACAAAAAAAATGGTTAACAATAAAGCACAGTAAACAGTAAAGTATAAAAAATTGCATACCTGAAAAGCAAACATGATAAAACATAATAACAATAAAACATTGCAGAATAGAATACAGTAAAAAAAAGAGCAGAACAATAGAGAGAGAATAGAGAGAGAGAGAACAATAAAACGACAACAATTTTTTTTTTTTTATATATTTATTATTATTTTTTTTTTACACTGTTTTTGTAACTGTAACTTTTATAACGGTAACCGGTTCCAGGTTCGGGTCTCTCAAAACGCGATGGCATTTTGGGAGACCCTGTGAAAGTGTGCCTAGTCTGTGCAATGCTGTACCCTACACTAATACTCAACTAGTGCATGGTAGCGTTCAAAACATTCACCAATGCAAAGACCAGGACAGAAGGAACAATAATAGCGGGTGTCACGCCTATATCCGCGCTTGCTGCAGACACAACATCTTTTTTGGGGGGTTCATTGGGTAGGGGTACTCGGGAGGACATAAAGAAAATGCCTCTCATGCAGCTGACTGCATTTGGTTGGGAATGTGAATGGGGGAAGTACGGGTGCTGCAGAAGTGGTGGGTTCCCAATTAGGATTGGCGAATGCAGCAGGAAGGGCATTATGGGCACGACGGCCTGTGTTTGTCTTCTTGGTGGCAGCGGGACACTACTTGTGTTTGCCACCTCACCAGCTTGAACTGCACTTATGGGACTCGCCACGTCACCAAGTGTTACTGCAGTGCTGGTTTGACTACGACCGGGGTGTACTAGGCCGCTGGTGCTTGCCAGTTCACCAAAACGCTACCAAAAAAACTGTTAGCGATCGCAGGGATCAGGCCTGACTCTGCGAACGCTGTAGTTATACGTTTAGTGTTTTGTAAGTGACAGTGATCGATCGATACTGCACTTGGGTGGGCTGGGCTGGGCCGGGCGGAGGGGCAAAACGCAGGTGCTAGCAGGTATCTGTGCTGATCCCGCTAACACTGCGTTTTTGGGAACGCTAAACTGCTGGGGACGCTAGTATAGATCTGATCGGATCAGATATTGATCCGTTCAGATACTATACCACTAAGGGAGGTGTGCGGTGCGTGCGTGAGTGTTAGCGCTACTGGCGCTAACCTGACGCTGCTTGGGGCTGGTGCTTACCAGTTCACCAAAATGCTACCAAAAAAACTGTTAGCGATCGGATCAGATATTGATGCGTTCAGATACTATACCACTAAGGGAGGCGTATGCTGCGTGCGTGGGTGTTAGTGGTACTGGCGCTAATCTGACGCTGCCTGGGGCGACGCATATCACCGCCGGGCGATCAGGGGGCTAAACCTTTTTTTAGGTAATAAACAGCGGGTGCCCTGATACTATAAAAAATAAACGAACTAACCAGCATCACCCGTAACGGTTATACGGTGATCAGTGGTGAAAGGGTTAACTAGGGGGCAATCAAGGGGTTAAAACATTTATTAGATAGTATATGGGGGTCCCTGTCGCTATAAAACGCTGACGGCGAACCTAAATATTTACCTCCCTAACTAGCGTCACCAGTGACACTAATACAGCGATCAGAAAAATGATCGCTTAGTGACACTGGCAACAGGGGGTGATCAAGGGGTTAAAACTTTATTAGGGGGGGTTAGGGGGGTACCCTAGACCTACAGGGGGCTAACAATAACTGCCCTACCACAGTAATTGTCACAAACTGACACCATGCAGTAATCAAAAAAAAAAAAATGCTTGGTGTCAGTGTGACGGGGGGGGGGGGAGGGGTGATTAGGGGGTGATCGGGGGGGATCGGGGGGTAAAGGGGGGTGTAATGTGTGCCTGGCATGTTCTACTGTGATGTGTGTGTGTTGTGCACTCACATTGATGTCTTCTCTCCTCGGCGCCGGAACGGAAACTGCCGAGCCGAGGAGAGATGACATCACATCCTCTGCCTCTGTGTACTACACAGAGGCAGGGGAATAATCTCATTGGCTGGGAGCGATCGCGAGGGGGGGCCACGATCGGATATCGGATGGCCTCCCCCTCATCTCTGATTGCTGCCAGACCAACGGCGACCGCCTCAGGCACCGGGGGGGGTCCGATCGGACCCCCCGCCCGCGGGAAGGCAATCACGTACCAGGTACGTGATTTTGCCTGCCCGTGCCATTCTGCTGACGTACATCAGCGTGAGGCGGTCGTCAAGTGATTAAAGTATAACTAAAGGCAAAACTTTTATTTTTGCTTAAAGTGGAGAGGGATTAGAACACCTGTTAGTTTTAATTGCTGTCTGTGCCCCCTGCTAAGGAGATTCACCCTCTCTATTTGTCCTGTTTACCATTATCATTGAAAATGAAAGTAAAAGAAAATCCCAAATTTTGGGTTGTCCCAAGGAAAGTAATAAAGGGGAAATCCTCCTATGGGCACATTAGTTCTGTTGACCTGGGGGTCCCCAAGGAATTCCCTTAATTTACAGGGATTTCATCACACTTCCTGTTTGGCTTTGGGACAGGAAGTGAAGGAAAATCTCTGCAATGGGACACAGATGGTGAAAAAAAAAGGTTTGCCTATAGTTCTACTTTAACCATCTAGTTATGCATGCAAACTGGTGTTGTACCCGTAAGCAACAGTAGGAAAGTAATTGAGTAGGTGGTACCTATTGGCTAACTGAATATGGTTTACGGTTCAAGCTTTCCCAAGCACTCAGTTTCCTTCCATGAAACTATGCCTGAAAACTGTTTCTACGCATAGTGATGCAGTTGGTTTACATGTATAAAAGACCTAAACTAAAGACTTTCCTGAGGGATGGGCAGAAGTTCCCTGCAGAAGATACCGTGCTCTTGTTGTCATTATCATACAACATACTCTACTTTAAGGCTGCTTTCACACTGAGGTGCTTTACAGGCGCTATAGCGCTAAAAATAGCGCCTGTAAAGATTCTCTCCTCTCACTCCAGTGTGAAAGCCCGAGTGCTTTCACAACGGACCTGTGCGCTGGCAGGACGCTAAAAAAAGTCCTGCAAGCAGCATCTTTGAGGTGCTGTAGGAGAGGTGTATACACCGTTCCTTCAGCACCCCTGCCCATTGAAATCAATGGGCGGCAGCGCTTTTAACCCTTTTTGGGCCGTTAGTGGGGGTTAAAAGCGGCCGAAAAGCGGCGCAAAAACAACGGTAAAGCGCCGCCAAAAATAGTGGCACTTTATTGCCAACTCCCCCAAAGCCCCAGTGTGAAAGTAGCCTTACTTCTGCAACAACAAGCTACATTGCCATTATATAACAAGTGCCTTGTCTCTTTAGAACTCTGGTATTTTATTTGCTACTGGAATAAACCCCATGGGTCTTTTATTTCCTATTACTTTCTTGTAATTATGAAAATGACTATGAAAGAAGTCTGACAAGGTGAAATTACATTGCTGCCTAGCAGCATTAGGGTCGTCAGTTTGAATCCCAACCACGACACTACCTCCATAGAGTTTGCATGTTCTCCCAGTGCCTTCGTGTGTTTCCCCCGTGTACTCCAGCTTTCTCCTACACTGCAAAGACATGCTATTAGATTAGTTGGCTCCTGTCCAAGTTGGCCCTAGTATGTGTATGTATGAATATGAGCTTAGATTGTAAGCTCCTTGAGGGCAGGGACTGATGTGAATGTACAATAATATATATATATAATGTGTTCTGTAAATTGTCAGTCCTATATAAATACCTGTAATATACAAGAATAAAAAAATTGATAGACATTTTATGTACTCTCCACTTTTAACCAGTTCTTTGTAAACTTATTTTACTGAATTGTAATTATAGCAAAATAAGCTGGATCTCTTATATATACAGCTGTAAGCTGCTGGCGTAAGGACTACATTGGTGGCAGCACAGACATGTGAACAGACTCGGGTGTTGATCATTTTACAGAGAGTGATCAGCAGTGATTTGGTGATCATTTCCACATGTACATGGTGATCTCACCTGTGAAGAATGAACTAGGAAGCACTCCGGGTTCAGAACTGTCAATCTTTGGCCAGGAATGAATCTAATTGAGCAATCTATGCTTTTTTTTTTTTTTAATCAAAACTTTTTATTTATTTATTTCCGATGCAGAAAATGATCATACAAAGATAATACAGATTACCGTAAGGATTACAGAAATCAAGGTCCAGCCAAAAAAAAAAAAAAAGGAAAAAGGAAAAAGCTAAATTATACAGTGTAAATTTTCATACATCTGAATAAAAGTTTTTATACTGCATCTTTGTCTACTATTGAATAATACAAACAGGTGTTTAACATACCTAACATAAAACTGTAGGGTGTGATCCCCTCTCCCCCCCCCAGCCCCCCCCCCCCGTCTGCTGCACATTCTTCAAACTAAATTCGTAACAGTCTATCCATCACAAGCTGTGGGGGGGGGCAAGAGCTGGGTCCGACAACCAAGGCTCCCATATCTTTTCAAATTTATTGCCAGCATTTCTATGACGGTAAGCTAATTGTTCCCTGATCAGGAGTGAGTTTACATGTGCAATCCATTGCTTTCCCGTTGGTACAGTGTGCGCCATCCAGTGTCGAGCTATAAGCTTTCTAGCCAGATACAATAGCCTGGTAAGCATAATGTACATTCCCCTCTGGTACATCTCCTCATCAATCGCACCTAGTAAACACACCAGAGGAGTGGAGGGCACTGGCACCTGCGTCAACCGGGATACAATCTGCATGACCTCATTCCAGTATCTATTAAGCTTCGGGCACCACCAGAGCATATGGATGAGGTCACCCTGATGTATTTTACATTTTGGGCACAGGGGTGAATCTCTCAGACCCCAACCAAACAGTTTAGTTGGCGTCCGATTCTATGCAAAATAAACAGCTGCGACAACCTATGAGACGCTGAGATGGATGTATTAGGGATTGATTCCAGTACCATATCCCATTGTTCATCATCAATGTCACCAATATCTATGACCCATTTAGCTCTGCATTTTAAGGAGGTATGGTCCTGATTGGAAGAGAGCAACACTGAATATATTGTAGATATCAGTCCTTTTCTAACCTTCGCATGCAACAGTTCCCTCAGAAGTGGGGATGACGTTACAGACACGGGGATCACCCGACTCTGGGTCTGTAGGGCATGTCGAAGTTGTAGATACTGAAAAAAGCATCTATTGGGGAGTGCAAATTCCGAACGTAATTGCGCAAAAGATTTTAATATATTCCCCACATATAACTGTGAGAAAAACCAAATTCCCCTACGCTTCCACAGGGTAAATCCCTCTAATTTATTAAGTTCTGGGTATCTTGGGTTATCCCATAAGGGGGTGCACTCCAAGGGGCCGACAACCTTCAGTGCCCCCCGAACTGCGCCCCATCCTTTTTAAGAAGACCCGCTGTAGGTGAATTTGGGGGTAAGCTGGGGAGGTCCATTTCTAAATGGGAGCTGGCCTTCAAGTCCGGGTTTGTACGGACCACTAAACTTACTATGGGATCTTCTGAGATATCATCATCCCCCCACCCCATTAACTGCTGCAGTTGAGAGGCCAAAAAATATAATTTGGGGTGTGGTACCGCTAGACCTCCTCTGTCTTTATGGTATTGTAGAATGTTTAAGCTAATTCTAGCACCCTTTCTTTTCCAAATGAGATCCCGCATCTGTGTATCTATTTTCCTGAACCATTTGTTAGAGATCCACATAGGGGAATTTTGAGTGACGTACAATAGTTGCGGGGCCCAGATCATTTTTATTAGGTTTATCCTCCCCACGACTGATAAGGGGAGTTTACACCAGCTAAGGGATTTCTCTTTTTGTTTCTTCAACAGGGGTTCCAAATTTAATTTGAGATACCTAGAGGTGTCCGGGGTCACCACCACTCCTAAGTATCGAAATGATTCAGCGATGGTGATTTGCCTTGCCTCCTGGGGCACGGGTTTAATAATGGGGTCTATAGGCATCATAATAGATTTGGACCAGTTTATTGTAAAACCTGAGAATCCTCCAAATTTAATTATAAGTGACATGAGTACCCTCAAAGATTTATCCGTATCTCCCAGATATAGCAGTGCGTCGTCGGCGTACAGTGAGATCTTTTCCTCTGAGAGGCCTCTACAGAATCCCACTATCTCAGAGGAACTACGGATCATGATAGCCAACGGTTCGACTGCCAAAGCAAACAGCAGGGGTGACAATGGGCACCCCTGACGAGTGCCTCTGTGTAACGCAAAGGACTGGGAAAGGGAGTTATTAATGCGGAGCCTCGCTCTAGGAGCTGAGTATAGAATCTTAACCCATTTAACGAACCTGTCACCCAGGCCAAAACGAGCTAGGATCTCCCAGAGGTAGGGCCACTCCACACTATCAAAAGCCTTAGCGGCATCCAAGGATAATATGGCCCTACCTCCAGGGTTATCCACTGGGGTCTGCAGGTTCACAAAGAGGCGTCTAATATTGTTAGTTGTAGATCTAGTGGGTATAAACCCAGACTGGTCTCTATGCACCAACTTCCCTATCACCCCGGACAATCTGTTTGCCAGTACTCGTGCTAAAAGTTTTACGTCTAGGTTTAAGAGGAATATGGGCCTGTATGAGTCCGGTAAAAGTTTATCCTTACCCGGTTTAGGGATCACAACTATGAGGGCTTCTTGCATACTATCAGGCAGGGATCTTTCCTCCTCTGCCGCAGAAAAAGCTTGCAGCAGTGGTGGAAGTAAAATATCACTATATCTCTTGTAAACCTCAGCAGGCAATCCATCCGAGCCCGGAGACTTATGCTTCTTAGCCCCCTGGAGGGCCTCAGCCAATTCCTCCATAGTTATTGTAGCATCTAGCATACTCCTCTCATTCTCCGAGACTTGAGGGAAGGGACAATTCTGTAGGAATGCATCCAGCTCAGCGGAGCTAGACGCAGTCCTAGAGGAATATAAGTCCATATAGAATTGATAAAATATCTGCATAATGTCTGCTGTCCTGGAGCAAGTCTCCCCTGTCCCCAATTTAATAGCTAGAATGGAAGCCGTGTCTCTTTGCTCCTTGGCCAGTAGGGCAAGGAGATGACCCGTGTTCTCGCCCTCTTCATAATATTCCTGTTGTAGGAAGAACCTCCGTTTTTCGGCCGCTGATAAGACTACTGAGTTGTATAATGAGTGAGCCTCAATCCATGCCTCCCTATTCTCTTGGGATGGGTCTGAAATCATTTTCTGCTCTCTAGTTTGTAAATCCTCTCTAACCCTGGATTCCCACTCTCCTGATCTCCTTTTCACTCCATTAATTCCTCTGATCAGACATCCTCGCAGGAACGCCTTCAGAGAGTCCCACACAACAGCCGCGCTCGCGGATCCTCTGTTGAAGCGTAGGAACTCCCTCAAGGCATCAGCTATCCCATCCGGTTCTGGGAATAGCTCCAGCCAGAATGGGTTAATCCGCCAGAGGGGTTTAACCTCCTGGGTTCCTACGTCTATCCGCACCCAAAAGGGAGAGTGATCAGAAAGTAATCTAGGTTCATATGCGGAATCCACTACCCTCTGCAGCAGGGCAGTGTTGCCCAGGCCCAGATCTATACGTGAAAGACCACCATATGTGCTCGATCTACATGAATAGCATTTCTCCATTGGATGCTTCTCCCTCCACACGTCTCTCAAACCCAATTCAACAAGCATAAGTGCAAATGAGGTAGTACCCGGGGAGCGACCATTTTGTCTGGAATTTAAGGATATTCTATCTAAGTGTGTATCTAACACATTGTTGTAGTCTCCCAATGCTAGAACGGGGGTATTAGGGTATAAGGCTATGAACTGGGCAAATTTCTTTAGAGGGTCTGAGGAGTATGGGGGAGGAACATACATGGCCGCAACAATACACCTATAACCATTGAGCTTACACAATAGAAACACAAATCTGCCATCCCCATCAATCCTCTGCTGCAGACATTCAAAAGATATCCTCCCAGATATCAGTACACTCACCCCCCTGGAGTAGGAGGAGTGCACCGAGTGAAACTGAGTAGGATATTTACGTGATTTCAACATGTAAATCGAATTGAGCTGCAGGTGAGTCTCCTGAAGACAGACCAGGTGCGGCTGCATTCAAGCTAAATATTTAAACATTGCACTCCGTTTTGTTTTCTCCCCCAGTCCCCTAATATTCCAAGAAAGGAGCATTAACCCCCCAGTACCTCGATTCGCCATTTGCAATCTGTTTTAGAGGCAAAATTGAGGGCTGAGGAGCCACATGCTTTTTGTGTCACAGTACTATTTTCAGATAGTAAAACAATCCAGCCTGCCCTATTTACCACAGTATTCCTACACATCAATTCCCGCCACTGCTTGGAGTGTATAAGTATGAAGGGAGTTAAACAGACATATAATCGTCCAACCTGTAGGAGGAAGAGGGTCACACCTGGAGAGGGGAAAAGGAAAAGCACACCCTTAAAGAAAACAAAGTGTCTGACCAACATGGCCGTACATAACCATAATAAACCCCAACGTGGGGAATTCAGTCCTCTCAGGACTCTGTAGAGGGGGCTCTTGCGTAGCCCAAGGGGCATGTATTTATTATCAAATCTTGCACCAACAAAATTGGAAACAGTATGTTGCTAATGCCGAAGTATCAGCATATAAAAGTGACGTGCAAAAATGAAAAAAATAACTCAAAAAGTAGAAAAAATATTTTCTGCAAAAATAAAAAAAAAGGGGGGTGTGAAAGCCAACTCCGCCATAATAGAAAAAGAAGGAATCAAATTTTAACAGAGCACCGCTTGAACAAGGTGCCGTAAAGAAAAGAGAAACCGCACTCATGCAGGACGTTGTGCTAAGGCACGCTCTTCTCTATCCAACCAGTTCATCGCAGCATTGGGGTTTTCAAAGAAATGGGACGTGCCATTAGCAATCACTTTCAATTTTGCCGGATACAACATGAAGTATTGGAGATTCAGGATCCTTAGCCTCTTCTTGATATCGGTGAATTTGGATCTTTGCCGCTGTACCTCCGCGGAGAAATCTGGAAATAATGAGACCGTAGCATTGTCCACTTTCAGGTTCCCAGCTGTTCTGGCATTACTCAGGATGGCATCTCGATCCTTGTAGTTAAGCAGCCGAAAGAGGAAAGGGCGCGGTGGAGCTCCCTGTGGTGGTGGCCTTGAGGGGACTCGGTGGGCCCTCTCAACCACAAACATAGGAGGAAATACGGTGCTGCCAAATGTGTCCTTCAGCCAAGATTCAATAAAAACTACCGGGTTTTTGCCCTCAGCTCTTTCCGGAATACCGACCGCCCGCACGTTATTTCTGCGCAGGCGGTTTTCCATATCCTCCAATCGGGCCGCATTCACAGACGCCACTGATGTCACATGTCGCACATCCCTCTGTAAGGGCTGCCACTCATCCTCCAATGTACTAAGTCTGCCCTCCAAAGCGGATGTGCGTTCGCGCAGCTTCTGCATATCATGCCTTATTAAAGAAATCTCCCCCTTCATACCTTTCACTTCCCCAGTTAGTCCAGTGCCGTTCGTGCCGCCGGTCCGTGTCTGGCCATTGTATCTTAGCTGATTTACCCCTCCGAGGATAGCTGACAGTCAGGGGATCACAGTGCACTAAGAGCCGAGTCTCTATGTATCAGGATGGCGGTGATATTTAGAGGATTTGTCAGGATTCCTGGCGGAGCTGTGCACTGTGCGTCTTACTCCATTCCCCGCTCGGCCACACCCCATGAGCAATCTATGCTTGATTGGTTTGATTGGTTTTAACAGAGTGCATGAGTGACAATAGCCATCTAATAGACCCCTGATAGCTCCTTGAAGAGAACCTGTCACCTGTACCATGATATCGCATATGTGGCTTATTTCATGCCCCTTGTCAAAGCAATAAAGTTAAATAAAAAAAAGAAAAGTTTTTAACCACCTGCTGCCCGCCCACCGTCATATGACGGCGGGACGGTGGAGCTGTTGTTCTGGGCCGCCGTCACATGACGGCGCAGCCTTCCAGGCCGCCCAGGGGGCGCGCACCCGCCGCATCGCTCGGGTCCCAGTGCGTGTGCCCGGTGGCTGCGATGTCCGCCGGGCACCCGCGATTGCCCGGTAACCGAGCAGGATCGTGGATCTGTGTGTGTAAACACACAGATCCACGTCCTGTCAGATGGGAGGAGCCCGATGGTGTGTACACCGATCGGTCTCCTCCCCTTGTGAGTCCGCTCCCCACACAGTTAGAATCACTCCCTAGCAACATATTTAACCCTACAGAGCCCCCTCCTGGTTAACCCCTTCATTGCCAGTCATATTTATACAGTAATCAATGCATTTTTATAGCACGGATCGCTGTATAAATGTGAATGGTCCCAAAAATGTGTCAAAATTGTCCGATGTGTCTGCCGCAATATCGCAGTCATGATAAAAATCGCAGATTGCAGCCATTACTAGTAAAAAAAAAATAATAATAAAAATGCTATAAATCTATCCCCTTATTTTGTAGACGCTATGACTTTTGCGCAAACCCATAAATATACGCTGCCTTATTCAATATTTTTTACCAAAAATATGTAGAAGAATACGTATCGGCCTAAACTGAGGAAAAAATTTGTGTAAAAAAAAAAAAAAAAATTGGATATTTATTATAGCAAAAAGTAAAAAATATTGTGTTTTTTTCAAACTTGTCACTCTTATTTTGTTTATAGCGCAAGAGATAAAACCCGCAGGGGTGATCAAATACCACCAAAAGAAAGCTCTATTAGTGGGGAAAAAATGATAAAAATTTCATTTGGGTACAGTATTGTATGACCACGCAATTGTTATTCGAAGTGCGACAACGCTGAAAGCTGAAAATTGGCTTTGATCAGGAAGGGGGTGAAAATGCCCTGTATGGAAGTGGTTAAAGAGTCAAAGTTTAATAAGGTAAAAAAAGAATATTTTGTAACATACACGCCAATTTGAACGCTATTGTGTGTATTGGGTGTGTAGCATACAAAAGCAGCCATTTGCGCCACTTATTGGGTACTGCCACACATGCCAGAGTGAGATTAGTATTTATAGGGCCATATTTTACTGTTCTCTCTAAACTGAAGAGCTGTAAAGACTTGGACAATTTTAGGTACTGTAGCCTTTTGCTATTTCACTATGTTGCAGGGTTTGTGCTTTTACAAAGTCCACCAGATAGTGGAGGGCAGATTCCTCACAGAGCAGTAGGCAGTGACGTATCTGTTTGGACTCAATGCAAGGATGCCGTTCAATCTTTCTGCCAATGTGTGCATGTGAAAACTCGCAATGAAGCACTATAGAAAATAAAACCGTCTCTAGCAGAGATTTTATTGGAAATCTGAAATTTATTAAAAAAGCCTAATTTACAGAAAGGTGGCAGAGTAAGCTAGGGGCTCCATATGAACCAATAGTAAATCTTTGCGAAAAATCAATGATTTGCCTTTTGTGAATTGTGCATGTAGGTTCTAAATTTTCCTTTTAAGACAAGGAATTACAGATATTAGGGAAAGCAGGCAGTGAATGTTTCTAACAAGTTTCATCCTTCTCATTAGGACAGTACTAAATACCTGCCTTTTATGCTGACCTACTGGCTTCATTGTTTTCTAACTTATCGACCCAAAACAAATATGTAAATTAAGCGTGTCAGACACACTCATCTGCATGCTTGTTCTAAGTCCGTATGTCCAAGTGTAGAAGCAAGCACGAACAATGAGCATTTTAAAAGGTGAGGTAAAAAGACAGAACTGAGTTCATTGGGTACACCCAGGTGCTATTGGCACAAGAAGGCACATAAGGGCTGCTGGCCAGTGACTCTTATCTGAACACACACACACCATTCATAAAGTATTCAGACCCCCTTCACTTTTTTTCAATTTTGCTATGTTGCAGTCTGATACTACAGGTTTTTTTTTTTTTTTTTAATTCTCATTAACCAACCCTCTGTACCCCATAATGACAAAGTGAAAACAGAATTTTAGAAATGTCTTTGAATTTATTAAAAAAATAAACTGAAATATCACATGTACTTAAGTATTCAGACCCTTTACTCAGTACTTTGTTGGAGCACCTTTTGCAGCAATTACAGCCTAGAGTCTTTTTGGGTATGAAGTGACAAGCTTGGCACACCTGGATTGGGGGATTTTCTGATATTCTTCTTTGCAAATCCTTTCAATCTCAGTGGGGTTGGATAGAAACTGAAAGTGGACAGTCAGAGATGCTCTGGTTGGGCCACTCTAGCACATTCAGAGTTGCCCCTAAGCCACTGCTGTGTTCTCTTGGCTGTGCTTAGGATCGTTGTCATGTTGGATTTGAATCTTTGTCCCAGTCTGAGGTCCTGAGCGCTACGGTTCAGGTTTTCAGTGAGGATATCTCTGTACTTTGCTCCATTGAGCTTTCCCTCAATCCAGACTAGTCTTGCAGTCCCTGCTTCTAAAAACATCCCCACAGCATGATGCTGCCACCACCATGTTTCACTGTTGGGATGGTATTGGGCAGGTGAAGAGCTATGTCTGGAGGAAACCAGGCACTGCTCAACGTTTAGCATTGAGGCCAAACAGTTCAATCTTGGTTTCATCAGGCGACCAGAGAATCTTGTTCCTCACAGTCTGAGTGCGTCAGGTTCTTTTTTTTTTTTGCAAACTCCAAGTGGGCTTTCATGTTTTTTGCCCAGATTGGTGGAGGGTAGCAGTGATGGTTGTCCTCCTGGAACTTTGTCCTATCTCCACACAGGATCTCTGGAGCTCAGAGTGACCATTGGGTTCTTGGTCTCCTCTTACTAAGGCTCTTCTCCCCCCGATTGCTCAGTTTGGCAAAGCAACTAGCTCTTGGGAAAAGTGCTGGTTGTGCCAAACTTTTCCATTTTGAGAATTATGGGGGCCACTATGCTCTTGGGAACCTTGAGTTCAGCAGAATTTTTTGTAGCTTTCCCGTGATCTGAGCCTTGCAATAATTCTGTCTCTGAGCTCTGCAGGCAGTTCCTTTTGACCTCATGGCTTTTGCTCTGGTACAGTGTGCATTGGCAGCTGTGAGGACTTTTATAGAAAGGTGTCCCTTCCTTTCCAAATCATGTCCAATCAATTTATTTACCACAGGTGGACTCCAATTAAGACGTAGAAACATCTCAGCAAAGATCAAGAGAAATGGGAGCAGTGTTGCCACCCTACCAGGTTGAAATTTACTGACGGGACACCCAAAATCTACTGCCACTTTTAAGTTACACAATTACAGTTACGGGCAAATATCACTATTTATGCTATAGACAAGTACAATATGCAATTAATAATGTGATTTTAAGGAAGAAATCAAGGCATAAAACATATTTCTTTTTGATATATTTCTTTTCACAATTTGCGGGTGCTCTACCAACGTAACCCCTGCAAATTTTGGGGGTCGACTATATATACACTGATTTGGGTTATTTTTACCAAAGAAATGTAGCAGAATACATTTTGGCCTAAATTTATGGAAAAAGATTTGTTTACAACAATTTATAACAAAAACAAGGAAAAACATTTTTCTTTTTCAAACTTCTGTATTTTTTTTTTCATTTATATCGCTAAATAAATAAACCAGTGGTTATTAATTAACACCAAAAGAAAGCTCTCGGTCTCAAAAAATGATAAAAATGTTTGTACAGTGTTGTATGGCTGAGTAATTATTGATCAAAGTGGACAGCACTAGCTGAAAAATGGCCTGGGCAGGTAGGGGGTGAAAGTGTATTACATAGTTACATAGTTACGTAGTAGGTGAGGTCGAAAAAAGACACGAGTCCATCAAGTCCGACCTATGTGTGTGATTATGTCAGTATTACATTGTATATCCCTGTATGTTGCGGTCGTTCGGGTGCTTATCTAATAGTTTCTTGAAACTATCGATGCCCCCCGCTGAGACCACTGCCTGTGGAAGGGAATTCCACATCCTTGCTCTTACAGTAAAGAACCCTCTACGTAGTTTAAGGTTAAACCTCTTTTCTTCTCATTTTAATGAGTGTCCACGAGTCTTGTTATACTCCCTTCCGCTAAAAGGTTTTATCCCTATTGTGGGGTCAATCATATCCCCTCTCAAGCGTCTCTTCAGAGAGAATAAATTCAGTGCTCGCAACCTTTCCTCATAACTAAGATCCTCCAGACCCTTTAAGGTGGTTCATTTTAAGCTTATATAGCCCTTACAAAGAGTGAAATTGCTGGGACACAAGATCTTCGTGCTGACATATAGCAATCTGTCAGAGCATGCTGTAAAAAGGACAGACACTACAGTTGGATTAGTAAGAGTCTTGGAGCATGGAGGGTGTACGTTTTTTGCTTTTCTCGATTTTTGGAATAACCGCCTACAGTTAGTTTGCCTGAAATTGGGTCTTTTGAATGTGTTTATTAACCACTTGCTAAAAGCACTATGATCAGTGCAGCCCCATGCCAGTGCCAATCAGTGTCCATCTATGCAGCAAATGGGTGTCACCTCAGTGCCCATGTATATTAATTGGTTTGCGTTTAAGTTATAGCATCTACAAACTATGGTATTTGTGTGTGTGTGTGTGTATATATATATATATTATTTGAAAATTGATCAATCCTGATGTACTGATGGCCTGTCTAATTTCTTGAGGCCCTTAAAATGCCAAGATAGTACAAATGACCCATTTTTGGAAAGAAGATCTGAGGCATTCAGCAAAAGGCATGGCGAGTTTTTTGAAGTTGCAATTTTTGGTCACAATTTTTGGGAAAATTATGTACAGCATCGTCATACAACTGGTGTGGCTGTGATTAGGGATACTGACCGGTGACAGTATTTTTAAAAATTAAAAAAAACACTTTCATTTAATTTTTTTTAACATTTTGTAAATGTTTTAATTATTTTTTTTAATACTATTACTCCAGTTTTCAACTGTCATGAATGGGTTACATTCATGACAGCTGTGATTACTAGTCATCTGTGATTGGCCACAGCTAATTACATGGTAAAGTGTGCTGTGATTGACCCAGGTACCATGTGATGGCTGTATCACTCTGGAGGACAAACAGCTGTAAGACCCCTTTCACACTTGGGCAGCAGGTCCGTTAGCGGTAAAGTGCTGCTAGTTTTAGCTGCGCTTTTTGGCAGTTAGCATGGTGCTTTTAACCCCCGCTAACGGCTGAAGAAAGGGTTAATGGCGCCCGTTTTGCGGCGCTGCCGAATCGCTTTGCAGGAGCGTCGGCAGCGCTGCCCATTCATTTCAATGGGCAGGGGTGGTGGAGGACTGCCACCCTAAAGATGCTGCTTGCAGGACTTTTTTTTTCCCCATCCTGCAAGCACACCGCCCCACTGTGAAAGCACTCGGGCTTTCACACTGGGGTGGCTTGAGAGGCGCTATTTATAGCGCTAAAATGCCTGAAAACCGCCTTCAGTGTGAAAGGGGTCTTATAAATGAAATCCAGCTTTGTTGACCTTGTGATCCCCTGATTGCTGCAATCCATTGTGTCCATTGGAAACGGTGGTCGTGGCAGTGGCAGTGGCGTGCTACGCACCACTTATCTAGAACAGGCTGAATGACGTACATGTACTTGGTCCAGCCTGCCCATGCCAGCCGCCTGCAGTAAATGTACTGTGAGCGGTCAGCAAGTCATTAAAGGGGAACACAGAATTTATATAAACTCGCTCTCTGCCAAAGTGAGTTTTTATGCCTACCCCTTCCAGGAGGATGGAAGGGTGGGACACCCAGGTTTTGTCTATTTCTGTAGACTTGTCTAGTGTCAGTCATTGGTTGCACTGGCTGTCCCCTTCAGATGCCTCAGGGAATGATGTGGTCACTGTGGTGGTAAATGTAGACAGCCATCTTTGGCGTTGCTGAGTGACCCATATGAGGTTTCTGAGGGAGTTTTATTGATGTTTTTATTCCATCAGATGAGAGTTTTTTGCCCAGTTTTTCTGCAACACCGATAATGAGGTGGTGAGTTTAGAGAGTCCTGTTTATGTACTCGTACTGCTAGCATTAAAGTGTTACTATACCCACAACAATAAAATCAGTCTGTGTATGCAGCATAGCATGCTTGTTATACTCACTGTGGAACTTAAGGACATTAACTTGTTCTCAGAGCTTGCCAGGTCACATGATATTGACATCACACATGTGGGCGTGTATACAGGCTGTAGTGGAAATCTCCTCCTACCCGAACCCTCAGCACTGGAGAAACTGTGCAGTTTATCATGTAACCGTGGTATAGAGATCATCCAAAAAGGTATATAGTGGCAGTGTTTTTAATGTAAAAAGAAGATTTATAAGCTGTGGGCACTGTGGGGGGCAGATGAACTATTCACATATTACTGCGTTTAGTAACACTTTAAATATACAATTATTGATGTATAAATGAATACAGAGGTACATTCATTTTGTATGTTTAATATCTACATGGAGTTCAGCTTTAAGAGAATCAGGCCTTAAAGAAATGTAGCTTTTAATAATAAATGTATCCCGGGGGCTTGGCAAGCGACCGGGATGGACGTGCACTAGAGGAGCTCCATGAACGACACAGCCTACAGCCGGACACCCTGCTTGCACAGACCTGAAAATGGGCAAACTGATACACCAGACACCCCACTCCAGATCTCCGTGGTTCCGCGGTCTCGTCCGCCGCCAGAAGCAGCTCTGACTTACTTAAAGCTCAGCCAACACCACAAGGCACAGTGGCAGGCCCCAAGATGGCGTGGGCCCAGCATAAAGAGGAGGACTTCAGCGAGGATTCAGAATCGGCAGCTGAGGATTCAGGTAGGGGCCGTAATCTCTCCAACAAACCCCTCATATGCGGACATGTCTGGGTTCGCTGCCGACATAAAATCAACACTCTCAGCAGCCACCACAGACTTAAAGTCTAACTTATTAGTCCTCACTGAAAAGATGGCGACTGTAGAAGCCACAGGCAGGCACAGGGACAGAGCGATGCATAGACTGGTGGAGGTTGCTGACTCCCATGCCACACAGTTCATAGAAATGAATAGACATTTGGAGGACTTAGACAACAGAGGGCGGAGGAATAATATAAGAGTGAGGGGAATCCCAGAGACTGTGGTCCCTGACCAGATCAGGAGGATGCTGACATAGGGTTTGTAAGAGCCCACCGAGCCCTTAGAGCCAGAGGTCCGGACACTGCTCTTCCAAGAGACATTATTTGCTGCATGCAGAGCTACCCGCTTAAGGAAGACATGCAGAAACGATCACATTGTCTTTAATGGTTAACATATTATGCTCTTCCAGGACCTTTCCCAAATTACTGTAAAAAACCGCAGAGCATTGCGCCCTCTCCTAGACAAACTCAGGGAGCATGACCTAAGATACACGTGGCACTTCCCGTTTGCCCTGCTAGTGACTCATGCAGTGAAGCAACAAATTTTACGCTCGCCCTCTGACCTACCGGAATTTTGTGAGGGTCTGGGCATGGAAACAATAGATCTTCCAGAGTGGTACCAGGAATTTACACTACCACCCCATACCAGAAGCCCCCCTACCTCGTCCTCCTCCACACCAGAGAAACAGCAATCTAAACGGATGAAACATGATTGCAGAGGCAGCCAATACACGGGAACTCCGAACCCATGCCATACCCCTTGCAGGTCCCACGCAGCAGAGTAAAATAGCACTCTTGCAACCCAGGAGTCTACCCCATCAACACCCACTACTTGAATTTGAACCCATCACCCACAACTTTCTGGAGTTATCCCTCACTCTGTAAGGCTCTACCATGCTTACACCCTGAGAGGATACTGGCTCTGCAGCCTCGACCCGACTAATGGAGCTGCTGGCCTACACAACTCAGGACCCTGACTAAACATTCAGTCTGACCCAAAATCGTAGACTCCCCACAGCCCACCCTTAATGCATAGAGGCAGTCCAGACTGAGGGAACTCACAGCCTGACACCATTGACACTGTTTGTGCTCTATACAGGCTGCTCCACAGCTCCGACCGGGGTTGCAACCTCTAGAAGATAGTGAATCCAGGAGCTTTACTTGGATATTGTTCAGAGACAGGCTCATCTACCCCCCACACAGTACTTTGTGGACATCCAGAATTTGGAATTGGCATACTCCAAGTAGATGATTCCAACAGGAAATGGGTGACTTTTCCACAGACTCCTGGGAAATGTGTAGAATCTTCAGGATTTTTGCTCAACTATTTTCACAGGGTTGATCCATGTTGACACAAGTTTTTTGCCTCAATTTCTAGGCTGTGTCGTTCTTTATTCCTTGTTCACTTTTTGTTTACCATCATTGTTGTTCTGACTTGATCTAAACAACGGTTACACTGAGTGTGACTGTGCCACCCCGGTGTCAACCTACCTACGTACCCGCAAAGTGTACCTGGGCCGAGGGTCCCACGACCCAGATACACTAACCTGATACTTTAGATATTGTGTTATATAACCTAAAGTTTGTTTTTCCCCATTGTTACTCCAGTTATATCGAATTCATTTTCTATCTCTGAATCCTCATTTCTCCGATCTTGTTTCTCCTTCCTATTCCTTCTCTACCTCTGCTCTTCCTGCGGTATCTCTCCCTGATTCAGTGTGAAGTGAAATAACCACCAGATAATTGAGACCTATCTTGCAGAGTTAATAAAAAGCACCTTCTCTCCTGGGTCTTAGTGATGGCTTATTCGTCGCTCGGGAAGACACCCTTGGTGATCTCACAAAATACTAGGGGATTGAACATCACAGAGAAGCGCGTATCTCTCCTCAGGGAACTGAAAAAAGGTAGGCCACACTTAGTTTTCTTACAGGAAACCCACTTCAGGACAAACCAAACCCCTAAACTTACAAACGCATACTTTGCTGCAGCCTACCATGCGACCAATGACATTGCAAAGACTAAAGGGGAGTCAATTTTAATTAGGAAGGAGGCCCCCTTTACCCTCACAGACAGGCTAGTGGACCCGGAAGGCCGATACGTGTTCCTTAAAGGAACTTATAGAGACAGGACAATTACGTTGGCAAATGTTTACTTTCCCAACTCAGCCCAAGTAACCTTTTGCCAAAAGCTCATACAGGAACTCAAAGGCTTCACATCGGGCCTCTTGATAATGGGGGGAGACTTCAATATCCCATTAAACCCTACAGTTGACTCCTCCACTGGAAAATCCTGCATCACATACAGAGCCCTTAAAAGACTCAAACACCTCTTGAGCTCCCTACAGCTGGTAGACACCTGGCGGTTCCTACACCCGGAGTCTCGAGACTTCACATTCTACTCAATCCCACATGACCAATATTCACGTATCGATCACCTGTACATCTCCCAAAGAGACCTGCAGACAGTGACAGAGGCCCACATAGGCATCCAATCACTCTCTGACCATGCACCCATATCACTGGTTGCGGATCTCTGCACACCTGTGACCAGGTCAAACACATGGAGACTGAACACCTCCTTGTTGACAGACCCTGAATTACTCCCTCACATTCGGACAGCAATCTCCGACTTCTTTAAAACCAATAATACCCCTGACATGGATCCTATGATGCTATGGGAGGCGCATAAATGCACTATAAGGGGGAATTCATTAAAATGGGCGCCCAGTGAAAAAGATGCAAGAGCAGGAAATTAAAAAACTGACCGACAAAATACGCCAGCTAGAAGCCACCCACAAACAATCCCTGGCTACACAATCTGCCAAGGAACTGTTAGATATCAGGAAAGTATTGCAACAAATATTTGAGACCAAAACTAAAAGATCGCTATTTTTCAAAAAAAAAGTGTATTATGAGTCAGGAGACAAGGCGGGCAGACTGCTGGCCAGAGCATTAAAAGAGGCCAACTCCACCAACAACATCTCAGGCATCAGGTCACAGGACGGGACACTAGCGGTAACCTCAGAAGCCATAGCTGCTCATTTCCACCAATTTTACTCAAAACTCTATAACTTGCCTGTCAACCCCTTTACTCAGGGCCTTGAACTCCCTCTCCTTGCCCAGACAGGTGCCACCTGATTTTCTCTCAGCCTATATAGAAGTAATACCTAAAACGGAGAAAGACCCCACTGATTGCTCAAGTTATACACCCATCTCTTTACTAAACTTAGACCTCAAGCTCCTAGCAAAAGTTATAGCCAACAGGCTACAACCCCTTCTCCCCTCCTTGATCGGCCCAGAACAGGTCGGGTTTATGCCAGGCAGAGAGGCAAAAGATAATATCATCAAAGCCTTGCTTCTGACCCATGCAGCACATACCCGGGGCCTCGAGGACCTTCTCCTGTCCACGGATGCGGAGAAGGCCTTCGACAGGGTCTCTTGGGACTACATGCTGGCCACATGCTGTCATGTTGGTCTAAGGCCACACATGATGACCTGGATCGTGGACCTCTACCAAAACCCCTTTGCTAGGTTAAAAATAAATGGCACTTTGTCAGACAAAGTCCTGATCTCCAACGGTACTAGGCAGGGCTGTCCCTTGTCGCCGCTATTGTTCATGCTGTCACTAGAGCCATTCATCAGACGGGTCAATAAAGGCGAATCTATCTCAGGTTTTGAGATAGCTGGCAGAGAATACAAGACAGCAGCATATGCTGATGACCTTTTGTTCTTCCTAACTAAACCACACACCACAATCCCCAACTTAATCAAGGAATTCACACACTACAGATATATTTCCAACCTTAAAATGAATTACACTAAATCTGAGGCAATGAATGTCACGATGACAGAGGACACACTTACTAGAACGAAGGAGAACTGTCAATTTCGTTGGGTCACAACTGCTCTCAAATATCTTGGAGTTAAATTAACCCTGAGACTGACGACTATCTACGACCAAAATTCCCCACAACTGCTACGCACTATCACTAAAGACTTACTGAACTGGCATTCCAAATATTTCTCATGGTTCAGAAGAGCCGCTATCCTCAAAATGACTATCCTCCCCCGACTATCGTACCTACTAAGATTGCTCCCTATTAGAATCCCGCAGAACTTTTTCAAAAAGCTACAATCAAATTGCTATTACAATTCCTCTGGGGTCACAAACGTCCCAGAATCAAATTCACACATCTGACTAGGCCTGAGGAACGTGGCGGAATGGGACTACCACACTTCTACAATTACTACCTGGCCTCCCACCTCACAAGAGTGATTGACTGTCACTGCCATAGTAAATCCAAAGACTGGGTTATCTTAGAAGAATCCCTAAACCACATTCCCTTGAAATTCACCCCATGGATACCTTGGAAGTGCCAACAGCAATCAGTAAAAAGACACCCACTGACCGGATCTACTATGAGTGTGTTCCAGACGGTAACCAAAAAGTTTGACTTAACCTCATCACTTAGCCCGCTAACTCCAGTGCAAAACAATCCAGAATTCATTTCAGGGATAGACAACAGAGCCTTTCACTCTCAAGACCCCAAGAAGCAGCTCACCACTGGGGACTGTGTCCATAACAATAGAATCAAAGACTACTCCACGCTGAAAGACAGTAACGAGCTTCCCCATCTACCTCTCTGGTCCTATTTCCAAATTCCTAGCTTCATCATGGATAAGACGAGACAACCCTTCTTTCACAGACTGCTGACTGACTTAGAAACAGCTTGCCATAAGGGTGACGACTTTATCAAGGCGACGTCAGTCACATACGCCTCGCTACAATACTCTAAAGCAGCACCTGAGGACAGGTTCAGGAGGGAATGGTCAAGAGCTCTGCAAGTGGAAATCAGACAACCAATGGACAACAGCATGTACTCTCTCGCACAAATGCTCCATTAGTACCAAAATGCAGGGGACGGCCTACAAGCTCTTGACGCATTGGTACGCCACCCCTTACAAACTTAAAAAATGGTTCCCTGACGCATCAGACAAGTGCTGGAGATGTGGAGGGGAGACTGGTACTCTCCTACACATATGGTGGCAATGCACAAAAAATATATAGAACCAGAAGAGTGGTCTGTAAAGCAGTTCATCAACAAGGACCTCTAAACATATTAATTAAATAATTCTTTATTAGTTATCAAAAAGAGTCAAACACATATAAAGGGACAAACTATATTCCAGATAACTCCTCCACATCAAAAACAACTACTATCAGCATATCATTAAAAATAAGACTGACGTCCTAAGGAACTTGGGTGGCCACCATACCTAATAAACACCTCTCACATACACACACCAGCCATACACATGCAGACAATGATTCCCGGGACCCTGGTGCGATCTGATTGTTTGATAGTCCAGAAAAGCTCCAGTTAAGACATAATTACGGCAGCAGTTGGGTATACCTAATGGAATCGTCTGTCTGCGTGGGATAATTTGATGGAGAAAAGTTAGTAAACAATAACAAGTAAAAAGTTCCCGGCTGGGTTTAAATGCAGTGCAATGCCAAACTTTGTAGCCAAACAGCAAAGAGTCCTCTAAACTTCTGTGTATTCCCGGTTTAAGTTGGACAGCATTGGTTACAATGTATTCATTCCCCAAAGGGGGATAAGAGATGTTTTAAAGCTCACCCATAAAGGATCACCGGATAGTAGATTTCCTCTCCCGTTGCGGACTTCAGTCCATTTCGCTGTCTCCCTGCTCACTGAAGAACACTGCACTCGCTTCTGAGTTATTTGGTTCAGCCTCACAGCCTACGGTGAGAAACAGGGATCACTTCCTCCACCAGGCAGTGTTCAGTGTTCAGGAGCTGATACGTAGCATATTGTGGAGAGAAGTATCCAGATTCAAGGGTGGTTGGTAAGTAGGGAAAGTCCTTACAAACGAAGCTTCATGCTGTGCGGTTGCCGGCAATTAAGCAGTGCGTAGTTTGGTGGAGAGGTTTCTAGGTGTGTGTGTACAGCCAGAGGTCCCTATCACCACAAGTGTGGTGATGTGATGCTTACGCGTTTCGCCTGGTCACAGGCTTCCTCATGCTCTGAGGAAGCCTGTGACCAGGCGAAACGCGTAAGCATCACATCACCACACTTGTGGTGATAGGGACCTCTGGCTGTACACACACACCTAGAAACCTCTCCACCAAACTACGCACTGCTTAATTGCCGGCAACCGCACAGCATGAAGCTTCGTTTGTAAGGACTTTCCCTACTTACCAACCACCCTTGAATCTGGATACTTCTCTCCACAATATGCTACGTATCAGCTCCTGAACACTGAACACTGCCTGGTGGAGGAAGTGATCCCTGTTTCTCACCGTAGGCTGTGAGGCTGAACCAAATAACTCAGAAGCGAGTGCAGTGTTCTTCAGTGAGCAGGGAGACAGCGAAATGGACTGAAGTCCGCAACGGGAGAGGAAATCTACTATCCGGTGATCCTTTATGGGTGAGCTTTAAAACATCTCTTATCCCCCTTTGGGGAATGAATACATTGTAACCAATGCTGTCCAACTTAAACCGGGAATACACAGAAGTTTAGAGGACTCTTTGCTGTTTGGCTACAAAGTTTGGCATTGCACTGCATTTAAACCCAGCCGGGAACTTTTTACTTGTTACTGTTTACTAACTTTTCTCCATCAAATTATCCCACGCAGACAGACGATTCCATTAGGTATACCCAACTGCTGCCGTAATTATGTCTTAACTGGAGCTTTTCTGGACTATCAAACAATCAGATCGCACCAGGGTCCCGGGAATCATTGTCTGCATGTGTATGGCTGGTGTGTGTATGTGAGAGGTGTTTATTAGGTATGGTGGCCACCCAAGTTCCTTAGGACGTCAGTCTTATTTTTAATGATATGCTGATAGTAGTTGTTTTTGATGTGGAGGAGTTATCTGGAATATAGTTTGTCCCTTTATATGTGTTTGACTCTTTTTGATAACTAATAAAGAATTATTTAATTAATATGTTTAGAGGTCCTTGTTGATGAACTGCTTTACAGACCACTCTTCTGGTTCTATATATTTTTTGTGATGTTTGACTAAGTTCAGAGGACCATCCCCCCATGTCCGGAGTTAATCTCTCCGCTCATTATCGGGGTTGATAACATATACAGGTGCTTTAATCTGAGTGGGCAGTAGGAAAGCCCGTGTCTAAACTCACACGCACCTATAGCCAATAAGGCTCGGTCTCTGATCATCCCCCTGTTTTTTGATATGGTGGCAATGCCCAGTTCTTGATGCCTTCTGGAACACAGTAAGAGGGACCATACGACAAATCACGGAGACTAGACTCACACTAGACCGCAGCCTGCTGCTTGCTTCATGTTTCCAACTTTTCGTATAGAAGATATAAAAAATCCTTAACAAAACATTTACTGAACGCCGCTAAGGCCTTGATACCGCTACGTTGGAAAAGCACACAGGCACCATCAATACAAGACTGGCTTCAAAAAGTCTCTGAGATTTGAGAGATGGAAGACACTCTAGCACAAACCTCTGAAACTATAGAAGGATACAATACAACATGGTCCCCCTGGCTCTACTTTAAGGTCTCAACTGATTATGATCACCTAATGAATGGGTAACGCCCTAATGGGCAACTATGCTTCTTGCTCTTTTTTAGGCTCACACATAAATCACAACGAGCAGGGAGAGAACCCTACCAACTCGCAGGTAATCCTTTCTAAGTTCTCCTTTCCTTATTTCTATCCTTTCCTTCCTAACCTATTATAGCAGTCTATCTTTGGGAAATCGAGGCTAAATTACCAGATTTGTTTCACTTCATATAAACTAATTTGGTCTCAGACTTTTAGTTATATGGAGTAAGCCAGACCCCTCAGCAAGAATTTATCTGCTGAATACCTCCAGCTAATGAGGGACATTAATATAATACGCAGACCAAATGTTATATATCTTTTTGTCAGACAACACGCTTCTCGACTGTTCATCTGATATTACTTACCTATGTACCTTTATCAATGTTGAAACAATGCTTTGATTGTTAATCTGAATTTGCTCTCAATAAACCCTTTGATGGAAAAAAAATGTAGCCCTTATAATAATTATTGTAAATGATTACATCAAACCTTTTCAAAACCTTGGTCGTTACACAGTGGTCAGTAAGAAATAAATTTGTGCCATGTTCAACACAACATGTGATATCTGATTTGTACAATCTATCAACAGTTATATAGTGCATTGACTTACCTGATTTGATACACATTAAATGGATTGTAGGCAGGTTCTTACCTTATGTAATTTTTGGTAAATTATAAAATAGTTTGTGCACCCAAATCTAGACAATAAATAAACTGTTATAATCAAAAAGAAAAGTCATATTGCAGTATATGATTCTTGGTTTAATACAGTAAATTTTAAGACCTATTTTTAACTTAATGTATTTTTTATTTTTTTGTTACATAGCCCAGATGACAGTTGGCAGATGGACAAGTGGAATGAGTGCAGATCATGAAGATGTTCCTGTTATTCCTAAAGCCCGAAAAGTCCCCACAAAGACTCCCAAAATAGTCAAGTTCTGACAGTTCATCCGTTTTGGAGAAAAACAAAACCTTATACCTACTGTTGAGTGAAACACAGGAATTTGTATATCATAAGACAATGATTAGGTGGCTGTAGGGTCTATTCACAATTATTTGTCTGACAATCCAATGATAATGACCAATGATAATGCAGCCAGGTGTTTATACTAAAAACAGGCCCCTTTCACATGGGGCGGACTCCGCCTGGGATCCGCTTGCTCAGCAGGGAAATTGTTCGCTGATCCCCTGCAGGCGGATGACAGGTCTGTGTCCACTCCACTTATGCAGAAAAGACACAGCCTGCTCTCTATGGGCAGTCAAATGTATATGGACCTACTATCCATTTACACCCGACTTCCATCCGATATGGCCAGATGGAGGGGAATGGATCCTCCTTCGGTTAGTTTTTGCTGGATCCGTGGTAGCTGGGTGTAAATGGACACAAGTCTGTTTTACATCTGGCTACCAATAGAGGAGAATAAGGGGTCCTATTGGGTCCGTCTGAAAAACCCGACTGGACCACCCGTGTGAAAGGGGTCTAATTAACGAAAGGAATAGCGCATGTTTATTTAACTAAAGGCAAAACTTTTATTTTTGGTTAAAGTGGAGAGGGATTAGAAAACCTGTTAGCTTTTATTGCTGTCTGTGTCCCCTGCTAAGGAGATGCACGCTCTCTATTTGTCCTGTTTACCATTATCATTGAAAAAGGTATTAAAAGAAAGTCACAAATTTTGGGTTGTCCTCAGTAAAGTAATAGAGGGGAAATCTTCCTATGGACACATTAGTTCTGTTGACCTCGGGGTCCCCAAGGAATTCCCTTAATATACAGGGATTTCATCACACTTCCTGTTTGGCTATGGGACAGGAAGTGAAGGGAAATCTCCGCAATGAGACACAGATGGTGAAAAAAAAATCTGACACGGGTTAAAAAAAAAAGGTTTGCCTATAGTTCTACTTTAACCATCTAGTTATGCATGCAAATTGGTGTTGGACCCGTTTGCAACAGTAGGAACGTAATTGAGTAGGTGGTACCTATTGGCTAACTGAATATGGTTTACGTTGCAAGCTTTCCCAAGCACTCAGTTTCCTTCCATGAAACTATGCCTGAAAACTGTTTCTACGCATAGTGATGCAGTTGGTTTACATGTATAAAAGACCTAAACTAAAGACTTTCCTGAGGGATGGGAACAGTAGAAGTTCCCTGCAGAAGATACCATGCTCTTGTTGTCATTATCATACAACATGCTCTACTTTAAGGCTGCTTCCACACTAAGGGGGTTTATAGGCGCTATAGTGCTAAAAATAGCGCCTGTAAAGAGTCTCTCCTCTCGCTCCAGTGTGAAAGCCCGAGTGCTTTCACACTGGAGCGGTGCGCTGGCAGAAAGCTAAAAAAAGTTCTGCAAGCAGCATCTTTGAGGTGCTGTAGGAGCGGTGTATACACCGCTCCTACAGCACCCCTGTCCATTGAAATCAATGGGCAGTGCCCCTTTTTTGGCCGTTAGCGGGGGTTAAAAGCGCCCCACTAGTGGCCAAAAATCAGTGCAAAAACAATGGTAAAGCGCCGCTAAAAATAGCGGCACTTTACCGCCGGCGCCCTCAACACCCCAGTGTGAAAGTAGCCTTACTCCTGCACCAACAACTGATGCAGCTACATTGTACACACGAGCGGACTTTCCGGCAGAAAAGGTCAGACGGAACGAATCCGTCGGACATTCCGATCGTGTGTGGGCTTCATCGGACCTTTTCTGTCGAAAAATATGACAGACCTTAGAAATAGAACATGTTTCAAATCTTTCCGACGGACTCGATACCTATCGAAAAAAACGTTCGTCTGTATGCTAGTCCGACCGACCGAAAACGACGCAAGGGCAGCTATTGGCTACTAGCTACTGAACTTCCTTTTCTAGTCCAGTCATACGTCATCACGTTTGAAACTATCGGACTTTGGTGGGATCGTGTGTAGGCAAGTCCGTTTCGTCTGAACTCTGTTCATTGGCTACACCCAGGTGCTATTGGCACAAGAAGGCACATAAGGGCTGCTGGCCAGTGACTCTTATCTGAACACACACACCATTCATAAAGTATTCAGTTTTTTTTTGTTTTTTTTTAATTCTCATTAACCAACCCTCTGTACCCCATAATGACAAAGTGAAAAAAGAATTTTAGAAATGTCTGTGAATTTATTAAAAAAAGAAACTGAAATATCACATGTACTTAAGTATTCAGACCCTTTACTCAGTACTTTTGGAGCTGTTGGAGCACCTTTTGCAGCAATTACAGCCTCGAGTCTTTTTGGGTATGAAGCGACAAGCTTGGCACACCTGGATTGGGGGATTTTCTGATTATTCTTTTTTGCAAATCATTTGAATCTCAGTCGGGTTGGATAGAAACTGTAAGTGGACAGTCAGAGATGTTCAGGTCTGGGCTCTGGTTGGGCCACTCTAGGACATTCAGAGTTGTCCCTAAGCCACTCCTGTGTTCTCTTGGCTGTGCTTAGGATTGTTGTCATGTTGTAAGTTGAACCTTTTGTCGCAGTCTGAGGTCCTGAGCGCTGCGGATCAGGTTTTCACTGAGGATATCTCTGTACTTTGCTCCATTGAGCTTTCCCTCAATCCTGACTAGTCCTGCAGTCCCTGCTTCTGAAAAATATCCCCACAGCATGATGCTGCCACCACCATGCTTCACTGTTGGGATGGTATTGGGCAGGTGAAGAGCAATGTCTGGAGGAAACCAGGCCCTGCTCAACGTTTAGCATTGAGGCCAAACAGTTCAATCTTGGTTTCATCAGACGACCAGAGAATCTTGTTCCTCACAGTCTGAGAGTGCGTCAGGTTCTTTCTTATTTGTTGCAAACTCCAAGTGGGCTTTCATGTGTTTTGCCCAGATTAGTGGAGGGCAGCAGTGATGGTTGTCCTCCTGGAACTTTGTCCTATCTCCAGACAGGATCTCTGGAGGTCAGTCAGAGTGACCATTGGGTTCTTGGTTTCCTCTTACTAAGGCTCTTCTCCACCCCGATTGCTCAGCTTGACCAGGCAACCAGCTCTTGGGAAAAGGGCTGGTTGTGCCAAACTTTTCCATTTTGAGAATTATGGGGGCCACTGTGCTCTTGGGAACCTTGAGTGCAGCAGAATTTTTTTGTAGCTTTCCCCAGATCAGAGCCTTGCAATAATTCTGTCTCTGAGCTCTGTAGGCAGTTCCTTTTGACCTGATGGCTTTTGCTCTGGTACAGTATGCATTGGCAGCTGTGAGGACTTTTATAGAAAGGTGTGTCCCTTTCCAAATCATGTCCAATCAATTTATTTAACAGGTGGACTCCAATTAAGGTGTAGAAACATCTTAGCAATGATCAAGAGAAATGGGAGCAGTGTTGCCACCCTACCAGATTGAAATTTACTGAGGGAACACCCAAAATCTACTGCCACTTTTAAAAGTTACACAATTACAGTTACAGGCAAATATCACTATTTAGGCTATAAACAAGTACAATATGCAATTAACAATGTGATTTAAGGAAGAAATCAAGGCATAAAACATATTTCTTTTCGATATATTTCTTTTCACAATTCGTGGGTGCTCTACGAACGTAACCCCTGCGAATTTCGGGGGTCGACTATATATACACTGATTTGGGTTATTTTTACCAAAGAAATGTAGCAGAATACATTTTGGCCTAAATTTATGGAAACGATTATTTGTTTACAACATTTTATAACAGAAACAAGGAAAAACATTTTTCTTTTTCAAACTTCTGTATTTTTTTTGCCACATAGATAAACCAGTGGTTATTAATTAACACCAAAAGAAAGCTCTCGGTCTCAAAAAATGATAAAAATGTTTGTACAGTGTTGCATGGCTGAGTAATTATCGATCAAAGTGTGACAGCACTAGCTGAAAAATGGCCTGGGCAGGTAAGGGGTGAAAATGTGTGGTATTACGTAGTTACATAGTTACACATTAGGTGAGGTCGAAAAAAGACACAAGTCCATCAAGTCCAACCTATGTGTGTGATTATATGTCAGTATTACATTGTATATCACTGTATGTTGCGGGCGTTCAGGTGCTTATCTAATAGTTTCTTGAAACTATTGATGCTCCCCGCTGAGACCACCGCCTGTGGAAGGAAATTCCACATCCTTGCTGCTCTTACAGTAAAGAACCCTCTACGTAGTTTAGGGTTAAACCTCTTTTCTTCTAATTTTAATGAGTGTCCACGAGTCTTGTTAAACTCCCTTCCGCAAAAAAGTTTTATCCCTATTGTGGGATCACCAGTACGGTGTTTGTATATTGAAATCATATCCCCTCTCAAACATCTCTTCTCTAGAGAGAATAAGTTCAGTGCTCGCAACCTTTCCTCATAACTAATATCCTCCAGACCCTTTAAGGTGGTTCATTTTAAGCTTATATAGCCCTTACAAAGAGAGAAATTGCTGGGACACAAGATCTTCATGCTGACATGTAGCAATCTGTCAGAGCATGCTGTAAAAAGAACAGACACTACAGTTGGATTAGTAAGAGTCTTGGAGGACGGAGGGTGTACGTTTTTGCTATTCTCCATTTTTGAAATAACCACCTACTGTTAGATTGCCTGAAATTGGGTCTTTTGAATGTGTTTATTAACCACTTGCCGACTGCACTATTATCAGTGCAGCCCCATGCCAGTGCCAATCAGTGTCCATCTATGCAGCAACTGGGTGTCGCCTCAGTGCCCATGTATATTAATTGGTTTGCGTTTAAGTTATAGCATCTACAAACTATGATATTTGTGTGTGTATATATATATATATATATATATATATATATATATATATATATATATATATTTATAAATTTGAAAATTGATCAATCCTGATGTACTGATGGCCTATCTAATTTCTTGATGCCCTTAAAATGCCAAGATAGTACAAATGACCCCTTTTTGGAAAGTAGATAGTCTGAGGCATTCAGAAAAAGGCATGGCAAGTTTTTTAAAGTTGCAATTTTTGGTCACAATTTTTGTGAAAATTATGTACAGCGTCGACATACAACTGGTGTGGCTGTGATTAGGAATACTGACTGGTGACAGTAAATTTAAAACCAAAAAAGAATACAATATTATTTATTTTTTTAACATTTTGTAAATTTTTTAATTATTATTATTTTTTTTTAACACTGTATTACTCCTTGGGGGGGATTTTCTTCCTTCTTTCTTCTTCCTTTTTTTTTTTTTTTTTAATGATTATTGTAACAGCAATGTTTTCAACTGTCATGAATGGGTTACATTCATGACAGCTGTGATTACTAGTCATCTGTGATTGGCCACAGCTAATTACATGGTATAGTGTGCTGTGATTGGCCCAGGTACCATGTGATAGCTGTATCACTCTGGAGGACACACAGCTGTAATACCCCTTTCACACTGGGACGGCGGGTCCATCAGTGGTAAAGTGCTGCTAGTTTTAGCGCCGCTTTACCGCTGTTATAGCGGCGCTTTTTGGCAGGTAGCATGGTGCTTTTAACCCCCGCTAACGGCTGAAGAAAGGGTTAATGGCGCCGTTTTGTGGTGCTGCCGAAGCACTTTGCAGGCGCGTCGGCAGCGCTGCCTATTCATTTCAATGGGCAGGGGTGGTGGAGGACTGCCACCCTAAAGATGCTGCTTGAAGGTCATTTTTTTTTCCCGTTCTGCAAGCGCACCGCATCCCTCCTGCACGGTCTATCTGGTGAAGGCCAGCTAACACAGGCAGGGTAGCCAACCTGCACATATTCAGTTGTGTTTTTTATGCTGGAGAGAACATTAACTTGTTCTCAGAGCTAGCCAAGTCACATGATATTGACATCACACATGTGGGCGTGTATACAGGCTGTGGTGGTAATCTCCTCCTACCTGAACTCTCAGCACTGGAGAAAATGTGCAGTTTATCATGTAAACGTGGTATACAGATCATCCAAAAAGGTATATAGTGGCAGTATTTTTAATGTAAAAAGAAGATTTATAAGCTGTGGGCACTGTGGGGGGACAGATGAACTATTTTCATATTACTGGGTTTAGTAACACTTTAAATATACATTTATTGATGTATAAATGAATACAGAGGTACATTCATTTTGTATGTTTTATATCTACATGGAGTTCAGCTTTAAGAGAATTAGGCCTTAAAGAAATGTAGCTTTCAATAATAAATGTATCCCTTATAATAATTATTGTATACGATCACATCAAACCTTTTCAAAACCTTGGATGTTACACAGTGGTCAGTAAGAAATAAACTTGTGCCACGTTCAACACAACATGTGATATCTGATTGTACAATCTACCAACAGTTATATAGTGCATTAACTTACCCGATTTGATACACATTAAATGGATTGTAGGCAGGTTTTTACCTTATGTCATTTTTGGTCAATTATAAAAGAGTTTGTGCAACCAAATCTAGCCAATAATTAAACTGTTATAATAAAAAAAAAGTCATATTGCAGTATATGATTCTTGGTTTAATACAGTAAATGTTAAGACCTGTTTTAACTTAATGTATTTATTTATTTTTTGTTTCATAGCCCAGATGACAATTGGCAGATGGACAAGTGGAATGAGTGCAGATCATGAAGATGTTCCTGTTATCCCTAAAGCCCAAAAAGTTCCCACAAAGACTCCCAAAATATTCAAGTTCTGACAGTTCATCCATTTTGGAGAAAAACAAAACCTTATACCCAACTGGACTGTTGAGACAATGATTAATTGGCTGCAGGGTCTATTCACATTTGTTTGTCTGACAATCCAATGATAATGACCAACAATAATGTAGCCAGGTGTTTATACTAAAAACAGGCCCTTTCAAAAATTTTCTGTCAAAAAAAAAACAGTTCCTTTTACATGGGGCGGAGTCCGGCTGGGATCCGCTTGCTCAGCAGGGAATCTGTTCACTGATCCCCTACAGGCGGATGATGGGTCTGTGTCCACTCCACTTATGCAGAACAGACACAGCCTGCTCTCTATGGGCAGTTGAATGTATATGGACCTACTATCCATTTACACCCGACTGCCATCCGATCCAGCCAGATGGAGGGGAATGGATCCTCCTTCGGTTAGTTTTTGCTGGATCTGTGGTAGCTGGGTGTAAATGGACACAAGTCTGTTTTACATCTGGCTACCAATAGAGGAGAATAAGGGGTCCTATTGGGTCCGTCTGAAAAACCCGACCGGACCACCCGTGTGAAAGGGTCTAATTACGAAAAAAGGAATAGCGCATGTTTATTTAAAGTATAACTAAAGGCAAAACACCTTTTAGTTTTTATTGCTGTCTGTGCCCCCTGCTAAGGAGATTCAAGCTCTCTATTTGTCCTGTTTACCATTATCATTGGAAATTAAAGTAAAAGAAAATCCCAAATTTTGGGTTGTCCCCAGAAAAGTATTAGAGGGGAAATTTTCCTATGGGCACAATAGTTCTGTTGACCTGGGTGTCCCCAAGGAATTCCCTTAATTTACAGGGATTTCATCACACTTCCTGTTTGGCTATGGGACAGGAAGTGAAGGGAAATCTCTACAATGGGACACTGCTGCTTTCACACTGAGGCGCTTTACAGGCACTATAGCGCTAAAAATAGCGCCTGCAAAGAGTCTCTCCTCTCACTTCAGTGTGAAAGCCCGAATGCGTTCACACTGGAGCGGTGCGCTGGCAGGACACTAAAAAAAAGTCCTGCAAGCAGCATCCTTGAGGTGCTGTAGGAGCGCTGTATACACCACTCCTACCGTGCCCCTGCCCATTAAAATCAATGGGCAGCGCCGCTTTGCGGGCGCTTTTAACCCTTTCTTTCGGCCGTTAGCAGGGGTTAAAAGCGCCCCGCTAGCGGCTGAAAAGCGCTGCAAAAACAATGGTAAAGCGCTGCTAAAAATTGCGCCGCTTTACTGCCGACGCCCAGTGTGAAAGTAGCCTTACTCCTGCACCAACAACTGATGCAGCTACATTGCCATTATATAACAAGTGCCTTGTCTCTTTAGATATCTGGTATTTTATTTGCTACTGGAATAAACCCCATGGGTCTTTTATTTCCTATTACTTTCTTGTAATTATGAAAATGACCATGAAAGAAATCTGACAAGGTGAAATTACATTGCTGCCTAGCAGCATTAGGATCGTCGGTTTGAATCCCAACCACGGCACTACCTCCATAGAGTTTGCATGTTCTCCCAGTGCCTGCGTGTGTTTCCTCCGGGTACTCCAGTTTCCTCCTACACTGCAAAGACATGCTTTAAGATTAGTTGGATTCTGTCCAAATTGGCCCTAGTATGTGTATGTATGAATATACATCAAATCATTCTTTGCAGCCATTACCTTTTGTACCGCCACCCCCTCCGTTTAGAATGTAAGCTCTACGAGCAGGGCCCTCCTGTACCTTTTGTATTGAACTGTACTGTAATTGTGTTGTCACCCTTATACATTGTAAAGCGATGCGTAAACTGTTGGCGCTATATAAATCTCGTATAATAATGAATATGAGGATCCGTATTAATTGGGATAAGTCGATGCTGTTCCCGCTTCACCCGTCGACCCCTAGAGTTCCACACCCGCAGCTTAACTGGGTAGAGGATTTCAAATACCTAGGGATTAAAATTAGTGGTAAGGTCCAGGACTATATGGACAACAATCTCCATCCACTTATGACACAGCTAACGGCTAAGTGCACTGCTTGGCGTTCACTTCCACTGACCCCGGTCGGCAGAGTAAACCTGCTAAAAATGATTTTTCTTCCTAAATATTTATAATTTTTCCGCAACACACCCACACACATTCCTAGGGCCTTTTTCCGAAGGTTGGAGAGTCTGCTGATACAATTTGTGTGGGCTGAGAGGCCACCTAGGGTGGCCAAGCAGATCCTATATCTCCCACTTTCGGGTGGTGGTTTGGCACTACCGAACTTCCAAATCTACTACTGGGCAGCTGTTCTTGTTACGGTCCGGTGGTGGTTCTCCCAGCCCGCACAGAATCCTGCGGTCATTCTCGAAGCAGCCATTCTGGGCTCTTTTGCAGCCCTGAGCAACCTTCCGTTTCGCGGACTTAGGGCTAGCCCGTCCATGACAGCCTCGATGCGGACCACTGTTAAGGTCTGGCAGGAGGCTAGAAAGATATATGGGAAACCTAATCATATCTCACCGCATATGCCCCTATGGAGTAACCCCATGCTCCCTCACCTTCACAGTATACCAGACCCCTCTATCTGGGCAAAAAAGGGTATCCTCACACTAAAACATATAGTTCAGGATGGTAGGCTTATGACTTTCCAGGCCCTGAGGCAATCATTTGCTATCCCATCCTCCTTCCAATTTAGATACTGGCAGCTAAAGCATGCTTTTGAAGCTCAGTTCCCTGCCCCCCTCGTTTTGGAACCGGACTCCATTGAACGGCTCTTGATTTCTAGTGTGATGGGGAAGCCACTTTCAACATTATATTTATATCTCACGGTAGAATATGACACCAAACTAACTAAGACTTGGGAAAAGTTGAGGGTTGATATTCCTTCCCTGGACGAAGAGGAATGGAAGGAGTGTTTAATTTCCTACATTCCTTCCATGATCGCAGCGAAAGATAGGTTCATACAATTTAAGTTCCTACACAGAGCATACTTCACCCCCCAGAGATTGGCCCTCATTTACAATCAAAGAGACCCCAATTGTCAGAGATGCAGACAGGAGGTGGGCACCTTTTGGCACATGGTCTGGTCCTGTCCCAAACTTAGACCCTTTTGGTCAGCAGTGGCCTCCACACTGAGCAATATTACAGGCTTAAATGTACCGGTTGATCCTCAGATACTATTGCTTAGCCATTTGGAGGATCTTGAGGGAGACAGGTATAGTAAATTGTGTCTTACCTATGCATTATATTATGCTAGGCGTGAAATCTTACTGGTATGGAAACTAGCAGAGCCTCCTACTTTGGCATCATGGAGAAGGTCGGTGAATATGGTACTTCCCCTATATAGGTTAACATATGAAAGTAGGCAATGCCCAGGGAAGTTTGATAAAATCTGGTCCTCTTGGATAGATGCCTCTGGGGTCCCTGAGCCCCCTGATCCATAATTGGTATGCTGTGAAACTTATTGGAGGACATCCTATACCTCATTGCCTACTCTTCTTGTGCTCGTCCCCTCTCACCCCCCCCCTCCCTCTCTCTCGTTCCCCTTCCCCCCCTCCCCCCCCCTTTTCTCTCCTCCCACTCCGTATCAGGCTGGATTGAAACTGGTTACTTACATAATTTTATCTACGATGGTATAACACTATAATGTAATAAGGGGTATTATTCTGTGATATTTCTGTCATCTGTGTAACTGGAATATCTGATAAACAGAGACTATAATTTGAAGGTAGATTCTACTGCTATTATCCTTTCTACTTTGAAGGTACTAAATTATCTTGTAATGTAATGCTGATTTGTTCAATAAAAAAATTTTTCTCTGTTAAAAAATAAATAAATAAATAAATATGAGCTTAGATTGTAAGCTCCTTGAGGGCAGGGACTGATGTGAATATACAATATATATATATATATATATATATATATATATATATACAGGGCTTTTTTTCTCAAACAATAGGTGCTGGATTTCAACCACGACCCCCCAAAACCCCTCCACCCACATACACCCTTCAAATCACATCAAATAGTGGATGTGGTCAGTCAAATTTCACAAACAGTAGGAGGGTCTTAAAGGCGCAATAAATACCAGGATTGCATTACATACAGAGTGCAGAGTTCAGGGGGGTTACACACCGAGTGCAGAGCTGTCACTTGTAAACACAGAAACCGGACTTCTTTGTTTATAAGTGATTGTGGTGAGCAGGCCCCCCCCAAGGGTCTGAGCCAGAGGTGGTGGAACTGAGTTCCGCCAAGTTCCCCCTGAAAAAAAGCCCTGTATATATATATATATATATATATATATATATATATATATAGTGCTCTGTAAATTGTCAGTTCTATATAAATACCTGTAATATACAAGAATAAAAAAATTGATAGACATTTATGTATTCCACTTTTAACCAGTTCTTTGTAAAGTTATGTTACTGAATGGAACAAAGTAATTATAGCAAAATAAGCTGGATCTCTTATATATACAGCTGTAAGCTGCTGGCATAAGGACTACATTGGTGGCAGCACAGACATGTGAACAGACTCGGGTGTTAATCATTTTACAGAGAATGATCAGCAGTGATTTGGTGATCATTTCCACATGTACATGGTGATATCACCTGTGAAGAATGAACTAGGAAGCACTCCGGGTTCAGAACTGTCAATTTCTGGCCAGGAAAGAATCTAATTGAGAAATCTATGCTTGATTGGTTTTAACAGCGTGCATGAGTGACGATAGCCATCGAATATAGACCCCTGATATCTCCTTGAAGAGAACCTGTCACCTGTACAATGATATCGCATAGGTGGCTTATCATGCCCCTTGTCATAGCAATAAAGTTAAGTAAAAAAAAAAGTTTTTAAAGAGTCAAAGTTTAATAAGGTAAAAAAAATAATATTTTGTAACATACAACTCAATTGTGTGTATCGGGTGTGTACGCATACAAAATCAGCTATTTGCGCCACCTATTGGGTACTGCCACACATGTCAGAGTGAGATTAGTATTTCGAGAGCCATATTTTACTGTTCTCTCTAAACTGAAGAGATGTAAAGACTTTTAACCTCCCTGGTGGTTTTCCCCAAGTGTGGCTTGGGGTTAAATTTCAGCACCATTAGCGGTAACCCCGAGCCACACTCGGGATTGCATTGCAGGATCCTGGTGCGGTATGCTTACCTTTTCCCCAGGATCCTGCAATGTCCCCCCCGCTGTGTCTGCGGGCTCTGTCCTCCGCCCAAAGCCTCTCTGTTCCGGGCTCCATTACCAGCGAGCGTCGCGATGCAGGGGGGCGGAGCCCGGCGGTAAATTCAAAAAAGTGAAAATTTATAACACATACAGTACTGTAATCTTCCGGATTACATTACTGTATGAAATTGTTTCACATCCCTTTTGTCCCCAGTGCTTTGTCCTATGCCCTGCATGCAGTTTTATATGATATATACTGTTCTTTCTGCCTGGAAACTTGAGATTGTCCATAGCAACCAAAAAGTGTCCCTTTACGTCAAAAGTGGTTTTAGACCAGCTAGAAAACAGCGATAATAAATTAGAACACTTGCAGAATTGAGCGATAGTGAATCGTGGGGAAATTAATTTTATTATTATTATATTATTATTTTTTATAATTATTTATATTTATTTATTATATTATAATGTATGATTTTGTGTTTCAAACTTCATCATACCCGGGATATAAACTAGACTCTTGGTGGACAGATTTAACCACTTGAGCCCCGGACCATTATGCTGCCTAAGGACCAGAGGTCTTTTTCCAATTTGGCACTGCGTCGCTTTAACTGCTAATTGCGCGGTCATGCAATGCTGTACCCAAACGAAATTTGCGTCCTTTTCTTCCCACAAATAGAGCTTTCTTTTGATGGTATTTGATCACCTCTGCCGTTTTTATTTTTTGCGCTATAAACGGAAAAAGACCGAAAATTTTGAAAAAAAATGATATTTTCTACTTTTTGTTATAAAAAAAATCCAATAAACTAAATTTTAGTCATACATTTAGGCCAAAATGTATTCGGCCACATGTCTTTGGTAAAAAAAATGTCAATAAGCGTATATTTATTGGTTTGCGCAAAAGTTATAGCGTCTACAAACTAGGGTACATTTTCTGTAATTTACACAGCTTTTAGTTTATGACTGCCTATGTCATTTCTTGAGGTGCTAAAATGGCAGGGCAGTACAAAACCCCCCCAAATGACCCCATTTTGGAAAGTAGACACCCCAAGGAAATTGCTGAGAGGCATGTTGAACCCATTTAATATTTATTTTTTTTGTCCCAAGTGATTGAAAAATGACAAAAAAAAAAAAAAAAAAATATTTACAAAAAGTTGTCACTAAATGATATATTGCTCACACAGGCCATGGGCCTATGTGGAATTGCACCCCAAAATACATTCAGCTGCTTCTCCTGAGTATGGGGATACCACATGTGTGGGACTTTTTGGGAGCCTAGCCGCGTACGGGGCCCCGAAAACCAATCACCGCCTTCAGGATTTCTAAGGGTGTAAATTTTTGATTTCACTCTTTACTGCCTATCACAGTTTCGGAGGCCATGGAATGCCCAGGTGGCACAAAACCCCCCAAAATGACCCCATTTTGGAAAGTAGACACCCCAAGCTATTTGCTGAGAGGCATATTGAGTCCATGGAATATTTTATATTTTGACACAAGTTGCGGGAATGTGACACTTTTTTTTTTTTTTTTTTCATAAAGTTGTCACTAAATGATATATTGCTCACACAGGCCATGGGCCTATGTGGAATTGCACCCCAAAATACATTTAGCTGCTTCTCCTGAGTATGGGGATACCACATGTGTGGGACTTTTTGGGAGCCTAGCCGCGTACGGGACCCCGAAAACCAATCACTGCCTTCAGGATTTCTAAGGGTGAAAATTTTTGATTTCACTCTTTACTGCCTATCACAGTTTCGGAGGCCATGGAATGCCCAGGTGGCACAAACCCCCCCCAAATGACCCCATTTTGGAAAGTAGACACCCCAAGCTATTTGCTGAGAGGCATGGTGAGTATTTTGCAGCCCTCATTTGTTTTTGAAAATGAAGAAAGACAAGAAAAAACATTTTTTTTTTTTCTTTTTTCAATTTTCAAAACTTTGTGACAAAAAGTGAGGTCTGCAAAATACTCACTATACCTCTCAGCAAATAGCTTGGGGTGTCTACTTTCCAAAATGGGGTCATTTGGGGGGGTTTTGTGCCACCTGGGCATTCCATGGCCTCCGAAACTGTGATAGGCAGTGAAGAGTGAAATCAAAAATTCACGCCCTTAGAAAGCCTGAAGGCGGTGATTGGTTTTCGGGGTCCCGTACGCAGCTAGGCTCCCAAAAAGTCTCACACATGTGGTATCCCCGTACTCAGGAGAAGCAGCAGAATGTATTTTGGGGTGTAATTTCACATATTTCCATGGCATGTTTGAGCAATATATCATTTAGTGACAACTTTGTGCAAAAAAAAAAAAAACAAACAAAATTTGTCTCTTTCCCGCAACTTGTGTCGCAATATAAAATATTCCATGGACTCGACATGCCTCTCAGCAAATAGCTTGGGGTGTCTACTTTCCAAAATGGGGTCATTTGGGGGGGTTTTGAACTGTCCTGGCATTTTATGCACAACATTTAGAAGCTTATGTCACACATCACCCACTCTTCTAACCACTTGAAGACAAAGCCCTTTCTGACACTTATTGTTTACATGAAAAAGTTATTTTATTTTGCAAAAAAATTACTTTGAACCCCCAAACATTATATATTTTTTTAAAGCAAATGCCCTACAGATTAAAATGGTGGGTGTTTCATTTTTTTTTTTCACACAGTAATTGCGCAGCGATTTTTCAAACGCATTTTTTGGGGAAAAAACACACTTTTTTAAATTTTAATGCACTAAAACACACTATATTGCCCAAATGTTTGATGAAATAAAAAAGATGATCTTAGGCCGAGTACATGGATACCAAACATGACATGCTTTAAAATTGCGCACAAACGTGCAGTGGCAACAAAATAAATACATGTTTAAAAGCCTTTAAAAGCCTTTACAGGTTACCACTTTAGATTTACAGAGGAGGTCTACTGGAAAAATTACTGCACTCGATCTGGCCTTCGCGGTGATACCTCACATGCATGGTGCAATTGCTGTTTACGTTTGACGACAGACCGCCGCTTGCGCTCGCCTTAGCGCGAGAGCAGGGGGCGACAGGGGTGCTTTTTTTTTTTTTTTTTTTTCTTTATTATTTTTTTGCTTTTTTAATCTTACTTTTAAACTGTTCCTTTCATATTTTTTTTTTTAATCATTTTTATTGTTATCTCGGGGAATGTAAATATCCCCTATGATAGCAATAGGTAGTGACAGGTACTCTTTTTTGAAAAAATTGGGGTCTATTAGACCCTAGATCTCTCCTCTGCCCTCAAAGCATCTGACCACACCAAGATCGGTGTGATAAAATGCTTCCCCAATTTCCCAATGGCGCTATTTACATCCGGCGAAATCTAAGTCATGAAATGCTCGTAGCTTCCGGTTTCTTAGGCCATAGAGATGTTTGGAGCCACTCTGGTCTCTGATCAGCTCTATGGTCAGCTGGCTGAATCACCGGCTGCATTCTCAGGTTCCCTGTTGAGACAGGAGAGCCAGAGAAAAACACGAAAGACGGTGGGGGGGGGGGCATTCCCTCCCACGGCTTGTAAAAGCAGTCTAGAGGCTAATTAGCCGCTAGGATTGCTTTTACATGAAAGCTGACCGCTGGCTGAAAAGAATGATACCAAGATGATACCTAAACCTGCAGGCATCATTCTGGTATAACCACTCAAAGTCGTGAATGGCGTACCTGAAGACAAAAAAATGGTTAACAATGGTTAACAATAAACAGTAAACAGTAAAGTATAAATAATTACATACCTGAAAAACAAACATGATAAAACATAATAACAATAACAATAACAATAACAATAAAACATTGCAGAATAGAATACAGTAAAAAAAGAGCAGAACAATAGAGAGAGAGAATAGAGAGAGAGAGAACAATAAAACGACAACTATTTTTTTTTATTTTATATATTTTTTTTTTTTACACTTTTTTTGTAACTAACTTTTATAACGGTAACCGGTTCCAGGTTCGGGTCTCTCAAAATGCGATGGCATCTTGGGAGACCCTGTGAAAGTGCGCCTAGTATGTGCAATGCTGTACCCTACGCTAATACTCAACTAGTGTATAGTAGCGTTCAAAACATTCACCAATGCAAAGACCAGGATTGTCAGGACAGGAGGGACAGTAATAGCGGGTGTCACGCCTATATCCGCGCTTGCTGCAGACACGACATCTTTTTTTGGGGGGGTTCGTTGGGTAGGGGTACTCGGGAGGACATATAAATGCCTCTCATGCAGCCGACTGCATTTGGTTGGGGATGTGAATGGGGGAAGTACGGGCGCTGCAGAAGCGGTGGGTTCCCAATTAGGATTGGCGAATGCAGCAGGAAGGGCACTATGGGCACGACAGGCCTGTGTTTGTCTTTTTGGTGGCAGCGGGACACTACTTGTGCTTGCCACCTCACCAGCTTGAACTGCACTTATGGGACTCGCCACGTCACCAAGTGTTACTGCAGTGCTGGTTTGGCTACGACCGGGGTGTACTAGGCCGCTGGTGCTTGCCAGTTCCCCAAAACGCTACCAAAAAAACTGTTAGCGATCGCAGGGATCAGGCCTGACTCTGCGAACGCTGCAGTTATGCGTTTAGTGTTCTGTAAGTGACAGTGATCGATCGATACTGCACTTGGGTGGGCTGGGCCGGGCCGGGCGGAGGGGCAAAACGCAGGTGCTAGCAGGTATCTGGGCTGATCCCGCTAACACTGCGTTTGTGGGAACCCTAAACTGCTGGTGACACTAGTATAGATCTGATCAGATCAGATATTGATCCGATCAGATACTATACCACTAAGGGAGGTGTATGCTGCGTGCGTGGGTGTTAGCGGTACTGGCGCTAACCTGACGCTGCCTGGGGCTGGTGCTTGCCAGTTCACCAAAACGCTACCAAAAAAACTGTTAGCGATCGCAGGGATCAGGCCTGACTCTGCGAACGCTGCAGTTATGCGTTTAGTGTTCTGTAAGTGACAGTGATCGATCGATACTGCACTTAGATGGGCTGGGCTGGGCCGGGCGGAGGGGCAAAACGCAGGTGCTAGCAGGTATCTGGGCTGATCCCACTAACACTGCGTTTTTGGGAACCCTAAACTGCTGGTGACGCTAGTATAGATCTGATCGGATCAGATATTGATCCGTTCAGATACTATACCACTAAGGGAGGTGTACGGTGCGTGCGTGGGTGTTAGCGGTACTGGCGCTAACCTGACGCTGCCTGGGGCTGGTGCTTGCCAGTTCACCAAAATGCTACCAAAAAAACTGTTAGCGATTGCAGGGATCAGGCCTGACGCTGCGAACGCTGCAGTTATGCGTTTAGTGTTTTGTGTCAGTGATCGATCGATACTGCACTTGGGTGGGCTGGGCGGAGGCGCAAAACGCAGGTGCTAGCAGGTATCTGGGCTGATCCCACTAACACTGCGTTTTTGGGAACCCTAAACTGCTGGGGACGCTAGTATAGATTTGATCGGATCAGATATTGATCCGATCAGATACTATACCACTAAGGGAGGTGTATGCTGCGTGCGTGGGTGTTAGCGGTACTGGCGCTAATCTGACGCTGCCTGGGGCGACGCATATCACCGCTGGGCGATCGGGGGGCTAAACCTTTATTCGGTAATAAACGGCGGGTGCCCTGACACTATAAAAAATAAACAAACTAACCAGCGTCAACCGTATCGGTTATACGGTGATCAGTGGTGAAAGGGTTAACTAGGGGGCCATCAAGGGGTTAAAACATTTATTAGGTAGTATATGGGGGTCCCTGACGCTATAAAACGCTGACGGTGAACCTAAATATTTACCTCACTAACTAGCGTCACCAGCGACACTAATACAGCGATCAGAAAAATGATCGCTTAGCGACACTGGTGACAGGGGGTCATCAAGGGGTTAAAACTTTATTAGGGGGGGTTAGGGGGGTACCCTAGACCTACAGGGGGGTAACAGTAACTGTGCTAACACAGTAACTGTCACAAACTGACACCTAGCAGTAATCAGAAAAAAAAAAAAAAAACGGCTGGTGTCAGTTTGTGACGGGGGGGGGGGGGGTGATCGGGGGGGGATCGGGGGGCGATCGGGGGGGGGATCGGGGTGTTTTGTGTGCCTGGCATGTTCTACTGTGTGTGTGTGTGTGTGTTGGTGCACTCACTCACATGTCGTCTCTCCTCGGGCCGGAACGGAAACTACCGACCCGAGGGGAGATGACATCACTTCCTTTGCTGCTGTTTAGCATACAGCAGCAAAGGAGTGTTCCTATTGGCCGGCGGCGATCGCGAGGGAGGGGCCACGATCGGATGGCCTCCCCCTCGTCTCCGATCGCCGGGGGACAAAACGGGACCGCCTCGGGCGGCGGGGGGGGGTCCGACAGGACCCCCCACCCGCGGGAGGCAAATCACGTACATGTACGTGATTTTGCCTGCCCGTGCCGCCTTGCCGACGTACATCGGCGTGAGGCGGTCCTTAAGTGGTTAAGTGTGTTTTTGCTAAGAATTACAGGAAGAGCAGTACAATGCCCCCATTTTAGAATGTAGATACCCAAAGGAATTTGCTGAGAGGCATGTTGAGCACATTGAATGTTTTTTTTTGTGTCATTAAAAGTGAAGTGAAGTGATTGAAAAATGACAAAAAATAAATAAAATTTACAAAAAGTTGTCACTAAAATTATCTATTGCTCACACATGCCATGGGTAAATGTGAAATTACACCCCAAAATATATTCTGCTGCTTCTCCTGAGTATGAGGATACCACATGAGTGAGACTTTTTGGCAGTCTAGCCGCGCACAGAATCCCGAAAACCAATCACCACCTTCAGGCTTTCTAATTTTGATTTGACTCCTCACTACCTATCACAGTTTCGGAGGCCATGAAATGCCAAGATAACACAAAACTCCCCCAAATTACCCTATTTTAGAAAGAAGACACCCCAAGCTATTTGCTGAGAGGCATATTAAGTGTTTTGCAGACCTTGCTTTTTGTTTTGAAAATTGAAAAAAAAAAAATTTTCCTGTTTCCTTTTTTTTCTTCATTTTCCAAAACAAATGAGAGCTGCAAAATACTCACCATGCCTCTTAGCAAATAGCTTGGGGTGTCTTCTATCCAATATGGGGTTTTGTGCTATCTTGACGTTTCAGGGCCTCCGTAACTGTGATAGGTAGTGAGGAGTGAAATCACCATTTTACGCCCTTAGAAATCCTGAAGGCGGTGATTGGTTTTTGGGGTCCCGTACACGGCTTCACTCTCAGATGTGTTATCCCCGTACTCGAGAGAAGCAGCAGAATGTATTTTGGGGTGTAATTCCACATATACCCATGGCATGTTCGAGCAATATATCATTTAGTGACAACTTTGTGCAAAGAAAATCAAAAATGTTTGTCATTTTCATGAAACTTGTGGCAAAATATAAAATATTACATGGGGTGTCTACTTTCCAAAATGGGGTCATTTGGGGAGGTTTTGTGTTTTCTTGGCATTTCATGGCCTCCGAAACTGTGATAGGTAGTTAGGAGTGAAATCAAAAATTTCCGCCCTTAAAAATCCTAAAGGCGGTAATTGGTTTTCGGGGTCCTGTAAATGGCTAGGCTCTCAAAAAGTCTCACATGTGGTATCTCTGTACTCAGGAGAAGCAGCAGAATGTATTTTGGGGTGTAATTTCACATATACCCATGCCATGTGTGAGTAACATATAATTAAGTGACAATTTTGTGTAAAAAAAAAAAAAATTGAAACTTGTGGCAAAATATAAAATATTCCATGGACTCAACATGCCTGTAGCTAAATAGCTTGAGCTATCTACTTTCCAAAAAATTAATTTTGGTAATTGGGGGGGGGGGGGGGGTCTGGGGTTGAACTTGCCTGGAATTTTATGTACAACATTAGAAGCCTAAAACAGAGGTTGTTGGTCGGCTTATTGACTGCAAGTTGTGCCACGTCCTATGATTAAATATTCAAGCAAGAAGAAAATTCCCCTAATGGTGGACTTTAAAGGCACATGTGGGGAAACATAGAGAAAAATGTATAGTATATAAACAATAATTTATTCATTTCAAAAACATCATAAAAAACATCAATAGCAATATAACAAACAATGAAAGGAATGCGATTCATGCATTTGTACATGTATGGGATATTGGTACCAATGTACTTGCACCCAATGCGTTTCGGAGTTGTTTAGCCTCCTTCTTCAGGGGTGGATGTAAGTTTTAGCAAAGATTAGAAGCCTATGCCACACATCACCCACTCTTCTAACCACTTGAAGACAAAGCCATTTCTGACACTTTTTGTTTACATGAAAAACATTTTTTTTTTTTGCTAGAAAATTACTTTGAACCCCCAAACATTATATATATTTTTTTTTCAAGCAAATGCCCTACAGATACAGTGGAGACAGAAAGTATTCAGACCCCCTTTAATTTTTCACTCTTTGTTATATTGCAGCCATTTGCTAAAATCATTTAAGTTCATTTTTTTTCCTCATTAATGTACACACAGCACCCCATATTGACAGAAAAACACAGAATTGTTGACATTTTTGCAGATTTATTAAAAAAGAAAAACTGAAATATCACATGGTCCTAAGTATTCAGACCCTTTGCTGTGACACTCATATATTTAACTCAGGTGCTGTCCATTTCTTCTGATCATCCTTGAGATGGTTCTACACATTTGAGTCTAGCTGTGTTTGATTATACTGATTGGACTTGATTAGGAAAGCCACACACCTGTCTATATAAGACCTTACAGCTCACAGTGCATGTCAGAGCAAATAAGAATCATGAGGTCAAAGGAACTGCCTGAGGAGCTCAGAGACAGAATTGTGGCAAGGCACAGATCTGGCCAAGATTACAAAAAAATTTCTGCTGCACTTAAGGTCCCTAAGAGCACAGTGGCCTCCATAATCCTTAAATGGAAGACATTTGTGACGACCAGAACCTTTCCTAGAGCTGGCCGTCCGGCCAAACTGAGCTATTGGGGGGGAGAAGAGCCTTGGTGAGAGAGGTAAAGAAGAACGCAAAGATCACTGTGGCTGAGCTCCAGAGATGCAGTCGGGAGATTTGAGAAAGTTGTAGAAAGTCAACCATCACTGCAGCCCTCCACCAGTCGGGGCTTTATGGCAGAGTGGCCCAGCGGAAGCCTCTCCTCAGTGCAAGACACATGAAAGCCCGCATGGAGTTTGCTAAAATAACACCTGAAGGACTCCAAGATGGTGAGAAATGAGATTCTCTGGTCTGATGAGTTCAAGATAGAACTTTTTGGCCTTAATTCTAAGTGGTATGTGTGGAGAAAACCAGGCACTGCTCAACACCTGTCCACTACAGTCACAACAGTGAGGCATGGTGGTGGCAGCATCATGCTGTGGGGGTGTTTTTCAGCTGCAGAGACAGTACGACTGGCTGCAGTCAAGGAAAAGATGAATGCGGCCAAGTACAGGGCTATCCTGGACAAAAACCTACGAAAACCTTCTCCAGAGTGCTCAGGACCTCAGACTAGGCCAAAGGTTTACCTTCCAACAAGACAATGACCCTAAGCACACGGCTAAAATAACGAAGGACTGGCTTCACAACAAATCCGTGACTGTTCTTGAATGGCCCAGCTAGAGCCCTGACTTAAACCCAATTGAGCATCTCTGGAGAGACCTAAAAATGCCTGTCCACCAATGTTTACAATCCAACCTGACAGAACTGGAGAGGATCTGCAAGGAGGAATGGCAGAGGATCCCCAAATCCAGGTGTGAAAAACTTGTTGCATCTTTCCCAAAAAGACTTATGGCTATATTAGATCAAAAGGGTGCTTCTACTAAATACTGAGCAAAGGGTCTGAATACTTAGGACCATGTGATATTTCAGTTTTTCTTTTTTAATAAATCTGCAAAAATGTCAACAATGATGTGTTTTTCTGTCAATATGGGGTGCTGTGTGTACATTAATGAGGAAAAAATGAACTTAAATGATTTTATCAAATGGCTGCAATATAACAAAGAGTGAAAAATGTAAGGGGGTCTGAATACTTTCCGTCCCCAATGTATGGTGGATGTTTCAATTTTTTTTTCCCACAGTATTTGTGCAGTGATTTTTCAAATGCAATTTTTTGGAGAAAAAAAAACAAACACTTTTTTGAATTTTAATGCACTAAAACACACTATATTGCCCAAATGTTTGGTAAAATATAAAAGATGATCTTAGGCCGAGTGCATCGATACCAAACATGACATGCTTTAAAATTGTGCACAACCGTGCAACCGTGACAAACTACATACATTTTTAAAAGCCTTTACAGGTTAGCACTTTACTATATGGAAAAAAATCTACGCTAGTGTGTTGTCAAAAGTAAATACAGCAGCTGTCCACTAAAACCTAAATACTGTACCAGGTTAATCAAATATGTATGTCCTAAAAGTGCAGCGCTAAATAAAATTACCATGTGTAAAACACCATATATGACGTAGTGCAAAACCTTTGAAGTGAACAGAAAATCCAATCGAAATATTATTCAATCGAAAAATGTCCTTAGGCAAAAGTGCAAAATATAATCTATTTATAAAGTGCAAAGTTCATAAATTAATCACTAAAGTGCTCCTGTGCAAACAGTTCTTCCATGCCAGTTTCCCACACTGGATAGATCGATCCTGACGGCGCAGTGCTCAGACATTCACCGTTGTGACACCTTCACCATAAATCAGATGGGGGGCTTACCAGATCACCAGCAATCTTCCTTACTCAGGAAGATCATTCAGCGCTATGGACTGGGGGGGGGGGGGGGTGCAATTTCTTGATTGATTTTTATTTATATTGCTGGGAGCCAGAAATACATTACAGCCGCGAGCAATTTTAAATGACATTTTTTTCCTTTAGAAATGTCATTTTGCTGCGACACAGTAAAACCCATGAGACAGATGCGCCACTTTACAGGCAGAGAAAGGGGGACCCTCAGGCATGATATTTAAGGGAGTATTTCATTTTTATTGTTTCACTTTAAGCATTATTAAAATCATTGCTCCTGAAAAAACAGCTGTTTTAAAAACTTTTTTTTGCATTAATACATGTCCCCTGGGGCAGTACCCGGGTCCCCATACACTTTTTATGTGAAAAACTTGCACATAATCCTTTAAAATTAACACTTTTGGTTTTTCACGTTCGTGTCCCATAGACTTTAACGGCGTTCGCACAAATTCTTTGCCTGTTTGCGGTGTTCTGGTGCGAACCAAACCGAGGGGGGGGGGGTGTTCGCTCATCCCTATTTTACATGTATAATATTTTACATATTCTAGCGACAAATACAGGAGTCTTGATTTTATTATATAATTTCATTAGTCTCTCATTCATCCTCTGCACAATATCACTTGAAATACCCACAGTCTTGGAAAACAGTGCAGGATGTCAGGTAGATCTAGGCAGCAGGTAAACCTGTGCAAGTCACCATGCTGATTGATATATAAAGATATAAAGTGCCCCGGTGGCAGTTGTATAGGAATAATGCCAAATACATTCTTAAAAGCATATCTAAACACAAACACTTCAGCCAAATAAGTCAAAAAAGTTTAATCCTTTTTTAAATAGTCTGCACAAAATGGTGATCAGAAACCGGAGACATACTGCTGAAGACATTGAGAGAATGGGAACATGTTACATAAGGCTAGTAGTTACATAGTTGGTCAGGTTGAAAAAAAGACAAAAGTCCATCTAGTTCAAGCGATAAAAGGGAAAAAAAATATATCATACAATCCCATATACACAATCCTATACCCACAGTTGATCCAGAGGAAGGGAAAAAATTCCTTCCTGATCCCCCGAGAGGCAATCAGATATTCCATGTATCACCTATAAATGTTAGTATCTTGATATATTATGTACATTTAGGAAATAATCCAGTCCTTTTTTAAAACATATCTACTGAGCTGGCCAGAACCAGTAGAGAAACTGTTACTGCCCCTTTAGAAATGTAGGGATCTGCTGCCATCTACTTTCTGTATTTGTATGTGGCTTTGCTGCTTAGTACCACAGACGCTGCTTAATACCACAGAGTTGGTTATAGACAGGGACATTTCCTATCCCTGCTAGCTGGGTCAGTAACCCCATTTGGAGGACTGTGATATTATATAAAATGGGGGTTTCCAGGAAGTAGACACAAAATTGGACCACCTGAACATCTATGGAGGAGCTCCTGTTGTATTTTATCGAGCCCAGAAGCAGAGACTATTAGGCAAGTGTTCCTAAATGCACATAGCTTCTGTGTGTATACCAGATAGAGTCTGCCATACAGTAATACATGAATCCAAAACCAGAGCTTGAGAACGTATACAAAGTCACAATATTTAGTTGTCCTTAAGATTTCTAGTCTCTCATCAGATGTTGTGAGCCTATGTGTATATGGGCCTGAATAAAAACTGATTACAAAAACCTCTGAACTGTGTCTTTTCTTTGGGGACAAAGCTTTACCGCATGTGATAAGGGTATCATATTACTCATTTACATAAATTATCGCATGTGGTAAATTAAGTCCAATTCACAAAAAATAAAAAAACGATTATGCGATATTTACCGGGGGGAAAAAAGTGTCGGTAAATATCACATTAAAAACTCCAATTCAAAAATGGACCAGAGAGTAAAAAAGCATGCTATAATTACCACCAGGGTTTAGCTGGCAGAATCACTTGCAGTATTTGTAAAAAAAAAGCCTGGGGCTGTTTTTTTGACAATTAGCTGGGTGCTAAGGAGCGGGCCGAGAAGCCGACAGCTGAATGTAAAAAAAAAAAGCAGACAATTAAAAATGTTGAAAAAAAAACAGAGTGGGGTGCCCCCCCCACCCCAAAGCAACTTGTCCCCATGTTGATGGGGACAAGGGCCTCACCCCCACAACTGTAGCCGGTGGTTGTGGGAGTCTGCGGGCAGGGGGCTAGTCAGAATCTGGAAGTCCCCTTTAGGAAGGGGGTCCCCAGATCCCGGCCACCCCCATGTGAATGAGTATCGGTTACATAGTACCCCTACCCATTTACCAAAAAAGTGTCACAAAGTAATAAAAACCCACAGTTTTGACAATTCCTTTATTAAAAAATACAAAAATAGTGTCCCCCGATGTAAAGCCACCGTCAATCACTTTGCACGTCAGACATGATAAAGAAAAAAACAAAGACGCTCCCGCCGTTGATGAAGGCTGACTGCCTACTGCAGGCTCCACGTCTGACATTTTTTATATGGGTAAGGGGTGGGGCCACCTGGCTACGTCACCTGGCAGTTCCTGCTCCCTTGTGACATCACGGACCGGTGCACGCTGGGTTGGTGACGTCACAAGGGGTGGACCACCAGGTGATATAGCCAGGTGGCCCTGCCCCTTACCTATATAAGAAATGTCAGATGGTGGAGCCTGCAGTAGGCAGCCAGCCTTCATCGCCAGTTGTTTTTTTCTTTTTTGGGTCTGGCGGGCGACGTGATTGACGGTGGATTTACATCAGGTGACACTATTTTTGTATTTTTTATTAAATGAATTGTCAAAAACTGTCTCTGTGTTTTTTTTACTTTGTGACACTTTTTTGGTGAATGGGTAGGGGTACTATGTACCTGATATTCATTCACATACGGGGGGGGGATCTGGGGGCCCCTTTCTTAAAGCAAAAAAGTTGTGGGGATAATTTATCGCATTGAGCTGATTGCTAAGGAGTAGCCCTGGAAGCCAGCCGCCACGTCCTTAACAACCAATGACTCATCAGCTGGGCTGGCTCTGCCCCCGCGCCCCAAAGCACCCATCCCCCCTACATTGAGGACATGTGGCCTGGTATTGTTCAGGAGGGGGGGCGCTTGCTCATCCTGGTATAGATTTCGGGGGGGTCCCCACTGTGTTTTTTTCAACATTTTTAATTGTCGGCTTTTTTTTTTTTTTTTTTATGGAGTCATCAGTTGTTAAGGACGTGGCGGCTGGCTTCCAGGCTACTCCTTAGCAATCAGTTTAATGTGATAAATTACTGCATTAACTAATCTCCAAAATGTTTACAAACTACCAGTTTAGAGTTACAGAGGAGGTCTAGTGCTAGAAAATAATGTTCGCGGTGATACCTCACATGTGTGTTGTGAACACTGTTTACATATCTGGGCATGACCTACATATGTGTTTGCCACTGTATTTGAGCACAGGGGGCGCTATAAAAAAAATTGTTATTATTTATTCTATTACTTTTTGTTCATTTTTATCACTTTTATTGCTGTCACAAGAAATGAAAACATCGCTTGTGACAACAATAAGGCATGACAGGTCCTCTTTATAGAGAGATCTATGGTCAGTAAGACTCCACGTCTCTCCTCTACAACGGAAAGCATAAGACTGAAAAAAAACAATGATCTAATGCTTTCCAAAAAAAAAAAAGGCCTTACATCGGTCGTGAATCAGAAGTGACATCATGATGTCGATCTGGGCCTCCTAGGCCATAGGGATGAGTGGAGGCCATCTTTCCTCTGCTCGTCTATATGGTCAGCTGCCGCCACCATCTGAATGGTTCCTGGGCTTGCCGGTGAGTCAGGAAATCCCGATAACCATCGGAGAATGGCAAGGGGAAGGGGGTGGGGCGACGACCCCTCCCACTGCTTCTAAAAGTGATTCAGCGGCTAATCAGCTGTTTAGGTCACTTTTATCAGAAAGAGCAGCGGCTGCAGCCATAACCTCAGTATTAAACTGCAAAGTCATGAAGTAAATCTCCAGTTAGATGGACGGCAAGTGGATATGATGCATGCTATAACTTCACCTGCAGTTACATCTAGCTTTGTACATCTCATAAACATACAGTATATAGCTGACTTATGTACTGTTTTGTCTGTTTCCTGATATTGGTAACCCAATATGCAAGGGCATTAACTGATTTAACTTGCTTTATGTAAAAGCCAAACAATTAATCTGTTTATCCACCCAGTATCAGTGACTGTTAATAAGCAGCTCACATACTGCAATTGTGTTTGGAGAAAACCAATGTTCTCTTTCATAAGTATTATGTAATGTAATATTGATTGTTTGGAATAATGAATATTATTACATATTAGTTTTAGTGTACTAGCATTTGTTCCTTTTTCTGATATGCTGCCCTTTTCGTTACATACTGTATTAGCTCTGCTTAAGAATTTGACATCTATTTACCTTTGTCATTTATTTATATGATATTCTTATGCAGCTTAGCAAGAAGAATGCGCACGCCATGGCTACTAGCATTTATATAACATATCTTTACAACCAGTCTTGGGTCAGTTTTAAAAGTAAATAAACTTTCCAGATCTTTTTGGATTATCAGAATTAAGTATACTGTCTAAAAGACACTCCGAAAAAGGACACTTGTCTGTTTCTCTTAAAGTGGATGTAAACCCTCACATATACCCAGTGAGGTAAACAGCCTCAGATGATACAGAGAGACAAAACAAATCTCCCTATATAAGTTTTACTTGTATATCTGCTGTCTTCAGCTTGCTACTGTATATTAGTTACATAGTAGGTGAGGTTGAAAAAAGACACAAGTCCATCAAGTCCAACCTATGTGTGCGATTATGTGTCAGTATTACATTACATATCCCTGTATGTTGCGGTCATTCAGGTGATTATCTAATAGTTTCTTGAAGCTATCAATGCTCCCCGCTGAGACCACCGCCTGTGGAAGGGAATTCCACATCCTTGCCGCTCTTACAGTAAAGAACCCCCTACGTAGTTTAAGGTTAAACCTCTTTTCTTCTAATTGTAATGAGTGGCCACGAGTCTTATTAAACTCTCTTCTGCAAAAAAGTTTTATCCCTATTGTGGGGTCACCAGTACAGTATTTGTAAATTGAAATCATATCCCCTCTCAAGCGTCTCTTCTCCAGAGAGAATAAGTTCTAGCTCGCAACCTTTCCTCATAACTAAGATCCTCCAGACCCTTTATTAGCTTTGTTGCCCTTCTTTGTACTCGCTCCATTTCCAGTACATCCCTCCTGAGGACTGGTGCCCAGAACTGGACAGCATACTCCAGGTGCGGCCGGACCAGAGTCTTGTAGAGCGGGAGAATTATCGTTTTATCTCTGGAGTTGATCCCCCTTTTAATGCATGCCAATATTCTGTTTGCTTTATTAGCAGCAGCTTGGCATTGCATGCCATTGCTGAGCCTATCATCTACTAGGACCCCCAGGTCCTTTTTCATCCTAGATTCCCCCAGAGGTTCTCCCCCCAGTGTATAGATTGCATTCATATTTTTGCCACCCATATTCTTTAACAAGTTGCCGCCTGCCCACCGTCAAATGACGGAGTGGCAGTGCGGCTCTCGTTCTGGGCGGACGTCATATGTCGGCCCATTCAAACAGGGCATGTGCGCAATCGGGTGTGCGCAGCCCTGCACTGTCAGAGGCGGCGTGTCCCCGAGACACAGCACGTCACCAACAGGGGTGAACGGCCATTGGACATGGCTGTTTACCATGTGATCGGCCGTAATTAAGTCACGGACAATCACAAATGGTACTTCCCGCTTGAAGGATTTTGCAGAATGGCAGAAATAAATAGGGTTCGGCCCAGAACCTCTGGCTGCAGTGGGAAAATCATAGTTTGTTGCAGTATTAGCAGGGCTTTTTTTCTCAGACAATAGGTGCAGGAACTCCCCTTTTCCGAGTCACCCCTTTTCCCTGCCCCTACCCACCTCCAAGCACCGTCCCTTGGTTCCATTACCTACCCACCTCCCAGTACCATCCCTTCTAGACAATACAGAACCAAGTATCATTTTGTGGTGCTAAATAATTTGTATGGAATTTGGTAATGATATCAATAAAAACAGTAAAATAGATCCCTTTCAGTCAGCAACAATAGATCCCCCTAACAACAATGTACCACCCACAACAAAATCCCCCCCCCAGCAACAATAGACTCCCGGCAGCATCAACAGATCTCAGCACAGCCAGCATTAATAGACTCTCTGGCAGCCATCAACAATAGACCCCTCCCCCAGCAGTAGATCTCCTTCAGCAACAACTGACCCCCCCAGCAACATAAGACCCACCCTTAGCAACAATAGGTCCCCCTCCAGCAACAATAGACCTCCTCAGCAACAATAGACCCCCCTGCAAAAATAGATCCCCTCCAGCTAGAATAGATCACCCAGCAGTGAGCATCAATACCCTGCAGCACACCCCAGCACCCCTTACCATTACATACAGTCAGTCCAGGAGGTGCCGGAACTGCGTTCCTCCACATTCCCGCTGAAAAAAAGCCCTGAGTATTAGGATCAACACAGGGGGTGCCTTCATTATTCATGAATTATGAAAAAAACGGTTGCAATATCCAGACCTGTTCCTCACCTAACCTAGAATTACACAGACATTTAATCAAACTAGGTTTGTACCTGTCTCCAACCCAGTCGCCTGGCTCACAATAAATAATACAGATGTAAACAAGTATGAGGGAAATATATCATTTTATTAATCTTTGTACAATACAGGAAAATAAACCCATCATTCACAATGGCATAATATATATGGTAAAATTCTCACACTACAATCACTTATTTGTTATTTTGACTTATTGGTTATTTTGTCTTATGTCCAACTTTATATGCATGCAAATTTACCAACTGTTGTTAATTTTTATATTCTGATTACCCTTCCACCTTATACTGCTTGCAACACTACAATGGGCAATTATCGATTTGGCCTCACACTTGTGGAAATGATAAGGCAATGACAAAAACAACTTTGATCAAATCTGATTCAAACCTTCTGGTTTCAATTCTGTTTGAGAGATTTGGGGTTCTAACTTTATTTTTTCCAGCCTGAACACTGAGAAAGTAGCGAAGCCAGCGAGTCTACATCACAGCCAGGCAACTAACATTTTTCAGAAGGTGATCACTTGGTATTTCTGTCATGATATGTTTACAGATTAAATTTAGAATTAGAAAATGGTGAGCACAGATGGGTAATTTGAGTCCATAAAAACATTCAGTTTTAAAAAAAATTAAACATACTGTACTTCTCAAAGCATAATGAAAACGTAGACTGCAACTGAGACTGTTTCATTGTGAGCTGAGAAGTGGGTTTTAAAAAGAATGTAGTCTTTTCAGAGTTTTTTTAGATATGCATTCATAATAAACATAATATTTTGAAAATGTTGTATGTGAAAATTTGCAACTCAATATGTACTGTACATTGAAGCGCAAGATTCTGTTTCCTAATTCACAGTCCTACACTTCAAACCTATGCAATTGCTTTATATCCCAATTTAGCTCTCACTGGCCTAATCTGGCATTGACTATCTCATCGTTATACTCTACTCTGTACATTTAATCTCTTTATAATTTGACTGCGTGTTCATATAAGACATAAGAAGTCATAGCGTGCAGAAAAGCAAATAATTTAAGAATTTTGTGAATAAAGAAAATTTATTTTAACTTATTTAAGCATTTCAGACTTTTATAAAGGTTTGAAGTTGTGTTGGAGATGGTTAATAATGCTTACCTTCAGTTTCTTTTCTTCAGTGGGTAGAATATATTATATCCAACTCTGAAAAAAAAGATTATTTTCTAGTCAGCAGTTAATTTGTGAATTAGAATTCTATATTTCATATGTGAACATCTGCTACATGTAAGGCCTACAAATGTAGGTAATAAGAGAGAACCATGCCCATACTAACTTACAATACTATGGAAAATTCCGTTTTTGTGTAGGGGTAAAGGTAGGGTCTCAGACTGACTTTCTTACTTCAACATTATTTTTGAGGCTGCTACTTAAGGCCCCTTTTCACACTACTGCAATGTCAAAGTTCGGGGATTTTGCTGTGATTTTAAATTGATTTTGCCGCGATTTCAGGGAATGCCTGTGTAAACTTGAGGTATATGGACCTCAACCCACATGAAAGTCTGACCAAAGTAGTACAGGGACTACTTTGAAGTCGGCACGACTTGAAGTCGCACATATATGAATGTTTATCATTGGAAATCACGGGGAACGACTTGTCGCACAAGTGTGAAATGGGCCTAAGTGTTCAATATATTGCTGGAACAGGATTTTTCAGAAAACTGTCCTCTATGATTTACACACCTTTCTGTATCCTGCACCCTCCTACCCTCCTCCCTGCATTTGTTCAATATCTACAGTAAATCTTCAAAAGACGCCCCTAGACTGAGCCTGAGTTTGTCGGTGTGCTTTTGGAACTGAAAACTGGGCAGGCCAGCGGCTCCTCTGGGGGTTATCACTACATTTGCTGGTGCTGATTCATTTTTGTAGCCTATTGTGCACTATCACACTAGATTCTACTCTAATGTACACAACCTATTTGTTCCCTTTGTTACTTGTAAAGCTTTTTTTGTATGCATACTGATGTGGAGACCTTTGTTCATACTACAATAACAACACTCAAAACAAACTAATAAAAAAAACAACTGGTTAGTTAGCCAGACCTTGGATATGCCTCATGTCAGTAGTGCAACCCCATATTACCATGCCTCCAGTGGCATATCATCCATATGTGCAGGGTGTTCACTGCACACGGGCCGATGAGGGGTGGGGGGTGGGGGGCACTGTGACACACCCTGCACACATGGATGATTGTCCCCTGGTTCACAGCTGGGATTATTGGTGCAGCGGGAGGGACAGCTGTGAGCACCGATCTCCGTGCATAGCTTTTTAGCTGACAGCAACTTCTCCTCCTCTCCCTTCCGCGGCTGTAATGGTAATAAATTTAAAAGAGCTAATAAAAGCCCTGGATGGCTTAACGCCAACATAAAAAATTCATATAAAAGCAAAGGAGAAGGCCTTCAACATCATCATCAGCATTCCAACTGTACAAAGAATGCAATGAGAAATGTAAGGGTGTAATCAGGGCGGCTAAGATAGAAAACGAAAGGCACATAGAGGAGGAGCGTAAGAAAAATCCCAAGAAATTCTTTAGGTACATAAATAGTAAAAGAGGAAGGACAAATCATATTGGCCCCATAAAGAATGATGAAGGGATTCTGGTTACAAAGGATGGTGAGATGGCGAAGGTTTTGAATGTATCCTTCTCAGTCTTCACAAGGGAAATAGGGGGGCTTCAGTAACCAAAACTACACTGTTTATCCTCATGAGACATCCCAGAAAGCACCACCATGGTTAACAGAGGATAAAATCAAAAACAGACTTGAAAAACTTTACCTAATAAGTCACCGGGACCAGATGGCTTGCACACGATGGCTTGCAGTCCTTAAGGAACTCAGTCAAGTAATCGCCAGACCGTTGTTCCTAATTTTTACAAACAGTCTACTGACTGGTATGGTACCAGCTGATTGGTGCTACATTGGCTTTCCTCCAATCTTTACAAAATGACCAATATATATCCCTGGGAACTACAGACCAGTTAGCCTAACATCAATAGTATGCAAGCTCTTTGAAGGGATGATAAGGGACTATATACAAGATTTTCGTAATGAAAACAGTATCATTAGCAGTAATCAGCATGGATTCATGAAAAATCTTTCTTGCCAAACAAATATACTAACCTTCTATGAGGAGGTGAGCTGCCATCTCGATGAAGGAAGGTCCGTAGACGTAGTGTATATTGATTTTGCAAAGGCATTTGATACAGTTCACCACAAACGTTAACTATAGAAGCTAAGGTCTGTCGGCATGGACCAAAGGGTGAGTACCTGGATTGAAATCTGGCTACAGGGGTGAGTTCAGAGGGTAGTGATAAATGGGGAGTAGCAATAAATTTAATTTATTCATAAATGACCTGGAGGATGGGATAAACAGCTCAATCTCAGTATTTGTGGACGATACTAAGTTAAGCAGGGCAATAGGTTTCCGGAAGTGGAAACCTTGCAAGAAGATCTGAACAAATTAATAGGGTGGGCAACTACATGGCAAATGAGGTTTAATGTGGAAAAATGTAAAATAATGCATTTAGGTGGCAAAAACATGAATGCAATCTACTCACTAGGGGGACAACCTCTGAGGGAATCTAGAATGGAAAAGGACCTGGGGGTCCTAGTAGAAGACAGGCTCAGCAACGGCATGCAATGCCAAGCTGCTGCAAGCAAGCCAATAAAATATTGGCACGCATTAAAAAGGGAATTAACTCCAGAGATAAAACGATAATGCTCCCACTCTACAAGACTCAGGAAAGATGTGCTGGAAATGGAGATAGTACAGAGAAGGGCAACAACGCTAGTAAAGGGACTGGAGGATCTTAGTTATGAGGAAAGATTACAAGCACTGTACCTATTCTCTCTGGAGAATAGACGCTTGAGAGGGGACATGATTTCAATGTACAATTACCATACTGGTGACTAGGGATGAGCTTCGAGTTTGTGTCGAACCCATCTTCGACTCGAACATCGCCTGTTTGACCGTCCGTCAAATTGCGAACATTATGGGCCGTTTGCGCCAAATTCGAGCGGCGCGTCACGGCCCATAATTCACTGCGGCATTGCAGTGCATTGCTGGCTGATGATTGGCCAAGCATGCACTATGACCCGCATGTTTGGCCAATCACAGCGCCGTCTGTACAGAGAGCCGTAATTGGCCAAAGCCAGGGTGGCTTTGGCCAATTATGGCTCAGGGAGTTTAGTACACGCCCCACACTATATAAGGCCGCCTGCGTGGCGGCCTTGTGTAGTGTTTTGCGGCGGTGGAGATAGATAGACAGAGAGACAGTGTCATTTGATTTAAGTTAGATAGCGTAGGCAGGCGAGTCAGTTAGCTGCACTTACAGTGTATTGTGTATATATATGCATCCCAGGTGTTGTGTATATATATATATATATATATATATATATATATATATATATATATACACTGTATTCAGTTTAGCTAGATCCGTTCCTGTTATTCTCTTCCTACTGACACGCAGGCAGGTGTTTTTACAGTATTTACAGTTAGTGTACTGTGTCCTTTGCACAGTGTGCACCTAAAGCTACCTGAAGAAAATTGCTGGTGTTCTGATCCTATTAATACCAGAGGCAGGCAGCTGCAGTATTTACAGTTAGTGTACTGTGTCCTCTGCACAGTGTGCACCTAAAGCTACCTGAAGACAATTGCTGTTGTTCTGATCCTATTAATACCACAGGCAGCCAGCTGCAGTATTTAGAGTTAGTGTACTGTGTCCTCTGCACAGTGTGCACCTAAAGCTACCTGAAGACAATTGCTGGTGTTCTGATCCTATAAATACCACAGGCAGGCAGCTGCAGTATTTACAGTTAGTGTACTGTGTCCTCTGCACAGTGTGCACCTAAAGCTACCTGAAAACAATTGCTGGTGTTCTGATCCTATTAATACCACAGGCAGGCAGCTGCAGTATTTACAGTTAGTTTACTGTGTCCTCTGCACAGTGCGCACCTAAAGCTACCTGAAGACAATTGCTGTTGTTCTGATCCTATTAATACCACAGGCAGCCAGCTGCAGTATTTAGAGTTAGTGTACTGTGTCCTCTGCACAGTGTGCACCTAAAGCTACCTGAAGACAATTGCTGGTGTTCTGATCCTAAAAATACCACAGGCAGGCAGCTGCAGTATTTAGAGTTAGTGTACTGTGTCCTCTGCACAGTGTGCACCTTAAGCTACCTGAAAACAATTGCTGGTGTTCTGATCCTATTAATACCACAGGCAGGCAGCTGCAGTATTTACAGTTAGTTTACTGTGTCCTCTGCACAGTGTGCACCTAAAGCTACCTGAAGAAAATTGCTGTTGTTCTGATCCTATTAATACCACAGGCAGCCAGCTGCAGTATTTAGAGTTAGTGTACTGTGTCCTCTGCGTGTCGACCTGACATGCAGTTTTTGGCAAGCGTACCTAAAAGACCCACACCAAAGAACAAAGCAGACGTCTCCTTGCTCCTCATCAGCTGGGATCTCCAACCTCACTATACCTTCAGTCCTCTCTGAGACCTGCACTGAGAGGAATGAAGGTGTAGAATTAGGTGTGTCACAGCCAAGTACTTGCGGGCAATCTGCTATCAGTCAGATTGTACCAGGGAAATTTCCCTGCCCCAGCTGCTGCACCACCGAAAGAAGTTCGCTCCCAGCCATCCACATGCCCAGCGGTTGAATGCTAGCTTGGCTAAATTGCTAGCACTTCAACTGCTGCCTTTTTCAGTTGGTAGACTCTGCCCCCTTCCGTGAGTTTGTGGAATGTGTGGTTCCTCAGTGGTAGGTTCCCAAACTCCACTTTTTCTCACGGAAGGCGATACCGGCTCTCTACCGGCATGTGGAAGGCAATGTCTTGGCCTTGCTGGACAGGGCAGTCAGTGGTAAGGTGCATATTACCGCTGACTCATGGTCCAGCAGGCATGAACAGGGACGTTACCTATCTTTCACTGCGCACTGGGTGACTCTTCTGGCAGCTGGGAAGGATGCAGGACAGGGTGCAGTAGTGTTGGAGGTTGTTCCGCCACCACGCCTCCAAAATTCTACTAGTGGTGATTCTGCCACACCTCTCTCCTCCACCCCCTCCTCTTCTTCTTTCTCCATGGCCTCTTCCTGTGCTGATTTGTCCTCGGAACCAGCGGTGCTCCGTAGGCGTTCAAGGGGCTACGCAAGCACACAGGCAAAAAGATGCTATGCGGTGCTTGAGCTGGTGTGCTTGGGGGACAGGAGTCACACTGGGGCAGAGATTCTGTCAGTTCTACAGGGGCAGGTTCAGAGGTGGTTGACGCCACGCCAGCATAAGCCAGGTATGGTGGTTTGCGACAATGGCACCAACCTCCTCTCTGCCCTCCGACAGGGACAACTGACCCATGTGCCCTGTTTGGCTCCCCTCCTTAACTTGGTGGTACAGCGGTTCTTGGGCAGGTACCCGGGATTACAGGATGTCCTGAGGCAGGCCAGGAAAGTCTGTGTCGATTTCTGCAGGTCATATAATGCCAGTGCTCGGCTGGCTGACCTCCAAAAGGAATTTAACCTGCCCAAGAACCTCCTAATCTGTGACATGCCCACCAGGTGGAACTCAACGATGGCCATGCTGCAGCGGCTGTACACGCAGCAAAGGGCCATCAATGAGTACCTATGCGACTATGGCACCAGGACAGGGTCAGGGAAGCTTGTTTTTTTTTCCCACGCCAGTGGGCTATGATCAGGGATGCATGCACTGTCCTGTCACCATTTGAGGAGGCCACGAGGATGGTGAGCAGTGACAGTGCATGCATCAGTGACATTGTCCCTCTTGTCCACCTGTTGGAGCACACGCTGCGTGGAATAATGGACAGGGCACTTGAGGCAGAACAGAGGGAGGAAGAGGAGCACTTCCTTACCTTTCAAGGCCCCCTTTATCCAGACAGTGTTCCTGCGTGCCCGCTGATCACACAGGAAGATGATGAGGAGGAGGATTGTGTTAGCATGGAGGTGGAGCCTGGCACTCAGCATCAGCAGCAGTCTTCAAGGGATCATTTAAACCCATGGACTTGTATGTGGCTGGGAGGAGGTGGCTGCGGATCATGTCGTCCTTAGTGACCCAGAGGACTCTGGACCGAATGCCTCAGCAAACCTACGCTGCATGGCCTCCACGATCCTGCAAAGCCTCCGGAAGGATCCTCGTATTCATGGTATCAAAGGGAGGGATCATTACTGGCTGGCAACCCTCCTTGATCCATGTTACAAGGGTAAGGTTGCAGACCTTATCTTGCCATTGCAGAGGGAGCAGAGGATGAAACATCTTCGGGAGGCCTTGCAGAAAGGTTTGTGCAACGTGTTTCCAGAGCCTGGGAGGTTACAATTTCCTGGTCCCCCTGGACAACGTGTTGCTGAGGCTTCGGTCAGTCACAGAAGGAGCAGTGGAGAAGGTGGCCGTCTGACCGATGCGTTCAGACAAAGACAATTATTTAGTCCGCAGCCCCAAGGTATGATCGGTTCCAGCAACCATCGCCAGCGTCTGGGTTACTGGGTCTTAAGGATGGATCACTGGCCAGAGCTTGCACAGTATGCAATTGAGATACTGGCCTGTCCTGCATCCAGCGTTCTTTCTCAACTCACATTCAGTGCTGCTGGAGGCTTTGTAACCGATCACAGGGTGTCCACCGAATCGGTCGATCGGCTGATCTTCATAAAAATGAATCAGTCTTGGATCACCAGCTACCAAGCATCTGATGCTGAGGTAACCGAATACATTTTTTTTTAATGTGAGATCCCTTCAAGACTGCCTATGCTGATGCTGAGTGATTATCCTGTTATGCTGAGTGACAATCCTCTTCCTCCTCAATTTTTATGCTGATAGCTTGTAAGAACATTTTTGGTCCCAATTTTTCTGCCCCTGTTTAACAGGGGCGTGCAATTACAATTTTTGATGCAATACTTTGCAGCAGGGCTCATTCCTGCACTCCAACTATAGTATCTGTGAGGGGTTGCAGTGTTGTGGCACCAGCATCAGTGCCCAAGGCCCAGTTTTTCAGCCCCTGTTTAACAGGGGCGTATAATTACTATTTTTGATGCAATACTTTGCAGTAGGGCTCATTCCTGCGCTCCAACTAGAGTATCTGTGAGGGCTTGCAGTGTTGTGGCAGCAGTGGCTAAGGCCCAATTTTTCTGCCCATTTAACAGTGGAGTGTAATTACAATTTTTGATGCAATACTTTGCAGCAGGGCTCATTCCTGCGCTCCAACTAGAGTATCTGTGAGCGGTTACAGTGTTGTGGCACCAGCACCAGTGCACAAGGCCCAATTTTTCTGCCCCTCTTTAACAGGGGCGTATAATTACAATTTTTGATGCAATACTTTGCAGCAGGGCTCATTCCTGCGCTCCAACTAGAGTATCTGTGAGGGGTTTCAGTGTTGTGGCACCAGCACCAGTGCACAAGGCCCAATTTTTCTGCCCCTGTTTAACAGGGGCGTGTAATTACAATTTTTGATGCAATACTTTGCAGCAGGGCTCATTCCTGCGCTCACCAAGAGTAACTGTGAGGGCTTACAGTGTTGTGGCAACACCACCACCACCAAAGGCCCAATTTTTCTGCCCCTGTTCAACCGGTGCATGTAATTACAATTCTTGATATAATATTTCACAGCAGGGCCCGTTCCAGCGTCCACCAAGAGTAACTGTAAGGACTTACAGTGTTGTGGCACCAGCACCACCACCACCACCAAAGGCCCAATTTTTCTACCACTGTTCAACACTGGCATGTAATTACAATTCTTGATCTAATATTTCACAGCAGGGCCTGTTCCTGCGCCCACCAAAAGTAACTGTGAGGGCTTACAGTGTTGTGGCAACACCAACACCTAAGGCCCCAATTTCTGCAGAGTATATAGGGCAGGCCCCTACTTTCAAACATCCAACTTACAAACGACTCCTACCTGCAAACAGAAGGAGACATCAGGAAGTGAGATGAAATCTACCCCTAGGAAGGGAAATTCTCTATTGTAATATAGGAAAAACGTGTCTCCTCTCCACTGATGCTTTATCACCAATCCTTGTTTCACTAAAAACCCCAAATTTTCAAAAAACATTTGTCATTGGGACAGAAAGTGAGGTGAAATCTTCTGAAGAGGACCACAGACAGCAAAACAAATGTTACAGGGGTGATAACCCTTCTCTATGTTTTCCAAAAAGCTTAAAAATAGATTTTTGGCTGGAGCTACACTTTAAAAATGTACCAGTTCAAAATTACAAACAGATTCTACTTAACAACAAACCTACAGTCCCTGTCTTGTTTGCACCGCCTGTATACTGCTGTTCAGAGTATATAGGGCCTGGGGGCCCCACACCTTTCCTTTTTTTAATTTGGGTGCGGGGTTCCCCTTAATATCTATACAAGACCAAAGGGCCTGGTAATGGACTGGGGGGGGGTACCCATGCCGTTTGTCTCACTGATTTTCATCCATATTGCCGGGACCCGACATTACATTAAAGCAGTTTTAAAAAACTTTTATTCCTTTAAAAATGTCATTTTGTGCAGGGACTGTTCTAAGCACGGGAAACACGTGCCACTTTACAGGCATACTATAGACACCCCCCAGGTACGATATTTAAAGGAATATTTCACTTTTGTTTTTTTTCACTTTAAGCATCATTAAAATCCCTGCTCCCGAAAAAATGGCCGTTTTTAAAACTTTTTTTGCATTGATACATGTTCCCTGGGGCAGGACTCGGGTCCCCAACCCCAAACCCTTTTTAGGACAATAACTTGCATATTAGCCTTTAAAATGTGTACTTTTGATTTTGAACGTTTGAGTCCCATAGACTTTAATGGGGTTCTAAAGTTCGCACAAACTTTCGGTCCGTTCGCAGGTTCTGGTGCGAACCAAACCGGGGGGTGTTCGGCTCATCCCTACTGGTGACCACACAATAGGGATAAAACTTTTCCGCCAAAGGGCATTTAAAAAGCCACATACTACCCACCTCCATACACTCCGCACTCCTCTCTTGGACATACTATCCACCTCCATACACTCCTCTTCTGCACAAACTACCCATCACCATACACACCGTACTCCTCTCCTGCACATACTTCCCACCACCACACACTGCACTGTACATTCCCTATTTAACATTACTGCATTCTGCATTCTGTCATCTCAGACTCTATTAAACCACACCCCTTTAAGCCACGCCCAATATGTAGCACAATTTAAGCCACGCCCATATTTTGCAGCGCCGTGCTGTGCGCGCCGTTTAAAAAAAAACGATATGTAAGGCCCACTTTTTATTTTGCACACGTGCCCACTCATTTCATTAATGGGCCCCTGCATGCCTCCATACCTTGTTTGTGACCAGTTATTCTGACGATCCTGAGTCTCTGATCTCATAAGCCAGGAGGTTTGAAGAACTTGCTGCCCAGACTCATACAAGAAACACTGTCCTGTGAACACTGTAATAGAATCTGTAAAGGAACAAACTTGTGATTAAAAAAAAAGTTTTATAAAAAAAAAATAATGAAGAAATAATTCTGGCTTTCTGTGTTCAACAGTTCAAATCATGAGGATCATTCACCTAGACTGAGATGTTATTGTAGAGTTCAAGACTACCATATCAGCTACCTGATTTTGTGGATCTGGGTGGCCCCCCTTTTTAAAGGGGGCTTCCAGATTCTGATAAGCCCCCTGCCCACAGACCGCCACAACCACCAGGCCAGGTTTGTGGGAAAGAGGCCCTTTTCCCTAACGACATGGGAACAAGGTGCCTCATTCACCAAAAAGTACTCAAAGAGTTAATAAAAACACACCAGTGTTTGACAAGTACTTTATAAAGAAAAACATAAGAACTCTGACCCAAATGGATAAAAAACAATGCGCGCTGAACACAACTGTTCCCGTCCAGGAACTCAGCCGAATGACAGGTAAACATAGGGGCGGGGTTACCTGGTGATGTAACTGGGTGACCCCGCCCCCATGTCTACCTCTCAGGCGGTGTTTTGTTTTGTTTTGTTTTTTCGTTTGGGTCGGCATTTTATTTTAATTTTTTAATAAAGGACTTGACAAAAACTGGTATTGTGTTTATGGTGAATGAGTAGGGGTACAATGTACTCGATACTCATTAACATAGGAGGGGTGGGATCTGGGGCTTCCAGATTTAGATATGTCTCCCCCCGCACCCCCGCAACCATCGGACCATGGTTGTGGGGAAGAGGCCCTTGTCCCCAATAGCATAAGGACAAGGTGCTTTGGGGGGGAGTCTCCCTGCCCCAAAGCACCCCTCCCTTGATGAGGGCATGTGGCCTGGTGTCGTTCGTTCCCCCCTTTCCTGGCCTGCAGGGTTACATGCTCAGATAAGGGTCTGATTTTGAGGGGGGCTCCCATGCCAATTTTTTTTTTTTGGCGTGGTTCCCCTTAAAATCCATACCAGACCCGAAGGGCCTGGCATGGATGGAGGGACCCCCACTCTGTTTTTTTTCTAATTTTTTATTTGTCGGCAACACTGTTTACATTCAAATGTCAGCAGGGAAACCTGCTGACAGCTGATGAATCATCGGTTGGTAAAGTGGTTCTAAAGGCAGAAGTTTTTTTTATCGTAATGCATTCTGTGTGCAGCAGCCCCCCTAATACTTACCTGAGCCCCATCTTGATCCAGCAATGTTGCATGAGAGACCCGGCTGTCCCTTCTGAATTGGCACAGACACACAGTAGGCACCATTGGCTCTGGCTGCTGTCAATCAAAGTCAGTGAGCCAATGAGCAGTGAGAGGGGGCAGGGCCAAGCAGCAGCTCTGTATCTGAATGGACACACAGAGGAGCGGCTTGGCTTGTGTAGTCCCATAACAAGCTGCTTGCTGTGGGGGCACTAGGCAGGAGGGAGGGGCCAGGAGCGCCGGCGAGGGACCAGAGAAGAGGAGGATCTGGACTTCTTTCTGCAAAACTTACTGCACACAGCAGGTAAGTATAGCATGTTTGTTATTTTTTAATAAAAAAAAAAAGACTTTAGTATGACTTTAAGGAGGCGGCGGCCAGCTTCTCAGCCCACTCCCTAACAACCAGCTAACAACCAGCTATTCTTCTATCCAAATTCGAATCATTCCGATAATTTGGAATTTGTAAGAAAATTAATAAGCAAAATTAAACTAAATGAATTTCAACAAAATTTGTTACTATTGTCATTTGGAGATTTGGACCGAAACGAATTGCACATGTCTAGTCCTGAAGGCTTCCTTCATCCACACAATTGGTCCAGTGCAGCCGCCTCTCTATAATGATCTTAGCCAAGGTCACATGCAGGTTACTACCCTGCACTGTACGTGACAACAGTGAGGAACCACTAACAGTCCACCCAGACACAACAATTTTCATTTAAATATATTCTTCAATTGCCACAAGTCATTTAACTTAAAGAGCTTACAATCTAAGGTCCCTATACTGACATATATACACATAGTAGGGCAAATTTAGACAGGAGACAATTAACCTACTAGCGTGTCTTTGGAGTGGGTACCAAATGCAAACCCAGCTATAACCTTGTAATAGTAGTATCAACATCATCACTGTACAACACACAGTCACATAGCTCATGCAGAGAGCAGAGTTGTGGTGGGGACCAAAAAAGCCCTACCCATTACAGACTACCTGCAGAAAGCTACGGTGAGGGCTGGATGCTGAGCAATCTCCCTGCATTGAGAGAGCAGTAGTATCTGGTTTGTATTACAGGAAGCTCCTGCATAGAGGAAAAGTTTCACACCAGGTTACTGCACAATCACGGAAGAAATGCATAAAGCACTCCCAGATTCAAGTAAAAATATACATGATCCTTGAATTCAAATATATTTGCTTATTCCGGATCTCAGCTTTAACTATATATAATCAACCTCAAGCAGATCATCATCTAAGGATAAAAGCCCAGGGAAGAATCATCTGCTGGACTCCATGGACTGGTAAATACCTGTTCCTTGCAAGTCAAGAGGTATAGTATTAGTAGTTGCTCATGTATCATTTTTTACAACCCAGTGAAGCTCTTCTTTACCAAAATAACATAAAGGAAATAAAACTTACTGGAAAAAAGCCACTTCACTGTAAATCCAAATGATGGAAGATCAGTCAGTTGTTGATATCCAATTAGAGGCGATTCCACAATTGTTTTATTAGTGGAAGATACAGCTGTCAGATATTTGCCTAAAAATGTTCCATTTTTAAAGACAGTATCAATGGTCATTTCAGAGTCAAGATCATTCTTCCACTGACCAGTCAGGTTGCACTGTGTAAAGAGGAAAGAGGGAGTAAATCATTTGTGGTATTCAGAATCAGACTGCACCTGTCCAAAAAAATTATAGCAATAGAAATAAGGTTCTAGGTAAAACTTAATTTTGGATAGAGTGGGGAATGGTTAGATCCTCTGTAAATTTTTAATTTCAGTCTGTGTCCCCGTCGGGTAGTCACCCCTCTCTTTATGACTATAGTCATCAGGAACAAAAATGAGGGGAAATCCACAATTCATTCATAAAACAGGAATTAAAGTGGTTGTAAACCTCAAACATGAAATATGAACGAAGCATATCCCTCCATAGTGTGTGCTTGTCTCAATTAGGAGCACTAAGTGTAATTTCTGTCTGCTGTTCCATTCCTCTTCTATAAGCATGTGTCACTTCTGACATGTTTTTCTGTCACCAAGAGAAAAAAGGTGACAGCGGTGGGAGCTCCAGCTGATTGGCAGCCTCAGTTCTGTTCCTGTGAGCTGTGTGGAGGGGGGGGTGTCTTTTCCCTCCAATCAGCTCACAGAGCTCTCCTCATTGAGCTCTGCAGAGTATAACTTTAGCTCTCCGCCCCTTTTTTCTGAACTCTCAGACAAGTTTTATAAATTCAGCACTTTGAACAGATGTTGAGAAGAGAAGACTGTAGATAAACAGGCACAACTTATCAACTTATGTAGGAGACTTTGTTTCATCTCTGGGTAACATCTGAGGCCAATCACTTCACTGGGTATATGCTAGGGTTTACAACCACCTTAAAGCTAAACGCCAACTTTTGCTACACTTTATATAGTCCTTTTGGACTAACATGTGAGACCACTGGATGTGCAGTATAAACTGTATGTAGCTGAGGCTACATACAGCATACCACACTGTGTTCTGGGTTCCAGACGAGACTTCCTGTCTCATACCCAGAACACAATATCTGATCGGCGCTCAGTCAATCAGACAAAGTGACGTATTCTAGCAATGAATACAAAGCTTCCTCTGGTTGGCTGAGTCAGAGGTTGTGACATCATCTGTCTGCCTCTCTGACTCAGCCAATCAGAGGAAACTTTGTTTATACAGTTTATACCACACATCCAGCGGCCTCACATGTTAGTGAGGGACATCGTTTGTTTGGGCCAGCTTGGTAGCAAAAGTAGCAAAAGCTGGAGTTAAGCTTAAAAGGAAAATACACTAATGAAGACACCTGTAAACAACTGGCCATTCACATTTGTGTGACTTGTCCTGTAACTTGGGACTGCAAAGTTGCATGACAAGTCGTACCCCATGATTTCCAATGAGTACCATTCATATCTGTGCAACTTCTAGTTGCAGCGACTTCAAAGTAGTCCCTTTGTTCCTACTTTTATGCGACTTTAAGGCCAAAGACCTCAAGATTACACAGGCATTGCTCCAAGGCGCATCAAAGTCGCATGACTTTTGGGTCGCACAAGTGTAAATGGGGCCTAAGAGGGGAGTTCCCTTCACCTTCAAATTTCCTCTAACTTATTATTGGACATGAAGGGAAATATCCTGAATTGGACACAAACAGCAAAAATTAAAGAGACAGAGGTTTGCCCTTCCCTACTCTACTCCTTACTTTTCTAGGAGCCACCCACCCTCCAAAACGATTAAAAAAAAACGGAAAAATATAATATAAAAAACCTTGAGAGAATTTCTGTATGTGTGGAAGCAGTGGTCTCTATGCAGTGCTCAACCCCCCCCCCCCCCTCTTCCTTCCTACTGAGATGAGTTTTACTGATTGCAGAGCTATAGATCTGACTCAGCAGGGGCATGTCAGACCACTTCAGAGAAATCACTGCGTCCACACTCTGCAGCATTGTGGCAGGGGAGAGGCTTGTCTACTCAGGCTGTAGCTGAAAACATATTTTGTACCCGTCCCACCTCCTGTCTGGTGCACCAGTGAGCACTGAAGGAGCAGAATAAAGAGTAATGACTGGCAGTCATTTCTCTCCGCTCAGAGCTGACCTAGAACTAAGCGCTCAAAGATTTTGTGATCACTCCGGTCCTCAGGCTCAGAGGGGACAGCTGGAACATCAGACTGAAATTGCAGCATGGTGGTTAGTATAGATGCTTGTTTTTTATATAATTCCATACTTCTCCTTTAAGAGATGTCCGCATAGATAGCAGCGTAACTGCAGGCAGATACAGACGTATACAGAGAATACAGTAATGGAAGATGTTTCTACACTTTTATAATGCTATACATTTTTTGGTCCATACATCAAACTTGGCCAATTTAAAGTACTGTACTGTCAAAAAGTCATAAAATACTATCAATACAAACTTCCAAGTTCTGTAAAGGATTTTCAGTTGCTGCCTCTGTCTTTATCTGCATGCTAAGATAGGTATGAATACATCACTTACCTCTGAGCTTTTTCTTTTGTCTTGGATAATGAAGAAGTATTAGAACCTCTTCAATTTTTCACTGTGTCCCTATCAGGGAGATATTCGCTAATTTCCTGTGAGGATAGAGCTCTCCCGGAATTTATTATATGGGACATGAAGCAAGCATTAATCTCCCCAATGGTGTTACAGTGAGAAATAGAAACCTGATAGAAATTTTACCTCCTTATCAACCAATACAAAATTAGAAAGCAAAAGTTGTCTGGAGTTAGGTTACAATCACGCGGTCACACAGGATTCTCACCGGTAGATCTAAACAGTGCCAGTACACACTGTGTGTGAATAGCAGCAGCTGTCTTCGGCCATTGTTGTCTAAGTGGTGACTAGAGCTTCCGATCAATCCTGGACAAGACAGTGTGCATCCAGCGATGGCGTATTTGTGGAGTTCTGGCCGCACACAAACTGGCCACAGCTAATCAGAAAGTTTGTGAGCATAGCACAGTGTTTCTGCATCCAGAGGCGGATTTTAGCTACCTCTGAATGTAGAAAGGGATGCACGCCTGGCCAACTGTGTGAAATGTAGCGTGTTCACACTGCTGTGGTCCCAAAGTCGTGTGACTTCCAGTGCAACTTTGCACTGCGACTTTTCTTGTGACTTGATGCAACTTCAATCCTACTTCAATCCAACTTTTATCCGACTTTGATGTTTCACGACTTTGGCTTTGGCAAATCATAATAATACAGAGCGTGACACCTATTATTAATGTTGTTACCCGTATACTATATTTGATATTTAAAATGAGAATGGAAATTAGAGGTGTAATTTATGCTCCTAGAACGCCTGACGGTGCTCCCTGCATGTTGGGCCTCTGTATGTGGCCAGGCTGTTTAAAAGTCACACACATGTGGTATCACCATACTCAGGAGGAGTAGCAGAATGTAATTTGGGGTGTCATTTTTGCTATACACATGCTTTCAGATAAAAAATATCTTATAAACTGACCACTTTGTGTAAAAAAAAAAAAAAAAAGTTTTAATTTTCTTTCCATGATTTCCAAAGACTTGTGGAAAAAAATGAACCATTCAAAAGACTCATTATGCCTCATAGAATAAACATTGGGGTGTTTGATTTCCAAAATGGGGTCATTTTGTGGATAATTCCACTGTCCTGGTACTCCAGGGCCTTCACAAATGTAATAGGTTGTTAGGAAATTAGAGGTGTAATTTATGCTTCTAGAACCCCTGATGGTGCTCCCTGCATGTTGGACCTCTTTGTGTGGCCAGGTTGTGTAAAAGTCTCACACATGTGGTATCGCCATACTCGGGAGGAGTAGCAGAATGTATTTTGGGGTGTAATTGGAAGTATGCATATGATGTGTGTGAGAATTGTGGGAAAAAATTACAACTTCAAAAAACTCACCATGCCTCTTACTAAATATCTTTGACTGTCTACTTTTCAAAAAGGGGTCATTTGGGAGGTATTTGTACTTTCCTGACATTTCAGGGCCTCGAGAACTGAGATAGGCCATCAGTGCATCAAGTGTGATCAATTTTCAATGATTTGCATCATAGCTTGTAGACTTTATAACTTTCACTTAATAATAAGACTAAATAATATCCACTAATTTGGATTATTTTTACCAAAGAGATGTAGCAGTAGAAATTTTGGCCCAAATTTATGAACAAAAATGACTTATTTGCAAAATTTTATTATAGAAACTAAAAAAAAGTGGGGGTTTTTTTTCAAAATTTTTGCTCTTTTTTCACTTATGTCGCAAAAAATAAAAAAAAAACAGTGGTGATTAAATACCACCAAAAGAAAGCTCTATTTGTATGAAAAAAAATGATAAAAATGTTGTTTGGGTACAGTGCTGCATGACTGAGAATTTGGCATTCAAAGTGTGAGCGCTGAAAGCTAAAAATTGGTCTGAGCAGGAAGGATGTATAAATGCCCTGTATTGAAGTGGTTAAGCGCTGCAATTGTTTTATTGTATTTATGTTATAGGTGTATGTATATTAACGTAAATTGTGAGCTGCTCATATTTAATCACTGGCACTGACTTTTTTTCTTTGTCACACATATTATTGAAATTATAAAACCCTCTTGAAATAACAGCCAAAGTTGCAAATATAAGACAAAGAAACAACTTCCTCGCGACTTTTGCGATTTTAACATTGCAGCCTATGGCATTCATTTCGCAAACAAGACAGAAAAAAAGTAGTGCAGGAGAAATTTTTTTGCCGCTGCCACTTGTGTCGCAGCAATTAAGATGGCACCCACTGAAATCAATTTGTTTTGACTTCTGTGTCGCACATTGCAACAAGTTGCATCAGAAGTTGCAGCAGTGTGAACCAGGGCTCACACTTCACGTTTATTGACTAGCAAATAAAATGTATTATCACCCCTACACTCTCCTACTTGGTTGTAAATGCATGTATTCATTATCAAATTAATAAGAGGAGCAGAGTAGATTTACCATACACAGACAGAATACTGGCGATGCTAATATTTCAATATTGGAGGTAAAACTTAATACCCTTCTATAGTTTACCTTTTCACCGGTACAAAGAGTGAAGCTCAGCAGAGCCAGAGTGAGTACTGCAGGAATCTTCATCCTCATGGTGCCTCCCCAGGATCTGAGTACCCCAGCTTAGCAGTGTTCCTGTATTTATACAGCTGGATGACTTATTATCTGAAGTTGTCACTTACCTTGCCAAATACTATATGACGTATTGTAGGATGGTGGCCTTATTTCTAAGAAAAACCCTGTTTGCTAATCGATCACCATCTTCCTTTTTCTGAATTTCATAACTGCTCCACCCTTTTAAAAAATCAACTAAGACAACAACTAGCAGCATACTGTCATGCATTGAAGAAGTCATACATTCCAGAGATTAAAACATAATTAAAGGCAAAACTTTTTTTAAAGTTTTGGATAGAGTGCAGAAGGATTAGAATGCTTATCAGTTTTTATAGCTATTTTTCTAGCTGTCTGTGCCTCTATTGAAAGAGTACGTTTTTGGTTTTTTGCCCATTCAGACAAACAGTCTTTAGAAAATTTGCTACTTGCAACTAACAATATTGACAAACTATTGCCAGGAGTGTACATAACATTTTATTGAGATAATGTCTTGCAACAATGTAAATTGCTGGGAATTGCCAACTCCAGAGATCAGGTTAAAGTTTTACTATTAACAGTTAACTTAGACACATTGTCTTTCCTACCAGACCATGTTAATGAAGAGCAGATTACAATGAAACTGTAGATCAGGGGTCTCAATCTGGCGGCCCTCCAGCTGTTGAGAAACTACAAGTCCCATGAGGCATTGCAAGGCTGACAGTCACAAGCATGACTCCCACAGGCAGACGTATGATGGGACTTGTAGTTTCGCAACAGCTGGAGGGCCACAGTTTGAGACCCCTGCTGTAGATGAATTGCTAAACATATTATATGCATTTGACCTAGGCTTAATAGCAACGTCTAGAACAAAAACAGGAAAATAATGGAGAATCCATTTCTTTATGCAAACAGGCTATGGTCAGCTTACTATGTATGCAATAGGAGAAATGGACACAGAGAGGACCCAGAGTACAAAAGCCTACTAATATCCAATGCCCATCCAAAATTTAAAATTAAATGTGGATTTTTTATAAATCCTCTTAAAGATTCACATCAATGCATAATGGACTGTATACACAAGTATTTTCATGTAGTCAGAAGGTCTAATTCTGTGAAATCAAAGATATAGCACCAGAGTACAAACAATACCTGTTTAGCAGGTCACACTACAGGAGAATTGGCCACCTTTTCAAACAGAAAGAGGCACCATTACAATGCCTCCAAAGATAAGGTCTATAGGCCTGGCCCTGCAATTACTAGTCAGAGGCAAATAAACTCATGCCTCCCTTTGAATGTAAATTCCATGGAAAGCGATCTCAGATTACAGCACAGGAGATCAGTTCTGAAAGAACTTAAATTGAGAACTGAAAATGAGATTGAACTACAGAAGTTGCATATCCATAATTGTGAAAATACCAAATAATGGAAACATCACAACATGTTCTTAAGGTAAAATATGAAACATGCCATGCAGATGTGGTACAGTGTAGGAAAGAACTGAAAGAAATAAAACAATCTTTTAATCAAATTGTTAAGGTCCCACAGAAAACCGTCTGTTCCATTCAAACAGAAAATACAGGAGGGAGGCCCAACCTATCTATATTATCTGCTAGGACTTCCCCTTACTGGGAACAGGGCAGGGCAGGGGGCAGCTGCCCTGGGCCCTGTCATTGTTGTGGGGCCCAAAGCAGCTGCCTCATACTTGCCAACTATCCCAGTTTAAATTCCCTTGTCCCTTGAAGTTTTAGTCCTGTGCTCTGTCCTGATATCTCAGTGTGAAGTGCTGCTACTAATACTGCCCAGCTCTGCCCTATTGTTGTGTACAGATGACTCACCTGCAGACCCTGTGTTTACATGTAAATAACCGGAATTCATATGTAAATAGAAGCAGCATTCATATGTAAATCGCTGCATCCAGCAGCATAGATCTGTAAATAAAGGCGGCATTCATATTTATATCTTGCCCCCTGCAGTGAGGAGATGATGTTCTGTAACCTCCAGCAACCAATCAGTGAGCAGTATTACTGTACAGTAATCTCTAGCAACCAATCAACAAGCAGAAATCATGTGCTGTAACATCTAGCAACTAATCAGTGAGCCGTAATGTGTGCTGTAACCTCTAGCAACCAGTCAGTAAGTGGTAATGATACACTGTAACCTCTGGCAACCAATCGCAATCACTGCCTGATCTGATACAGTAAACTGATTTTAAGTCTAGCTGCTATTTATTGTATATCTCAGAGCAGGTGGAGAGCAAAATTGTATGGGGGGATGGGGGGGTAAGAAAACGTTTGCCCAGGGTCCATTCAGTATTAAAGACGGCCCTGACTGGGAACAAAACTTAAATATAAGCAATGTAGAAATAGCTAAAGAAATACCAGATCTAATGTGTCATTCAAATGTCTATGATCTGAGTAATTTATTTTCACCAGATCCAAGATACCATACAACATGGTCCCCCTGGCTCTACTTTAAGGTCTCATCTGATTATGATCACCTGATGAATGGGTAACGCCCTAATGGGCAACTATGCTTCTTGCTCTTTTTTAGGCTCACACACAAATCACAACAAGCAGGGAGAGAACCCAACCAACTCGCAGGTAATCCTTTCTAAGTTCTCCTTTCCTTATTTCTAACCTTTCTTTCCCAACATGTGATATCTGATTGTACAATCTACCAACAGTTATATAGAGCATTGACTTACCTGATTTGATACACATTAAATGGAATGTAGGCAGGTTCTTACCTTATGTAATTTATGGTGAATTATAAAAGAGTTTGTACAACCAAATCTAGCCAATAATTAAACTGTTATAATCAAAAAGAAAAGTCATATTGCAGTATATGATTCTTGGTTTAATACATGTATAATAACTATAATAACTAATAATAATAATTATAATAACTTAATGTATTTATTTTTTGTTACATAGCCCAGATAACAGTTGGCAGATGGACAAGTGGAGTGAGTGCAGATCATGAAGACATTCCTGTTATCCCTAAAGCCCAAAAAGTTCCCACATAGACTCCCAAAATAGTCAAGTTCTGACAGTTCATCCGTTTGGAGAAAAACAAAACCTTATACCCAACTGGACTGTTGAGACAATGATTAGGTGGCTGTAGGGTCTATTCACACTTGTTTGTCTGACAATCCAATGATAATGACCAACGATAATGTAGCCAGGTGTTTATACTAAAAACAGGCCCTTTCACATGGGTCGGACTCTGGCTGGGATCCACTTGCTCAGCAGGAAATCTGTTCACTGATCCCCTGCAGGCGGATGACGGGTCTGTGTCCACTCCACTTATGCAGAACAGACACAGCCTGCTCTCTATGGGCAGTCGAATGTATATGGACCTACTATCCATTTACACCCGACTGCCATCCGACCCGGCCAGATGGAGGGGAATGGATTCTCCTTCGGTTAGTTTTTGCTGGATCCGAGGTAGCTGGGTGTAAACGGACACAAGTCTGTTTTACATCTGGCTACCAATAGAGGAGAATATTAGGGGTCCTATTGGGTCCGTCTGAAAAACCCAACCGGACCACCCGTATGAAAGGGGTCTAATTAATGAAAGGAATAGCGCATTAGAACACCTGTTAGTTTTTATTGCTGTCTGTGCCCCCTGCTAAGGAGATTCACCCTCTCTATTTGTCCTGTTTACCATTATCATTGAAAATGAAAGTAAAAGAAAATCCCAAATTTTGGGTTGTCCCCAGTAAAGTAATAAAGGGGAAATCTTCCTATGGCACATTAGTTCTGTTGACCTGGGGGGTCCCCAAGAAATTCCCTTAATTTACAGGGATTTAATCACACTTTCTGTTTGGCTATGGGACAGGAAGTGAAGGAAAATCTCTGCAATGGGACACAGATGGTGAAAAAAAAAATCTGACACGGGTTGAAAAAAAAAGGTTTGCCTATATTCCTACTTTAACCATCTAGTTATGCATGCAAACTGGTGTTGTACCCGTAAGCAACAGTAGGAAAGTAATTGAGTAGGTGGTACCTATTGGCTAACTGAATATGGTTTACGGTGCAAGCTTTCCCAAGCACTCAGTTTCCTTCTTTACTATGAAACTATGCCTAAACAAGTAACAAGGCGCAATATGCAGATACCTTACAATGTAGTACCCAATTGTCCAGGAATGTGGATGTACAGATGTGTACACTGGTAACATAAAACCACTATCTCAGTCAGGGCAGCCACCATGAAACCAAAAGCGAGTTGCAATAGCTGAGAAAAAACAAGGAATAGGGGCGCCTCTGAGAAGTTATCATAAAACACTTTATTTCAAACAAAATATCCACTCACATAAAGGTAGGAGAAGTCATGTACAGGAGCATGATGAGGGCTGAAGAGCTGAAAAATGCAGGACTGTAGGCAGAAGCTGTATCAATGTGGCTGAAGCACAATCAAGTCCAGGCAGGCAGGGGTGCAGATGGCTGAGCACATACACACACCGGTGTAATAAAATGTCCCTGGAAGATGGTGTCAGTAGTCCAGTGGAAGAGGAAAGGATCAGTCCAATGATGGCACAAATGTCAGTAAAGAGAGGGAGAAGGACGTCCGGCCGGATGGCAGGGCTGCGCTGTATCTCCACAGCGATTGCACTGTCCCTGTGTGGTGAGGGGAGAGACACGGCCGGCGCCGAGCCGTGACGTCATCAATATGCAACGCGTTTCTGAAATTGCTAGCTATAGATGGATGGAATAGCCGCATTCCTTTTTCAAGCATGGATACACAACACATGGGAAGGTTTAATATAGGCAGAACAAGGAGCGGGGCCAGAAACATGAATGGAGACACAGTATAATGCAAAGGGGAGGGGGAGGAACCAAGGGAGACAGGGAATGGGACAGAGAATGGGACAGAGAACTGTGAACATAAGAAATACGATATAGAAATGGTAAAAAAATGAAAAAATGGTAAAGAAATAATAAAAAAATGATAAAAAAATGAAAAACTGAAAAAAAAAAAATATAAATGTATGAATATAATGAATAAATATGAATGAATACATGGTTGGGGAATATAGAAGAAACAGAAGATTAATTATATAAATGAGAGACAAAATGTTACGGGAGAGATGTATGATATATGTGAGGAAAAAAATGTATGCTGGAGAAATGGAGAACTACAAAATAGATATAAATGTATAAATATAATGAATAGATATAAATGAATGTAAAAATATAATAGATAGATATAAATGAATGAATGGTTAGGGAATATGGAGGAAACGGAAAATTAATAGGATGAAAGACACCATGTGGCGGGAGGGATATGTAATATGTGGGGCTAAAAATGTAAACTGGATGCCATATAGATGAGTGTATATGGATTTAGAGAAAAAAGGGGGAGGGGGGGGAATATAGAAAGAATGTAAGTATATGTATGAATAGTTGTGAAATATTAATATAAGGTGTATATGTACATATAAATGTTTGCAAGAAATACAAAGGGAGAATCAATCTAATGCGATAAGGAGGGGAGGGAAAGAAGAGGAAAGGGAGGGGGCGAGAGGGAAAAAAAAGGGAAAGAAAGGGGGGGACATTTATATATATATATATATATATATATATATATATATATATATATATATATATATATATAAAACATCATACTACCTCCTGGGCTACCAATACTTACTGGAGCGAACCCACCACCCCCAATAAAATATATAAAACAGGTAGGAAGATAAAACCTGTGATAAAATGACAAAAATATACCTATAAATATAGACATATAAAATTTCAAAGTATAGTATCATCAGAGTAATCCGCAAGAGAAATGTGGGTCGAGAAAGACTATAGTACTGTGGCTATTTCTATACCTTCATTGAGGCCACCGGGCGAGAGGACGTCAAGGCAATATATCCAAAAGGTCTCTCTCGCACAGTTTTTTAAAACGTTCAGCTTGAGTCATAGATTTGGAGATTTGCTCGATGACCCAAACTTCGAGACCAACGGTGGATTTTTTGTGATGTTCGGCAAAGTGGCGGGGGACACTATGTAAGTCTTTGCCACCCTCAATGAGTCGTCGGTGTTGTCCAAACTGTTGCCTCAGGGGGCAGATGGTACGTCCAACATAGATCAACCCACAAGGACACTTTAGACCAGGGGTCTCAAACTGGCGGCCCTCCAGCTGTTGCGAAACTACAAGTCCCATCATGCCTCTGCCTGTGGGAGTCATGCTTGTAACTGTCAGCCTTGCAATGCCTCATGGGACTTGTAGGTTCGCAACAGCTGGAGGGCCGCCAGTTTGAGACCCCTGCTTTAGACCGTATACAACGAACTCAGATGAGCAGTTGTAAAATTGATCCAATGAGTATGTTTTGCCTTTAGAAACAAAAGATTTTTTACCATGCTGGACAAACGAGCAAGTTTTACAACGAATCTTCTTACATTGAAACATGCCCACTAAAGGTTTGAGCTGAATGGGGTTAGTGGCAAGCTGATCTGACGAAAATTTGCTCGGAGCGATTTTGTTTTTCAGAGATGGAGCTTTCCAGTAAGTAATCCTAGGTATGGGTGGGAGAATGGTTTTAAGGAGGGGGTCTTGTTGTAGAATGTTCCAATGTTTTTGCAAAATATTTTCTATTTTTTTATATTGAAAATTAAAAGTAGTTAAAAAGCTCATCGAGTGGTCTGATGTGGCTTTCCTTTCTTTTTTGATGGGTTTTCCTTTGGAATAATGGTTGCAAGCTTGGTCCACTAACTCTTGGGGATATTCTTTATCAGCAAACTTCTTTTTTAGTAGGATACTCTGGGTGTCGTAGTCAGTGTCTAGGGTGCAATTTTGTCTAAGGCGACAGAACTGGCCTTTGGGTATGTTATTGGTCCATTTTGGGTAGTGGCAACTCTTATAATGTAAAAAAGAGATGCCAGTTGTGGGTTTGATGTAGTTCTTTGCAATGATACTTTCACCCACATGACTCAATTCGAGGTCCAAAAAGGCCAAGCAACTGGGATCAGAGATGTGTGTGAAAGATAAACCGTAGGGGTTATGGTTGCAGTGATCTACAAATGAAGTAATGGAATCAATAGGGCCGTCCCAGATTATGATTAAATCGTCTATGTAACGGCCAAAAAATACAATATGAGATGAATACGGATTGTTGTGTGAGATGTAATGTTCTTCCCAATAGCCCATGGCTAAGTTGGCGTATGAGGGAGCGAAATTAGCTCCCATGGCAGTCCCTTGTATTTGTAGGTAGAATTTGCCATCGAAATCGAAATAATTGTGAGTCAAACAGAAGTTGGTAGCCTCCAAGATAAATGCGGCCTGTCTGGGATTCATAAAAGGATATTGTGCGAGAAAGAATTCCAAGGCTAATAGGCCAAATTGATGGGGAATGGAGGTATAGAGTGAGGTGACGTCTAATGACAACCATATGTAGGAAGACTCCCACTTATAGGGTGTAAGTAATTCTAGGAGGTGTGTACCGTCTCTTATGTAGGAAGGTAACTGTTGGACAATCGGTTGTAGAAATTGGTCAATGTACTGACTGAATCCAGTAGTGACACTGTCCATGGCAGCCACAATGGGTCTGCCAGGAGGAGAGGTGAGGTTTTTATGTACTTTGGGCAAATAATAAAAATATGGGGTCTGATAGAAACTTTTGGTAAAGAAAGAGGCTTCAGTTTTGTTAATCACTCCGCGTTCAAGAGCTGACTTAACTAAAACATTAACCTCAGTGGTGAAATCTGTAGTGGGATCTTTTTTGAGCTTCCGATATGTAGTCCTATCAGAAAGGAGTCTATTGGCTTCTTTGATGTAATCCGCTTTGTTAAGCAAAACTATGCCTCCCCCTTTGTCCGCGGATTTGATGATGACATCTGGCGTGTGGATTAGAGAATCTAAGGCCTGAATTTCTGAGGGGGAAAGATTATGTATGTGGGGTGGTACGCGAGATGAAGACTGGCAAAGTTTAAGAAAGTCGGCATAGACTACTCTGTAGAAACTTTCCAGATAGGGCCCTTTGGATTGAGCAGGATAGAAGACAGATTTTGGTTTGAGGGATGAATGTGAAATGGGTGGGGAGGTGGCAGATGTTGTGTGAAGAGACTGAGTGTGTCTTCTTCTCCAGTGAGAGATTCTAAAACATCAATGATGTCACCATCATATTCAAAAAAATCTGGGGAAGGAATAACAGAAGGAAGATAGTATTGGTATTGAGTTTATTTTGTTTGGCAAGGAAAAATCTTTTTAATGTCAGGTTCTGAATATACCTATTGAGGTCTTTAAATAAAAGAAAAGGGTTGGGCTTATTAATGGGAGCAAAATTGAGTCCTTTACTAAGTAAGCTGATGTCAGTAGGGGAAAGCTGAAGGGAAGATAGATTGTACATTTTTACAGTTTGCGGAGTTTTGGTGTGTATGGTCTTGGACTTGTTACGTCCTCCTCTGCAACCTCTCAGATGAGTTTTCTTTTTTTAAAAGGTCCATTATAAAAAGAGAAGGAAAAGGGAACACTAGATGGTAAAAAAAAAGAAGGGGAAGGGAGGATTAAAACATATTAAAAAGAACGGATAATATAACAAGATAAAAAATACATTCAGGTACAATAAAAGATGGCAATAAGGGTACAGTGCAGGAGTCTGGGCATGAAGCACTTATGGCTTATGACATAAGACACTAAACAAGTAACAAAGCGCAATATGCAGATACCTTACAATGTAGTACCCAATTGTCCAGGAATGTGGATGTACAGATGTGTACACTGGTAATATAAAACCGCTATCTCAGTCAGGGCAGCCACCAAGAAACCAAAAGCGAGTTCCAATAGCTGAGAAAAAACAAGGAATAGGGGCGCCTCTGAGAAGTTATCATAAAACACTATATTTCAAACAAAATATCCACTCACATGAAGGTAGGAGAAGTCATATACAGGAGCATGATGAGGGCTGAAGAGCTGAACATTTTTTTTCTCTAAATCCATATACACTCATCTATATGGCATCCAGTTTACATTTTTAGCCCCACATATTACATATCCCTCCCGCCACATGGTGTCTTTCATCCTATTAATTTTCCGTTTCCTCCATATTCCCTAACCATACATTCATTTATATCTATCTATTATATTTTTACATTCATTTATATCTATTCATTATATTTATACATTTATATCTATTTTGTAGTTCTCCATTTCTCCAGCATACATTTTTTTCCTCACATATATCATACATCTCTCCCGTAAAATGGTGTCTCTCATTTAATTAATTAATCTTCTGTTTCTTCTATATTCCCCAACCATGTATTCATTCATATTTATTCATTATATTCATACATTTATATATTTTTTTTCAGTTTTTCATTTTTTTCTCATTTTTTTATTATTTCTTTACCATTTTTTCATTTTTTTTACCATTTCTATATCGTATTTCTTATGTTCACAGTTCTCTGTCCCATTCTCTGTCCCATTCCCTGTCTCCCTTGGTTCCTCCCCCTCCCCTTTGCATTATTCTGTGTCTCCATTCATGTTTCTGGCCCCGCCCCTTGTTTCGCCTATATTAAACCTTCCCATATATTGTGTATCCATGCTTGAAAAAGGAATGCGGCTATTCCATCCATCTATAGCTAGCAATTTCGGAAACGCGTCGCATATTGATGACGTCACAGCTCGGCGCCGGCCTGTGTCTGCTCTGTAAGCCTCGCTTCCATCCTACACACGCGGCCGTGTCTCTCCCCTCACCACACTGGGACAGTACGATCGCTGTGGAGATACAGCGCAGCCCTGCCATCCGGCCGGACGTCCTTCTCCCTCTCTTTACTGACATTTGTGCCATCATTGGACTGATCCTTTCCTCTTCCACTGGACTACTGACACCATCTTCCAGGGACATTTTATTACACCGGTGTGTGTATGTGCTCAGCCATCTGCACCCCTGCCTGCCTGGACTTGATTGTGCTTCAGCCACATTGATACAGCTTCTGCCTACAGTCCTGCATTTTTCAGCTCTTCAGCCCTCATCATGCTCCTGTACATGACTTCTCCTACCTTCATGTGAGTGGATATTTTGTTTGAAATAAAGTGTTTTATGATAACTTCTCAGAGGCGCCCCTATTCCTTGTTTTTTCTCAGCTGATGAAACTATGCCTGAAAACTGTTTCTACGCATAGTGATGCAGTTGGTTTACATGTATAAAAGACCTAAACTAAAGACTTTCCTGAGGGATGGGAAGCGGCGCAAAAACAACGGTAAAGCGGCACCAAAATTAGCGGCAGTTTACCGCCGACACCCCCAAAGCCCCAGTGTGAAAGTAGCCTTACTCCTGCACCAACAACTGATGCAGCTACATTGCCATTATATAACAAGTGCCTTGTCTCTTTAGAACTCTGGTATTTTATTTGCTACTGGAATAAACCTCATGGGTCTTTTATTTGCTTTAACTTTCTTGTAATTATGAAAATGACCATGAAAGAAATCTGAGAAGATGAAATTACTTTGCTGCCTAGCAGCATTGGGGTCGTTGGTTTGAATCCCAATCACGACACTACCTCCATAGAGTTTGCATGTTCCCCCAGTGCCTGCGTGTATTTCCTCCGGGTACTCCAGTTTCCTCCTACACTGCAAAGACATGCTTTTAGATTAGTTGGCTCCTGTCCAAATTGGCCCTAGTATGTGTATGTATGAATATGAACTTAGATTGTAAGCTCCTTGAGGGCAGGGACTGATGTGAATGTACAATAATATATATATAAAGTGCTCTATAAATTGTCAGTTCTATATAAATACCTTATATATACAGCTGTAAGCTGCTGGCGTAAGGACTACATTGGTGGCAGCTAGGGATGAGCCGAACACCCCCTGGTTCGGTTCGCACCAGAACTTGCGAACAGACCAAAACTTCGCACGAACGTTAGAACCCCATTGAAGTCTATGGGACTCAAACATTCGAAATCAAAAGTGCTCATTTTAAAGGCTAATTTGCATGGTATTGTCCTAAAAAGGGTTTGGGGACCCAGGTACTGCCCCAGGGCACATGTATCAATGCAAAAAAAAAGTTTTAAAAACGGATGTTTTTTCGGGAGCAGTGATTTTAATAATGCTTAAAGTCAAACAATAAAAGTGTAATATTCCTTTAAATTTCGTACCTGGGGGGTGTCTATAGTATGCCTGTAAAGTGGCGCATGTTTCCCGTGTTTAGAATAGTCTGACAGCAAAATGACATTTCAAAGAAAAAAAAGTCATTAAAAACTACTCGCGGCTATTAATGCATTGCCGGTCCGACAATACACATAAAGGTTCATTGATAAAAATTGCATGGGATTTCCCCACAGGGGAACCCCGAACCAAAATTTAAAAAAAACTGGAGTGGGGATCCTACTAAATTCCATACCAGGCCCTTCAGGTCTAGTATGGATATTAAGGGGAACCCCGTGCCAAAATTAAAAAAAAAATGACGTAGGGTTCCCCCTCAAAATTCATACCAGACCTGATTTTAAGGGGAACCCCACGCCAAAATTTTTAAAAAATTGGCGTGGGGTCCCCCCAAAAATCCATACCAGACCCTTATCCGAGCACGCAACCTGGCAGGCCGCAGGAAAAGAGGGGGACGAGAGAGCGGCCCCCGCCTCCTGAACCGTACCAGGCCATGGTGATCTCACCAGTGAAGAATGAACTAGGAAGCACTCCGGGTTCAGAACTGTCAATCTTTGGCCAGGAAAGAATCTAATTTAGCAATCTATGCTTGATTGGTTTTAACAGTGTGCATGAGTGACAATAGCCATCTAATAGACCCCTGATATCTCCTTGAAGAGAACCTGTCACCTGTACCATGATATCGCATAGGTGGCTTATCATGCCCCTTGTCATAGCAATAAAGTTAAGTAAAAAAAAAAAAAGAAAAGTTTTCAAAGAGTTAAAGTTTAATAAGGTAAAAAAAAAAAGAATATTTTGTAACACACACACCAATTTGAACGCAATTGCGTGTATCGGGTGTGTAGCATACAAAAGCAGCGATTTGCGCCACTTACTGGGTACTGCCACACATGCCAAAGTGAGATTAGTATTTCTAGAGCCATATTTTACTGTTCTCTCTAAACTGAAGAGCTGTACAGAATTTTAAAGAATCACCTATGGACAATTTTAGGTACTGTTTGCTATTTCACGACCACGCACAATTTTAGGCTTTGATGTATTTGGTGTATATTTACTCGACACAACCTTATCTTTTATATTTACCAAAACGATATATTGTGTGCACTAAGATATTACTTTATTAATAAACAGCTCAAATATGTGACATAAAAATTCAACTGCCACCATCCTATGTTACAGAGTTTGTGCTTTTACAAAGTCCACCAGATAGTGGAGGGCAGATTCCTCACAGAGCAGTAGGCAGTGACGTATCTGTTTGGTCTCAATGCAAGGATGCAGTTCAAACTTTCTGCCAATGTGTGCATGTGAAAACTCACAATGAAGCACTATAGAAAATAAAACTGTCTCTATTTATTATTATTATTATTATATTTATTAAAAAAGCCTAATTTGCAGAAAGGTGGTCAGTGTTTGCTGGGGGCTCTATATGAACCAATAGTAAATCTTTGCGAAAAATCAATGAATTGCCTCTTGTGAATTGTGCATGAAAGTTCTGAATTTTCCTTTTAAGACAAGGAATTACAGATATTAGGGACAGCAGACAGTGAATGTTTCTAACAAGTTTCATCATTCTCATTAAGACAATACTAGATACCTGCCTTTTATGCTGACCTACTAGCTTCATTTTTTTCTAACTTATCGACCCAAAACAAATATGTAAATCAAGCGTGTCAGACACACTTATCTGCATGCTTGTTCTAAGTCCATATGTCCAAGTGTAGAAGCAACAATTAACATTTTGGAAGGTGAGGTAAAGACAGAACTAATGGGGCGTACACACGAGCGTACTTTTCGACCGGACTGGTCTGACGGAAACGGACCAAATCCGGCGGACAATCCGATCGTGTGTGGGCTTCACCGGGCCTTCAGCTGACTTTTCCAGTTGCAAATCTGACTGACTTTAGATTTGGAACAGGTTTCAAATCGTTACGTCGTAATTCCGCCGGACCCAGAAATCCGCTCGTCTGTATGCTAGTCCGAGGAAAAAAAAAACGACGCTAGGGCAGCTATTGGCTACTGGCTATCAACTTCCTTATTTTAGTCAGGTGTTTGTCATCACGTACGAATCCGTCGGACTTTGGTGTGATCGTTTGTAGGCAAGTCCGTTCGTTAGAAAGTCCGTCGGAAGTCTGTCAAAAGTCCGTCGAAAGTCTACTGGAAAGTCTGTCGTACCAGTCCGGTCGAAAAGTCCGCCCATGTGTATGCAGCATTACAGTTCATTTGTTACACCCAGGTGCTATTGGAACAAGAAGGCACATAAGGGCTGCTGGCCAGTGACTCTATATGAACACACACACCATTCATAAAGTATGAGTCTCAGTCGGCTCGAATTCAGTGAGTCTCCTCAGGCTGGGACCGTCCAAGACGTCTCTAACCTCTACATGGAGAAGGCACCCCGGTAAGGCACCCCTAGGATCTCTTCTCCAGTGTATCATTGGGATCTCCTCATCATTGCCAGGGGGCAATTTTTAAGCCTGTTTGACTCATACAGCATACGCTGTTTTGGGTCCCAACCTTTCGGTAAGCCTCCATTCATATGGGTGGTGGTATCTGCACAAGCTTTATTTTTCACATTAAACCCCTGAGAAGGCCTCCAAGACGGTACATTTTTTCCTGGTCTTCACCATCTACACCTTTGCCATTGGGCATTAAAGGCTTGTTTAGACCTATATAGCATATGCTATCTTTAGGTCCAATATCCATGGTACGCCTTCATTACTTTGGGGATTGTTTTGACCACTATTTTAACTATATATTCACGTGGTGATTATAATTGTTTCACAATTAAGATGGACTTTTTGATTTATTGACAATGGACATTTATCATTATAAGAATATTATATGTTGACACTCACATTTGTCACCTCACTTTTGTATAACTTACAGCGCTGCACTTATTTTATATATCAGGGCTCTGGCTGGGCCACTCTAGGACATTCAGAGTTGTCCCTAAGCCACTCCTGTGTTCTCTTTTTTCAATTAGTTTTTATTAGAATTCTAACAAGTACATAAAATAGTAACATTAATACTGAGAGTTACATAATGTTGTCAAATACATAAGGCCCCATCAATGGGGATATTAATGGTACATCAAGTAAGTTTAAAGAAAAGGAGTTCTCCCTTTGTGTAGAATTATTTGGTTACGTTGGTCTTGAATCAATATTAGGTATATTAACGACTCCTTGCTCCAGACACCCCCAATGGGATCAAACTGTGCCACAGACCACAGAGTCGCACCATTTTGCAATGCCATATACGCCACCAACTGATTATTCTCCATAATACTTTACTTGTTGTGTTGTTCCTATTATATACTATTCCATAATTCTCTTAAGATAAAAGATGAAAAAGAAAAGTATAACCATAACAACATAAATAACCTAATAAAAACAAACTAAAAAAAAAAAATTCACAAAAATTGTACCACTCATAATTGTAAATAGGCATCTAATCAGTAGGATATAGTGCAACCCATGTCTCCCAGCAGAAATTAATTTGGGGATAACTTGATTCCTAGTGGCAAATAACTTTTCATACGTATATTGTGTCTTAACCCGAGATATGACTTCAGATGAGATAGGTGCTATTGTGGACTTCCATTTAGAGGATATAGTTAATTTTACTGCTATTAGAATATGTGTAATTAGAGGTCTATATTTAGTCGGGATTGAGTGCACCCCTATATTAAGAATAGCCAACTGTGGTGTAGGTGAGATGCTAAGTCCTATAAGTTTATTCATTAGGGAGTACACTTCTGTCCAAAAGCATCTCACTTCCTTGCAGTACCATAATATATGTAGGATGCCTTCTTCTTCCCCCACACCCCCTCCAACAATCGGAAGAGGTGTCTGGGTAAATCTGCGCTAGCCTCACTGGTGTTCTTTTTGTGTAAAGAGGGTTCCCATCTCCTTTTCCCAATTGTGCATACTTGATGTTTTATGGAATCCTTTGTTATATTGTAGCTTGCTGTAAAACCACACCAGCCCTTTAGTGCCGCTGTGGTCAGACTTCAAGCGAGACCAGGTTTCCCTATGGACACTATAGTGTATGCTCGGATTATTTTTGTGAAAATGAGTAAGTTGGATATAAGAGAATGAAGTGGGACTAGGGATTTTAGAAATCAACTCTCTATAGGTCTGTTTCCCTTCCCTAATCTGCTGATGTATATTTAATTTGGGTATAATGTGTTCATATATTTGCAGTTGAAAATCTGTACATTTATCCATAGTGTCCTGTGGGACTACGGCGTGTAGATTGTTAAATGCTAGTAATGTGGCATCAATCGAGGGGAAGGGTTTATAATTTAGTTTCATATGAGTCAGACTTGATAATAACAGGACAGGCAAGTGTTTATTGCCCACCATGTACTTCTCAACCTGGACCAATAGTTTATTAGAATTAGGGTCAAACCATGCTCCGGTCTGATCCAGACGGGCTGCAAAATAATAGTTTTTAAGGTTAGGAAAGTTTACTCCCCCATTCAAATTGTGTTTCAATAGTACGGAGTAAGAGATCTTAGTAATTTTCTTGCCCCAAATGAATTGTTTAAACAGTTTATCTGCCTCCCTAAAAAATTTGTCCGGAATGATTATCGGTATGGTCCTAAAATAATAAATGATTTTAGGTAGAGTTGTCATCTTAAAGGCTGCGATCCTACCTATCCATGACATTTCAAAGTTCGATATATGCTGTAGGTCTTGTTTGATTGTCCCTAACAGCCTAGGAAAGTTTGCTTCGTATGTGGACTTTGTTGGGGATGATAGAGTAACTCCCAGGTATGCTAGATTCTGAGAAACCCATTGGAATGGGAATGCTTCCTTAAGGTAGTCCTTCATTTTCTTTGTCATTCCATTCGATAGAATAGAGGATTTGTTAGAGTTCAGCTTATAGTAAGAGGCCAACCCAAAGTTATTTAAAATTAATTGCATCCTCTCCAATGAAGAGGCCGGATTGGATAGAGTCAATGCCACATCGTCAGCAAACAACCCTATTTTATGGGAGTAACTCCCTATTTCTATACCTGAGATGGAGTCGCTTGATCTAATGGCCTCTGCCAGTGGCTCCACGATTAAAGTAAAAATCAATGGAGAGAGAGAGGGCAGCACTGGCGGGTACCATTAGTAATGCTAAATGTGTCAGAAAGAACATTAGACGTAAAAACTCTTGCTAAAGGCTTTGTGTATAGAGCCAATATTGCCGACAGTATCGTACCACTTACCCCAAAGTCGCTCTCAGGAACCCCTAATGTACCCTGTCAAATGCCTTTTCGGTGTCAAGCGTCAAAACCACAGTGGGGGCCCCTCTAGACTCAGCTACAAGTAGGAGATTATAGAGTCTCCTAGTACCATCAGGTGCCTGTCGGCCCTTCACAAAACCCACCTGGTCTTCTTTAATCAGCTGCGGGGTAATGATAGCTAGGCGGTGTCCGATAAGCTTCGCATATATTTTTAAGTCTGTATTTAACAGCAAAATTGGCCTAAAGTTTCGAGGGCAATCCAGCCTCTTCCCTGGTTTAGGTAACGCTATTACAGTAACTCGGAGCATCTCTTCGGGAAAAGAGGCAGTGGAGGCGGCATAAGAAAACATTTTTTGTAAGTATGGCGAAAGAGTAGTTGCAAAGGCCTGGTAGTATTCTGCCAAAAAGCCATGATTTGATCGAATCCAAAATTTATTTTTCTAAGATTGGTGAATTCAAAGATTCTAGGACTCCCTTTTTAAGTTTGGGTAAATTTATTGAGTCTAAAAAGGAATTAATGTTGAGATCATTGGGCTGTGGGGTATTGGGATCTGATGCTAAATTGTATAAATCGCTATAATATTTTTGGAAGGCATTAGCTATCTCAATTGGGTGATACACTGTATTGCCTGTGTGGGGATCAATTATGGAGGTTAATCTGGAATTTTGTTGTTTTTTACGGATGTAGTTGACCAAAAGTTTACCTGTTCTATTCCCGTGGGCATAATAATTAGCTTTAAAGCATTTCAGAGAATTTGTATGTTCTGTTAATAAAGTTTGATGAAGCTGTTGTCTGCAATCTAAAAGTGCCTTTTGAACAATAGGGGAAGGGTTTAGTTTATTTTGTGGCTCTAGGGTATTTAAGTTGAACAAAATAGTATCTAGATTTTTAGCTTTCTGCCTCTTTTCCCTAGCTGCTGCTTGTATTAGCAAACCTCTGCTGTACGCCTTATGGGAACACCATAAATACATTGCATTAGTTTCACTCTTATCATTAAGTTTAAAATATTCATCTAGCATTTTAGATATTTTCCTTTTGTGGTATATGTTAGAAAGCAGAGATACATTGTTCCTCCATAGGTAAGTAGGGTTGGATGAGTTTTGTTCGTTTATTGTAATAGTCACTGGAGCATGGTCTGGCCAAGTTATAGTATGTATCTTTACTTCCAGGGTCCTTTGTAGTAGGGTGAGGTCAGATAGAATCAGGTCAATCCTTGAGTAAGAATTATTGGGGGCTGAGAAAAACGTGTAATCACGTTCTGATGCATTGGTGCATCTCCACGAGTCATATAGGTTGGTCTCTGTGAGAAAAGGTTTTATCTCATGCCTATGAATACTCCGGGAAGAAGAACAGTCCATATTTTTATCCACAACACAGTTACAATCTCTACATATAAGCAAAGAGCCTTTGCTATGTTTTTTATCCTTTGGTAGAGGGATTTCAAAAATGAGGTTTGGCCTGTATTGGGTGCATATAGGTTCACTATGGTATACAACAAGTTATTCAGTTCACATACTAATATGATATACCTTCCTTTTGAGTCTGTAATAACTTCATGTAAGTTAAATGCAACTGTTTTATTCACAGCAATCATAGTTCCACGTTTTTTAGATGAGGCACACGCATGGAAGATATGAGGGAAGGAAGCATCTGAACATTTGGGTTGCTTATCACGGGAGAAATGTGTCTCTTGAACACATAAGATGTCCCCTTCAAGCTTCTTTGCTTCCTGCCACATTACCTTCCATTTAAACGGGCTATTAAGACCGTTCACATTGAGAAAGATCAATTTAAATGTCATGGTGAGTCTGTAGGAATTTTACTAGATAGACATCAATACATCAATACAGCTTAAATTGCAATGTAATGTGTAATGTAATTTGTATCTGAAGGTGGCAGCAAAGGATAGGGAGTGGATTGCTGGAAATTGGAAGCTCTGTATATGTCTTTTCCAGTTGCATTCACAGTCATTCTCCAAAGCGAGTATGAATCATAAGTTAGTGGTACATGTAAAACAAAGAAAAATAATAGAAAAGGAACAAGGTAACATAATGAACAAATAAAACTCTAAAACTTTCAGCTGAGTTGTACACTCCATCAGGTCCCTGTGTAATGAGTCTCTTAAAGTCACTAGCACTTCCTTCATTAAGGTATCAGTAAGCGGCTGATCCAGGGTGGGGAAATCCTGCATTTGTTCTATAAACTCCCTGGTGCTGTCCTGTGAGGTGTCATGTCCCCCCAGCTCACCTGGATATTTGTTCTCCTCCGAACGCTTCTTTGTAGCTTTCTGTGGGCTCTTTACAGGGGATGCTCCCGGGGAAGACCTGTTGCTGTATCCTGGGGATGATGCTTGATACTGGCCACTCATCTTAGATGATAATCCACCTCCTCGGCCGCGCCGTGCGTTGTAGGCCTCAGCGCCATCTTGAGGCCCACGAGATTCCACAGTGTAGAAATCAGAAATCAGCTTTTTTGGGCCCCTCTCCTGCTTTCTTTTGTATATCTCGATGGCGGATGGTAGCTGGGCTATTAGGCAGGGGATATCTCCTCACACAGCCGTACGGCGTTGCTTCTAGTCGCTGGATTGCTCTGGATTCAGACAGAGCTCTCTCCTCAAGCTGCCATTCACCTCGGCTGCTGGCCACTCCCCCCTTCCTGTGTTCTCTTAGGATCGTTGTCATGTTGGAAGTTGAATCTTTTTCCCAATCTGAGGTCCTGAGTGCTGCGGATCAGGTTTTCAGTGAGGATATCTCTGTACTTTGCTCCATTGAGCTTTCCCTCAATCCTGACTAGTCTTGCAGTCCCTGCTTCTGAAAAACATCCCCACAGCATGATGCTGCCACCACCATGCTTCACTGTTGGGATGGTATTGGGCAGGTGATGAGCAATGTCTGGAGGAAACCAGGCACTGCTCAATGTCTAGTATTGAGGCCAAACCGTTCAATCTTGGTTTCATCAGATGACCAGAGAATCTTGTTCCTCACAGTCTGAGAGTGCATCAGCACTCGTTCTTTTTTTTTTGCAAACTCCAAGTGGGCTTTCATGTGTTTTGCCCAGATTGGTGGAGGGTAGCAGTGATGGTTGTCCTCCAGAAACTATGTCCTACCTTCACACAGGATCTCTGGAGCTCAGTCAGAGCGACCATTGGGTTCTTGGTCTCCTCTTACTAAGGCTCTTCTCCCCCTGATTGCTCAGTTTGTCCAGGTGACCAACTCTTGGGAAAAGTGCTGGTTGTTCCAATCTTTTCCATTTTGAGAATTATGGAGGCCACTGTGCTCTTGGAAACCTTGAGTGCAGCGGAATTTTTTGCAGCTTTCCCCAGATCTGTGCCTTGCAATAATTCTGTCTCTGAGCTCTGCAGGCAGTTCCTTTTGACCTCATGGTATTTGCTCTGGTACAGTATGCATTGGCAGCTGTGAGGACTTTTATAGAAAGATGTGTCCCTTTCCAAATCATGTCCAATCAATTTATTTACCACAGGTGGAATCCAATTGAGGTGTAGAAACATCTCAGCAATGATCAAGAGAAATGGGAGCCACCCTACCAGATTGAAATTTACTGAAGGGACACCCAAAATCTATTGGCTCTTTTAAAAGTTGCAAAATTACAGTTACGTGCAAATATCACTATTTAGGCTATAAACAAGTACAATATGTAATTAATAATGTGATTTAAGGAATAAATCAAGGCATAAAACATATTTATTTTATTTTCGATATAGTAAATGGCTCAGGGACAGGACTCAGGAGATCAAGAAATTAGAATGGACGGCACACACACATGAATTTGACTCTCACAGTGACACTGACAGCAGTGTGCAGCAGCACAGATGATGATGACACCTCACTGACACGACATGTCCCCTCCTGAGTCACAGTGACAGTCTCTCTCCAAGCCAGGTGGTCCCATCAGTTTGAATAGCACTGACAGTCCCGCTCCCGGCTTGCCTTGTTCCCGTTCCACACATTAGGCTCTGGCCGCTCTGCTCAGCTCCCTTGCAGCATGAAACCACATGCTCAGGCACTGCCTCCGCCAGACCCTCCCCCACCAACGCCACCCGAACACACTGTAGCAGGCACCTGAACTGCGCATGCGCAATTTCAAGCTGAGCGTCACAGCCATATTTTTTGCTGGCTACCTTTTCCTGTCACTGGCATGAGAAAAGTGGGTGTTTTTTACTGGCTGCCAGTAAAAATACTGACGGTTGGCAACACAGAATGGGAGACACCTGAGCTAAATTTCAAGTGTTGTTGCAAAGGGTCTAAATACTTATGCCAATGTGATATTTCAGTTTTTTCTTTATAATAAATTCATAGACATTTATAAAATTATGTTTTCATATTGTCTTTATGGGGGAACTAAGTGTAGATTAATGAGAAAAAAAAGACATTAAACAACAGTAGTATCAGGCTGCAACATAGCAAAATTGAAAAAAGTGAAGGGGGTCTGAATACTTAACTGATGTTAAAAAAAAATGAGACTAAGATAAATCATTTCAGAACTTTTTCCACCTTTAGGCCACTTTCACACTGAGGCAGTTTTTAGGCATTTTAGAGCTAAAAATAGTGCTTTCACACTGGAGCGGTGCGCTTATGGGACGGTAAAAAAAGTCCTGCAAGCAGCATCTTTGGGGTGGTGTAGGAGCACTGTATACAGCGCTCCTACACTGCCTCTGCCCATAGGAATGAATGGGCAGCGTCGCTTAAACATCGGTAAACCACTAACAGACCCGCCGCCCCAGCGTGAAAGCACTCTTAATGTGACCTATAAACTCAGCTAAAAAACAAACTGAAATATTTTAGGGGTGGGGGGAGGGGGAGTAAAAATAAAAAACTAAAATAATGTGGTTGCATAATAGGGCGTACACACGGATCGGACTTTGTTCGGACATTCCGACAACAAAATCCTAGGATTTTTTCCGACAGATGTTGGCTCAAACTTGTTTTGTCTACACACGGTCGCACAAAGTTGTCGGAAAATCCGATCGTTCTAAACGCGGTGACGTAAAACACGTACGTCGGGACTATAAACAGGGCAGTGGCCAATAGCTTTCATCTCTTTATTTATTCTGAGCATGCGTGGCACTTTGTCCGTTGGATTTGTGTACACACGATCGGAATTTCCGACAACGGATTTTGTTGTCGGAAAATTTTATCTCCTGCTCTCCAACTTTGTGTGTCGGAAAATCCGATGGAAAATGTCCGATGGAGCCCACACACGGTCGGAATTTCCGGCAACACGCTCCGATCGGACATTTTCCATCGGAAAATCCGACCGTGTGTACGGGGCATAAGTGTGCACACCCTCTTATTACTGGCGATGTAGCTGTGTTCAGAATTAAGCAATCACATTCAAACTCATGTTAAGGATTTGCCCCCTTAATGACTAGAGCATTTTTTACAATTTGGCACTGTGCTGCTTCAACTGGTAATTGCGCGGTCATGCAATGCTGTACACAAAAGAAATTTGGATCCATTTTTTTACCACAAATAGAGCTTTCTTTTGATGGTATTTGATCACCTGCAGTTTTTATTTTTTGCGATATAAACGAAAAAAGACTAAAAAATTTTTGAAAAAAATTTATATTTTCTACTTTTTGTTAGTAAAAAATACAATAAACTCAATTTTAATCCATACATTTAGGCCAAAATGCATTCAGCCGCATGTCTAGGGTAAAAAAAAATTCAAAAAGGGCAAATTTATTGGCTTGCGCAAGAGTTATAGCGTCCACAAACTAGGGTATATTTTCTGGAATTTACGCAGCTTTTAGTTTATGACTGCCCATCTCATTTCTTGAGGTGCTAAAATAGAAGGGCAGTACAATGCCCCCATTTTACAAAGTAAATACTCTAGGGAATTTTCTGAGAGTCAAGTTGAGCATATTGAATGTTTGTTTTTTGTTTTTTTGTGTCACAAGTGATTGAAAAAATGACAATAAAGAAAAAAAAATGTACATAAAGTTGTCACTGAAACAATATATTGCTCACACATGCCATGGGTATATGTGAAATTACACCCCAAAATACATTCTGCTGCTTCTCCTGAGTACAAGGATACCACATGTGTGGGACTTTTTGTCAGTCTAACCACGTGCAGGACCCCAAAAACCAAGCACCGCCTTCAGGCTTTCTAAGGGCATCCCCACAACTGTGGCAGGTGGTTGTGGGAGTCTGCGAGCAGGGGGCTAATCGGAATCTGGAAGCCCCCTTTAAGAAGGGGGTACCCAGATCTCACCCCCCCATGTGAATGAGTAATCGGGTACATAGTACCCCTACCCATTCACCAAAAAATGGTCACAATGTAATAAAAACATACAATTTTTGACAATTCCTTTATTAAAAAATACAATCACGTCGCCCGCCGCACCCGAAAAAGAAAAAAAACAAAGACGCTCCCGCCGTCAATGAAGGCTGACTGCCTACTGCAGGCTCCGCCATCTGCCATTTCTTATATGGATAAGGGGTGGGGCCACCTGGCTACGTCACCTGGTGGTTCCTGCTCCCTTGTGATATCACGGACCGGTGCATGCTGGGTTGGTGACGTCACAAGGGGTGGGACCACCAGGTGATGTAGTCAGGTGGTCCCGCCCCTTACCTATATAAGAAATGTCAGATGGCGGAGCCTGCAGTAGGCAGCCAGCCTTCAGCGATAATGGGAGCGTCTTTGGTTTTTTACATTTTTTGGGTCTGGCAGGCAGCGTGATTGATGGTGGATTTACATTGGGGGACACTATTTTAAAAAAAGGAATTGTCAAAAACTGTCTGTGTTTCTTTTACTTTGTGACACGTTTTTGGTGAATGGGTAGGGGTACTATGTACCTGATATTCATTCACATATGGGGGGGGATCTGGGGGCCCCCTTCTTAAAGCAAAAAAGTTGTGGGGATGAAGCCCTTGTCCCCATCAACATGGGGACAAGGTGCTTTGGGGAGGGGGGGCCCCGCTGCCCCAAAGCACCCACCCCTCCCCACATTGAGGACATGTGGCCTGGTATGGTTCAGGAGGGGGGGGCGCTTGCTCATCCCCCCCCTTTTCTGACTTGCCCAGCTGCATGTTAGGTTAAGGGCCTGGTATAGATTTTGGGGGGGGGGGTCCCCACTGTGTTTTTTTTCAACATTTTAATTGTCTGTTTTTTTTTTTTAATGGAAACCCATTGACAGCTAATGAGTCATTGGTTGTTAAGGACGTGGCGGCTGGCTTCCCGGGTTCCTTGGCAATTAGCCTACTCCTACTCCTTAGCAATCAGCTTAATGCGATAAATTACCGCATTAACTAATCTCCAAAATGTTTACCAGTTTAGGGTTACAGAGGAGGTCTAGTGCTAGAAATATTGCTCTTGCTATAATGTTCGCTGTGATACCTCGCGTGTGTTGTGAACACTGTTTACATATCTGGGCGTGACCTACATATGTGTTCACCACTGCGTGTGAGCACAGGGGGAGCTATAAAAAAAGTGTTATTATTTATTCTATTACTTTTTGTTCTTTTTTATCGCTTTTATTGCTGTCACAAGAAATGAAAACATCGCTTGTGACAACAATAAGGCATGACAGGTCTTATTTATGGAGAGATCTGTGGTCAGTAAGACTCCACATCTCTCCTCTACAAACAAAGCATCAGATTAAAAAAAAAACATTGATCTAATGCTTTCCAAAAAAAAAATTGCCTTACATCGGTCATGAATCAGAAGGGACATCATGAGGTCGCTCTGGGCCTCCTAGACCATAGGGATCAGTGGAGGCCATCTTTCCTCTGCTCGTCTCTATGGTCAGCTGCCGCCACCATCTGAACAGTTCCCGGGCTTGCCAATGAGCCAGGAAATCCCGAGAACCATCAGACAATCGCGAGGGGAAGGAGGTGGGGCGACCACCCCTCCCACTGCTTCTAAAAGTAATCCAGCAGCTGATCAGCTGTTTGGATCACTTCTTATCAGAAAGAGCAGCGGCTGCAGCCATAACCTCAGTATTGAACTGCAAAGTCATGAAGTAAATCTCAAGTTAGATGGTCGGCAAGTGGATATGATGCATGGTATAACTTCACCCGCAGTTACATCTAGCTTTGTACATCTCATAAAAATACAGTATATAGCTGACTTATGTACTGTTTTGTCTGTTTCCTGATATTGGTAACCCAATATGTAAGGGAAATAACTGACCTAAATTGCTTTATGTAAAAGCCAAAAAAATAATCTGTTTGTCCACCCAGTATCAGTGACTGTTACTAAGCAGCCCACATACTGCAATTGTGTTTGGGGAAAACCAATGTTCTCTTTCATAAGTATTATGTAATGTAATATTTATTGTTTGGCTCTGCTTATGAATTGGACATCTATTTACCTTTGTCATTCATTTATATGGTATTCTTATGCAGCTTAGCAAGAAGAATGCGTACGCGATGGCTACTAGCATTTATATAACATATCTTTACAACCAGTCTTGGGCCAGTTTTAAAAGCAAATAAACATTCCAGATCTTTTTGGATTATCAGAATTAAGTATCCTGTCTAAAAGACACTCCGAAAAAGGACACAGTGTTGTCTTTTCTGTCTGTTTCTCTCCTTAAGTAGATGTAAACCCTCACCCAGTGACATGAACAGCCTCAGATGATACACAGAGATTAAACAAATCTCCCTACATAAGTTTTACTTGTATATCTGCTATCTTCGGCTTGCTATATTCTTTAACAAGTTGCCACTCGCCCACCGTCAAATGACGGAGTGGCAGTGCGGCTCTCGTTCTGGGCGGACGTCATATGACGTCGGCCCATTCAAACAAGGCACAGGCGTGATCGGGTGCACGCAGCCCTGCACCGTCAGTGGCGGTGTGTCCCCGAGACACAACGCGTAACTGACAAGGGTGAACAGCCATTGGGCATGGCTGTTCACCACGTGATCGGCCGTAATTTAGTGACGGACGATCACAAATGATACTGCCCGCTTGAAGGATTTCGTGGAATGGCAGAAATAAGTAGGGTTCGCCCCAGAAACTCTGGCTGCGGTGGGAAAATCATAGTTTGTAGCAGTATTAGGATCAACACAGGGGATGCCCTCAATATTCATGAATTATGAAAAAACAGTTGCAATATCCAGACCTGATCCCCACCTAACCTAGTATTACCCAGACTTTTCATGAAACTAGGTTTGTACCTGTCTCCAACCTAGTCCCCTGGCTCACAATAAATAATACAGATGTAAACAAGTACGAGGGAAATATATTATTTTATTAATCTTTGTGCAATACAGGAAAATAAACCCATCATTCACAAAGGCATAATATATATGTATATGTGTGTGTGTGTGTGTGTGTGTGGGTAAAGCGTGTTCATTCTCATTTGTTTTCCCTAAATCCCTGCTGTTACTTTTACACACTACAATCACATATTGGTCATTTTGACTTATTGGTTATTTTGTCTTATGTCCAACTTTATAAACATGCAAATTTACCAACTGTTGTTATTTTTTATATTCTGAATACTCTTCCACCTTATACTGCTTGCAACACTACAATGGGCAATTATCGATTTGGCCTCACATTTGTGGAAATGATAAGGTAATGACAAAAACAACTTTGATCAAATCTGATTCCAACCTTCTGGTTTTAATTCTGTTTGAGAGATTTGGGGTTCTAACTTTACTTTTTTCAGCCTGAACACTGAGAAAGTAGCGAAGCCAGCGAGTCTACATAACAGCCAGGCAACTAACATTTTTCAGAAGGTGATCACTTGGTATTTCTGTCATGATATTTTTACAGAATACATTTAGAATTAGAAAATGGTGAGCACAGATGGGTAATTTGAGTCCATAAAAACATTCAGTTTTAAAAAAAATTAAACATACTGTACTTCTCAAAGCATAATAAAAACTTAGACTGCAACTGAGACTGTTTCATTGTGAGCTGAGAAGTGGGTTTTAAAAAGAATGTAGTCTTTTCAGAGTTTTTTTTTAGTTATACATTCATAATAAATATAATATTTTGAAAATGTTGTATGTGAAATTTGCAACTCTATATGTACATTGAAGCACAAGATTCTGTTTCCTAATTCACAGTCCTACACTTCAAACCTATGCAATTGCTTTATATCCCAATTTAGATCTCACTGGCCTAATCTGGCAATGACTATCTCATCATTATACACTAGTCTGTACATTTAATCTCTTTGTAATTTGACTGCGTGTTCATGTAAGACATAAGAAGTCATAGCGTGCAGAAAAGCCAATAATTTAAGAATTTTGTGAATAAAGAAAATTTATTTTAACTTATTTAAGCATTTCAGACTTTTATAAAGGTTTGAAGTTGTGGTGGAGATGGTGAATAATTCTTCCCTTCAGTTTCTTTTCTCCAGTGGGTAGAATATATTATATCCAACTCTGAAAAAAAGATTATTTTCTAGTCAGCAGTCAATTAGAATTCTATATTTCATATGTGAACATCTGCTACATGTAAGGCCTACAAATGTAGGTAATAGGAGAGAACCATGCCCATACTAACTTACAATACTCAGGAAAATGTCATTTTTGTGTAGACATAGGGGTGAAAGTAGGGTCTCAGACTGACTTTCTTACTTCAGCATTATTTTTAAGGCTGCTACTTAAGGCCCCTTTCACACTACTGCGACTTCAAAATCACGGGATTTTGCCGCAATTGTAAATAGATTTTGCCAAAGTTTCAGGGAATGCCTGTGTAAACCCATATGAAAGTCGGACCAAAGTAGTACAGGGACTACTTTGAAGTTGGCACGACTTGAAGTCGCACATATATAAATGGTTATCATTGGAAATCAAGGGGAACGACTTGTCGCACAAGTGTGAAAGGAGCCTAAGGGTTCAATATACTGCTGGAAGAGGATTTTTCAGAAAACTGTCATCTATGATTTACATGCCTTTCTGTATCCTGCACCGTCAACCTTCCTCCCTGCATTTGTTCAATATCTACACTAAATCTTCAAAAGACGCCCCTAGACTGAGCCTGAGTTTGTCGGTGTGCTTTTGGAACTGAAAACTGGGCAGGCCAGCGGCCCTTCTGGGGATTATCACTACATTTGCTGGTGCTGATTCATTTTTGTAGCCTATTGTGCACTATCACACTAACTTCTGCTCTAATGTACACAACCTATTTGTTCCCATTGTTACTTTTAAAGCTTTTTTTGTATGCAAACTGATGTGGAGAGCTTTGTTCATACTAAAATAACTACACTTAAAACAAAATAATAATAAAAACAACTAGTTAGTTAGCCAGACCTTGGATATGCCTTATGTCAGTAGTGCAACCCCATGTTACCATGACATATCATCCATACGTGCAGGGTGTTCAGTGCACATGGGCCCCCAAGGGGGGGAGCGCACTGTGACCCACCCTGCACATATGGATGATTGTCCCCTGGTTCACAGCTGGGATTATCGGTGCAGCGGGAGGGACAGCTGTGAGCACCAATCTCCGTGCATAGCTTTTTAGCTGACAGCAACTTCTCCTCCTCTCCCTCCCGCGGCTATAATGGTAATACATTTAAAATGGCTAATAAAAGCCCTGGGTGGCTTAACGCCAATATAAAAAATCATATAAAAGCAAAGGAGAAGGCCTTCCAAAAATACAAGGCTGAGGGAACATCATCAGCATTCCAACTGTACAAAAAATGCAATAAGAAATGTAAGGGTGTAATCAGGGTGGCTAAGATAGAACACGAAAGGCACATAGAGGAGGAGTGTAAGAAAAATCCCAAGAAATTCTTTATGTACATAAATATTAAAAGAGGGAGGACAGATCATATTGGCCCCATAAAGAATGATGAAGGGATTCTGGTTACAAAGTATGGTGAGATGGCGAAGGTTTTGAATGTATCCTTCTCCTCAGTCTTCACGAGGCAAATGGGGGGCTTCAGTAACCAAAACTGCTATGTTTATCTTCATGAGACGTCACAGAAAGCACCACCATGGTTAACAGAGGATAAAATCAGAAACAGACTTGAAAAACTTAACATAAATACAGGCAGTCCCCGGGTTATGAACACATTAAGGACTGTAGGTTTGTTCGCAAGTGTAATTTGTTCATAAGACGGAACACCGCTTGTAAGTGTAACTTCCGCCTGTGCAGGGATGTGGGATCTTCCGGCGGCCGCCTGTGCAGGGATGTGGGATGTTCCGGGCGCTTCTGGTGCTCTTCTGGCCATGCAGTACATGAAGTACTACAGTGTGGAATGTGGCAAGATAGCTGCTCGGAGGTATCCAGGACCAGCGTGGAGCACAAGCAGCCGGGATTGAGGCCGTTCGTAAGTAGGAGTCATTCATAAGTCGGGTGTTCGTGAGTCAGGGACTGCCTGTAAGTCACCGGGACCAGATGGCTCCCAATATTTATGGACCTGACTGTACTACTCACCACCATACACACCGTGCTCTTCTCCTGCACATACTACCCACCACCATACATTCTGCACTGTACATTCCCTATTTAACATTACTGCATTCTGCACTATGTAAGTCATCTCAGACTCTATTAAACCACACCTCTTTAAGCCACGCCCACATTTTGCAGCGGTGTGCTATGCGCGCCGTTTAAAAAAAAAAAGCTAAATTGGTGTGCCTCCATACCTTGTTTGCGACCAGTTATTCTCAGGATTCTGAGTCTCTGATCTCAAAAGCCAGGAGGTTTGAAGAACTTGCTGCCCAGACGTATTGAAGAAACACTGTCCTGTGAACACTGTAATAGAATCTGTAAAGGAACAGACTTGTGATTAAAAAAAAAAAAGAATTATAAAAAAAATAATGAAGAAGTAATGTGTCAATGTGTGAGAGTGGATTACCAGCCAGCATTAGTTCTGGCTTTCTGTGTTCAACAGTTCACATCATGAGGAGCATTCACCTAGACTGACATGTTATTGCAGAGCTCAGGTCTGCCATATCAGCTACCTGATTTTGTGGATCTGGGGGGTCCCCTTGTTAAAGGGGGCTTCCAGATTCCGATAAGCCCCCTGCCCACAGACCCCAACAACCACCAGGCCAGGATTGTGGGAAAGAGACCCTTTTCCCTAACAACATGGGAACAAGGTGCCCTGGGGAGGGGGGGAAGCACTTCCTATACATCGTACCCTTACTCATTCACCAAAAAGTACTCAAAGTACTTAATAAAAACACACCAGTGTTTGACAAGTCCTTTATAAATAAAAACATAAGAACGTCGACCCAAATAGATAAAAAACGCTGCCCTGTTAACACAAGTGTTCTTGTCCAGGAACTCAGCCGAATGACGGGTAAACATCAGGGAAACCTGCTGACAGCTGATGAATCATCGGTTGTTAAAGTGGTTCTGAAGGCAGAAGTTTTTTTTATCGTAATGCATTCTATGCATTACGATAAAAAACCTTCTGTGTGCAGCAGCCCCCCTAATACTTACCTGAGCCCCATCTTGATCCAGCTATGTTGCACTAGAGACTTGGCTGCTCGGGAGTCTCCCTCCTGAATTGGCACAGACACACAGCAGGCATTTGACTGCCATATCAGAGTTCAGGACTGCCATATCAGCTACCTGATTTTGTGCATCTGGGGTGCCCCCTTGTTAAAGGGGGCTTCCAGATTCCGATAAGCCCCCTGCCCCCAGACCCCCACAACCACCTGGCCAGGTTTGTGGGAAAGAGATCCTTTTCCCTATCAACCAACAATTTTTTATTTTTTTTGGGTGGTTCCCCTTAAAATCCATACCAGACCCCAGGGAAATCTGCTGACAGCTGATGAATCATCGGTTGTTAAAGTGGCTCTAAAGGCAGAAGTTTTTGTATCGTAATGCATTCTGTGTGCAGCAGCCCCCCTAATACTTACCTGAGCCCCATCTTGATCCAGCTATGTTGCACAAGAGACTCGGCTGTCCCTCCTGAATTGGCACAGACACACAGCAGGCACCATTGGCTCTTGCTGCTGTCAATCAAAGTCAGTGAGCCAATGAGGAGAGAGAAGGGGCAGGGCTGAGCAGCAGCTCTGTATCTGAATGGACACACAGAGGAGTGGCTCGGCTTGTGTACTCCCATAACAAGCTGCTTGCTGTAGGGGCACTAGGCAGGAGGGAGGGGCCAGGAACACTGGCGAGGGACCAGAGAAGAGGAGGATCTGGGCTGCTTTCTGCAAAACTTACTGCACACAGCAGGTAAATATAGCATGTTTGTTATTTAAAAAAAAAAAAAAATAGCAAAGACTTTAGTATCACTTTAACCGCTTCCGGACCAGCTGCCTCAGTTGTACTGCGGCAGGTTGGCTCCCCTGCGCGAATCCACGTAGCTGTACGTTGGCTCGCGGGGTCCGGATAGCAGGACTGAGCTGGGGTGCCGATGCTCGTGGCAGACGGTCGCAATGACTGCTGGCCACGAGTGATTGTGAGCAGGAGACACAGAACAGGGACGAGTGCATGTAAACACACACTTCCCTGTTCTGTTCTGACAGTAGTGACAGATCGTGTGTTACTAATAGCTAGGAACCACGATCTGTCACTTCCTCTAGTTAGTCCCCTCCCCCTTCAGTTAGAATCACCTCCCAGGGAACATAGTTAACCCCTTCACCGCCCCCTAGTGTTAACCCCTTCACTGCCAGTGACATTGTTACAGTAATCATTGCATTTTTAATCACACTGATCGCTGTATTAATGGCAATTATTGCCAATGGTTTCAAAAATGTGTCAAAATTGTCTGATGAGTCCGCCATAATGTCACAGTCATAATAAAAAATCGCAGATCGCCGCCATTACTAGTAAAAAAAAAAAAAAACTAATAAAATGCTATAAAACTATCCCCAATTTTTGTAGACGCTATAACTTTTGCGCAAACCAATCAATATACGCTTATTGCGATTTTTTTTTACCAAAATTATTTAGAAGAATACGTATACATATCGGCCTAAACTGAAAAAAAATTAGCTTTTTAAAAAAAAAAAAAAATGGGGATATTTATTAGTCCAGTGCAGCCGCCTCTCTATAATGATCTTAGCCAAGGTCACATGCAGGTTACTACCCTGCACTATACGTGACAACAGTGAGGAACCACTAACAGTCCACCCAGACACAACAATTTTCATTTAAATATATTCTTCAATTGCCATAAGTCATTTAACTTAAAGAGCTTACAATCTAAGGTCCCTATACTCACATATATACACATAGTAGGGCAAATTTAGACAGGAGACAATGAACCTACTAGTGTGTCTTTGGAGTGGGTACCAAATGCAAACCCAGCTATAACCTTGTAATAGTAGTATCAACATCATCACTGTACAACACACAGTCACATAGCTCATGCAGAGAGCAGAGTTGTGGTGGGGACCAAAAAAGCCCTACCCATTACAGACTACCTGCAGAAAGCTACGGTAAGGGCTGGATGCTGAGCAATCTCCCTGCATTGAGAGAGCAGCAGTATCTGGTTTGTATTACAGGAAGCTCCTGCATAGAGGAAAAGTTTCACACCAGGTTACTGCACAATCATGGAAGAAATGCATAAAGCACTCCCAGATTCAAGTAAGAATACACATGATTCTTGAATTTAAATAATATTTGCTTATTCCGGATCTCAGCTTTAAGTATACAGTCAGGTCCATAAATATTGTGACATTGACACAATTCTAATCTTTTTGGCTCTAAACACCACCACATTGGATTTGAAATGAAACAAACAAGATGTGCTTTAACTGCAGCCTTTCAGCTTTAATTCGAGGGTATTTACATCCAAATCAGGTGAACGGTGTAGAAATTAAAACAGTTTGTATATGCGCCTCCCACTTTTTATGGGACCAAAAGTAATGGGACAATTGGTTGCTCAGCTGTTCCATGGCCAGCTGTGTGTTATTCACTCTATTTTCCCATTTACAAGAAGCAGATAAAATGTCCAGAGTTCATTTCAAGTGTGCTATTTGCATTTGGAATCTGTTGCTGTCAACTCTCAATATGAGATCCAAAGAGCTGTCACTATCAGTAAAGCAAGCCATCATTGGGCTAAAAAACAAAACAAACCCATCAGAGAGATAGCATAAACATTAGGTGTAGCCAAATCAACTGTTTGGAACATCCTTAAAAAGAAAGAACGCACCGGTAAGCTCAGCAACACCAAAAGACCCGGAAGACCACGGAAAACAACTGTGGTGGATGACCGAAGAATTCTTTCCCTGGTGAAGAAAACACCCTTTACAACAGTTGGCCAGATCAAGAACACTCTCCAGGAGGTAGGTGTATGTGTATCAAAGTCAACAATCAAGAGAAGACTTCACCAGAGTGAATACAGAGGGTTCACCACAAGATGTAAACCATTGGTGAGCCTCAAAAACAGGAAGACCAGATTAGAGTTTGCCAAACAACATCTAAAAAAGCCTTCACAGTTCTGGAACAACATCCCATGGACAGATGAGACCAAGATCAACCAGAGTGATGGGAAGAGAAGAGTATGGAGAAGGAAAAGAACTGCTCATGATCCAAAGCATACCACCTCATCAGTGAAGCATGGTGGTGGTAGTGTCATGGCGTGGGCATGTATGGCTGCCAATGGAACTGGTTCTCTTGTATTTATTGATGATGTGACTGCTGACTAAAGCAGCAGGATGAATTCTGAAGTGTTTCGGGCAATATTATCTGCTCATACTAAGCAAAATGCTTCAGAACTCATTGGACGGCACTTCACAGTGCAGATGGACAATGACCCGAAGCTGCGAAAGCAACCAAAGAGTTTAAGGGAAAGAAGTGGAATGTTATGCACTGGCCAAGTCAATTACCTGACCTGAATCCGATTGAGCATGCATTTCACTTGCTGAAGACAAAACTGAAGGGAAAATGCCCCAAGAACAGCAGTAGAGGCCTAGCAGAGCATCACCAGCGATGAAACCCAGTGTCTGCTGATGTCTATGCATTCCAGACTTCAGGCTGTAATTGACTGCAAAGGATTTGCAACCAAGTATTAAAAAGTGAAAGTTTGATGGATGATTGTTAATCTGTCCCATTACTTTTGGTAACTTAAAAAGTGAGAGGCACATATACAAACTGTTGTAATTCCTACACCGTTCACCTGATTTGGATGTAAATACCCTCAAATTAAAGCTGAAAGTCTGCAGTTAAAGCACATCTTTTTGGTTTCATTTCAAATCCATTGTGGTGGTGTATAGAGCCAAAAAGATTAGAATTGTGTTGATGTCCCAATATTTATGGACCTGACTGTATATGATCAACCTTAAGCGTTTCATCACCCAAGGAGAAAATCCCAGGGAAGAATCATCTGCTGCACTCCATGGACTGGTAAATACCCGTTCCTTGCAAGTCAAGAGCTATATTGCTGTGTAAACCGCTATATAAATCGTGAATATTAAAAATATTTAGCAGTTGCTCACATATAATTTTTTTACAACCCAGTGAAGCTCTTCTTTAACAAAATTACATAAAGGAAATAAAACTTACTGGAAAAAAGCCACTTCACTGTAAATCCAAATGATGGAAGGTCAGTCGGTTGTTGATATCCAATTAGAGGCGATAACACAATTGTTTTATTAGTGGAAGATACAGCTGTCAGATATTTGCCTAAAAATGTTCCATTTGTAAAGACAGTATCAATGGTCATTTTAGAGCCAAGATCATTCTTCCACTGACCAGCCAGGTTGCACTGTGTAAAGAAGAAAGAGGGAGTAAATCATTTGTGGTATTCAGACAAGACTGCACCTGTCCACAAAAATTATAGCAATAGAAATAAGGTTCTAGGTAAAACTTCATTTTGGATAGTGCGGGGAATGGTTAGATCCTCTGTTAAGTTTTAATTTCAGTCTGTGTCCCCGTCGGGTAGTCACCTCCCTTTTTATGACTATAGTCATCAGGAACAAAAATGAGGGGAAATCCACAATTCATTCATAAAACAGGAATTAAAGTGGTTTTAAACCTCAGACATGAAATATGAACAAAGCATATCCCTCCATAGTGTGTACTTGTCTCAATTAGGAGCACTAAGTGTAATTTCTGTCTGCTGTTCCATTCCTCTGCTATAAGCACGTGTCACTTCTGACAAGTTTTTCTGACACCAAGACAAAAAAAGGTGACAGCGGTGGGAGCTCCAGCTGATTAACAGCCTAAGCTCTGTTCCTGTTCCTGAGTTGTGTGGAGGGCAGTGTGTGTCTCTTCCCTCCAATCGGCTCACAGAGCTCTCCTCACTGAGCTCTGAAGAGTAACTTGCTCTCTGCCCCCGCATTGAGGGGCTCTTTCGGGGCGCTTTGCAGGTGCTATTTTCAGCACTTTAGTGCCTGCAAAGCGACTCAGTGTGAAAGGAGCCTTAGACAAGTTTTATAGATTCAGCACTTTGAATGGATGTTGACAAGAGAAGACTGTAGATAAACAGGCACAACTTATCAACTTATGTAGGAGGATTTGTTTCATCTCTGGGTAACATCTGAGGGCAATAACTTCACTGGGTATATGTTAGGTTTTATAACCACCTTAAAGCTAAACGCCAACTTTTGCTACACTTTACATAGTCCTTTTGGGCCAAGCTGGCCCAAACAAACTATGTCCCTCACTAACATGTGAGACCACTGGATGTGCAGTATAAACTGTATGTAGCTGAGGCTACATACAGCATACCGCACTGTGTTCTGGGTTCCAGACGAGACTTCCTGTCTCATACCCAGAACACAATGGAGTCTATCTGATCGGCGCTCAATCAGACAAAGTGACGTATTCTAGCAATGAATACAAAGCTTTCTCTGGTTGGCTGAGTCAGGAGGTTGTGACATCATCTGTCTGCCTGTCTGACTCAGCCAATCAGAGGAAGCTTTGTTTATACAGTTTATACCGCACATCCAGCGGCCTCACATGTTAGTGAGGGACATCATTTGTTTGGGTCAGCTTGGTAGCAAAAGTAGCAAAAGCTGGAGTTAAGCTTAAAAGGGAAATACACTGAGGACACCTGTTCTGTAAACAACTGGCTAAGGCCCCATTTACACTTGTGCGACTTGTCCTGCAATTTGGGACTGCAAAGTCGCATGACAAGTCGTACCCCATGATTTCCAATGAGTAGCGTTCATATCTGTGCAACTCCAAGTTGCAGCGACTTCAAAGTAGTTCCTTTGGTCCGACTTTGATGCGACCTGAGGTCCATAGACCTCAAGATTACACAGGCATTGCTCCAAGGAGCATCAAAGTCGCATGACTTTCGGGTCACGCAAGTGTGAATGGGGCCTAAGAGGGGAGTTCCCTTCACTGGCAAATTTCCTCGAACTTATTATTGGACATGAAGGGAAATATCCTGAATTGGACACAAACAGCAAAAAATAAAGAGACAGAGGTTTGTCCCTTCCCTACTCTACTCCTTACTTTTCTAGGAGCCACCCACCCTCCAAAACAATAAAAAAGCTGAAAAATATAACATAAAAAACCTTGAGAATTACTGTATGTGTGGAAGCAGTGGTCTCTATGCAGTGCTCAACCCCCCCCCCCCCCCTTCCTTCCTAGTGAGATGAGTTTTGCTGATTGCAGAGCTATAGATCTGACTCAGCAGGGGCATGTCAGACCACTGCAGAGAAATCACTGCATCCACACTCTGCAGCATTGTGGCAGGGGAGAGGCTTGTCTGTAGCTGCTTTCTAAAGAAAACATATTGTGTACCTGCCCCATCTCCTGTCTGGTGCGCCAGTGAGCGCTGAAGGAGCAGAATAAAGAGTAATGACTGGCAGAGAGATTCAAGAGATGTTCGCATAGATGGCAGCGTAACTGCAGGCAGATACAGACGTATACAGAGAATACAGTAATGGAAGATGTTTCTCCACTTTTATAATGCTATACATTTTTTGGTCCATACATCAAACTTGGGCAACTTAAAGTACTGTACTGTCAAGAAGTCACAAAATACTATCAATACAAACTTCCAAGTTCTGTAAAGGATTTCCAGTTGCTGCCTCTTTCTTTATCTGCATGCTAAGATAGGTATGGAGACATCACTTACCTCTGAGCTTTTTCTTTTGTTTTGGATAATGAAGAAGTATTAGAACCTCTTCAATTTTTCACTGTGTCCCTATCGGGGAGATATTCGCTAATTTCCTGTAAGGACAGAGCTCTCCCGGAATTTATTATATGGGACATGAAGCGGGCATTAATCTCCCCAATGGGGTCACAGTGAGATATAGAAACCTGATCGAAATTTTACCTCCTTATCAACCAATACAAAATTAGAAAGCAAAAGTTGTCTGGAGTTAGGTTACAATCACACGGTCGCACAGGGGCGGCCACTGGAGAGAATCAGTGGATTTTCACCGGTGGTTCCAAACAGTGCCAGTACACACTAGGGTTGATTTACTAAAGGCAAATAGACTGTGCACTTTGCAGAGTGCAGTTGCCCTCTGTGAGTGCAATTGCCCCAGAGCTTAGTAAATGAGGTAAGGCTTGACTTTGCAAAGGGTACCCAATCCTGTGCAAGGAAAATTAAAAAAACAGCATTTTTGCTTGCACGTGATTGGATGATGGAAGTCAGCAGAGCTTCTGCTCATTTACTAAGCTCTGGAGCAACTGCTCTTGCAGAGGGCAACTGCACTTTGCAAAGGGCACAGTCTTTTTCCCTTTAGTAAATCAACCCCACTGTTTGTGAATAGCAGCAGCTGTCTTCGGCCATTGTTGTCTAAGTGGTGACTAGAGCTTCTGATCAATCCTAGACTAGACAGTGTGCATCCAGCGATGGCGTATTTGTGGAGTTCTGGCCGCACACAAACTGGCCACAGCTAATCAGAAAGTTTGTGAGCATAGCACAGTGTTTCTGCATCCAGAGGCGGATTTTAGCTACCTCTGAATGTAGAAAGCGATGCACGCCTGGCCACCTGTGTGAATGTAGCGTGTTCACACTGCTGTGGCCCCAAAGTTGTGTGACTTACAGTGAAACTTTGCATTGCGACTTTTCTTGTGACTTGATGCAACTTCAATCCTACTTCAATCCAACTTTTATCTGACTTTGATGTTTCGCGACTTTGGCTTTGGCAAATCATAATAATACAGAGCGTGACACATATTGTTACCCGTATACTATATTTGAGATTTAATATCTCTCAGATATGATTTGGTTTACATGAGAGTTCTTTGACCATGAGTGAAAGCTTTAACACAATAACAAAAATGTAGTGGTATATATTAAAGTAGGCCTAGACTAATACACATCAAGCTAATTGTACAGGGAAAGGGTAAAAATCATGTATTACATGAAGGAATACAGAGTATATTCCTTAAAACATTAACCTACAAACAGTAGGACATAAAAGACTTAAGACCAACATATTTAGATACAAGGACAAGGGAGATTTCCCATATTTAACATTCCCGTAGAGGTTCCATTCACGTGACTGCTCTACCATAGAGTGTGTGTGTTTCCCTCCCATCTAGTCTGTGTATATCATTACAGGCTGATGACTCATTGGTTGGCATGACGTGGCTCTGATTGGTGGGCTTCCCTATTCCTGGTAAAGGACTGGCTACATCTCCAATCCCTATACTTTGCATAAATCAGCCCCCTTTAATGCAAATCCTTGTGACTATTCTGAGCAGGAGATTAACTTGACCTTTTCCCGTGAAGTTAAGTATTGTTTGCAGGTTGACCTCCCTTCATTGCATATCCAAACATGGCATCCTTTGAAGTGAATATGTGTAGAACAATGAGGTTTGGGTCCCATTGTTTAAATACACAAGCCTAGGCACCGAATTGTAACCGAGTACCTGAGTACCTGTCATAGTCCATCTGAGTACCTGTCACAGTTCATCTGAGTACCTGAGTACCTGTCACAGTTCACCTGAGTACCAAGTACCTGAGTACCTGGGATTGGGAGAGCCAATCCTTACAGATCTAAGATAAGGATAAGGAGCGTTTGGGATTTGCATTGGGTGTATTATCAGAGGATTACCATTCACCATCTATGATTGTATGAGGTTTGATCGATATTGGAGATGCTCGATTAAAGTTCTAATTGGCTTGGAGGATTCTGGTTTGCTGAGGAAGTTTTCCATACTTTATGCCTGGTGGTCACCTTGTGGCCAGAGACATCTGGTGAGCAGATTTATTTGTCACTTCGGGTGAAGCATTTTTTTCACAAGAAACTAGCATACTGCATTTTATGAAGGCACAGTGTTAGAGAATTCACCCACACATAAGAAATACACCTATTTATATTTGTTTCACAGATATAATTATATTTATTTCACATTTCTCTATATTGGACTGGTTTATATATATTTTATGGTATATGTGTTGATTAGTATGCCACACCTATGTGGGTCTAGTTGACATTCATATGTATATATGGTTTTGCGCCCAATTTTTCACTATTTTTAGCCCATCAGAGTACCCGAGTACCTATCTGTAGCCCATCAGAGTACCCGAGAACCTGTCACATGGCCATCAGAGTACCCGACAACCTGTCACCAGCCCATCAGAGTAACCGAGTACATGTCTCCAGCCCATCAGAGTACCCGAGCACCTATCTGCAGCCCATCAGAGTACCCAAGTACCTATCTGCAGCCCATGCCTCACAGAATATACTTGGGGTGTTTTTTTTCCATAATGGGGTCATTTTGTGGGTAATTCCATTGTCCTGGTGCTCCAGGGCCTTCAAAAGTGTAATGGGTCGTTAGGAAATTAGAGGTGTAATTTATGCTCCTACAATGCCTGACGGTGCTTTCTGCATGTTGGGCCTCTGTATGTGGCCAGGCTGTTTAAAAGTCACACACATGTGGTATCGCCATACTCAGGAGGAGTAGCAGAATGTAATTTGGGGTGTAATTTTTGCTATATAGATGCTTTGAGTTAGAAATATATTATAAACTGACCATTTTGTGTAAAAAAAAAAATAAGTTTTAATTTTCTTTCCACAAGTCTTTTCCAAAGACTTGTGGAAAAAAATGAACCATTTAAAAGACTCAGTATGCCTCATAGAATAGACGTTGGGGTGTTTGCTTTCCAAAATGTGGTCATTTTGTGGATAATTCCACTGTCCTGGTGCTCCAGAGCCTTCACAAATGTAATAGGTCATTAGGAAATTAGAGGTGTAATTTATGCTCCTAGAACCCCTGATGGTGCTCCTTGCATGTTGGACCTCTCTGTGTGGCCAGGCTGTGTAAAAGTCTCACACATGTGGTATCGCCATACTCAGGAGTAGCAGAATGTATTTTGGGGTGTAATTGGAAGTATGCATATGCGGTGTGTGAGAAATAACTTGTTATTATGACAATTTTGTGGAAAAAATAAAAAAAATTCTTCATTTTCACAAGGATTTTGGGAAAAAATACAACATCAAAAAACTCACCATAGCTTTGACTGTCTACTTTTCAAAAAGGGGTCATTTGGGAGGTATTTGTACTTTCCCTACATTTCAGGGCCTCAAGAAATGAGATAGGCCATCAGTGCATCAGGTGTGATCAATTTTCAATGATTTGCATGATAGCTTGTAGACTTTATAACTTTCACAGAGACTAAATAATATCCACTAATTTGGGTTATTTTTACCAAAGAGATGTAGCAGTATAAATTTTGGCCCAAATTTATGAACAAAAATGACTTATTTGCAAAATTTTATCATAGAAACTAAAAAAAAGTGGTTTTTTTCAAAATTTTCGCTCTTTTTTCACTTATGTCACAAAAATAAAAAAACAGTGGTGAATAAATACACCAAAAGAAAGCTCTATTTGTATGAAAAAAAAAATTATAAAAATGTTGTTTGGGTACAGTGTTGCATGACTGAGTAATTGGCATTCAAAGTGTGAGCGCTGAAAGCTAAAAATTGGCCTGGGCAGGAAGAATGTATAAATGCCCTGTATTGAAGTGGTTAAGCGCTGCAATTATTTTATTGTATTTATGTTATAGGTGTATGTATATTAACCTAAATTGTGAGCTGCTCATATTTAATCACTGGCACTGACTTTTTTTCTTTGTCACACATATTATTGAAGTTATAAAACCCTCTTGAAGTCACTGCCAAAGTCGCAAATATAAGACAAAGAAACAACTTCCTTGCGACTTTTGTGATTTTAACATTGCAGCCTATGGCACTCATTTCGCAAACAAGACAGAAAAAAAGTAGTGCAGGAACAATTTTTTTGCCGCTGCCACTTGTGTCGCAGCAATTAAGACGGCACCCACTGAAATCAATTTGTTTTGACTTCTGTGTTGCACATCGCATCAGAAGTTGCAGCAGTGTGAACCAGGGCTCACACTTCACGTTTCTTGGCTAGCAAATAAAATGTATTATCACCCCTACACTCTCCTACTTGTTTTTAAATGCATGTATTCATTATAAAATTAATAAGAAGAGCAGAGTAGCTTTACCATACACAGACAGAATACTGGCAATGCTAATATTTCAATATAGGAGGTAAAACTTAATACCCTTCTATAGTTTACCTTTTCACCGGTACAAAGAGTGAAGCTCAGCAGAGCCAGAGTGAGTACTGCAGGAATCTTCATCCTCATGGTGCTTCCCCAGGATCTGAGTACCCCAGCTTAGCAGTGTTCCTGTATTTATACAGCTGGATGACTCATTATCTGAAGTTGTCACTTACCTTGCCAAATACTATATGACGTATTGTAGGATGGTGGCTTTGATCCTAAGAAAAAAACCCCAACGTTTGCTAATTGATTACTTCTTCCTTTTTCTGAATTTCATAACTGCTCCACAATTTTAAAAAATCAAGTAATACAACAACCAGCATCATACTGTCATGCATTGAAGAAGTCATACATTCCAGAGATTTAAACATAACTAAAGGCAAAACTTTTTTTAAAGTTTTGGATAGAGTGCAGAAGGATTAGAATGCTTATCAGTTTTTATAGCTGTTTTTATAGCTGTCTGTGCTCCTATTGAAAGACAAGTATGTTTTTGTTTTTTTTGCCCATTCATACTTACCTAGGTGTATGCAGCATGGGACCAATGCTGCATCTGTGCCCTGGCGCCTCTGCACTGAGAACTGAGCGATCGAACACCGCCGATGGCTCGGTTTTCACAGATCCCCGAGCAGAGAGCTGCTGACTGTCAAACATCAGCTCTCCTGCTCTGCTCCTCCACGCTGTTGCCTTATGAGTTTATGTGAAATCTCCATTAATAGCTGTAAAATATTGTAATTATGAATATATTTCTGTGGAGAGGGGGCTTATCGGAATCTGGAAGCTCCCTTTAACAAGGGGACCCCCAGATCCCCCCCTGTGTGAATTGGTAACGGGTACCCCTACCATTTCACAAAAAAAGGGTCAAAATGGTAAAAAAGACAAGACACAGCTTGGGACAAGTCCTTTATTAAAACATTTTTAAAAAACGCAACCGATCCGCCTCCATGGGAGGCTCCCGCCAACTGAGGCGTCTTTGCTGTGTCAGTTCTTATATAACTGAGGGTGACATAAACAGGTGGCACCGTGGCGTCCGAGGGGGGCTGGGTCACCCGGTTACGTCACCAGGTGGCCCCACCCTCAGTTATATAAGAACTGTCACAGCGAATTCACCTCAGTCGGCGGGAGCCTCCCATGAAGGCGGATCGGTTGCGGCTTTTTTTTTTTTTTTTTTCCGGTCCGTCGGGCCGCGTGAACTTACGTGGTGGGACATTTTTATTATTTAATAAAGGACTTATCCCAAGCTGTGTCTTGTCTTTTTTACCATTTTGACACTTTTTTGTGAAATGATAGGGGTACTTGTACCCCGTTACCAATTCACACAGGGGGGGAGGCCGGGATGTGGGGGTCCCCTTGTTAAAGGGGGCTTCCATATTCCGATAAGCCCCCCCGCCTGCAGACCCCCACAACCACCGGGAAAGGGTTGTGGGGATGAGGCCCTTGTCCCCATCAACATAGGGGACATGTTGATGGGGACAAGGGCCACCCCAAAGCACCCTCCCCATGTTGAGGGCATGTGGCCTGCGAGGTTGCGTGCTCGGATAAGGGTCTGGTATGGACTTTGGGGGGGACCCCTATGCTATTTTCTTTTTAAATTTGGTGCAGAGTTCCCCTCAATTTCTATATCAGACCTGAAGGGCCTGGTATGGATTTTAGGGGGAACCCCATGCAATTTTTTTTAAATTTTGGTTTGGGGTTCCCCTTAATATTCATATTCATACCAGACCCAAAGGGCCTGGTAATGGACTGGGGGGTTCCTATGCTCTTTTTTTCAATGAGTTTTATCTATATTGCCGAGACTCGACAATTTCATTGATCAGTTTTAAATGAAAATTTTTCCTTTAGAAATGTCAGTTTGCTGTGGTACTGTTCTAAACACGGGAAAAATGTGCAACTTTGCAGGCATACTATAGACACCCCCCAGGCACGATATTTAAAGGAATATTTAATTTTTATTGTTTCACTTTAAGCATTAAAAAAAAAAATCACTGCTCCTAAAAAAACAAACGTTTTTTAAAACAAAAACTTGCATTGATACATGTCCCCTGGGGCAGGACCCAGGTCCCCAAACACTTTTTATGACAATAACTTGCATATAAGCCTTTAAAATTAGCACTTTTGATTATTCATGTTCGTGTCCCATAGATTTTAACGGTGTTCTGCCGAATTTTTCGCCTGTTCGCATGTTCTGCTGTGAACCAAACAGGAGGGTGTTCAGCACATCCCTATTCTACACATATTCACTTCAAAGGATCCCATGTATGGATATGCAATGAAGGGAGGCCAACCCGCAGTCAATACCAAACTTCCCAGGAAAAGGTCAAGTTAATCTCCTGCTCAGAATAGTAACAAGGATTTGCATTAAAGTGGACTGACTTATGCAAAGTATAAGGAATTGGAGATGTAGCCAGTCCTTAACCAGGAATAGGGAAGCCCGCCAATCAGAGCCACGCCATGCCAACCAATGAGGCATCAGCCAGTAATGATATACACAGACTAGATGGGAGGGAAACACACACTCTATGGGAAATCTCCCTTGTACTTGTATCTAAATATGTTGGTCTTAAGTCTTATGTCCTACTGTTTGTAGATTAATGTTTTAAGGAATATACTCTGTATTCCTTTATGTAATCCATGATTTTTACCCTTTCCCTGTACAAATAGGTAGATTGTGTGCAATAGTCTAGGCCTACTTTACTATATACCAATACATTTTAATTATTGTGTTAAAGCTTTGACTCTTGGTCAAAGAACTCTCATTTAACCCAGATCATATCTGAGAGATATTAAATCTCAAATATAGTAAACGGGTAACATAAATGGCGACCAACGAAGGGACGGAAAAATTTGGTGGTCTCTTTCAGCAATATCTCAAGGGGTTGCAATATCTACAAAAGGCACACTATGAAAGGGTTTTCATTTAAATGCTAAAAATGAATATTGGGTGCTCTATGTGCTCAATATAGAAATGGGCTATAAGAAATAGCTGTTTTGTATGGTGTGTAATCAATAGGGAGCCTAATGTTAGTATACCGAAGAACACATAACAGAATTTGTACATGAGGAGTCCAGATGCATTAGAAGGAGATGAAAAGAGCGGTTGCCCAATGTTTCTATGCATGAAGATTCAGTCTATTTAAAAAAAGAGGTTTCCTGCAGCGGATATGCATGCATGTATGCATATCAACACGAATTGAGAGCACAGCACAAAAGATGGATACGGCGGACAGTCTTTAGAAAATGTGCTACTTGTAGCTAACAATATGGACAAACTATTGCCAGGAGTGTACATAACATTTCATTGAGATAATGTCTTGCAACAATGTAAATTGCTGGGAGTTGCCAACTCCAGAGATCAGCTTAAAGCTTTACTATAAACGGTTAACTTAGACACATGGTCTTTCCTACCAGACCATGTTAAAGAAGGAAGAGCAGATTACAATGAAACTGTAGATGAATTGCTAAACATATTATATCCCTTTGACCTAGGCTTAATAGCCGCATCTAGAACAAAAAAACAGGAAAATAATGGAGAATCCATTTCTTTATGCAAACAGGCTATGGTCAGCTTACTATGTATGCAAACGGAGAAATGGACACAGAGAGGACCCAGAGTACAAACCCCTCCTAATATCTAATGCCCATCCAAAATTTTAAATTAAATGTGGATTTTTTATAAATCCTCTTAAAGATCCATATCAATGCATAATGGACTGTATGCACAAGTATTTTCATGTAGTCAGAAGGTCTAATTCTGTGAAATCAAAGATATATCACCAGAGTACAAACAATACCTGTTTAGCAGGTCACACTACAGGAGAATTGGCCACCTTTTCAAACAGAAAGAGGCACCATTACAATGCCTCCAAAGATAAGGTCTATAGGCCTGGCCCTGCAGTTACTAGTCAGAGGCAAATAGACTCATGCCTCCCTTTGAATGTAAATTCCATGGAAAGCGATCTCAGATTACAGCACAGGAGATCAGTTCTGAAAGAAATTACCGTATATACTCGAGTATAAGCCGAGTTTTTCAGCATATTTTTTTTGTGCTGAAAATGCCCACCTCGGCTTATATGAGTCAAGCACTTTTCTGCAGCAAAGAATGACATTATCCAAACCCCAGACTTTGGGGCCCCATATCCCGGGGCCACTTGGTGCTAGGAACCCCAAAATTGGTGTGCAAACCCAGTGGAACTAGCACTACAACTATCACTAGGAACTAGCACCAAGTGGCCCCGAAATACGGGGCCCCAAAGTTGGTTTGGAAAATGTCATTCTCTGCTGCAGAAAAGTGCTTGACATTTTCCGAACCGACTTTGGGGCCCCGTATCTCGGGGCCACTTGGTGCTAGGAACCCCAGCACGGTTGTAGTGCTAGTTCCACTGGGTTTGCACACCAAATTTGGGGTTCCTAGCACCAAGTGGACCCGAGATACAGGGCCCCAAAGTCAGTCAACTGTGCCATCTGCAGCAATGTAATTTCAGGACCCTTTGGGTCCAGAGACCCCAAATTTTGGCTGCAGCTAGGGGGCATCTGGGAACCCTTAACTACCGAGTTTGAAGTTTGGGGGACCTATGGCCTCAAATGGGCACAGTGGGGCATGCAAATGGGCACAGTGAGGCTGCAAATGGGCATTGTTGACTCTCTTTTCCACTTACAGCAGCTGCGCATTTCTCACCCTAGGCTTATACTCGAGTCAATAAGTTTTCCCTTTTTTTGTGGTAAAATTAGGTGCCTCGGCTTATATTCAGGTCGGCTTATACTCGAGTATTATTATTATTATAATACAGGCTTTATATAGTGCTGACAGTTTACGCAGCACTTTACAACATTAGGGCAGACAGTACAATTACAATACAATTCGATACAGGGGGGAATCAGAGAGCCCTGCTCATAGAGCTTGCAATCTAGGAGGAAGGGTCAAGTTATACAAAAGGGTAATAGCTGTGGGGGATGAGCTAATGGAGAAAATAGTGCAGTTGTTAGATGGAGGCAGGATAGGCTTCTTTGAAGAGGAAAGTTTTCAGGGATCGCCTAAAAATGGATACATTTGGAGACAGTCTGACAGATTGGGGTAGCGAATTCCAGAGGATGGGCGAGGCTCAGGAGAAGTCCTGGAGGCGGATATGGGAGGAGGTAATGAGGGAGCTAGAGAGCAGGAGGTCTTGGGAGGAACGAAGAGGGCGATTAGGTTGGTATTTTGAGACTAGGCTAGTGATATAGTTGGGGGCTGAGTTGTGGATGGCTTTGTAACTTATCGTTAGTATTTTGAATTTAAATTTGTTGGGCAAGTGGCAGCCAATGGAGGGATTGGCAGAGAGGGGTAGCAGACACTGAGTGGTTTGTAAGGTGGATGAGTCTGGCAGCAGCATTCATGATGGACTGAGGGGGGGATAGTCTATTTAAAGGTAAGCCAATGAGGAGGGAGTTGCAGTAGTCAAGGCGAGAAATAACCAGGGAGTGAATCAGGAGCTTTGTGGTTTCATTGGTTAGAAAGGGACTTAGTTTAGAGATGTTGCGAAGGTTGAGGCGGCAAGCCTTGGAAAGTGATTGGATGTGGGGCCGAAAGGAGAGTTCAGAGTCCAGGATAACGCCAGCTAATTACCACAATTACCTCTTGAAAATAAGATAGAACTACAGAAGTTGCATATTCATAATTGGGAAAATACCAAATAAGGGAAACATCACAAGATGTTCTTAAGGTAAAATATGAAGCATGCCATGCAGATATGGTACAGTGTAGGAAAGAACTGAAAGAAATAAAACAATCTTTTGATCAAATGGTTAAGGTCCCACAGAAAACTGTCTGTTCCATTCAAACAGAAAATACAGGAGGGAGGCCCAACCTATCTATATTATCTGCTAGGACTTCCCCTTACTGGGAACAGGGCCGTCTTTAAGGCAGGGCAAAAGGGGCAGCTGCCCTGGGCCCTGCCATTGTTGTGGGGCCCAAAGCAGCTGCCTCATACTTGCCAACTATCCCAGTTTAAATTCTCTTGTCCCTTGAAGTTTTAGTCCCTTGCTGTGTCCTGATATCTCAGTATGAAGTGCCGCTACTAATACTGCCCAGCTCTGCCCTATTGTTGTGTACAGATGACTCATCTGCAGACCCTGTGCTTACATGTAAAGAACCGGAATTCATATGTAAATAACAGCAGCATTCATATGTAAATAGCTGCATCCGGCAGCATAGATATGTAAATAAAGGCGGCATTCATATTTATATCTTGCCCCCTGCAGTGAGGAGATGATGTGCTGTAACCTCTAGCAACCAATCAGTGAACAGTATTACTGTACAGTAATCTCTCAACCAATCAACAAGCAGAAATCATGTGCTGTAACATCTAGCAACAAATCAGTGAGCCGTAATGTGTGCTGTAACCTCTCGCAACCAGTCAGTAAGTGGTAATGATACACTGTAACCTCTGGCAAACAATCGCAATCGCTGCCTGATCCGATACAGTAAACTGATTTTAAGTCTGATTTTATTGTATGTCTCAGAGCAGGTGGAGAGCAAAATTGTATGGGGGTATGGGGGCAAGAAAACGTTTGCCCAGGGTCCAATCAGTATTAAAGACGGCCCTGACTGGGAACAAAACTTAAATATAAGCAATGTAGAAACAGCGAAAGAAATACCAGATCTAATGTGTCATTCAAATGTCTATGATCAGAGTAATTTATTTTCACCAGATCCAAGTGTGAATGTCAGTGAACATATACCAATGTAAATATGTAAATGTGGCAATGTGGCAGTGTTTGCTTTCTTTGTCTGTCAAAGAAAGGGAAAAGGGTAATAACTTGTCTATAAGTTATATTTTCCAGGTGCAGTGAGCTAATGAAAAAGTATTTACATATTAAGTGGGTGCAGGGCTTTTTTTCAGGGGGAACTTGGTGGAACTCAGTTCCACCACCTCTGGCTCAGACCCTTGGGGGGGCCTGCTTACTACAATCACTTTTAAACACAGAAGTCCAGTTTCTGTGTTTACAAGTGACAGCTCTGCACTCTGTGTATAACCCCTCTGAACTCTGCACTCTGTATGTAATGCAATCCTGGTATTTAATGCCCCTTTAAGACCCTCCTACTGTTCGAATTTGACTGACCACACCCACTATTTATTGTGATTTGGACGGTGTGTGTGGGAGGAGGGGTTTTGCGGGGGTCGTGGTTGAGTTTCGGCACCTATTGTTTGAGAAAAAAAGCCCTTAGCAGGTGTAACTATATAGCTGTATAAATACGAAGAGGGATTTCTGCACAATAAAAAATTATTTGTAATGAAAAAGATTACATCAAATACCAGATACAGCTGGTGACGTTTCGGGCTCCAGTAAATAACGCCCTTCCTAATAACCACATATCTGGCAGATTCGTGTTTCTACATTATGGCCCGTTATGGGAAGGACTAGATTGCTAGCACTATTTGAAGTGGAGACTATTCAGTGCACCTCACCCCTTGAACTTTTTATATAGATGTATATATACATAAACACACACGCCTAACAAAGGTAACGTATATTAGGCTAGGTATTCAAACATGGTTATTAATAATACAGATGTTTATCTTCCCCAAAGGATCAGAAGGCCGCCATAAATATTTAAAAGGTATAGGGTACAAGCATTGCTTAGTACAGAAGCTTACGCGTGCTTTATTTTTTTGGGGTTTTTGTTGGTGTTCTTGGTTGTTTCTTTTTCTTTTTTTTCTCCCGTTTGCAGAAACACATTCATTTGGAATTACATAAACTTTACTATCTACTATGTATGGGATTCAATCTCGATTAAGGTGTGTGTCTGGGTGATGTAATGGATGTGTATGAACTGTCTATGTGTAAACAAAGATTTTTTTTTTAATTTTTTTTCAGGGGTGTTTACACACCATTGTTGGATGGCCATCAATAAGAAATGTGTTTACATTAACCCTGCATGCTTTTAGTTTTGTTTCCATTTGTAATGAGCTCAGTACTGGTACCAGTTTACATTTATACCTTTTTTTTTTAAACAAGTTTAAATGTATTTGTGAACATATAACCTGTGCACAGATAAGAGATCTCGATCCCAATCCCTATAACTCAGAGAAACTGTAGGGATTTTGTTTTGTTTCTTTTTCCTTTCCTGTGGCTTAGAGTGAAGTTTCATTCAATCTGACAGTCAGAAAGTACATACTTACTTTGCACCTTGTGGCATCTTATTGATTCAGCATGTCTTGTGTTTTGTTTGTTTGTTTGTTTTTCCTTCCAACTTGTGCTGTTAATATGTGTGAAGGTTATATGTCTACATGTTGTCTTCTTAGTACTTACAAACCCGCCAACTTTTCATATTTTTTTTTTTGTCTGTCAGGTATACATATGTGGGTGGGTCCTTTATATTTTTGACTGTACTTACTGTTGATGGACTCATTACCTCTGCTGGAAGTCTGTTCCAAGCATCCACTACTGGTTTTGTCCATTAGGAACCTCTCAGAGAGGTAGAGTGAGGTATTATTAATGTTTTTTGAGTTTTGTATTTTAGGGTAAATACACAAACATGGATAGATAATCCAGAGCGGACCTAGACTGGGCAAATTACTTTGAAACACAGAGGACCTTAAAGCATAGTTTTTTTGTTTTTGTTTTAAGGAGAAGCCTTGAATGGAATTAACTGCAGTCAGGCCTAACTAAATTCTAAAATATATATATTTTTTTGGTGGTCTGTTTCATTAACCACTTGCTTACTGGGCACGTAAACCCCCCTCCTGTCCAGACCAATTTTCAGCTTTTAGCGCTGTCGCACTTTGAATGACAGTTGCACGGTCATACAACATTGTACCCAAATGAAATTTTTATCATTTTTTCCCACAAATAGAGCTTTCTTTTGATGGTTTTTGATCACCTCTGCGGTTTTTAGTGTTTGTTAAAAAAAAATTGAAAAAGACAGAATTAAAAAAAATATATATATATTTTTTTTATATTTTGTTATACAATTTTGCAAATAGGTAATTTTTCTCCTTCGTTGATGTACGCTGATGAGGCAGCACTGATGGGTGGCAGTGATGGGCACTGATTGGCACCACTGGTGGGCATTGATAGGTGGCACTGACAGATGGCACTTGCAGGCACAGATGAGGCATATGTGCCTCCTTCCTCTTCTGGACCGATGTACCTTTGACATAAGCCGGTGATCGGCTTTTTTTTCCTCCTAACGCTGTCAGCGTGAGGAGAAAACGAAACCGATCACCGAGCTTTTGTTTACATCATGTGATCAGCTGTCATTGGCTGACAGCTGATCACATGGTAAGGGGCTGGGACCGGCCCCTTACTCGGATCTGTGATCATCTGAGTCTCCGTGACTCGGTGATCACAGAGCACACACCACGCGCCCTGCAGGGTGCGCGCGCGCAGGGGAGGACGTCCCGTGACGGCCTCCCGGCAATTGAGGTCCACGCTGTAGCCGTCATTCAGCTATGGCCCGGACCACAAGTGGTTAAACAAAGTTTCTGTCCTCTCTCTAATACAACTTCTTGTGGCCTGCTTGACTTGAAAGTTGATCTTCACTGAGAATCAATTAATCACTACCGGGAGAGGGGGTTGCCTTTTGTATAGCTACAATGCTTGAAGGCAGTTTCAATTGTTTTTTTTTTTTTTGTTGAACAAAATACAGATTCAATGCTCTAACAATTTAAAGAGACAGGGGAATCACCAGGGCCATCTTTAATATGGTTTGGGCCCTGGGTAAAGTTTTTTTTGGGGCCCCCCAATGCAATTTTGCTCTTCACCCCAACATCTCAAAAAACCGACACACACATAGAATTATCTTAAAAAATAACTTTGCAGACCTCCTTCACAGCAGTCCCACGGTGTCCTCAGTTCCCTTTCCTGTCACAGCACTCCATTACATTGCAGCCTCTTCACAGCAGTGTGCCCCATTTTCACATTATAGTGCCCCTTTACACAGCACCCCCATTACATTAGAGTTCCCTTCATACATCACAGCACCCCAATTACATTGCAGCCATTGTCACATATGGTCACATGCAGGCGTTTTGGTGGCCTACATTTGCGCAGGCACAGCAGCCCATTCATTTGAATGGGCTGCTATGCCTTCGTTTCCTGCAGAAAAAAAAAGGTGCATGCAGCATTTTAAAAATGCAGTGCCTTGAAATCCATTTTCCTGTATGCGACTTACCTTCAGTTCCTGCACACACAAATGCACTGTGTTTTTAAAAGTGTGGGCCAAACATCTAAAAAACGCAGCACGTTTGCCACTGCAGGCAAGTCACATGGTGCAGAATAGACAGTGCTGTATTTCACTGCTTGATGGGCATAGGTGTGCGCAGCCTATTACATGATGCACGCAAATTTCTTTGCAGGAAACGCAGGCATGTCAGCCCATTCAAATGTGGGCAACCAAAACACATACATGTGAACCAGCCAGGCCCAAAATAAGCCCATCAAGCAGTTGAATACACTAATGCTATATATGTGCTGTAATGCTGCGTGCTCTGTAATAAAAAAATACAGCCACAGCCTCAGTGGCGGCTGGTGCTCAAAACTTTTTGTGGGGGGGCGCAAACATTTTTTGGAAAAAAAATAAATAAATTGCTGCCACTGTGCCCTCAATTGCAGCGATTGTGCCAAATGCTGCCACTGTGCCCATCAAACACTGACGGGGGAAAAAAAAAAAGGGAGGGGAACATTATATGGAAAACATTTAAAACAGTTAAAAATGTTGATATAGAATATTAAAGCTTCCCTATAGCATTTTGGGGATTGGGCCAAGTTCCAACAGTTGTTTCCGTTTCCTCTTTCGACATTGGATCATCGCTTTATATAAATTTATGTCATTTTAGCTATTACCAACTATGACAATAGTAACAGTAACACCAGGATTTAGCAACAGTCATGTGGTCATTTTCTTTGTATATGTGACACAATCCTCTCTACAGTCCTAATATGTGGCAGTCATCATATGTGGTCATTGGTCTTTTTCCAAGTTCAAAGAGCATTGCTTGAATATCATATAGCTATACTGGGACTTGAGACTCAGTGATTGGCAAATATCAGGGAGTATTGTACAATTGTACTTAAAGTGGGGTTCCACCCAAAAAAAAAAGAAAAAAAAAAAAAAAAGAAAAAATCCTAAAACAAAAAAAATTTGGATTTTTTTTTAACTTACCTCTAAATGCCTGTTGCTAGGGGGTCCCTCATAGTCTGCCCCTTCCAGTGCCTGGGCTGGTGACATCACTTCCCCCTCGGCACAGGAAGGGCTCCGCTCTGCTCCCTCCCTCCCTCCTGTCAATCTGGGACCCATTACAGGTCCCAGGTGACTGAGCGGCCAATCACGGCGCACGGCGCCGCTCGCGCATGCGCAGTGGGTGCCAGGCTGTGAAGCCACAGCCCGGCGCCCACAGTTGCAATGCCGGCGCCGCTAAACAGAGGGGGAGACGAGCGGGGCTTCGATCCCCCGTATCGCTGGACCCTGGGATAGCTAAGTGTCCAATTAAAAGTCAGCAGCTGCAGTATTTGTAGCTGCTGACTTTTAATTTTTTTTTTTTTTGACTGGACCTCGGGTGCAACTTTTCTTTAAGAGTAATTTAGTTTGTTTTTTCCTGAAACCACAAGTAACTGGTGACATCACACTTATCCGTATTCTGAAATAAAGTTATTTTTGTCTGCTTAGTTGACACTGCCTAATCTGCACTGAGACCTCTTAAAGTTATGACCTCTTCCGTAGCCTACTAAAGGCAGGACTCGTTCAGTAGCTACACGGTAGCCAAGGACGGAGCTATATGCACAAAAGTTTGGCACCAGCCAAGGTTAGCCCATCAGGGTTGGTATAATGGAACACAGTTTCAGTGAAAGGAGTTAGAGGCGAGTTGCAATGGCAACAAGATCCCCCTGGACACTTGAAGGGTCACACACACACACACAGTGGTATTCAGCAGAAGGCAGGGCGGAGTTACTTACAGGCATATGCCAATGGAGGAAGAAAGATGGGGGATGGAAATCAGACAACCTGGTTGAAGGGCGTAGCCATTCAAATTGTTAAACGTGTCAATGGGAAAGGGTCTCATTATTACATTGCAGTATATCTAGAACAATTCTAATCAAAAGGTCCTGAATACTCAGAATGACAAGATAAGCATTCATTTGAAGGCATACAACTTAAAAGTACTCCTTTTTCTTTCCCTACCTTTGTCCACATTAATAAAGTATAATCTCAGAAAGCCTGGAAAGCTGGTCCAAAGGCCATTACTGTATGCTGTATCCAATTGGAATCACCAGGGAAGGCTGTCCCAGAAGCAAGGGCAACATGACCAGATTGGCATTATGGACTTTCATACTATTATTGGACTGTTGAGAACAAGGATCCTCATGGTTTCCTCATGTTTTTGTTTTTTTCTTCTTAGTTTTTTTGGTGTTCTGTCTCTTATGATTTTTATTATGGACTTATTACATCCAGAACAAGCGATAACTACTGATACTGGGATTCAGAAATGTGGACTGTAGAGATGGCGAGTTTAAAATTTTTTTTTTTTCCCCCTCAGAGTTTTTTTTTGTTCGTTTCAGAAGGCAAAGCCAAAAGTTCGAATTATTAAAAGGAGATTACACAAACCATTATTTTAGGTGTGACCGAGTCTCATTTTCAGCTGGCTACAAGGGGCCATCTGTCGCCTTATGGGTTTATGTGAAATCTCCATTAATGGCTGTAAAATATTGTAATTCTGAATATATTTCATTTACCGTATATACTCGAGTATAAGTCGAATTTTTCAGCACATTTTTTTGTGCTGAAAGTGCCCCCCTCGACTTATACTTGAGTCAAGCACTTTTCTGCAGCAAAAAATTTCATTTTCCGAACCGACTTTGGGGCCCCGTATCTCAGGGCCACTTGGTGCTAGGAACCCCAAATTTGGTGTGCAAACCCGGTGGAACTGGTACCACAACATATCCAAAGCTGAAGTTCCTAGCACTAAGTGGCCCCGAGATACGGGGCCCCAAAATCGGTTCAGAAAATGTCATTCTCTGCTGCAGAAAAGTGCTTGACATTTTCTGAACCAACTTTGGGGCCCCATATCTCAGGGCCACTTGGTGCTAGGAACCCCACATTTGGTGTACAAACCCAGTGGAACTGGTACCACAACATATCCAAAGCTGAAATTCCTAGCACTAAGTGGCCTCGAGATACGGGGCCCCAAAATCGGTTCGGAAAATGTCATTCTCTGCTGCAGAAAAGTGCTTGACATTTTCTGAACTGATGTTTGGGGCTCTGTATCTCGGGACCACTTGGTGCTAGAAACCCCATCTTTGGAAATTTTATGGTGCTAGTTCCACTGGGTTTGCACACCAAATTTGGGGTTCCTAGCACTAAGTGGCCCCGAGATACGGGACCCCAAATTCAGTCAACTGTGTCCACCTGCAGCAATGTCATTTCGGTACCCTTTGGGTTCAGAGACCCCAAATTTTGGCTGCAGCTAGGGGGCATCTAGGAACCCTTAACTACCGAGTTTGAAGTTCAGGGGACCTATGGCTGCAAATGGGCACAGTGAGGCATGCAAATGGGCACAGTGATGCTGCAAATGGGCATTGTTGACCCTCTTTTCCACTTACAGTAGCTGTGCATTTCTCACCCTCGTCTTATACTCGGGTCAATAATTTTTTCCCATTTGTTGTGGTAAATTAGGGCCTCGACTTATACTCGAGTATATACGGTAGCTTGTATCTATGAAGGGCATGCAACATAGCTTCACAGAAGTGTCTGTTAGTCCAGACAATTCAGTGCCTAGGCTTGTGTATTTAAACAATGAGACCCAAACCTCATTGTTCTACACATACTCACTTCAAAGGATCCCATGTTTGGATATGCAATGAAGGGAGGCCAACCCGCAATCAATATTCAACTTCCCAGGGAAAAGGTCAAGTTACTCTCCTGCTCAGAATAGTCACAAGGATTTCAAAAGTTGTGGACAGGCCCAAGTCAGGAGATGGAAAAACAAAAATTCAAATGGCTTTATTAATGCCTGAAAGTACAGTGACATCTATTAAGACGTGGAAGGTATTTGGTACAGTCCCAGTCTCTCCTTGGATCAGGCCGTCGCTCCAAACTGGATGAAAGAGCCAGGAGGAAACTGGTAAGAGGTTATCAAAAGGCCTACAGCAACTCTGCAGCAGCTGCAGGCATTTATAACAAAGAGTGGTCATTGTGTGCATGTGCCAATATCACAAATTCTCCACAAATGTGGCTTGTATGGGTGGGAAAAAAAAGCCACTCCTCAAGGGCCGCATGCAGTCACTGCACCTTGAAGATCCTGAGGCTACATGGAAAAAGGTGTTATAGTCACAGAGACGGTCACAATTTCCTGCTGTGTGAATTGATTGCGACGAAAGCCGCATCCAATTCGCACTAGTGTAAACCCAGCCTAAAGGCTGTAATTAAAGCAAAATGTGGTTCAACAAAATACTGACTCAAGAGGATGATCTTTTTTCCAACTCAGCGATTACATTTTTGATTTTTTTTCTTTTTCTGCTATGTTGGCGTTGTAACTTATAACATCCAAAAGGAAAGATATAAGTAAATACAGCTGGCTAAAACAAATACTGTGTGTCTTCATTTCAGTCTGCAAAGCAACAAAATGTGAACATTTTAAAAAGGGGGGAATCTCGTCTCTACCCGCTGTATGTAAAATGCATTTGCAATCATGTTACCATGTGCAAGCAAAAACACTTTTTCCTTGCTTACGATTGGTGAAAATTCACTTTACAAAGAATACCACATTCACCAAGCTAAGGAAAAGTTCCTTTGGAAAGTGAACAGCCCATTTGTCTGATTGCATATAACACATGCAAGTAATACAATTCTAGCAGTTACTTCAGAAACACACACAACTTTCTGTAAAGGCCCGTTTCAGACGAGTGGTGCAATCAGGTCCATCTTTAAGTTTTTCAGGCAGACCTGATCAGAAGCTTTATGCCAGTCTATGGGCAGGTAGATGTAAATGTGCCCACTTACATCTAGTTACAGCCACATTCATGCAGGTTTGTAAAAGAAAATCAAAAAGTTAACAGTCAGCCACAATGTGTTGTGGTGCACTGTAACATGTGCTTTATGTTACCTTGAAGCATTGGGGGTGCTATTCAAACCAAAATACACGGTTAACGTCATTGCGGTAATGCGCAAAAGTGCAAACCCAGTCTGAAAGTATCAATTGATACACAAAATATCAAATATTTCAGGACAATACCTAAAGTTAGAACACAGTTTGTATGTATGTGTACCTGTGATAGAGGTGCTAGGAATTGTCTTTGAGCTTTGCAATTGGAAAACATTGAGAGAAATATTTGACAAAACTGCTCTTATATGCTTGTATTTACTAACACAAAATAGCATGACAAACTCCAAATAAGGCAAGAATTTTAGTAACTTTTTCCAGCATATTAAATTAGTACATAATTTTATACACATTTAAAAGTTATGCCTATCAAAATATTAGTGGGAGTGATGGGCTATACAGAATATCCACATCACAGATATGTACTGGGAGTTACAGCAGCCAAACATTTTTAACACCAGATATCACTTTTTTGCCTGATGGACAAATACAAGCAAAAGCAATGCTGCTATATGATTTGGTACTTCTCTTCTGTATGGTTACATAGCTTAAAAAACAGACATAGATTAATAATTTACTCCTTTTAAATTACACCATACAGGTGAATAGTGAAACCTATACAGGCTTATTTAATAATTGTAGTGCAGAGTGCAATGATTAGATAAGGTTACAATCTTCAGCAACCAGATTTCACTGTCGTAAGAGAAGTAAAAGATTAAATTTGATTGGTTACAGAGGCTCATTGTACTTTACATGGTATAGTTAGTCACATTCAACTGGACTCGTTCTGTAATGTTGAAAAGAACTTTCAACAACATAGAACAAGTCCAGGTGAATGCAACCAATTACTACTTGCCAAGTTCAAATGTCTTTATAAAAATTACAAATCTAAAGTGACTAATGTTTTTGCTCGGCATACTCAATTACAATACAAATAATAAAGTATTTTCTAGTTCATCCATATAGACATTACTACATATTGCATTACTCCTTGTTAAGGGTAGCGTCACCTCTATGGAACTTCAGTGCATTCATTCATATACAAGACCCTTCCATGTTGTGCAAGAAATATTAAAATTGAAAAGGGAAAAGCATATGAGATGGAGGAAGGACAATCATGTGTGTGCAGGTAAGGTGAGATATGGGCAAGTGCAGGTTGGGGATGAGAAAACATAGGTACTTGGTGCAGCTTGTGTAGTACCAAAAGATCTGAAGCAAAAGTAAAAGGGTTTCACTTAACTCTAAGTGCTCCTTCCAGTGTTCATGGGCCTTGCATCAGATATTCACAGTACAAAAAGTTATGTTTATCTGTGTTAAATGCCAAGTATCGAGTCCAAATGACTGTTCTTTGCAATTCTTACCACCTAGCATTGGTTGTGCACCCTGAGATGACTGCTACCTTTTGCTTTTCAGCTTGGCCCCGGGCGCTTGCCTTAGACAAGACCAACAGTATGCATAAAAAAAATACATAGATAAATGACAGTAGATATGCCTATCTAGAAATGAATACACGTTAATAAAATGGTAAGCATGGAAGGTTCACGGATGAAGCTTTCAGCTATGAGATTACCCAACAGTTCACAATTGTGACAATTTTCTGAACAGAACACAACTGCATTCAGTAAAGTGACTAGGGTCAGTAAATGCTATGGCTATCTGCTTTGGTGAAATTGTGGCTTTATGCAGACGTTGGTGAAAATGGTTCTGATGTAAGAATGTTGTTGGGTTTTGTTCACACGTATTCACTTGGATCTGTAAACAAAATAGGAAAGTAGTCCTGGCTGATTAGAATGGAGACTTGTCTATAATATCGTAGTATAGACCTTGGCTGTCTCCAAAAATCTTATACAAGAGGAAGCAGTCTCTTCTATGGAGTTAGACCACCCGGTGAGGTTCTCCTCGATGTATGGCATCATGTCAGATGTTAGCTGGTTCAGGTAATTTACCTGAAAAAAAAAAAAAAGGTAGAAGGAGTACAATAACCATAGCAACAATACAGAAAGCAGCATTCTTAATAACACGTGAGCTTATGAAAATGTCTCATAGCAACAAATCAGCTACCAACGATCACCTCTGCAGTGCAGGATTGAAAATCAAATAAGGATTTTGATCAGTTCCTATAGGCAAAAAGAAATGTCCTCATTAGCACACTTTTCATATAGAAGTGTAATTGGTGTTCTGCTCCTGCATTTGTATAAAGTACTTGTAATTTCTACATGTTATCTATGGGTCAAAGGATTAGGCAATAACTTTACTTTTAATACTGATATACATTTTGGGAGATAAACATGGCTTTCTTTTTAAAAACACACCTGACATTCATCCTTTCCATGACTGTAAATCAGGAAGCCAGCACATTGCACCTCACTTCTCAGGAACTCCAGTGATGGAGGACAAGAGGACAAGGTCACCGATCTCTCTGCAATGACGAAAGGATCACTGGAAGTATAAAAAAAATAAATAAATATATATATCTTTATTTGAATTTGATTTGGTTACAGGCAATATTGTCCAAAGATTAACATACTTCTCTCTATCCACAGGCTTTGACTGACCATGGACATTATACATTGGTCTAGACTTGGTTACCTGCTGGTTCATATCTTAGTTCTCACTTTCAGCCCTCATTTACATCTTAAAATACCATGGGGTTGATTTACTAAAACTGGAGAATGCATAATCTGGTGCAGCTGTGCATTGTAGCCAGTTTTTATCTTTAGCTTGTTCAATTGAGCTTTGACAAAAAACCTGGAAGCGGATTGTAGGCGGGGACCAAGCGAGGTGGTAGGCACCCAAGAAGGGAGGAATGACAGAGGCCCGAGATGTTAAAGTAGTGCAATGTCAAGAATGTTCCAAACACACTGTAACAGAGTCTATGCAGAGGTTTCAACAGGCAGAACACTCACCGATAATTATGTAGTACTTGTGGAGAGCAATGCTAGAGGACCGACAACAGCTGGCACAGGAAGCGGCTGATAGACAGTAAGCAACGAGGCACTGAAGTGGAAATGTTCCACACAGCAACAACAGTCCCTATACTGTGCATCCTTTGGAACCTTTCCCTACTCTAGGCACATTCTCCCTAGCCAGCAGGTTCCTGTCCCTAACCCAACCACATGCAAAATGCACACCAACTCCAGTGAGCCAGAGCTTTTTATAAACACTGTCCTCACTAAAGATGGCCACGGAGGTCAATCAGACAGCTGTTCACCCGATGACATGCACGGAGGCCTAAAAAGGAATGAGTGTTCCTCCCGCCCTCCACTCCCCCTGCATGGGGGTTGCAGACAGCGCCACCTGTGTAGGGAGGTCAACTTACACCTGCCTACATGATTGGTTTCTATGCAGAGCTGCATCAGATTTTGCACTCTCCAGTTGCAGAAAATTAAACCCTATGCCTCCACTCAAAATGTAATTTTGTATAAGAGACCATAGAGAAACAGGACAATGGGAAGATTGTCATAGAAACAAAGAAGAGTGACAGCAGAATAAGACTAAGCAGCAGACATAATGGACCACTTGATTTTTTTCTGCTGTCGGTCTTCTATGTTTCTATGACTGTCCTTTCACCCCTGGCTACCCAAGAGCAGCTGCTACCTGAACCACAAAAACATTTGTGGAATCTAATGCCGCATACACACGGTCGGACTTTATGGCTACAAAAGTCCGACAGCCCGTCCGACTTTCTAACGAACGGACTTGCCTACATACGATCACACAAAAGTATGACGGATTCGTACGTGATGACGTACACCGGACTAAAATAAGGAAGTTGATAGCCAGTAGCCAATAGCTGCCCTAGCGTGGTTTTTTGTCCGGACTAGCATACAGACGAGCGGATTTTTCGACCAGACTCGAGTCCGGCGGAAAGATTTGAAGCATGTTCCAAATCTAAAGTCCGTCAGATTTTCGACCGAAAAAGTCTGCTGCAGGTCAGATGAAGCCCACACACGGTCGAATTGTCCGCCGGATTTGGTCCGTTGGACTTTTGTAGACGAAAAGTCCGACCGTGTGTACGCGGCATATAGATAGATAGATAGATAGATAGATAGATAGATAGATAGATAGATAGATAGATAGATAGATAGATAGATAGATAGATAGATACACACACACGTCAGAGTTCTGACTTTCTCTACCACTTCATACTAAATTGCTGGATGTCATTCTAGTGTATGCTTTGTATGTGTAATGAAAATATGTTAATAAAGTTTACATTGAAAAGAATATATATTATTTTGTTTTGGACAAAGTGGGGAATGGGTTTTTTTTTTTTTGGCTGTCCTCGTCCCTATTAAAAGCGGTTGTATACCCCAGCTTGGTGATTTTTACCTACAGGTAAGCCTATAATAAGGCTTACCTGTAGGTAAAAATAATATCTCCTAAACCTGCATGGTTTAGGAGATATTGACCCTGCAAGCAGCCGCTGACTTCAGTGGCACATACGCTCTGCAGATCCGGTGTATCCCGCCGGAATGGAGGGCTTCCGCGCACATGCGCAGGAGTGACATCATTATATATACCCACACACACACACACACATTATATACACACACACACACACACACACACACACACACACACATATATATATATATATATATATATATATATATACATACACACATACACACACACATATATATATACACATATATATACACACATATATACATACACACCTACACACATACATACATACATACATACATACATATATATATATATATAGCGGGTCCGGCCACTCACAGCGCCAGAGCCAGCGATCCCAGAAGAAACACTGAGGGAACAGGTCAGCTGCCTCGGCACATTATGCTATTGGCTTGCAGTTTTGTTTTTTTTTGGGGGGGGGGGGTTACGTGGTTTACTACTGCTTTAAGATTTTCCTTCACTTGTTGTCAGTACAGAAAGCAATGGAACATCTTTCCAGCAAGGAAGCGAAAGGCCTGATGTACACTGGCTGCAAGTTTTTGCCGCATTTTGCAGTTTCCTGCGGCCGGCGGTCAAAACCTTCCTATCCTGAATGTGATTCCTCTGCGTTCAGGAGAGGGAGGTTGAAGCTCACCCCTACTCTGCTAAAAGCCTATGTGTAGGCTTTTATGGAGTTGAGTTTAGGATCTTTGGTAAAAAAAATGCCAAAAGCTTGTAGGGTAGTGTACATGAAACCTTAAAAAACTTCTAAACCTATTTTATTGCTGTTCATGGCTTATTGTCCCTCTGACAATGGTACCGCAATTTTTTGAGCAGGTGCCACAGAGACAGGTATTGAGGGGAAAAAAAAAAAAACACAAAATTTGGTCACAGACCAAAATAAAGTACTGAAATATTTGTAATTCTTTCCTACTCTTTCTAAAACTAAAAAAAAAAGAAACTTAAATTTAAGCTTACTGATCAGATCAGTAAGGTAACATGCCAAGAGTAATTCCAGGCAGGTAAAATCATATAGTAAACACTATCAACTGTCCTACAGACAAAAAGTTCACTTTACAGTGGCCCTTTGTAATATAAATAGGCACACACAGGCATCACTAATCATATTCAGACTTTCATGGCACGTCTGCTTCTGATTGATATCTGTGAGAAACTTTTTTTTTATGTTCACATCAACATTCTGCAAGATCTGAAGAAATTTAGAACATATTATTGAAATATATCAAGCACTTCCCTTTAACATAGATGAAACCTATTTGATCACAAGCATTAGTGCAGGTAAAGTGGTTGTAAACCCTCACATATACCCAGTTTATACACAGAGCTGAAACAAATCCTCCTACATAAGTAGTACATTTTTTATCTGAAGCCCTTTCTCTAAAGCTTTCTAAAAAAAAACCAAAAAAAAAAAACCCCACCACACACATTTTTGTCTGGATTACCTCCTGAAAAATAGCAGTAAGCATGCCTAGGCACTCCTGTGCCTACAGACTCATAACGATACATCTGCAGTGTGAGATCTAAGGCACTGCTGCCTTTAACTGCTAGTCTCAGGAGATTGGAGTGAGATTTGGTGATATCATTACTGTGCTGTCCACTATTCTCCTTGCTGGAGGCTCTGACATGATGAAGCAAAGCTCTGTCTCTACACAAAGCAGACCACATGGTAAAGTCAGTAATGAAAGAAATATTAGCTGCAAGGAGAGTACAGGCAATACTGGTGACCAGTCATTTGTCCTTTTTTTCCCCCTCCACTGGTACAACACCTGATTTTGGGCTTTGAGGATGCAAGGGTTTTTTTTGGGGTTTTTTTGTTTTTTTTTTAGGATTACAGAGCCTTGACAACATAATGATTACATAAGGCATGACAACAATGGACAGCAAAACTAAAAAAATTCTGGTCCTGATTTGGGTTATCAGTCCTGTGGTTTGGAAACGCAACTTCCTGGTGGATTAAACATACAGCACGTTGTGTGTTCAAGCTTGACTCACCCATTTTTACATGGAGATCTTCGAGACATCAGCACCACAAAATCCCTAGACTTGCTTTGCTTTACAGGAGGGGAAGTTATATAAAATATTTTATCGTCATTACTGGCAGTTTCAACTACTTTACAGCTCCTGCAAATATAATAGAAATAAAAAGGGATAGACTTAATAAAGCTTCACAAACATCAAAAATGGAAATGTATAGAGTTTTCTGCTTTTCTTTTTTAAGATATATAACAGAAGTCAGTTTGATGCAAAAAAACAGTATGGATTAAGCTTTTAAAATTCTTATTTCTGTGTATAATTTGTTATCATGTATGCCCATGAGAGTGCAAAAGAGAAAGGGGAGGGGAAGTTAGAGAGATAAGAGAGACTAGGCCTGTGGTGACTTGCTATAAAGGCTAATCTACAAATCTCTAATTCTATAAACAAAGGTCTCTAACAAGATATACAAAAGTAAGGTGTTGCTACAAAACTACTTTTAATTCTCTGTGGTTCTGGTGCAGAGCAGGTCAGTGCAGACCGAAGTCCACTTCCACTCTTCTCCCACCTAGCCACAAAGTCACATTCTGTGTGTCTGTACTAGTCAAATATCTGTAATAGCAACAAAGAGACCCTGCCTGCAGACCGTCCCAAACGGTTTCACCCAGTGCATGCTTAATTGTAGGTTACTTGGTGAAACGCATTTAAGTGGGACGGTCTGCAAGTGGGGAATCGTTGCTGTCACTCATAAAACTTTGACTAGCTTGTTTTTTTGTCTCATTGAGACAGCATTTTAGAATATGTTCTTTCTGAAAATACACTATACTTTACTCTACTACTTAAATCAACATTTCCCAACCTGGTATCCATGGAACCCCGTGGTATCCTTCAGGAGGTTGCTAGAGATTCCTTGAGCAATCAGCAATTTCCACCACTCCGATAATTACTGACGTAAGTGATCTTTTTAGTCATCTGTAAGGGGTAGTCTTTCAGATGCAGGCTAGCTAGCAAGTGTGCTAGGAAATGTTTGTATGCGTGTGATGTGTTGCCCCTCCATATGCACCTTACTGCAAAGACTAGCTAAAAATTGGGGTGGCTGCCATCATTTTGTATAGCTGGTTCGCCAATTGGTGTGGGGGCACATTTGATGCCTTCAGCTGTCATTTGGGCTTTTGCTGGGTGTCCAATGTGTTCCTGTGCCTTTGAGTGGGATCCCTCCAGGAAAACCCACCCTTGATTTATCCACTGGTATATGTGCGCCAACTTGCAGACTCTCAAAACTATAGAATTAAGTCCACAGTATACAGGAGGAGCCTTGCTGTGTGCAATTCAGCTTCCACATATATTTGCAAATGTGTGCAACACAACCCTCTTCTTTTAATGTGAATCATTAGACAGGGTCAATTTGGTTGTTTTGCGGGCGAGCTGGTAAGTGTACTGGAAATGTATGTTTGCTTGTGATGCGTGTTGCCCTTCTATGTGCACCTTACTGCAAAGGCTAGTTATAAATTGGGGTGATTGCCATTTTTTGTATATGTAGTCTTCCCATATACAATGAGCTGTAAGTATAGCACTTAGTAGGGGTTCCCTGAAACTGGAAAGTTATTTTAAGGGTTCCCAGTGTTAAAAAGGTTGCAAAGGCTGATCTAATGTAAAACGGAGGCTCTCTTAGGTGGACTCATAGGCAACAAAAAAAACAAAAAACAAAACTGTTATTGATACTGAGAAAATACATGGGTATCTATTGTCCAAAATGAAGGCCAATACATTCTGACCAATAATGCTAATGGAGCAATTTCAACCTAAGGATACTGTTTCCTATTTTCTCAAGAATGATCGGTTTTAAAAATGACTATCAGGGGCTTGCACTGTATTTGTATATTATTGCATTGTGTTAAGTCACAAAATGTTTTAAGCAAGCAGAGACTGGTCATCAAGGGCTGTTTGATTGGATACAACTTGAAGTCATCCTAAAAATGGGAGTCCGTGGCAGGTGGGTAGGGGGCACATTTTGTGAGCTATTGCAAGTAAATAACTATGCCAGAAATATAGGAAGACGCCTGCAACCATCTATCTCTAAGAGTTCTACTAAAAAATGTGTTTTGTACAGACTAATCCCTGAAGCAAAATTTCAGTCAATTTGTTTATGTACAGTGCATCAGGAAAGTATTCACAGTGCTTTACTTTCTTCACATTTTAGGTTACAGCCCTATTCCAAAATTGATTAAATTCATTATTTTCCTCAAAATTTTACAAATATCCCATAATGACAACATGAAAGAAGTTGGATTGAAATCTTTGCAAATTTATTAAAAACGGAAAAAAAAAAAATACCACGTACATAAAGTATTCACAGCCTTTGCTCAATACTTTGTTAAAGCATCTTTGGCACCAATTACAGCCTCAAGTCTTTTGAGTATGATGCTACAAGCTTGGCACATCTTTTTGAGCAGTTTCTCCCATCCTCTCAAGCTCCATCAGGTTGGATTGGGAGAGTTGGTGCACAGCCATTTTCAGATCTCTCTAAAGATGTCCAAATTGGGGTCAAGTCTGGGCCACTTAAGGACATTCGCAGAGTTGTCCTGTAGTCACTCCTTTGTTATCTTGGCTGTGTGCTTAGGGTTGTTGTCCTGTTGGAAGATGAACCTTCGCCCCAGTCTGGAGGTGCAAAGTGCTTTGGAGCAGGTTTTCATCAAGGATGTTTCTATACATTGCTGCATTCATCTTTACCTGACTAGTCTCCCAGTTTCTGCCACTGAAAAACATCCCAACAGCATGATGCTGCCACCACCATGCTTCACTGTAGGGATGGTATTTGGCCAGGTGATGAGTGGTGCCTGGTTTCCTTCAGACATGACTGAGGTCAAAAGAGCTCAATTTTGTTTCTCATGGTCTGAGAGTCCTTCAGGTGCCTTTCGGCAAACTCCAGACGGGCTGTCATGTGCCTTTTCCTGAGGAGTGGCTTTCGCCTGGTCACTCTACCATACAGGCCTGATTGGTGGAGTGCTGCATAGATGGTTGTTCCTCTGGAAGGTTCTCCTCTCTCTACAGAGAAACACTGGAGCTCTGTCAGAGTGACCATCAGGTTTTTGGTCCCTCTCCCCCGATCACTCTAGGAAGACTCCTAGTGGTTCCAAACTTCTGGCATTTACGGATGATGGAGGCCACTGTGCTCATTGGGACCTTCAATGCTGCAGAAATTTTTCTGTACCCTTCCCCAGATCTGTGCCTCGAGACAATCCTGTTCCAAATCCTTGGACTTCATGGCTTGGTATGTGCTCTGACATGCACAGTTAAGTGTGGGACCTTATATAGACAAGTGTGTGCCTTTCCAAATCACGTCCATTCAACTGAATTTACCACAGGTGGACTCCAATCAAGTTGTAGAAACAGCTCAAGGATGATCAGTGGAAGCACCTGAGATCAATTTTGAGTGTCATGGCAAAGGCTGTGAATACTTATGTACATGTGATTTTTTTAATTTTTTTTTTTTAATACATTTTCAAATATTACAAAACAAACATCTTTCACATGGTCATTATGGGGGTATTGTTTGTAGAATTTAGAGGAAAATAATTAATTGAATCCATTTTGGAATAAGGCTGAAACATAAAATGTGGAAAAAGTGAAACGCTGTGAATACTTTCCAGATGCACTGTATGGGATAGATCAGGGAAGGGTTAGAGCTACTGTCAGGTTTTAGTGCCATCTGTGTCCTTACTGGGGAGATTTCTCCTCACTTACTGTCAGGACAGGAAGTTATGGAAAATCTCTTGCAACTGGAACATAGACAAAACACATTTTTTAGTAGAGTGAGCACTGGTCGGGCTTTGATTTTTTTTTTTTTTTTTTTTTTATTGCTGCCCATGCTTTCCATTCCTGGTAACTTCTGTATCCTTCATTCCTGACACAGCTGTCAAGGGGATAAGATCTGATAGAAAATACTAAACAAGGGTGTCACAGACCAAAATTAAGACTCGACAGACATTTAAGTCCTCCCTAATCTGTCTCAAATAGAACTGTAGCTAGATTTGAACTTTAAAGGTGGCCTGTTCATCTGCATTTCTCATTAGGAGAGGAGCTTCATCTTTGTTCAGTCCTTAGAAGGTCAGTATCTACTTCCTGGACTGAGATTTTGGCTCGGATGCAATACAGCTTTGTAAATCCTAGGGTCTGTGCAATTCTTGTCTGAGTTTGTAAATACCAGACGCAGATCAGCCCCCTGCTGCATCTTCTCAACTTGTGACTTGCTACGGGGGGGAGGCGGAATTTGCTTTCCTATGCCTGCAGAAAACTGATGACATCTCAACCTAGCTAAAGTCACTTTATTGGTAAAAAGGTTCTGCTTCTTTCAAAATGTATACTGTTGTAGTATAGTGTGATATGTCAAAAATGTATACATGCAGACTTGTAAAAAGGTACTGAAAGTTTGTTATGCTTACAAGTAGTGCATATCCCAATGTGGTCGCAGACCAAGGTCAGATAGCAGCAGGTAAGCCTGGCTTGCGTGTACCTTAACTTGCATTTCAACTTTTATTGAGAGTATATCATTTTCTTCATGGGTAAAAACTTTCACCTGAAAAAAAAAAAAAAAAAGTGAAAAAATTCCAAATGTGTTGACTTTACACTGAAACTATAAACAAAAACAAAAGCCTCAAGTCTGGTCGTTTTATACCATATAACCCAGTGCAAGCAACCCAACACTGCGTTTGCGATCCTTTTATGGTGTTAACTTTGTATTGATTTTCGCACAGTTTCTTGCACATGTTAACACAATTTTCAGGTGTACCCACTGAAGTCTATTGGGGCTAAAAACTCTTGAAGCTTGAAGCTCAAAATAGGCTCATGTACTTTTTAGAGCTACAAGGTTCAGGTGACACTACACTCCGATGTAAAAAGGCCACAATTGAAAACCATTGGGATTTTGGTTGTTGATCATTTTGGAGCTTCAAGCTACAAAACGCTCAGGTGTGAATGGGGCCTTCTAGTATGCTGTGTAAATCCAACATTCGCTCCAACTCATGACCAGACCTTGCGATGCACAACAAAAACCTCTTGATTGGCTAATATCCAAACAGGAAATGATAATCTGGCACACAGCAAACTCCTTTAGTGTAACTTTAAGGGCCGGTTCACACTGCTGCATATCTCCCAACTGTCCCCGATTTCGAGGGACTGTCCCTGATTTGGAACAAAGTCCCTTCTGTCCCCCTCATTGTCCCCAACTTTGGTCTGATCTATATAGTTGTATATAAAATGCACTTTTTATCTTTCAAAAAGTGTTTGCCAGTACTAAACCTTTCATTCCATAAACTAAATTGCTGCATTTGTAAACTTCAAAAGCCAATCTAAAAGGAATAGTAGTGGTAAAAATAAAGCACTTGTGGGTTTAACTAATTTTTTTTGTGCAATTCTCCTATAAGGAGGCGTGCCAGGGGGTGTGTCCTATACCTACATACATTTGCTAATAGGTGTCCCTCGTTCCATCTCTAAAAGTTGGGAGGTATGCTGCTGCGATGCAGGAACCCTGTGAATCCACTGGGGGTTCCCGCATCGCATGTTTCCTGGCGGCAGTTCACACTGCCCTATACGAACTGCTGGGTGTGTCAGGTAAAAGTTAATGCCACCTCCAAATCCGTTTGCATATCACAGTGCAATCTGCAAACTCGAACAGGAATCGGATCGCATGGGTGTAAACACCCATGCAATCCAATTCTGCTGCGGACAAAAAAAATAAAGGGTCCTGTGCGAGTTTGATGCAAATTGAGCCATATGATCTTTATGGCTGAAATCGCATTGCACAGAGATCGCGTGTGATTTTCACTGCAGTGCAAATCACATCCGATCTGACATCGCACCAGTGTGAACCGGCTCTTACTCCAGATACAAGGAACAATTTCCAACAATCTTAGGAGGTGCAGTTCAGCCTTGCATGGCATTAGTCATGGTGATGATCGCTTCCGACTATGTCCAATGTAAAAGAGTCCTGGGCAGTACTCTGATACATCAATCGTAAAGTTTATACTGAAACCAATGGTTTTTGTACAGTCCCCTCCCTTAGTCATGTCCCTCTAATGCGTTTCATCAGGATTGGGCTTAATTGTAGAGATACCTCTATGAATAAACCCAGTCTGGGTGGAACACATCAGTGGTGCATGGCCAAGGGCAGGGACTGCACAGAATCCAGTTGTTTCAGAAACAAAATGTTTTGGTTGGTGTGATCATAGTGCTGCTCTGGGTTTTTTATATTGAAGTTAGTGCTCCTTTCAGGGCCTTGCACCTTACATGGAGGCTCAGTTAAGTCGTTGTGCACAGGAGGCTTGGCGTTGTTTTTCCACACTCCTGGCTATGGCTATGACTTGGGCTGAAATACTTCTGTATGAATATTGGAAATTTTTACATGTAAATCGGAAATAAAAATTACAGTAAATAAAAGTGAAGTTTGTCAGCTTAGGATTATTCAAATTATTCTAGTTACATGTAACAATCTTAAACAAGAATAGAGAACCATTTTAGTCTTAGTCATAGACATAGCCGGGAAGGTGGCTATGGCTGTGTAAGGCGGAAATGTGTCAGCATTATTACTGGAAAGATTTACATATATCTGGAGCAATAGGTTGGGATTGAAGGAGACATGTGTCAGCTTATTTTCTGTTTAGTTGTAATAGTAATAACAAGAACCGTAGTAAAAGACAGAAGTAGAAACTAGAAACAGAAGTAATAGTTACAATAGTGACCACTATGGTAATAGTACATTGTACCAACATAGTTTTGTTCTTATTGTACACGCTCCTCGAGTTCCTTATTCCACTTTTACAGTAATTTACACCAGTCATCAGGTAAAAAACGTTGGATGCCATTTCTTGACTGGCTAGGTGTCTCCCACCAGCTCCAAAACGTTGGGGCGCTGACCCGGAAGAAAAAAAAGATGCAGAGTAGGAATTTCATAAAAAGTGCCAAGTCTTTATCTGAATACATCTGCACCTGTGACTCATGGTCCTGAAGTAAAAGTGGCAGTATGACAGCCTGGCAACTAGTATTTCCAAAAAGAGCGGTCTGCAGTGGCAGTTCCTTATTTCCGTCAGGACAGGTTTACTTTAATGTTGCCCTGTGCGCCAAGTCTATTTTATGAGGTGAGAATAATGTGGGAGCGATACACATTCCAGAGGAGCTGTAACTGGGTAGCAAAGGAAGGAACTCACAGGGTGATGTAAAGGGTCCTAGCAATACCGTGTTTCTGCTGTTATTTTAGTTGCAATTAATTGTGCCGACTGAGCTTACAGCTGCAATTTAAAGTATAACTAAGGGCAGTTTATGGATAGAGTGGAGAGGGATTCAAATACCGGTCAGTTTTTATTGCTGTCTGTGCCCATTAAGGAGATCCCCCCTCTCTATTTGTCCTGTTTACCATCATTAACAGTAAAAGAACATGCCAAATTTTGGGTTGTCTCCAGAAAAGTAATAGAAGGGAAATCTTTCAATGGGGACACTAGTCCGGTCTGGAAAAGTGTGGGAAGCATTCCCATTGGCCTTTTGGCGGACTAGCTGGTCAGGTGACCTCTGTATCTGGGCAGCTAGGTTGTTTTTGTTATGATCATCATCAAATAAAAAGGGGGATTAAGAGCCCCAGAGGCTCAATCGCCTCAGTAGCAGCAGCTGTGGTGTTCCCTCCCGCCCTCCCTTTGTCGCAGGCTTTCCCTTTATTATGTGACTAGTGTCACCTTTTTAAAGGGGGACAGTTTTTGCGTATATAAAGTTAAACAAAGTTATATATGTTTAAGTGGGGAGATTCCCCTTTTTCTTGATTATTACAGCTTGAGTCGTAGTGGAGGAGCTGTTTTTTTGTGTTATTAAAGTTTAACTTTTAAATATTTATTCAAAAGATTAGATTTGTTAATATTTGCTAAAGCCAATAATAAAGGCCGCAGCCAAAATATTTGTTTTTTATTATGTTTAAAAAATCTGCTGACTGCTATCCCATTTATATTTCTGTCCATCATATTTTGAGATTTATAGCCCTGTCTTGTGGTACAAGGACCTGATTTTTCTCTGGTGCAGTGATATTACACTTACAGGTCTTCTCCCTCCCCCAGACTGTGACTGGACAGTAAAAGGAGACACTCCTGTCACTCTGCTCTCTCCTCCTATCAGCAGTTCCTTGTTTGCACATGGGCACTGCAGCATGGCCAACTGTCTCTTTATATATCTGCCTGGAGTTCAGCTTTAACATTAGTCATGTGCTTGAAAGAGGGAAAACCAGAAGAATAATCTCACTATGTGAAGCAGACAGAATGGCAGGTATGGACAGAAGGTAAATTCATGGATTCATGAAATAAGGGAGGCTACAGACTTTGTACATTTTGTAGTAATAAAACAAAAATTGTCCTTAATTTTCTTCCCTGAGCTCTACAGGGAACACATCGAAGCTGCTACATATAGGGGTCCATTTACTAAAACTGGAGAGTGCCAAATCTGGTGCAGCTCTGCATGGTAGCCAATCAGCTTCTAACTTCAGCTTGTTCGGTTAAGCTTTATTCAAAAAAAAAAAAAAAAAAGAAAAAAAAAATCTGGAAGCCGATTGGTTTCTATGCAGAGCTGCACCAGATTTTGCACTCTGTTTTAGAGAATCAACCCCATAGAGTTAACAGGGCCATTGCATTTTAGATGCAAATCAGTTATAACACAGTTCCCATATGAAAGGCACACAACTTTTGGTGCTTATGGATACATGCCTATTTTGCCCAATAGGAAAATAAGCCCTGCTCTATCCACACACGCTTACGCAGTTTCACTAGAGAAAAAAAATAATAAATATACACATATAAATATACATACATATATATACACACACACACAATTGGATGGTTAGCTAAACCATTTCTACATAGTATAGTTTCTAGTTTGCACACACAAATAAAGTGAATTTTGATGCACATCAGTTTCAGTTTTCTCAATTTAGAAACAGTATGAAGAACAAACACTAGAGGGCAGTGGTGCATTAAATAAAATTACACAATTTCCTGCCAAATCTTTTCAGACACCTATTATCTAGTTCTAGTAGAACACCCTAAATTATTTTAACAAACATAAAATGTCTCTAATTATATTTACAAGTAGGTGTAGTTTAGAAGGAACCTGGCATATTTGGATACCTAAAGAGATTATACTATTCCTTTAACGTTTCTTACTGTGAATGCGTCCTCCAGTACTTTGTGTATGAATATGCCACAACTAATTACTTTCAGCCTTGTGATCATTTTCAGTGCTATAATAAAGCCCGTGCTATATACACTAGCCCTGATCATTTTTAAATTGGCAAACTATTGATTTTATTAATGATTCAACAATAATTCCCTTATTGTGACTGGCCAGTCTTCATCCTGTTTGCTTACCAAAGTCTACATTTAACGCCCTATGAGATTTTAACTTTAAATCCTAATTTGCACATGTCACGGTTACCATCTGTCACCTCCACCTGCCACAGAGTCACTTTAGTGGTTACATGATCTGTGGCAAGTTGCCAACTATTCTTTTTTTACTAAACTGATCTCTCTGGGTATTTACAAACAATACCAGTGATGGCGGCAGTTAAAGTGATTGTAAGGGTTCACTTTCCTTTGTTTTTTTTTTAAATAACATAACATGCTTACCTCCAATGTGCAGCTCGTTTTGCACAGAGTGGCCCCGAACATCCTCTTCTGGGGTCCCCCAGCGGCTCTCTCAGCTCCACCCCACATCAGATAACCCCTTAGGAAAAGCGCTCTGAGAGGGTCCCGAGTCCAGCATTCGGCATCCATAGCCGCCGAATGTATGACTTGGCCCCACCCCCAAGTAGAAGGCAGGAGCGGGTGCAGGACTGCTCCGTGGCTGCGCTGGCTTTTGGAATGTGTGTGTTTATTGAGCTGATATTGGGCTCTTTGCTGCCCCCTCTGGTAAATTCCTGCATGTGCACCCGCGTGTCCCGCACAAGAAACACCACCTAACAAGTGAGGGCGGGGTTGTGTGTGTACATACAATAATTTATAATAAAAAATATATAATACATACATAATATACATACACACACATAGGATGCATTAAGGTGAAAAAACACAAAGGTTTACAACCCCTTTAAATGTGTGTAGGTTTTACATGCAGCAGTAATATAAAGCAAAAAACGAAAAACAAACAGTTGCTCTCAGATTTGAGAAAAAAAAAAAAAAACTTACAGCCCGCATTGTGCTGCTCAGTTCCCATCCATCAATGGCAGCGAGAAAGGTCAGTGTGGCAACATTATTATAGCCAAGATATGCCTGGGACAGCAAAAAAAAAAAACAAACAAAAAAAAAAAACAACAGTAAAGAATCAGAATTTGCTAGGACTTCCATTTGTTAATTTCCTTCTTAGCAGAATGCATAACAGATTTAAATTAAAAACATAAATGTCATATTTCTATGAATGTACAAGATTCTAAACATATTATTTACAATTTAAAGAGCTCAATCTTATGTCTGTCAGCAATAGGGTTGTTTACTCAGCCACAGGATCATCGGTTGCCTCCTGCCGATATCCTCCAGGCTCTTCTTAGAAACTGAGATGTAGACTCCCCATCATAGTACAGTTGGACGCTTTCCCACCAACTTCCTCCTTGCACCCTCCAGTGGGCTTCTCCAGACCCCACTTGAACCCTTGTTCTCAGCTTGCGAATAGGCCCCCCCAGCTAAGGCTAGCTGAGACCTTGGTGTCTTCCTCACAAATGCTTCCAGAAAGCTGCTCCAGGGACAGAGACCCTGCACAGGGGTCCCCTTTAGCAGAACTGGACCCTCTGTCTGCTGCTCAGGCCTCAGACTATTTATGGGCTCTCTTGCCACCTCCTGGGCACACCTCCCCAGGGATTGGCTGAACTCCCATAAATATTTAGGTCCTGTTCTTCCTCCTACTATACTTGCAGAACCCTCTAGCAGACAGGAGAAGTAACAGAGCAGCAACCTGTGAAACACTGAGCAGGCCCTAAGCAATCAGTCATTCCTCCACTGATTACAGAGGACCTAAAACTAAATTTACCTAGCAGCCTACTCTATACTAGGAGGGTGCTACAAAAGTAATTGGTGCCAAATTTATGGGGGGAGGGGGGGGCAACAGTAATATATATGACCAACTGTATTCTTTGTGTAATGGGCAGCCAATGGAGGGAATGACAAAGATGTAGCATGAAGACCCCTTTCACACTGGGGCCCCGCCGCATATGTGATAAAGCGCTGCTAGTTTTAGTGGTGCTTTTTGGTCGCTAGCGGGGAGCTTTTAACTCCCGCTATGGGCAGGGGTGTTTTGGAAGCAGTGTATACACCACCCCCAAACTGCCCCAAAGATGCTGCTTGCAGGACTTTTGCTAACGTCCTCAAAGCAAACTGCCCCAGTGTGAAAGCACTCAGGCTTTCAAACTGGGGAGGACATAGAAAGTATTTCAGGCACTTGACATGCGCTATTTTTAGCGTTAAAATGCTCGAAAAACGCCCTCAGTGTGAAAGGGGTCTAAGAGCTTGTGTGTGTGGGTTAAAAATAGCCGCAGTTTTATCCCCCCCTCAATCGCCCCCTTAGGCTGCTGGACAAAGTTGTATACATGCCATGGCGATGATCCTTTGCTTTGCTTTCACAGCAAAAAATGGTGCTTCATGTTCCATTCAAGTGATTGGAGCCATGCTGCAACTCCAAAGATGAAGTGTAAGCAAACCATGAAACACACAGCTGAAAACCCTAGTTTGCTAAGAAGCCAATATTTCTATCTATCCAGTCCCGAGATTTACAAGGCCATCCAAGTACAGGGGGTCCCCGGGTTACAAACAAGATAGGGACTGTAGGTTTGTTCTTAAGTTGAATCTGTTTGTAAGTCGGAACAGGTACATTTTTTAAGTGTAGCTCCAGCCAAAAAAACTATTTTTAAGCTTTTTGGATAGCATAGGGAAGGGTTAACACCCCTGTAACATTTGTTTTGCTGTCTGTGCCCCTGTTCAGAAGATTTCACCTCACTTTCTGTCCCACAGAGAATTGGATTTTGAAAATTTTGGGTTGTTGTGGAAACAAGCATTGGTGATAAAGCATCTGTGGAGGTACCTTTTCCCCATATTAGCTCTTACATGAGTGAATTTCCCTTCCTAGGGGTAGATTTCCTCTCATTTCCTGTTGTCTCTCTCCGTTTGTAAGTAGGAGTCGTTTGTAAGTCGGATGTTTGTAACTAGGGGACCCCCTGTAGTGCAGCCAGGCTAGTGACATGGCATTATTCTATTGGTTAGGCTACACCACCTTATTTGTGAATGGACACTGAAGCAGGAGCAACATGCTGGTAACCTGAACAAACTGCACTCTCCTTTCAGTATGTTCCTTATCAGTATGTTTGCATGCAGCAGATCTGATTGGTTCCTAGTGGTGCTTCTCCCTCTTCTCAGTTTTACTGCTGTGTTACCAGGTCAACTGTTGGCACTTGCACACTAGTTGGATTTAAAATTATAATATATATATATATATATATATATATATATATATATATATAAATCTTTAATGAATGCAGAGCTGTATTCATTGGTTGAATTTGATTATTTTTCTGGAGTTTAGCTTTTAAATGCTACTAGCCCAACAGAAGATTCTCTTCTTTTTTGGCCACATAGCAGGTATGGTTTAATTGTAAACCACAATACAATCCCAATCACTGTGTTTGGAAGAAAAGGAAAGATACAGAGAGTTGGACATAACTAGTACTGCGGATGAGAAGTTTAAATAATGGCGTTCAGAGGAATCAAATATTACTCCTAAGTGTATAATCAATTTAGCCATAACAGTCGCTTTCAAAACAAACGTTATACATTTAGAAACCATAAAAAGAGCATTCATCTCAAAGCTCTAAATTTGCCAATTAAATGACCAGATATTTTAGGACATAAGTACCTGGTTGCCTTTTTCCCAAGGATGAGAGATTGGCTTTTCTGGTTTGCTTGACAGAATATACTTTCTAGAAAACGGGGACACAAAAAAAAAAAAAAATTTAAACATATCTACTCTTAAAGTGTAAATACATGCACGTCATCTACATATCTGTTATTGTGTACAGTAAAGATGGGCCAAACACCCCCTGTCTCGGTTCACGCCAGAACTCTCGAACATCGCAAAAGTTCGTACTCGTATGACGAACCCTATCAAAAGTCTATTCTAGTTCCATTTTGAAGGCTTATCTACAAGTTAAAGCCCAAAAAAAGGGTATGGGGACCCGGCTACTGCTCTGGGGGAACAAGTACCATAATAAATATATATAAATATATCTGCCTGTAAAATGGCACATCTGTACCACCTATAGCACCTACATGCAGCAAAACTGACTTTTTTTATAAAATTTAAATTGATTTTCCCTGCAAGCTTTCTTTATTTGGACAAGCTGGAATTTGGACACTGGGCATGTGGGCGGCAGGGAGTGTGTATATATATTTTTTTTCGATGCAGCAGCTGGGGCAGAGAATTGTACCTGCTATACTCTACAGCTGGTGGTATGCTGCTGGCAAACGTGTTGCAAGGACCTGTGACACCCTTTGCTATACCATCATCCCTGTCAGTGGAGGCTGATGAGAGGTCATGAGATATAGCGGGGGTAGACATGAAAGGTGAGGAGTGAGAAGGCGAAGAATTGTGTCCCTTGTGTGTGGCTTTTAGGTGTTCTTGCCAATGGACTGAGTGGTGGGAGCTTAAATGCCTTGTCAAGCATTTGGTACCCAAATGGCTGGTGTTTTTGCCATACTTGCTTTGCTTGTGGCATTGATTTCAAAATTGCAACAGTGCAATTGGATGCACATGTGCTAAAAAAGGCCAAGACAGCGGAGCTGTGGGAAGTGGGCTGGGAGATAGCAGCTCCACAACCTGATGGAATAGCGTGGCTGCTCTCTACTCTTCCATGATGGCTGCCTCTGGAGGACATTCTGCCTCATTGGGGTGGTTTCTCTCCCTCTGCTCTATCCGGCACCCAAGCCGCATCAGTGACATCATCCCCTCCATCCTCATTACTGGAGCCAACTGGCAATACGCTGCGGATGGGGAAGCGTGACTGGCCCTCTCTGTAGGCCCACGTTACCCTCTTCCTCTGCCTCAGGACCAACATCAGAATCAAGTAATGTCCGAATCCTCAAGAAGCAAGTGGCTGATGCAGTGGCAGGAGAGGCTATGACAAGGAGGCAGAACAGGCTATTCTGGCAGCTGCGGTGGACTGCGTACTAGTGCCAGCTTGGGTCAGAGTATGAGGACGACAAGGATGGTTTAGTAAGCCAGTCCACCACCTCCTCTACATGGTGGAGTTGGATAGGAAGGGCAACATCACTAAACAGAGACCAAATGTGCCCTACCTGAGGACAGACCACTTCCACCTTTGCTTGCTGGCCCCCTCATAGTGGTATGGGAACATCTGCCTCTCCTTGTTGGCCTCCCAGATTTAATAGAAACTGGGAAATGTGCGATTGGCATTTTTCTTAAATTTTTTTTTTAGGAGATGTGTGTGTGTCCAGCAGCAGTCCGGTATCATTTCAGCCTCTCTCAGCAGAAAGAGGGACAGCTGATCACTGGATTGGTAACTGACTGGATTTACATTTTGGTGTAGGAAATTAAATATGTAATACACTGACTAAAGGTCTTGTAGTAGTTTTATGCAAAAACGCAAACTGCAAGCTTTTTGCCCACCTGCCGAGTTTGTCACGGTTTATCCTTACTGGGGTTAGTGTCCCCTACTTTGGGGGTGGACTTTTTTTTTTTTTACAGGATATAGGATGGACAATTTTATTTGAGCTACATGCTTTTGAATAGCCTGTACATCAAATAGGTTTAAAGCTGTGGGTAATGTTGCCAACTTTATGAGTAGAACGGGGTTTTATGCAATTTAAAATGATCACCATTTGATTCCAGTCTTTTTTACTAAGGTTGTTGGTTTATGGCTATGGTTTAGGAGTTAAACAAAAGTTTAAACTCAAGTCGAAATTCTAATAAAAGGGCCACAGACAAACTTTTTCACATCATTTGTCTGGTGTTACATTAGATTTGTTTACTTGCATATTGTGCATTTTGGGATAGGGTTATAATGGGCATACAGCTTCCCAGGTGTCATCTCAAAAGTTACCAATCCTCAGCGAGGCTTTAAATGTTACATATACAGTGGTTTTAAATAAGGGGCAATTCATACTAAATAAAAACATTTGCCAATATAATTTGCCTCTAAGAGAAAATGTTGCGCTTTATTGTGAAACGGATCATTCAAAAAAACGGAGTATTGCCAGATGAAAACAAAATTTAAGCCAGATCCTAAATGAAATTAAAAATTGTAAGCTACCTGGCCACGCGAATTTTCCTGCGTGCGATGGCTCCACGAAACCGTCTGATGCTGTCCTATAAAGATCAGAAGCAGCTTTAGAAAAGCAAACTCTCCAAATATCCCAAACATATGGAAAACGGTCTCCTCAATTTCCATAATTTAGCATTTTTAAAACTGCTCATGTATGATAAACTAAAACATTTTAACATTACAAATAATAACAGTAAAATAAAAATATTTTAAAATGGCATCAAAAAGGGTAACCGAGTCTCCACTGCTTAAGGTGTAACCTCAGCAATTACAAAATGTGAAAGTACTATGGGGCCTAGCAGAAGAGGAAACCCAGCATTGTCTGGCTGCATAATCTATGTATCTAAGCAGCAACAGCACTGAGCATTGTATTTTGGCTAAAATGTAAAGCGTATCTATAGACAAAAGCTTTTTCTTACCTTTGAATAGTGTAGGAGATGGTTAAAACCCCATTTCAAGTTATTTTTTTTTATCGGTGTCTCATTGGGAAGATATACCTCAACTTTCTGTCCTGGAGATGTGACAGAAAGTAGGAGGAAATCCCTACACAGTGAGGGGTATTTACTAGAACCAGATGTCCCCTCTGGCACATTACAATTTACTGTATATCTGCTTTTATTATACTGTATTTATTGCAATTTGTGGTCAGACTTTGCACCTAAGGGGTAATGGTGTGGGAACAGGCCCATTTTTTAGTGTCCATTCTCCTTTCTCCTTTTAATGGCATAGTCTGTGCACCCAGCCTTGCCTTGGAGTGCAGATGTAGTTTGCCATGTTCCAACACATAATGGCCAGCATCTGTGCCCTGCATGCATTATGTGCGCATGTGTGGGACAGCTGTTGGCGCAAGACCCAAGGGAGTCAGGTAGCATCTTTTTTCTCCATTTCTCCTACTTGGGAATTTGGGGTTGCTGGCAGTTTCAGCTCTCTTGTGGCATCTTAACCCACTGGGGGCATTGCTGTGGCTCCTTCAAGATTTGGCTGGGAAATCTTTGAAACTTACCCTATATATAACCTATCTAGGCATCATTATATATTTTCTTCCTTTTATCTCCTAGTGAGATTTTAATATCTTAGAGAGACAGCATTTAAAAGGAGATCTATAGTCACAGCATACACTTTCATTTTACAAGATCAGCACTGTAATGGCAATGTACTACTTTTTACTTGTAGTTTCTAAGGACTACATGTCCCATGGTACCTTGCTGCCTGCAAGCAGCATTTCCTGTACTGACTTCGCCTTCTGAAACTATGACAGCAGTGCCCATTTACAGGGCATAGAGAATACAGGTCACAGAGTTAAAGGAGGTAATGGCTTGGGGATCTTCATTAAGCAAGTTTGCAAGATCGGTCTGAATTATAGGCATAGACTAGAAATTGAAATACAATAAATAGAAATAGGATTTTACATTTTGAACAAATATGCACTTTTAGTGCTGGTGTTGCCATAAAGTGAATTTCCTACCAGTCCAAATTCAAATGATAGTATAATTTTGATTATATTAGTTTTGTATTATTTTTCCAGACTAGGACAATCGTATATTGAATGCATATTGATGTTTCCCTTCATTAGAGATCAATGTCCTTATTAATCATTGGCTTCCTCTGAAGAAGTAGATATCTATTTTCAGGAAACCCTTGAGGATATACACATTCACTTTTGTTTAAAAATTAAAGTGGTTGTAAAATGAAGACATTTTTTCATTTTTTACCTTAAAGTGATTAAAAAAGGCAGAGGTTTTTTTTTATCACAATGCATTCTTATGTGTGCAGCAGCCCCCCTCAGCCCCTCTAACACTTACCTGAGGTCCCTCTAGATCCAGCAAAGTTGCAGGAGTGTCTTGGCTGCCCAGGACAACACTTATTGGCAGAGACAGCAGCGGGGCTCATTGGCTCCCGCTACTGTCAACGTCAGCAAGGCAGCAGGAAGGGGGTGGGGGCAGGAGCCCTAAAGAGGGACCAGAGAAAAAAAAAAAAAAAAAAAAAGAAGAGGATCTGGACTGCTCTGTGCAAAACCACTACACAGAGAAAGTATAACAGGTTATTTATTTATTATTATTTTTTTTTAAGAGACTTTACAATCACTTTAGTGCATTATTTGCATGAAGGTAAAAAATGTTCCAGAATTTATAATGCCCCCTGTTCCCCCTTATATTTAACAAGTCCTTTCTTGTTCCACAGTTGTGCCCATCTGCTGCAGCGCTAATCTCTACTCCCAGGACAGAAGCAGCAGCTGAAGCTGAAGCAATTGGCAACTGCTGCCGTCAATCAAATCCTACAAGGAGGGGGTAGGAGGCAGGGCTGAGCTGTGTGTGTTTAGGAGCAAGCCTGCATGTGTGCACTTATAGCAAGCATCTTGCTATAGTGGTGCAAACAGAAGAGGGAGGAGCCAAGAGTACTGGTGGGGCCCCCTAGAAGAGGAGGTTTGGGCTGCTCTGTGCAATATCATTGCACAGAGCACGCAAGAATAGATATAGCTATATCTACAGTGGGGACGGAAAGTATTCAGACCCCCTTAAATTTTTCACAATTTTTGTTATATTGCAGCCATTTGCTAAAATCATTTAAGTTCATTTTTTCCTCATGTACACACAGCACCCCATATTGACAGAAAAAACACAATTGACATTTTTGCAGATTTCTTAAAAGAGAAAAACTGAAATATGAAATACAACTAGCAGCCACTGCTCCAACTCCACCTCCAAGAGAGTGGAGGAAGGTGGAGTTGGAGCAGTGGCTGCTAGTTGTGTACTGATGATGTGGACTTCGGGCTAATGTGGATGAATCTGAGTGTTCCTTGCCAACTTTTGATCCGCTTCCAACTCATTAAAGCCTGCTTATCACCGTGAGTCGGTAAGCACAATCTACAGCCATGGTGGTGGGGTTTTTCACTTCCCTCCCCTCCTTTTTTGGGTGTTGTTATGTGCACACCAGGGTGTTTGGTATGTCTGTCTGTCCATGCCTAACATTTTGATATACTACACTATGGCCAGTTTTCTTTTGTTTGTTTTTTTCTCCTGCATCCATTGAGGGGTTTTTAATTTGAAGACGGACGCTGCTGACTGGTCTATCATTCTAAAGGCCCTGGCAGGGTTTTTTGCCATCCGCTCATATCACTGATATTTCTGGTAAGAGCAATCATAGCTCATTTGGATTACTACTCACATTCAAACTGAACATCCCACCATTTTGAAGATCTGGACTTTATATTATTATCTTTTAATTATTTTTAAATATTTGCTGATGTTAGGTTATACTACCACCTTACTTTATACTTAAGATTTTTGTTTAGCGCAGTTTATTATTTTCTAAGCTCCAGAGATGCAGTCGGGAGATGGGAGAAAGTTGTAGAAAGTCAACCATCACTGCAGCCCTCCACCAGTTGGTGCTTTATGGCAGAATGGCCCAACGGAAGCCTCTCCTCAGTGCAAGACACATGAAAGCCCGCATGGAGTTTGCTAAAAAACACCTGAAGGACTCCAAGATGGTGAGAAATAAGATTCTTTGGTCTGATGAGATCAAGATAGAACTTTTTGGCCTTAATTCTAAACGATATGTGTGGAGAACACCAGGCAGTGCTCATCACCTGTCCAATACAGTACCAACAGTGAAGCATTGTGGTGGCAGAATCATGCTGTGGGGTGTTTTTCAGCTGCAGGGACAGGACAACTGGTTGCAATCGAGGGAAAGAGGAATGCGGCCAAGTACAGGGATATCCTGGACGAAAACCTTCTCCAGAGTGCTCAGGACCTCAGACCGGGCCGAAGGTTTACCTTCCAACAAGACAATGACCCTAAGCAAACAGCTAAAATAACAAAGGAGTGGCTTCACAACAACTCTTTGACTGTTCTTGAATGGCCCAGCCAGAGCCCTGACTTAAACCCAATTGAGCATCTCTGGAGAGACCTAAAAATGGCTGTCAACCAACGTTTACCATCCAACCTGACAGAACTGGAGAGGATCTGCAAGGGGGAATGGCAGAGGATCCCCAAATCCAGGTGTAAAAAACTTGTTGCATCTTTCCCAAAAAGACTCATGGCTGTATTAGATCAAAAGGGTGCTTCTACTAAATACTGAGCAAAGGGTCTGAATACTTAGGACCATGTGATATTTCAGTTTTTCTTTTTTAATAAATCTGCAAAAATGTCAACAATTCTGTGTTTTTCTGTCAATATGGGGTGCTGTGTGTACATTAATGAGGAAAAAAAATGAACTTAAATGATTTTAGCAAATGGCTGCAATATAACAAAGAGTGAAAAATTTAAGGGGGTCTGAATACTTTCCGTCCCCACTGTATATCTCTCTTTTTTTTTTCCCTCTAAGGGGGGGGGGGGGCGACTTTAAAACTGCATTTAATTGTAACAAGCCTAACACCTTTTCAAACCAGCAATACAAATGTTATATATCTTTTTCTACCTTGTTCCATAGCCTGCCTAATTTACTTGTTGCTAAAGTCAACCAAAATGGTGACTGCTTACACAATTACTAGCACTCCTGTGGAGGAACAAGTGCACTGGAAGTTTTCTCCTGTGCCCTACAAGTTCCAGAATTTAATGCACCTGAGGAAACCCATTCCTGCCCAGCCCCTCCCTGTTCATCTCACCAACCTGTTAGATTGTCGGACATTCTGACACGATTTAACATTCACATGCTTCCTATTCTACCTCAGGAGCTCATATACACATGCGCGGTAGGGCAGAGACAGGTGTCAGTTTTTTTATTTTTTACAAATTGTATTTTTTTAGTTTGTTGGAAGCCCCTTTGGGGGCTTTGGTAAAATAGAGAAGGGGACTGAGGACAGATTCTCCCAGTCCCTTTCTCTACAACCTCAGCTGCCAGAGTGGGGCATTCAGCAGGGGGAATCTGCATTGCACCAGGTGATTAGGGTGTGTCCAGGCACACCCCATGTGCACATCTATGCTCAGAAGCGTTAAACAGTGATACACCCAACAATTTTTTGAATGTCTTGAGTTTCAAATAATCAACTCGTCTGTTCCTCCCACCCACCTAATAGTCATTTGATTGGCTCATCCTTCTCAGGTGCATTGAATGCTGGGACTTGTAGAGCCCAGGATAGTACTCCCTGTGTACTCGTTCTTCTACACGAGCTGTTGATATAGACTGCCGACATTTGGGTTGGTTAAAGCAACAGTTAAGCAAACCACGGCACAATTTTAGTTTAAGTGCAAATGTATAGCATTGATTTTGCCAAAATAATAGGTGTGCTATGTTCATTACAATATTGATTTTAAAACAAAGGTGCAGTTGTCTTAAACTGTGTACTATAGCAGCTTATACAGCTCAGATTTAAGCTGTTTGTACCTTATACTGTATACTGAATAGTAGAGGTACTGCTCATGTGGATCTTGATAGCCAACACTAATTTTACATAATCAATTCAAAAGGAATGCCGCTCCCAGGACCACCACTCCTTGATAGAAGCTCACGCCCTACTCAGCCTCACAGGTGCTGGCTCTGCATGATATATGAAGAGAGAAAATCAATCCTGGACAGCCGCGCTCAATGAAAAAAGAAAGCACTTTTATTGTAACAAAAGAAATAAAGTCCAAAACAGGTCACATCAGAGGTGGATGATACAGGAACAGCAGCTAACGCGTTTCACATTTACTGATGCTTAGTTGGAATATATTTACAGAACAAAAATATATATTGTGGAACAAAAAATATATATAGCATCTGTGCCGATCTCATGTGATACACATAGACACTACGGTGCACTAAAGGGTTGGCTCTATAGAAAATACCAAAAAAGGAAAAATATACTATTAGCGACTGACAGATTCAAATCATTCAAAAAATGTCACATCGTAGTTGAGCGTCTCATAAGACACGGGCAACCACACAAGCGCACATAAAGTGTAAATGTGAAGATAAATAACCTGAACTGTAGCTCATAATATACCGTAATTATACAATAATATTATTCAGGATTTATATAGCTCCAACAGTTTACGCAGCGCTTTACAATATAAAAGGGAGACAATACGGTTATAATACAATAAAATACAAGTGGATTAAGAGGGCCCTGCTCAGAAGAGCTTACAATCTAATAGGGTGGGGCAGGTGGTACAAAAGGTTGTAACTGTGGGGAATGAGCTGATGCAAGTGGTAGGAGATTAGTTGGAGACGTAATAGGCTTTCCTGAAGAGATGAGTTTTCAGGGATCGCCTGAAGGTAGCTAGAGTAGGGGATAGCCGGATAGATGGAGGTAGCGAGTTCCAGAGGATGGGTGAGGCTCTGGAGAAATCCTGGAGACGAGCATGGGAGGAGGAGATGAGAGAGCTTGAAAGCAGGAGGTCTTGAGAAGAGCGGAGAGGTCGATTTGGGTGATATTTGGAGACAAGATTAGTGATGTAGCTCGGGGCAGAGTTGTGAATGGCTTTGTATGTTGTGGTTAGTATTTTGAATCTAATTCGCTGGGTGATTGTGAGCCAGTGTAGGGATTGGCAGACACTGAGCGGTTGGTAAGGTGGGCAAGTCTGCCAGCAGCATTCATGATAGACTGAAGAGGGGTTAGCCTATGGAGAGGTAAGCCAATGAGAAGGGAGTTGTAATAGTCAAGGCGAGAGATAACAAGGGAGTGAATGAGGAGCTTGGTGGTTTCATTTGTTAAAAAGGGAATTTTAGAGATGTTACGGAGGTGAATTCTACAAACTTTTGACAACGATTGGATTTGAGGCTGAAATGACAAGTCAGAGTCTAGGATTACACCTAGTACCCTGGCGTGAGGGGAGGGACTGATGGTTGCATTGTTGATTTTGATGGAAAAGTCATGGAGGGGGGCACGGGCGGGGGGGGAATATTAATAGCTGTTTTAGAGAGATTTCGTTTAAGGAAGTGGGTGCGACATCCATGCTGATATGTCAGTTAGTAAGTTAGTAATGAGAGAGGAGACTGAAGGAGTGAGGTGAGGAGTAGACAGATAGATTTGGGTGTCATCAGCGTATAAGTGGTATTAGAAGCCGTGGGCAGTTATTAAGTGACCAAGGGAGGAGGTATAGATAGAGAAGGGGTCCAAGAACTGAGCCTTGGGGAACCCCCAGAGAAAGGGGCAATGGAGAGGAGGAGACAGAGTTGTAGGTGACACTGAAGGAATGCTGTTATAAATAGGCAGAGAACCAGGATAGAGCAGAATATCGGAGGCCAAGGGAATGTAGTTAATTGAGAAGGAGCGGGTGGTCAACAGTATCAAAGGCCGGAGAGAGGTCAAGTAGCAGGAGTATGGAGTACTGGCTGTTGGTTTTAGCAGTTAGTAAATCGTTAGTGAGTTTTAGTAAGGCAGTTTCTGCGAGCGAAAGCCAGACTGTAAGGGGTCAAGAAGGTTATTTTCATTGAGGTAGGAGCTAAGACGGTTGTAGACTAAGCGTTCTAGAAGTTGAGGTGAATGGGAGCACTGAGATGGGTCTTAAGTTGTTCAGGTCGGTAGGGTCCAGTGAGGGCTTTTTAAGAATGGGAGTGATCTGCGCATGTTTTAGAGGGGAGGGGAAGATGCCACTAGAGAGGAAGAGATTGAAGATGTGTGTGAGGGAGCATAGGATAGAAGAAGAGGGTGACCGTAGTAGTTGTGAGGGAACAGGATCCAAGGGACAATTGGTTAGGTGGGCATCCGAGAAAATTTTTGTAACCTCTTCCGTAGTAGCCAATTCAAAAGAGGAGATCAACTATTTTGCATTACCTGTGGTTATATAATGATCTTTTGCACTGTGCGAACAATTGTGGCACAGATGCTATATATATTTTTTGTTCCACAAAAAATATATATAGCATCTGTGCCACAATTGTTCGCACAGTGCAAAAGATTATATAACCACAGGTAATGCAAAATAGTTGGGGTGCATTTGCACTGTGTGAAAAATTGTGGATTCCCAGTATCTTTTGACAGCAGTTTTTAATCTAAATCAATTTTTATTAACACGTTCTATTTTCTGGGTCTTTGAAGGTTAATTGTGCAATGGGTGTGGTGTTTCAAATTCTGAGTTTGTCAGGTGTATATTTTCAAATCACTCCCCCTTTATATGTACACAGTTCACAACTTCCAATCTAGCTATGAGTAAGCATCAGTAGATGTGAAATGTGTTAGCTGCTGTTCCTGCATCAGCCACCTCTGATGTGACCTTTTTTGGATTTTATTCCTTTTGTTACAATAAAGGTGCTTTTTTTTTTGCGGCCGTCCAGGATTGATTTTCTCTTTACATAATCAATGATAGAGGTACTGATTTCATGCAGGCCTTAATTTAGGTACCTCTATTTTATCAGATTTTTTTCTTCTTTTTTTTTTTTTTTTATTATGACTAAAATGTATTGAGCCATTTTTGGCTATATGTTTGTAAGGTTTTTAACTATTAAAGATCTAAAAAAATATATATATTGATTTCATTTTATGGAATATGTCTAACCAAAAAAAAAAAAAAAAAAGCAGAGTTCAAGGCAGAGAACCTTTTCTTATTTCTGTTGTGTAAAAAACGATAGGTTACCCTCTGGTGAGATCCAGTAACACCGCTCTTTACTGTAAATTTTAAGCTTTTGTTCACATCGATAGCACGGCACTCACTGTACTTCCAGCCTCCTATGACTATGAGAATCGGGGCTTATGCTAGTTCACAGACTACATGGGGTTCTTTGAATAGACAAGGGGAGATTGAGCAAACCCTGGTGTGGGCTGCAGTTAAAGTGTAACTAAATGCAAAACTTTGTTTAGTTTTGGATAGATTGGAGAGGGATTAGGACACCTGTCAGTTTGTATTGCTGTCTGCTCCTGTTAAGGAGATGCAGCCTCTCCACTTGTCCTGTTTACCCATTATCATTAAAAGTAAAAAACACAAATTTTGAGCTGCACCCAGAGAAGTAATAGAGGGGAATTCTTCCAATGGAGACACTAGTTCTGGTTCCCGCAGGGTCCCAAAGGAATTCTCCTAAATTTGCATGGATTTCCGCTTACTTCCTGTTTGGCTATGGGACAGGAAATGAAGGTAAATCTCTGCAATGGGACAGATGGCGAAAAATATATAGGGTAATATACAGGGTAATAATCCTCCCTTGCTCTATTTAAAATGAAAGAAAAAAAAAGTTTTGCTTTTAGTTCTACTTTAACCGGAAGTATAACAAAATCAGCATTATACAGCTTGGAAAAAAAAAAGTGTGAAATTTACAGAAATGAGCAGTAACCTAGATGAGGAATAAATCTTCAGCAGAGGTAAACTTTTCACATGACAGAACTGAGAAAACATTCTCCAACCTGGAGTTCTGCTGTAGTTATTTGCATTATTTTATTTGTAGTTATTTTTATCCATAGGAGGGCCGTTTTGTATAAACATCAATCTATAAAACCACTAAAATAGAAAACATAAAATACTGTGTGTTTGGCCAATATACTAAACAACCACACAGTTCTAGGGACAAAAAAAATAAAAAATAAAATAGCTGGCATCTAGAACTACATGTATTACTGTTTTTTTTTTTTTTTTTAGTAAAGTCTAGATTAAGAAGATCATTTCTCTAATAACAGTACCAGCCTGTACTTTTACCAGCTTAACATATCAAACATGCCATCTTTATTTTCCTGTTGGCAAACTGCTTGTTTCATCTTTGTACCCAATTTAAATCAGTATTACAATATTTCCTATGAAATAAAAACAGCTTCCATCTAGTCCTAAGTGAAGTCAGAGGTCAGTACCAAATTGACACTTTGAGGGCCCTTCAAATGAAAACTAAAAACACATGACAAAAGTATAGTAGCATGGGATCCTCATTAGCATAGTAAGAAACATTTATTGAAAAATTATAATAGCACACTTACATGCAGGATTCTTGACATTCAGCATAAGGATTGAATGTGGACACTGCAAAGCTGCTAATGTGCATTAGTAGCATTTGATTCCCCAAGACGGCATAGGGAACCCAACTTGACAGCTGTCAAAAAAACACCAAAATGCCCGGTGTCCTACAGCACTATCCACTGCCTCATGGTAACCCCTACTGAAGGGATACTGAAAGGAGATAGCAGTACGGGGGGGGGGTCGGTAACGTGTTTCAAAAAGGCACAGTCCTTCTTGGATAGGGTTGTAGGACGCTGGGCATTGGCGGCTTTTTGACAGCTTTCAAAATTGGGTTCCCTATGCCGGCTTGGGAAGCAATAGCATCCGGTGCACATTAACAGCTTTGCAGTGTCCACATACAATCCCTATCCTAATCCAATCCTTATGCGGAATGTCGTCAAGAATCCTACATGTAAGTGCATCATTTTAATTGTTCAATAAATGTTACTTGTATGCTAATGAGGATCCCAGCTTTACATTAAAAATAGTGCCCTCATGAACTTTATTCAACCCCTTGATATAGTTAAAGGTTTCAATCAGGTCTCCTCTTTCCCTTCTTTCCTCCATACTGTACATATCAAGTTCCTGAAGTCTCCCCTGATAAACCTGTACCAAAAACCACTCGTCTTTGACTCATCTTTCAAATGAAAAGGATTCTGTGGTCTTCCATATACACTGGTTCCCAACATTCTGAAAAATTAATTTGTGTGGTCCTTATAGCCAGTCGGGCTCTACCATGCACTGGTACCATTGCAACTTGATTTTAACATTCACTGGTGCTATAGCAAAATAGATGAGGAAAGAGATTTTTTTAAATTGTTACCCGATTTATTGCAATGGTATTTGCTTTTTTTTCCCCCCCAGATGCATATTTTATTATGTGGCCCGGGAAGCACCACATACATTTCAGTAGCACAGTAAGGAGAGTTCAGGTAAAACACAGCTTCTCTGTTATGCACAATTGTCCAGCAGGATGCTTGTCTCACATGTTCCATTTCAATGAAGAGCAAAGAAAACATAAGCAAGCTGCAGATTTAAGTAAATACATGTAAAAGCATCTCCATGTGACACAACCCAATACCAGCAAAGCTGGCATATTTTAAAGGGTTCACTAATCTCATTGCATGAATCTGACCTCAGTGAAAATATTGAAAAATATATATGGGACCTCACCTTAGTTGAGGCTTTAACTCTGGGGAACATGACATACTGGTTGTTGGCATCCAGTGCTTGATAAATGAGGAAAGCGCTATTAATGTGGCGCGGTTTGCCCTCTGTCCACTCCTCACAGTTGTAAGCTTCCACTCGGACACCAACCTCAACACTGCAATAAAGCACATATAGAACTAAGACCAATGATGAATTCCCATAGGAATAGAACAGAAATAACATATCTAAAATTCCAACGCCAAAGCGAATATTTCAACCAATTGGATCAGCTGAGTACAAACAACTCCGTCCTATAATCTCCTGTGAGGAGAAAAGCAGCTGTGTCCTTCAGGCACACAATACATTCTACACTTTAAATTAGTAATTTTTTTAGATAAAAGATTCAGCTATGAAAACCCCTGAAGTAATATTAGAGATATTGATGAGTGGTGCTGGTAGTTCCTTTACAAAGAAAGTTCTAGTGCTTTTCATCTGTCTTCATCCGTTAAGTATCTTTTATCTGTTTCAGTGGCACAGATGTCTTCATTGGATTGACAAGTACAAGCAGAGAAAGACTACTCCTGGCTTGTTCAAGCATGAAAAGAAGCTTCACCAATTCTAATAGGCAACCCTGTAAGTCAGGGGTCTCAAACTGACGGCCCTCCAGTTGTTGCAAAACTGTGGGAGTCATGCTTGTACCTGACGGCTTTGCAAAGCCTCATGGGACTTGTAGTTTCGCTGGAGGGCCGCCAGTTTGAGACCCCTGCTGTAAGTGAACAATCTACCCACTGAGCGTTGTATTGTTCACATAGGCTTTTCTAAACACCACCACCTACTGTGGATCTATAGGAACACTGCATCTACCCAGAAATTATTGCAGAAAATACAGAAGAATACTCTTATGCCTGGTTTCCACTGAGCAGATCAGTTCAGTTCGGTACGGTATGCTATTTTGGGTGTTTCCATTATGAAAGCGGCCCATACAACCGAACCATACCACTCTATTCAGGGTCCTGCTTCAGATGTGGGGCCATAGAAAATGGAACGGTTCGGTTAGGGCGGAGCTACGATACATTCCACTGATTGGCTGACAGAAAACCCTCTGCTGTGCCATGCTAGGCATTTTTTCTAAACCCTGTATGGCCCCTTGTGGTCCCACTTGCAGTGGAAATGCTCACCAGAATAGACAGGACCATTCTAGGCCATTCAAACTGTACCGACCCGAACCGATCCGCTCAGTGGAAACGAGGCATTAGTTATATACGTTTGATACATTTACTTGGCTTCCTATGCAGCAGTCACTTTATTTATAAAAATATGTGAAACATAGTGGCAAGATTCCAGTGTGGTGTCCAACATTTTAAAGAGTTTATGTAAACCTTAGCAATACATTTCTAATAGCTGCTCCCTTTTGGTCTGTTAAATATATACCATTGACAGTCTTGTAATATCTCTTCTAGAAGTATAATAAAAATAACCCTGCCAGACATCCCATGAGCTGATAACTTCCTGTGCTCACTGCTTCTGCCGAGGGGGAATCGTGTTCCTCCATTCAATATAGTGAGTGATCATTGTCACACTGGGTTTGGCAGGATTGCCAAAGAAATTGGGGGGGTTTACCAAGAAAAATTAATGCATCCAAGAACTGGTAAGCTGCAATAAAATTATAGGCTTGTTTTCAGGTTTAGACATGCTTTGTAATATATCTAAAGACAAGCTTTATTTCTTAGGGGGGTGGGAGGGGTCCCAAAAACATAACAGGAAGGATGAAACCTTAAGGCTGGGTTCACAATAGCAGGAGATTTTGACCATCTCTCTATGGAGCCGGTTCACACATCTCCGCAGCAAGTCCGGTGTGTTTTGCAGAAAAAACGCTGTGCGTCTTTTGGTCTGTTTCAGGTCCGAATTTAACCCAAAATTCAGGCTGAAATCAGACCTGAAAAATGGTGAGGATGCCCTGGACCCCTGCTGTGAGCTCATGTGAACCCAGCCTAAAAGGGAGTAAAAGTCTGTTCTGTTTTCACAGATCACGTTATTTAAAATTTCTTCGATTCTTCTTACAGTGAAGATTAACAATTTAGATCTACTAGCCTTGTCACTGCCTGTGACAGTGGTCTCTAGGCTATGGAGAGAGTGAATACGTCAAGCAAGGACTCAAGCAGAAATTAAAGCTAACCCTTCCACACTTCCTCCAAAATGGATAAAAAAAAATTAAAAAAAAAAAAAGAAAAAAAAACACGCAAAAAGGCTTTAGATACACTAACATATCATGATCAATATCTTAAAGCTCAAATCCAGGTAAATGGTTAAATACACAAATCCAATACATATAAAGAAAGCAGTTTTACCTCTCAAAGGATTTGCATTTTTTGTACATGTGTTCTTGAGATCTACACAGCCCTACCACACAGCACAGCCAGACAGACATAGAAGGAATACAGCTGTGTCTTCTCTCTACCCTCAGCCTGATTGAACGGTGATGAGCGAGGAGTAAGATTAGCAGAGAAGTTTCATCTCACTACCCTCTCATTTTCTCATGTTCATCAGCACACCTGGTTGGCTCCATGTCCTGCCGCTCCATTTCTTAGGCAGGCCATTGATGGTGCAATGGTCTCTACTGCAACAATGGGGACAAGTATGAGGAGTGCTCTGATTTTTGGGTGAAGGCCTGCTTTAATTTTCCCATGTTCTGATCAGTCACCAGTGAAAGCGCTATTAAACCCAAAAGCAAATATTTATTGTGTTGCAACTTACCAATTCTTAGATGTGACGGCAGTTTTTTTTTTTTTTTTGGTTTTCCCCCATTTCCACCTAGTGATCTGGCCAGTAAATCTGTTTTTCAAAACAAGCTTTCTTCCAGATGTACACTAGATTACCAAAAGTATTGTGACACCTGCCTTTACATGCACATGAACTTTAAATGGCATCCCAGTCTTAAGGCCCGTACACACGATTGGACTTTCCGAAGGGAAACGTTGGCTGTCAGGCTGTCGGCGGAAAATCCGACCGTGTGTACGGTCCATTGGACGATTGTTGTCGGACCTTCCGCCGACAAATGTTGGCTGCATGGTTTCCAAATTTTCCCGCGGACAAAATGTCTGTTGTCGGATTTTCCGAGCGTGTGCACACAAGTCTGTCGCATAAAAGTCCAAAGTACGCATGCTCGGAAGGACAAGCCAGAAGCAGTCAGTCTTGTAAATTAGCGCTCGTAATGGAGAACTAACATTTGTGACGTGGTAAATTATGAAATCTCTAAATGCAGCGCACAATTCTCTTCAATGGAATAATGAAGCTGCTTTGCTGGTGATACTGATGGAGTTATTGCAAATTAATTTTCAAAGGCTTTTTTTTTTCTAGTGATAAAGAATATTATGCTTTTTTTTTTGGGCAAGTTACCACAACACCATTATCCCGTAGTTTTTTTTATATCAAAGATACAACTATGTTGGTGCCCCTTGTTAAATTTACATTGTATTTTTTTAAATGCAACTGCCTACTCCCAAACTGTCATTTGATGTAAAACACATAGCCAAGTATTATTCTCCACAAATTTTTTATTGTGCATTAAAAAAAGAAAATACCATTAGACATGATATCCGCCAATAGAACGTAACCAAAAAGTGCATTCTATGCATCCAAAAAGATAGAAAGTATACCAAATCAAATCATCATTATTCAACCGAAAAAATAATGTCAAAGCAATAACTCCAAGGCCAATAATAAAGAACACGTTATTTCCTCCGATTCCGCAACATGTCTGGTTGATGAACGGCTGTTCTGAAACGAACTGAAAAGCGCCAAAAGAAAAGCGCGAATCAACATGCAAGCTTCTACGAACACAAAATTAGCAGAAGGAACCTAAAGGGTGGAGCTAAAGAGATGAAAAACCCCTTAGTACGTCACTATGATCGTAATTGTTGGCCAACTTGTGTGACCGTGTGTTTGCAAGACAAGTTTGAGCCAACACCCTTCGGACAACATTACACGGTTTTGTTGACGGAAAGTCCGATCGTGTGTATGAGGAATTAGTCTGTAGGGTTCAATATTGAGTTGGCCCAACCTTTGCAGCTATAACAGCTTCAACTCTTCAGGGAAGGCTGTCCACAAGGTTTAGGAGTGTGTCTATGGGAATGTTTAACCATTCTTCCAGAAGCGCATTTGTGAGGTCAGGCACTGATGTTGGACGAGAAGGCCTGGCTCGCAGTCTCCGCTCTAATTCACCGCAAAGGTGTTCTACCGAGTTAAGGTCAGGAATCTATGCAGGCCAGTCAAGTTACTCCACCCCAAACTCGCTCATCCATGTCTTTATTGACCTTGCTTTGTGCACTGGTGCGCAGTCGTGTTGGAACAGGAAGGGGCCATCCCCAAACTGTTCCCACAAAGTTGGGAGCACGAAATTGTCCAAAAATTCTTGGTATGCTGACGTCTTAGGAGTTCCCTTTACTGGAACTAAGGGGCCAAGCCCAACCCCTGAAAGATCCCCCCACACCATAATCCCCCCTCCACCAAATGATTTGGACCAGTGCACAAAGCAAGGTCCAGAACGACATGGATGAGCGAGTTTGGGGTGGAGGAACTTGACTGGCCTGCACAGAGTCTGGACCTCAACCCAATAGAACATCTTTGGGATGAATTAGGGTGGAAACTGAGCCCGGCCTTCTTATCCAACATCAGTGCCTGACCTCACAAAAGCGTTTTTGGAAGAATGGTCAAACATTCCCATAGACACACTTCTAAACTTTGTGGACAGCCTTCCCTGAAGAGTTGAAGCTGTTATAGCTGCAAAGGGTGGACCGACTCAATATTGAACCCTACGGACTAAGACGTCATTAAAGTTCATGCGTGTGTAAAAGGCAGGCGGCCCAATACTTTTGGTAATAAAGTGTATCAGTTTACAGGGATAAGAAACCATTCAACACAGACAGAAATGCTTACAACAATGAACTTTTATTCATGTAAAACCTTCATCTCAAAATGAAAAACACCACGGTTTGCTGTCACTGATTACAAAGTGTTAGCTGAAGTCTGCATCAATTTGTTTGGTTAGTACATGTAACACTAGCCCCCCCCCCCCGACAGACAATGCTGCTGTCCAAAGTTGCCCCCTGTGCTCCTCCATCCAGAGTGGGGACACTAATACAGGAGGTGTGTTACTGGCCAGATCCCCAGGTGAAAACAGAGGGAAAAAGCCTAACAAGAAAAAACTAAAGCAGCCACCACATCCAATGATTGGGAAGCTGCAATATTACATTTTTGGTTTTGAGATCAATATCACTTTAAGGACCTGTCCATGTGTGCAGCTGCTAGGATCTTCTTTAAAATTGATGTAGACCCTTTACAGAACTAAACGAAATCACCTGCTTCAGCGCTGCTAAAATTTACAAAGCTATCGATACACTGCAGTTAGCTGGAGCGAACATTTTAGCTTGTTTGGTTTGTTTTTACAGATCAGCTGCTAAAGCAACCCTGGACAGCAGAATATATGTGTGTGTTTTCTATTCATCTATATCATGTTTTTATATCGCAAACACTAAATAAAAATGCAAACTTATAACTTTATTTATTCTTACTTTTTAAAAAAAAAAAAAATAAGTTGGTTGCACATTGTACCAGAAAACAGAATTTGGTGCCATGATAACCAGGACAAATTACAAATAAAATTAGAACTTAATAGGACATACTAATAAGGCAGTAAATGTGACATTCCCCAAGCATTCATTGCAGGTGTATTTTTCTGGTGCATGCATTTCACATTCCAGCAATTCGCTTGCAGTGAATGTTTGGAGAATGTCAGATTCATGGTTTCTTAAATATACTCCTATATCTATAGTATCACAACCTGTATTAAAATTATGTTTTCTTAGCTTATTTTCTGTATTTAATATAGGATTGATAATAAAATTAAACTTGAAATATCAGCAAAAGGAAATACGTTACCTCAAAACTAAGTGATAAATTGCTCTAGAGCGTTAAAAACGTGACACTGATTATCTTAAATGCAAAAAAAAAATAAAAAAAAAATAAAGTGTAAATATTGGAACGCGCTTGAGCATTACCTTTTCTGAAACGTGTTATTTACAATTGCTTGAAACACCAGTCGATCTCCAACAGTGGAAGGTCCTCTGAATTGAAACATATCCACAGATTTAAGGGCTGCATGTGTGTGACACAGGCGGCTGTACAAAAAAAAATAAAATAAAAAAGACGTTATGTTTGACCACGTCTTTATGCATTTTAGAAGGTACTGTATCATTTTAATGACAACATAAACAGACTATACTGTAAAATGCACCCGACAGTACATTTTCTCATTTCAATAATGAAATATATAAGCACTGAAAGGAAACATTTGCATAAATACAAAAAGCAAGGCAGCTCTAAAGATCAGACCGGGTCTTTCTCCTGGCACCTGCATTTCGTAACATTTAGGGCCCTGTCACACACAATGCAGTTGGATGCATTTTGAACTACACACCAACTGCATAGACAGCTCAAACTCAAATCCTATGTGCATAGTTCACATTGCAGCGCAGAGAAAAAAAAAAAAAAAAGAAAAAAAAGGGGATTGCTGCTTTTTCCCCCACAGCAAATGCAGGGAACACGCTACAAATCACACCGCACCGCGTCCCCTGTCAAGAAAGCCAAGCCCAAAAAACATAGAAAAGTGCACTGCAAACAGCGCAAAACGCACTCAAGCGCGCTTCAAATGCATGTAAACATGCAGTCAAAAATGCGTAGTTCTATGCAGTTTCTGGTGTAAAAGGCCCCTTTGGAATCACTTAATTCAGTGCTTCAACCCTTCACTGTTAAAATTATAATTTTTTTTCCCACAGCTTGACGAGGATTGGGATGATGGATGTATGGAGCGCCACGTTTGCTAGATTGGCTTTGGCACGTGATCACTTGATACAGTTCAAGTTCCTTCATAGAGTGTACTACACTCCTAAAAAACTGGTGAGGATTTTGGCCCCTACCATTATGACCTGGAAGGCATTGAAAAATAAGGCTCTACTGATGTAGGAAGACACGTATCTTAATGGAGGGATGCCTGAGGAGTTTAAAATGGTATAGGGTGGTTGGACAGAAAGTAGCTCCACAGCATCGGAATTATTGCCTCCTGGTTGAGGGTTATCATTTGTGGCGAGTAGTGAGGTTTGTGTAAGCCTTGATTGGCTCCAAATACTTAGTATGGCGGGGGAGGGGATATTAAAATATACATTCACTGTAAACAGTATAAGTACCCGTCTCTCTACTTACTATACTCTCTGGGAAGATTGCTTATTTGGTCTGGGAGCTGCATTGTATGCTGGTGCAAAGTTTCCAAGTTTATATTTTAAATTTTTTTTTTTTTTTTATATGAAAAACCTTTAAAAAGAAACTTACATTTCTAAAACTAATTGTGGTAACATGGATAGCAAAAAAAAAAAAAGTTGATGGCTATCCATGTTCCTGCTGGGTAGATTCACCCTCCCTATTTGGCCTGGTGACCATTGCCACCAACATAGTAAATGATGAGAAATCCAATATTTTACAGTTGTAACTAAAACAGGAGGTGAGGGTAAATATTCTCTTGGAGACACCTGTCTAACAGCTGGCTCTAAAACGCAAAGACTTTCAAACAAACATTTGTATGAAAATTTGTACATTTGATGATGAATTTTGCTTGCTTTTAACATTCAAATTTTGAAATGAATGTAATTTCCCCAAACAAAAACAGTTGTGCTCAAAACTTTGCATATCCTGGCAGAAATCATACATTTATGGCATGGATATTGAAAATATGACTGATCATGCAAAAAAAAAAAAAAAAAATATCTTTAAAGATAGCTGCCATATGAAGTCATTAATTATCACAGTTGTGTGGCTCCTTTTTTAAATAACAGAAATCACCCAAATGTCCCTAATCGAAAAAGTTCACATACCCTGGAATATTTGATCTATCAATGGATCTGCGCTTTTAGACTATTAAGCCACTGCTGCCCCCCTATGTGAGTAGGGAACACCTCAGTGTTACCCCAAAAAGGTTAGAATCAAAATATAGGGAATGGCGCTGTGTTAAAACAAGAAGTGTACACTATAAAATATTACTAAAATTTTAAAAAGTGACAGGTGTTCTAGTGCGTGATGCAATCCCTTCCTAAAATTAAAAAGGTGCAGTATTTAAACAACCAAAAAAATCAATATATATTATAAAGTGATCAATTCTTAATTAGTGGTAGAGGAAGTTATCAGCTGCATATACAAGCAATACCAATCTCATCTAATAGGCAAACTCATACCTTATATTATAGAGCATGTGTTAAAAGTGACTAATATAAATCCACTGATTAAAAATATAAAGTGACAAGTGCCAAAATTGTGCTATATATAAAGGATGGTTATCAAACCGTTGTGCAATAATGTGCAAAAAACATTAAAAATTGTGAATCATCATTTATATATGAAAATCATCAACTGTATATCCAAAAAAAAAGGAAAAAAAGAAAAAAGTCCCATGTACTGTTTAGTAAAAAATGTTCATAATAATGCAATGTGCAGTGCAACAAATTCCCATAGAAATCATATAACGTGTTTTCCAAAAAAAGATTCTCCTTTGATAATGAAGAGCCGTGCAGTAGTTATAGGCAATCTCCCCCCAATGTGATTGCACACACCAGAGCACTCTACCCCTGCAGGGGTATGGGCGTATGATGTTAATCCTGTTAATCTCTATAGTTCTACGGATGCCGGTATCCTTCCACGTGGCCCAATCCAAACCCACAGCTCGCAGGGAGGGAGGAGATGGGGACTCCCTGTCCCTTACTATGGTACAGGTCCCAGCTAGACATCCACTTCAGCATGTTAAAAATAAAAATAAAAAAGTGTCCCAGAATGAAACCAAGTGGATATACCGCCTAGGAAGCTTGGTTCCGAGGGTGTTGAATGTGGATATAGACCTCAATTTTTTTTTTTAAATAAAAAGATTTCAAAATAAAATTGCTAAGTACCACCTTTAATGAATTAGTTATATCTATTCTGACCCATTATGGGGCTGGTATAACTCCAGGTAGACTTCCCCAATCTACTTACAGATTATAGTATCTGACCATATGTTTTTCATATATATTCCTTTCCCTTATTGAATTTACTCAATATATTAGTTTTTATATAACAGAGTATTTTATTATCCCTCTCCTCATTGACACCCTCAATATAGCATATAGGAGTTCTAAATATTAAAATCAAGCCCTATATCAATCCTCAATTATCCTTCGCTCATATAGTTTTACATGTTTATTTTTATATTAATAATTTAAAGTTTTCTTAACCATATACTCTCCGCTCGTACATTTTCATTTGCCTGCTTACCACTTACTTCAGGTTTATTTTTATTTATTTTTTAATTTTAATCTTTACAATAAGAGAAATTTTAATATACATTTTTTCTATATACACTTTTTTATTAATATTTTTGTAATTTTTCTCTCTCTCTCATATATATATATATATATATATATATATATATATATATATATATATATATATATATATATATATATATATATATATATATATATATATATATATATATATATATAAAATTTTCTATTTAATTTATTTATTTTTGTCAAATTTTCATCTCTTGGGAATATTGTAATACACACTGGTTATATGGTTTGGACAGCTATTTTGCATTGTATTTGGAATTTCTGTATAAAAGCTTATTAGACAATGGCTGGATTGTAGGGAGTTTGTGATTGCTGCTGCTGCATGAAAATGTTTTTTGCTTATACCATTAGGGGGCGCATATGGGGAGTGGATATGCTCCTATGGTGTTATCCCTCATTTAATTATTTGACCTAGGCCCAATTCTACCTAGCAACCGAGTTGCTAATTTATACCGCTGGATGTGTATTTAGCATCCGGGAGGCGATTGGCCGCAGCGATAACTACACCCTGGATATAAGACGTTGGGAGTGCCAAGATGGCAGCGCCTCCGATGACGTCCGTATGACGAAATGCGTAAGGCGGGACTATCTTGGCATGCACAACGTCACTTCCGTGAATCGTGGTTCCGGAAACCCGACCGGTGGAATGCAAGCGCCGGTTCATAGTAGCGCTGCGTCCCCGGATCGTGTGGAGAGTTCATGAGCCTACGAGCTCCCTCTCCCCTTCTATTACACCATTTTTTAGCATTTTTAATTGTGTGGATTCATTCTTTGTGTTGGACCGTTTAACACAAATAAATTACTTATATACAGAACCACGCTATGTGGAACTTTTTATTTTAAATTTTTAACATACTGAAGTGGATGTCTAGCTGGGACCTGTACCATAGTAAGGGACAGTGAGTCCCCATCTCCTCCCTCCCTGCGAGCTGTGGGTTTGGATTGGGCCACGTGGAAGGATACCGGCATCTGTAGAACTGTAGAGATTAACAGGATTAACATCATACGCCCATACCCCTGCAGGGGTAGAGTGCTCTGGTGTGTGCAATCACATTGGGGGGAGATTGCCTATAACTACTGCACGGCTCTTCATTATCAAAGGAGAATCTTTTTTGGAAAACACGTTATGTGATTTCTATGGGAATTTGTTGCACTGCACATTGCATTATTGTTATGGACATTTTTTACTAAACAGTACATGGGACTTTCTTTTTTCCTTTTTTTGGATATACAGTTGATGATTTGCATATATAAAATGATGATTCACAATTTTTAATGTTTTTTGCACATTATTGCACAACAGTTTGATAACCATCCTTTATACGGTATATAGCACAATTTGGCACTTTATATTTTTAAACAGTGGATTTATATTAGTCACTTTTAACACATGCTCTATAATATAAGGTATGAGTTTGCCTATTAGATGAGATTGGTATTGCTTGTATATGCAGCTGATAACTTCCTCTACCACTAATTAAGAATTGATCACTTTATAATATATATTGATTTTTTGGTTGTTTAAATACTGCACCTTTTTAATTTTAGGAAGGGATTGCATCACGCACTAGAACACCTGTCACTTTTTAAAATTTTAGTAATATTTTATAGTTTACACTTCTTGTTTTAACACAGCGCCATTCCCTGGAATATTTGGCTTTGGTACAGACACACAAGGTGACACACAGGTTAAAAATGGCAATTAAAGTGTTTCTAAACCCACAACAGTATAATCAGTCTGTATATGCAGTAAAGCATGCTTGTTATACTGTGGAACCTAAGGGGTTGATCCTCTGCATTTTGTAAAAAGTTTGATCCTGTCTTCTCCTCCTGTTTTCCACTGTCCCCAATCCATCTGACAGAGCAGAGCCTTGGGGACAAGCTGCACATGCTCAGTTTGCTGCGTATTGCTAGACAAGTTGTTTTCTTTGGAGAGTGCATGCGATTAGCACATAGCCAATCAGCACTGTCCAGACAGAGGGTTAGAGGTCCTGCAGCCTTATAGAACAGTCGGGGTAAAATGAAAACTCCTCCTATAAAGCTTTAACCAGACACTGAAAGAAGTCACAAAATTACTCTAACTGCTGATGAGAAAAGGTATTTAGCAGTTTATTTTTTACTAAAATAAATGACATTTCCATGTTCTGTGTACTATGGGAGACCAGATATAGTGAATGCAGGACCCTTGGTTTATTAACACTTTAAAAAGGTAAATTCCTCACATCTTTGGATTTTTAAACTGCAATTAGTGTCGCTGTATAAAATAGTCAACGTGTTTGTTAACGCTTGTGTGGATGTACTGAGCAGGCTTGACACTGAGCTATGGGGAGCAGAAAAGAACTGTCAAAAGACCTGCAAAACAAGGTAATGGAACTTAATAAAAAGAAGAAAGAATGCAGCCACAACTGACAGAAGTACTGTTCGGGAAACAAAGAAAAACCCACAGGTAACCTCAGGAAAAATATAGGCTGTTCTGGAAAAAGATGGTGTGGCTGTTTCAAGGAGCAGAATACAATAATATTTGAGCAAAAATGAGCTGCTTGGTCGACTTGCCAGAAAGAAGCCTTTACTGCGCCAATGCCACAAAAAAAGCCCAGTTACAATATGCCAGACAATACCTTGACATACCTCACAGCTTATGGCACACTAATCTGGAGTGAAAAAAACAAAATAAAAAAAAAAAACTTTATGGTCACAACTATAAGCAATATGTGCGGAGAGGGGTCAGTAAGACCTATAGCGACAAGAATACCATCCCACTGTGAAGCATGGTGATGGCTTACTGATGTTTTGGGGGTGTGCGATCTCTAAAGGCATGGGGAATCTTATGAAAATTGATGGCAAGATGAATGCAACATGTTATCAGGTGCTGGCAGACAAATTGCATTCTGCACGAAAACTCTTGGACTTTCCAGCACGACAAGGACCCTAAGCAGTGGTTACAGCAGAAATAAGGTAAAAGTTCTGGAGTGGTCATCACAGTCTCCTGACCTCAATCCCATTGAGCCACTCTGGGGAGATCTCAAACGTGCAGTTCATGCAAGACGACCAAAGACTTTGCATGACCTGGAGGCATTTTGCCAGTACAAATGGTCATCTATACCACCTGCAAGAATTTGGGGCCTCATAGACCACTATTACAAAAGACTGTACACTGTCAGATTCTAAAGAGGGCAACACAGTATAAGGAACTAAGGGGATGCAGACTTTTGAACAGGGCTCATTTCATTGGTTTCCGTGTTGCCATGTTTAGTTTTAGGATTGTGCCATTCTGTTATATTCTGCAGTTAAATATGAACCCCATAATAAAAGAAATGCGTTTTGCCTGCTCATTCATGTTTTCTTTAAAATGGTGCATCTTGTTTATTACCAATTCACCAAGGGTATGCAAGCTTTTAAATATAACTGTATACTCGCTCGATTAAGAGAAGAATGCAAGACTGCTGTCCAGACTTTAGTCTTGTTTAAAATTTTTGTGCTTTTCTCAGCCTATGTAAAGCATACGCAACTGGCTGTATGCTAGTTCCAGGTCAGTGAATTACATGAAAGTGTAATAAGCTTGGGAGGACAGGCCCAGAGCCTTCATCTTTCAAACACAAGCCAGCAATGGTAGCTGCCATATTTCTGTCCTCCGAAGTTCACTTTATTGCTGAATTGTGTCTGTAGATCATATCACAGTATGATGATAAATCGAACAACCACACTGGAATCAAGTTGAGAAAGTTTATTAGTTCTTCGTCGAACCAAGACAGGTGTAGGCAGATGTCTACTACAACGCACACTCATATACTGAATGGTAATCCAACAAATGAGGTAAGAGACAGCTTGGTAATATCTTCCCGTTTATGTGTACAGAATGTTAGAGCTGAATGCCAGGCAAACTAAATACATTGATAAAATACATATATGAAAGGATTTTTATTTGCTAGGGATTTGTATTTTTGTCCTGGACAGCCAGGTAATATCAGTAGTGCCAGGCAATACAGTAGTGCCCTCTATCCACCCCCATCTTTTATTTAAAAATTGTCATATTTCTCTATACATGGTCACATACAGTGTCCTATGGAGATATTTTTCCTTCTTGTGTTCTGAGGCCTCATCATTCTCTTTTGAGGTAACCTCTGTTCATTATTTAAAATGATAGACCTTACTGGGGTTCTTTAGTTGTCTACACTTCTGACGGCTTCCCCCCCCCCCCCCCCCCCATTTTAGCCCATAGCCACTGTCCTTTCACCTAGAGTCCAGTCTGGTACACGTACACCCCCTAGGCTTGATATTGAAACGCTTACTTCTCCATAGCCAAGTAAGCATTTGCTGAATTTAGGGCTACTTATTTTTTCTAATTCCATCCCAAGGCTTTTGGATTATTTAGAGTATGCATATTTTTATATTCTGTAGATTTTTGATTGATCCCTCTGGGTATCCTTGTGATTCTTGGTACCATCCAGGCACCCAGGGAAGGTGTGGGGCAGGTCATGCGTATGAGAGTTATGCTGTTCTAAGTGAGTGGTTTCCTCTATGCATCACTTATACATATCAAAAGGTGAGCTGTCCCAGAAAGACATACATCTGTACCCATTGTCCAGATTTGAAATATGATCATTTCTCCTTTCTTATGCAGAATCCCTCTGCTTGGTGTCAGGCATATAGGTCCCGAGGAAGCCAAAGCGAAACGTCGACCTGCCATATTCAAGCAGCAATATACATACTATGCGTGGCTTATTTTATTGGAAGCCAACGCCATTTGTTTTTAATGTTATATTGTCAATTGTTTATATTTCTGTATAATAAATTTATAATATTTTGTATTCCTTTTCTGGTACCTATAAAGTCCGTTCTTTTTTTTATTAGCAATTTCATATGGATATGTTACCCCCTTGGCCCTTTCTTTATCTATATCCCCATCATTTATACTGGATAATGAAAAGCAGAAGATTGATGGTATCACTCCCCTGCTCTCTGCAACTATCAGCATGTCCCAGCAGAAGTCTCAGCCGTGGATAGATTCCATGGTTGAATGTTAGGAATAAAATGTATGCCTGGAAGCTTCATGCGTAACCATATTATCCTGGCCAGGTATTCATCACTAAGTATTCTGTCCCCATACCCTCTAGCTGCAGCTCATGACCAGCACACACTCAAAGTGTATTTAAACCCGAAACCTATATTTTCAATATCATCACATCTCACGGTATACAATATAAGCGAATCATTTTTTGTCAATGCACTGAAAAGTTTCTTGCCTGGAGATCCTGGCAGTTACAGCAGCTTCTGTGTCAGGCTGACAACGCCAAGGAACTACCTACTATAAGCTGAAGGTGTGCATACAGCAGGCCAACAACACTGCTTCTTATTGAAAAGCAGTGGCTTGGCATTGCCAGTTGGAAACAGGAAGCAATGTTACTGGCAGGCAAGAAATTTTGAATAGACAAAAAACAAATTGGCTTAAAGTGACTCTGGTATGAGAAAAATTATGGAGGAGCCTTTGCTGGCCTCCTGAAAATGCAAGTTGCTGTGTCTGACTCAAAAAGGTGTAAGAGTTACTTAACAAATTTACTTGTTCCCGGTCACAGACTCACTGAAATCAAAGCATAAGCATGGCAGTCCAGAAACTAACTTTATCAAAAGGAAGGTCCACAAATGGCAGCCTTCATTGTTTTTTCATCAGATTCCATTTAAGAAAACTGTAGATAGTGAGGAATGATCCCTAACATACTGAAATCTAGATTTTGGGTTTAGATACATTTTATAGTGATTGTAAACATATTCTTTTTAAATATCAAACATGTCATACTTGCATCCTCTGGGCTTTGCACAGAGCATCTGCAATCCTCCTTTTCTGGGATTCCCCTTCAGCCCACCTGGCTCTCCCCCCCTCCTCCTCCTCTGACCGCCCCCATAGCAAGCTGCTTGCTATTGGGGACCCTTGTGTGGGCTCAATCCTGAGCCACACTGTGTCCATTGACACATGGCACACCCTGCCCCTTGTTCACTGGCTGCGATTGACAGCACTGGGAGCCAAAGGCTCTCAGTACTGCCTGCATGTCCATGCACAGCGCTAGATCGAGATTGGGCTAAGGGAAGTTTTTTACCTCAATGTAGAGAATGCAATAAGGCAGGGGTCTTCAAACTGCGGCCCTCCAGGTGTTCAGGAACTATAATTCCCATCATGCCTAGTCATATTTGTGAATGTCAGAGTTTTACAATGCCTCATGGGATGTGTAGTTCTGCAACAGCTGGAGGGCCGTAGTTTGAGGATCCCTGCATTAAGGTAAAGAAAAACTTCTACCATTACAACCACTTTAAGTGCTAGTGAGTATGTCTTCATGAATACAGGCATAAGTAAAATCAAGTGCAGTGTAACATGACAGGAGATGAATTATTGCATCTTCCCAAATAAATCTACAAATGACCTTGCAGAAATCTTAGCTACAGTTTCCATCCAAGCCATGATCTGTCCTCCAAATGTGTTCCCTTGATGGTTTGCATGGGGTGGAAGAACCAGCTCAATGCTCTCTACACGGGTACAGTCTGTGGAGACCTTGTTCTGGTCATTTTCCCAATCTGGGTCTGCAACAGAGAATTATTGGAGTATGTGATATACTTTTAAAACAAAGTATATTGAACGCTAACACCACTATATATGTGAAAAAATAAAAACACTTCTGGCCCTTTCACATGGGCTGTCCGATCAGGTCCGCCTGTTTTTCCAGTTTTTCAGGTGGACCTGATCAGACCCTCCATTCACCCCTAAGGAGCGGCTGATGACAGCCGACACGTGTCCTCTGACATCCGCCGATATCCAATCCAATCTGCAAGATCCAGACAGATGGTGGTCCTATTTTCTATCCGTCTGGCGGCTTGAATACAATTGGATGAAAACAGGCAGGTGGTTTGTTTTCATTCAATCGCCCCATAGAGGAGAGAGGGACTGGTTCCCTCTCCACTCTGCACAGTAAGCAGAGTCTGGCAAATGGAGGCACCTGTGCGAAAGGGACCTAAAACACAAAAGTAAAATTTTAACTGCTTTTAAATGAGCATGCAAACTTAAACTAAAAAAAAAAAGAAAAAAAAAAAAGAAAAAAAAAGGGAAGAGGAAAATTGCCCATTCACTGGCCAGAAAAGGTACCATTCTTTATTTGCAAAAAACAAAATTTCCTTTAACACTTTGGGTCTAGATGAGGGGTTGACCAATACGATACCGATCCCTCAGGCCGATAGCAGGTGCCAATATTCTGTAGATTTAAATTTTTTATTATATTTTTACACTGTCCTTTTAAATTACTGTTATTGCTGTCACAAGGAATGTAAACATCCCTTGTGACAGTAATAGGCAGCACAGGTACTCTTTATGGAGGGATCGGGGGGTCTATAAGACCCCAAACCCCTCCTCTACACTTGAAAGTATTCAAAATGTCAAGATGCCAGTAATCCAGAAGCGATGTCTTGACATAGTTTCCAGGTTAATAGATCCGGGACCCGAACAAGGCCGATCTGCTTTGTTCGGGTATTTGGTCAGCCGGTGAACGAGCCGTCTGGTTGCTCAGGCCTCCCTGTGGGACGAGAGACCTGGGCGAAGCAGCAGGAGGTGGAGGGAGTCCCCTCCCGCAGGCTGTAATAACAGCGAAGCGGCTGCTGATGTTTACATGAAAGCTGACCGTCCGCTCTAAAGAACGGTACCGGGTTGATGCCTGCAGCTGCATGCATCACTCTGGTACAACCCCTTGAAGTAACATCAGTAAGTTTGTGACCAATAAAAAAAAAAAAAAAAAAGTGAATATCGACCGCCGATAATCGGTCAACCCCTAGTCTAGATACATTCATCAGCTCAATGTGCACTGCTATTCCAATTTATGCAGGTACTCTTCTGAACTGAGAAACCAATGTCATTGACTAAATCCACTGCCTTGGCGGTCTAAAGATTGCAAACTAGTATGCATTTTTCAGACTTGGCGCCAAGTGCATGCACCTGACAACTGCTGCAGGACCTCCATGCCCCTGATATATTCACCTGCTGGCATGATTGGTGCTGCCCCTTAAAAAGGTTAGGCAATGTTAATCTGCATCCCAGCATTTCTCCACCTCCACCATTGGAGTCTTGACTGAACCATGAACATTGTCACTTAATGAATGCCGCCAATTACGGTGATTGAATCAGAATTAGGTAGGTATTACCCTCCTATGAAACAAGATCCCATTATATAGGTTGCAAAGTGCCCATTCCATTTAGGTGCCAAAACATGAAACTTGTGAACACAAGCCCCCCCCTAAAACATTATACAAGCTATATTTTTGTAAAATCCCACTAATACTAATGCAATAGTAAAACACATTGGTATGCCTGTTTGAATTATCCACCTTTTAAAATTGGTGAACATGCATTTATTCCACAAACCATAAAAAGCACTGCTATCCTCCATCAGATTGTTAAAGGACACTTCATGGTAAAGTCGGACTCTCCTCCTTTCAGCCGCTAGACTATATTCCAAGTGATCTTGGGCAGTTTGCAGCTTGACAGGTTTTAGATTAACCTGCAAAAGATTAGAGTGGATGTACAGAAGATAATTCATAACAGAACAAACTTTATAAAAAGTGATCGTAGTTCAAGGCTCTAGAAGTACTTGCATAATCAAGGTTTCACTTCATTTTTTAGTAGGTTGTTGAATGATATTTAAAGAAAGATTCATCTAAAAACTGGTAACCTTACATAATCCTAAATGGATCATCAGGAAGACAGTCATTTATATGAAACAAAATAAAATCCAGAGAAGAAGTATTTAAAAAAAAAAAACCAAACAAACTCTAAAAAAGGCAAAAAAATGAAACAGTTGTTACCCATATGGACCAGATTTAGTTTAATTTTCAGAGTATAAAACATGCTGAACTTGTCACCTACTATGGGCAACAAATTTACTTAGTTCCTGGTTTTGTTTCTCTAGTTTTTGTCATGACAAGGTTCATGGCATCTGTATACATCCAACAGTCATACAACAGAGGAATTAAAAAAAAGTTAGGGATAGACACAGACAAAAGTATTATTCAAAGTCTTGTCTGCCTGTGATGACCAGTTCATGACAGTCATGGGAATTTTTTTTTTTTTTTTTTTAATAAAGTCCCAAGCATTCACACAGCCGTTACAAATATTAAATTGTATAATACTTTTACATCCTAGGATATTCAGCTCCATCTAGTGATCATAATGGAGTATTTTCTTGAAATGACACAGGTCAGGAAAATACTGCAATATGGCTGCTAAATAAGCTAATGATTATAGAAAGCAAACATATTGCACAAATTATGGGGACCAGTGGTGAATTTTTACTGTTGAAATCTGTTTTATATTAGATGACAGATTATTACACGTTAAACATGCTTTTAAGAACCATTTTTTGGTAAAGGAATCTGCAATAAAACATAATTCATGTTCAAAAAACTTCATCCGAAATCTGCAATTTCCAGTGCAGATACAGATTTAGATTCACTGCAATTTCTTCTTTCGCTGTCCAGTCACAGGCTGGGGAGGGACAAAATTTTAAACTATTACTCAACTGAAGCAAGTCTTCAGCCTTTCCAGACAAGGCTGTGTTGTATGATTGAGCTGTGTAAATATCAGGGCTGTACATAGATTAATTGGGAGGTAAAAATGCTTACTTTATGCATTTCACCTGTGACCGCTTTAAATGCCACCTAAGAGATAGCGATAAGCAGTTTTAAAGTGGTTCTAAATGCATGAAGGTTAAAAACACATTCTGGGAGCAGCTCCACCCCGCCTAATACTTACCCGAGCTCCATCTCGATCCAGCAATATGCACGAGAGCAGCAGCTCTCCCAGGTCTCTCCCCTCAACGGCTCACAGCAGCAGGAGCCACTGGCTCCTGCTGCTGTCAAACACAGCAAGCGAGCCAATGAGGAGGGAGCAGAGGACGGGCCGAGCCCGTGCCCTGTGTGTGTGAAAAGATGGAGAGTGAAGCTCTGCAGCGAACCTGCTTGAGTGCCCCCATAGCAAGAGTATTGCTATTGGGAGCGCTCGGGAGGGGGAGGGAGCCAGGACTGCCGAAGGGGGACCCAAAAAGAAGAGGATCAGGGCTGCTCTGTGCAAAACCATTGTACAGAGCAGCTAAGTATAACAGGTTTGTTAAAAAAAAACAACAAAAACAAAAACAAAAAAAAAAAAAAACACACACACTTTAAACTCTGCCTTTTCTGATCAGTATTTTGCCCTAGGATTTCTTTTAAATTTTACTTACAAGGGACAATACTCGCATACAATGTGTAGAGTCCCTTGTGCTGCTTGTGGCTGTTTTAATTGAAATCCGAAGTCCTCTGTTCTCTCCATTACCCCTGCAGCCTTAATCCTTCGATGCTGCAAGGGTTAATACAAGCTGAGGTACCGGTCATAGACACGTGTCAAGATGGGGATGGACCTTTCCATCAACCATCCTTCCTCCATTCAGTGTCTGCTTTTACTGATGGAAGCTATAGTATAGCTGCCATGCATGGAGGAGGGGATGGAATGAGCAGGTATAGTGCAAGTACCATCTGTTATGGGGATTAACAAAAAAAAACCCACACAACACAACCAGATAAGGCAGGCCAAACACTGTGCACATTTCCTTCCTGCAACAGGAAAAAAAAAATTGCATGATTCCCCCATCAAAGACAGCGGTGAAAGGGGAATTCGTCCTGCAGAGCTACGGTTGGCACCTGGCAGGGGGCCAGGGCAGCAGTCCCCACCAGGAGAAGACAGTGGTAATCGCTAGCTGCTATAGCAGCTGCTAGCGAAAATCTTAAGAGTCCAGCAGGCTGGTTGTACCCAAGTTGATTGAGAGATCAATTTGGTACATTCAGCCTGCTCAATAAAGGTTCGAATCTCGGCCGGTTCAGAAGGAACAGTGTATGGCCGGCTTTAGGCTTTAAGTAGAAGGGATTAAACAAACATTTACAACTAAAGTCAAAATAAGATAATCATGCTGCAGTTAATTATTAAGGCTTCTGTCCTGTAGTAACATTGTGTAACTTTGAACCGAGCTTGTAAAATGAAGATGACCAAGAGAGCGAGAAACAGTCACCTTAGCCTTACTGAGATTAGAGTCAGATGGCAGCCACAACAATTACAAGGTAAACATCAACCTTGGGTGATTATATGCAACTTTTACATTGAAACCTTTTTAAATAGTGTAAGGCTTCCCACTAATATGATACATGCAGGTAATGCTCATGACTTTAAAGCTCAACTCCAGTTTCTATAACAGAAAATGCAAGTTGATCAGGAATTGATGTAGCACCTGTCACTTGATTGGCACATTTACTGTAGATATTTTAAGCAGATAGTTGGGTGCACATCAAGTAAAAGCAGTGCCACTTCCTAACCCCCAATCTATCACAAAATGCCCCACCACCATACCACATACAATGAATAAGAAAAAAAGAAAAAAAAGAATATGAAAGTGTAAAAACATTCATTCCAGGTGTATTCCGAGCAGTCGCCCGGTGAGCACTGTGCTCTATCTCCAGCATTGGCTGGTCTTCATGGCTGCATAGGACAGTACTCATATGATCCATACAACATTTCACTGTGAAGCTGCACAATACCATTCTGGAGGTGTGTCTGACAGCCTAGGCTCACATGAAGATGTTGAATGATCATTCAACCTAGAAGTAACTGAGAAATGGGCAAGAAGGATGCTGAAGAATGAAAAAGGCAATCAGTGGGTTAAACATGTTTTTGTTTTTTAAACACAGGATGCCTAAAGAAAGTTAAATTAAATTAAAGTTAAAGTTAAAGACTGGAGTCTTTCCTCTACTTCAAAGTGATAAGGTGTGCCTGTTGGGTGAGAACTGTGGCAGGTGCCAAAGCTGGAACATGTCAGGTGAGGGCAGGCAGAGGTCTCCTAGGCTGTGATTCTTAGAAAGATACTTGCCTGGATACATGGAAAGAACCCGCACTCTGGAATCCATCCAAATTCTTTATTCAATAATCACCAAGTACAGTATAACTGCTAACATGTTTCGGCGAAGAGCTGTGGTGTGGGTTCTTTCCATATTTGAGCTTTGAAAATACACAAATTCTGGTGGACAGAAACACTGTTGTGTGTTCTCACTAATGCAAAACTGTCTTGCTGCTAACCAATTTCTATCAAGCTTTCAAAAGGGGTTGTAAAAACTCACGCATTGAGGTGAAACACCACCAGCCCTAATCCCCCCCCCCCCTACTTACCCGAGCCTGATCGTTCCTGCACCGGGGGACGAGCAAACCCGCTCCAGCCTGTGTCTCGGCTTGATTGGATAGATTAATAGCAGCGCAGCCATTGGCTCCCACCACTGTCAATCAAATCCCATGACACGGGAGCTGGGGGTGGAGCCGAGTCCTGCTGTCTTGTGTCAATTAACGCAGCAGGAGGATACGGAAGCGCGCCCACATGGGTTCCCCCGAGGGAGAGAGCTTCTGACGGGGCACTCAAGAAGTGGAAGAGCCAGGAGCGCCGCTGAGGGACCCCAGAAGAGGAGAATTAGCACCACTCTGCAAAAACCAACCGCACAGAGGAGACATGTTTGTTTTAAAAAGCAGGATGATTTTAATGAGGGAGAATTGACTGAAATGTACTACAGGAAAAAAAAAAAAAAAAAAAAAAGGAAGAAGTACAAACAGGTGTTTTACTACATTGAATTAGGAGATGGTGTAAAATTGACCAGCAGGACAATTTTAATCAGGTATAACAGGCCTAACTGGTGTATACCCAACATTTATTTTATTTAAAGGGGTGAGGGTATGGTGAATGTGGGTTATATAATGCGAGGTAGTTCAGGTGCATATTGTTCTTGTAGTTTCAAATGAAGCACCATGCTACAAACCAAAGGCATAAAGGAAAAAAAAAAAACAATTATAAAATCTTCACTCCGGCTACACCAATGTTGAAAATTGTAAGGCATTAAAAGTTGCAGTTCCTCGGTCAGACAACTAGTACCGTCACCTCAAAAAAATATATTAGTAGGTGGTGTGTTCCTCTGAATTCAAAGACAGGCATACAAAAATAGGGGGAGGAAAGAAAAAATTTCCCAAGTAATTCTTCAATGAGAAGTGAAGATAGACATCTTCATAAGAGGAAGTAAAGGCTCAGTTCACTGTTCCACATATGCTGATGGCGTCCCATGCCGTAGCTGCTGCGGGTATCCAGAAACACTTCCGTATCTTTACAAACATCCGGTGGTGTGCAGAGAGAAAGTGTGTGTTAGCAGCCAATCCGTGCTCTCATAACAAAGAGTGATGGTGTCATGCCGACGCGTTTCACTCGTGACGAGTTTCTTCAGAGCAGAATATGCTCTGAAGAAACTAGAGTCCTGCATCTCATCACTGGATTAGAGATTTGGTATTAGATGAAGGGTCTAGGAGTAGGCCTAGTTACAGCTGGCATTTCCAATAATATAGCACCTGCTCTATTGTCACACAGTGCTAAGAAATGAGTAATAAAGTGGGCCTGGGCTAAGGAGCAGCTGCAGGGTGCATACTGTCAGTGCTATATCATTTCCAAGTGACTTGTTTTACATAGTTTGGTATGGCATTGATAAAGTTCCCCTGACTCTAGGTCAGCATTAAGATATCGCCTTCACCTGAAGAATCTTAGTCATGTAAAAATTAACTTCATCTTGTATTGATCAATAAAAAGTGGTGCAAAAATATGCAATGGAGGGCCAGAACAGCTTGTGAAAACATCCAATGCCTAGTATACTGGTGTGCCAGGGGTTGTGTATACATTACACACATTCTTCTACCTGTCCCAGCATTTTGTGTATTTTCCAACCCTGGGTCTATTATACTGGCCAGGACCTTACATTTTTCTTCTGTCTTTAGTTTTACACAAGCCCTTCATGTGTCTAGTGGCTGCAGTCCACATAGTTCCATGCAGAGTCTTTGTGAGCTGCTACTAAAAAAGTTTTCATAGCAAGACTAGCTCATACCTTTTTATCTCCAGCTGGTTTGACCACGTACGTTGAAAATGCTCTACAAACGTGTTTTTGCACATTTGTGAGTGGATCTTCTACTGCAACCTTAATACCAACCTGAAAATAAAACAAAAAAAGGAGTTTAAACAAAAAGTATATAAAACAAATGTGAATATAGTCAGTAGACTAGCAATAGAGGAAGCAATGGTTGTAGCTTCAGATATGTCACTCAAGGATCGCAGACTGATTTTTACTCTACACACCTTGCAATGTACTTTCCTCCTCCTATGTGTTTAACAAAGACACACACAGCATGAATATCTCTTTGGTGCGACGCATAAAGCTTGTCCCTACAACAAACAGATGGTCACAGCAAGGAAAAATTGAACTCAAATTAGAGAAGCTGTAGGTAAAAAAAAAAAAAAAAAAAAAAGAAGTGTCAGGGGAATTTTGTGGGAAATACTTCCCACCTCTACTTTTCTGAGGGTAAAGCTGTGCTCACTAGAAATAGAGATGCCTGACATATTTAGCCATGACATTTGGCGTTTGGGTACACTTCAGTCAAAAAAAAAAAAAAAAAAATTCAGGCCCTGCTCATGATGTTGCGCTGCGAGAATGTGTGTTATGCTACACGTTATTGTGCATAGCGTTAAGGCAGACCATTTTCAGTTGGGTGGAGACGGCATAGGCTTCGCCGAAAGTAGTTGTAAACACTTTTTGTCGAGGCTTACCTATAGGTAGTGGAAATCTCTTCTAAACGTTTAGGAGATATTTCACTTGTAGTGAGCAGATGTAGTCATCTGCGCATGCGCTGTGAAGAAATGGACCAACTGTGCGGTTTCTTCCCCGCGCATGCACGGCAGTGACGTCACGCGACTCCGGCCTGTAACAGAGCCGGAGTCCGTGGCACCGGAAGGAAGAGGGGCGAATATGGATGCGGCCTGCTCAGGGGACAGTGTGGGCTTCGCTTGCAGGCAAGTGTTGTATAATGGGCTCGTATGCGATACAGGCCTTGCAGGGATCAAAAGAGGAAGTAAACCCCCATTGGGGTTTACTTCTTCTTGAAGAGATGAGCTTTCAGGGTTTGCCTAAAAGGTGCAACACCGCTCAGACTGTGGATAAAGATTTCCTCGTGGGTGCTGCCCCCGGCTCACCACTGTCAAGAGTAATTGGTTGCACACCATAGAAGGAAGAACTTCTGTAGAAAAGTACTTTATTGTCAAGGTGCCAAAGGACATAGACAGGACGTTACAGAAACATTGGTAGACCGGTTTCACATGGATGACTCGTGCTTGTTCACAAGAAAAAGCACGAGTTATCCATGTGAAACCGGTTTACCAACGTTTCTGCAACGTCCTGTCTATATCCTTCGGCACCTTGACAAATTAACTATTCTACAGAAGTTCTTCCTCCCGTGGTGTGCGACCAATTATCTTTTTCTTCATTTGCCTAAAAAAAGGTGACCAGAGTAGGGAGACAGTCAAACAGATTGAGGTAGAGAATTTCAAAGGATGGGAGAGACTCTGGAGAAGTCCTGGAGGTCCTTGGAGAAACAGAGTGAATAGTTTAGGTGATATTTGGAGACAAGATTGGCGATTTAGCTCGGGGCTTGTGAATGGCTTTGTATGTTAGAATTTTGAATTTAATTTGCTGCTCAATCAGAAGCCAGAGAAGAGTGGCAGACACTGAGCAGTTGGGAAGGTAGAGGAGTCTGGCAGCAGCATTTATGATAGCCTGAAGGGAGGTAGGCCTATTTAGGAGGGACTTGCAGTAGTCAAGGCCAGAGATAACCAGGTAGTGAATGAGTAGCTTGGTGGTTTTCATTAGTAAAAAGGAGGCAAATGTTAGAGAGGTTACGGAGGTGAAGTCTACATGCTTTTGACAGCTATTCAATTTGGGACTTAATGGACAGTTCAGAGTCTGCGATTACTCACAGTATCCTGGCATGAGGGGAGGGAATACGTGGTTTTATTAATCTTTATGGAAAAATTAGGGAGGATGGCAACATAAAAAGAAAAGTTAAAATTATCACATTTGAAAAATGAATCACTTAACCTTAGTGTAGACCTAACCCAAACTCTTGGAGAAGTCCACTTTCTACCTCTAATCTCCTCTTCCAGCATTTTGAGTATAACATATACCTGCCTGTAACAGTTCAGTTGTGTTTTAAGATCTTCACACAACCTCAGCTGAAATCTTCAGAAAGCCTACACACTTGCCTGGCACAATCTCCATTCACTTCATTTTAAACCCATCCTGACATTCAAAAAGATTGTTAAAGCCCGACTTCAGCCAAAGCTTTTTTTTTTTTTTACTTTGAAAGAATATTGAAGGGATAGGGACTCCCCTGTCAGATAAATGTCTGTTGATGAAAAGAAGATTTCCTTCATTTTCCTGTTCTTTCGGACATTCCTTAAACAGATAGGAAATACAGGGAAATACAGGGAAAGTGGACACACCTGTAGAGGAGGGTAACTTCCCCTTTAGCTAATAAAATTCACTCAATGGGTAGGAAGTGAGCACTTTAACAAATTAAATTTGTTAAAGTTTAAGAACCCCCTAAAAAAATTGCAAGAAAGAATAAAAGTTGATGCTAGAAGTCATAGCCCCTCTGTGCTCCATTTTTACATTTTAGTAAAATGCTAAAAGATAGTGTTCTATTTAAGATACATTAATAATTTAGTTTATTTAGCATGAAATTGAGCTTTGTTATGTAGCATGAGGCTGTATATTCTGCAATATTTAAGTTAAGAGATACCATGCACTGCATTGATGCATTTACACAATTTCACAGCAACAATGAGATAAAACAAAATTCAGGAATATTTAGCCCATTGTTTTGCAAATCTATGTACACAACAAACTGATTGAATCGGTTCTGATATCGCTGTTTTACTAACCTGACAGCCTATTATTCTAAATAGGAAACCTTCATTTTATTTGCAAATCCTAAATATTCTAACTACCAGCAAGAATAAATCCTTACATTTAAAGAGCACCTGTCATTTCAGATACATCATGGCAGTGCCTGTTAGCGGGCAGCCACTCATCTGCAGCCGCCACGTCCCTCACCTTGTTGTGTCACTGCCGCATCACCAGCCCTCCCATTAAAGTGAATGGGACTGTCGGTGAGTCAACAGCGGGTCAGAGGAGGAGCCGCTGCGGGACAGAGATGACAGCTGCTCATGATGATTTAAACCCTTTCATGACTAAGCCTATTTTGAAATTTGGTGTTTACAAGTTAAAATCCGTATTTTTTGCTGGAAAATTACTTAGAACCCCCAAACATTATATATATATTTTTAGCAGAGAAACTAGAGAATAAAAAATGGTGATTGTTGCAATATTTTATATCACACGGTATTTGTGCAGCTGTGTTTTAAATGCAAATTTTTGGGAAAAGGGACACTTTAAATTTTTTTGTATAATGTGAAAGATGTTACGCCGAGTAAATAGATACCAAACTTGTCACGCTTTATAACTGCACGCACTCGTGAAATGGCGGCAAACTACAGTACCTAAGAATTTCCATAGGCGACGCTTTAAATTTTTTTTTACGGTTACCAGGTTAGAGGTACAGAGGAGGTCTAGTGCTAGAATTATTGCTCTCGCTCTGACGATCGTGGCGATACCTCACATGTGTTTTTTGTACACCGTTTACATATGCGGGCGCGACTTCCGTATGCGTTTTCTTTGCTGCGCAAGCTCGCGGGGACGGGGGCACTTAAAAATAAATATTTTTTTCTTATTTATTTTATTTTTATAAATTGTGTTTAAAAAAAAATATTTTTTTTGATCACTTTTATTACTGTCACAAGGAATGTAAACATCCCTTGTGACAGAAATAGGTGGTGACAGGTACCCTTTATGGAGGGATCAGGGGTCTAAAAGACCCGATCCCTCCTTTGCACTTTACAGTATTCAGATCGCCGAAAACGGCGATTCTGAATACTGTGCATCTTTTTAAAACCGGCGCCATTGGCAGCCGAGTAAAATGGGAAGTGGCGTCATGACGTGGCTTCCGCGTTCACAATTAGAAGGCTGGAACGAAGCCACCGACAGCTTCGTTCCAGCCCACCCCCAGCCGCCAGAGGCACCCGATTGGTCCCCAGGCCTCCTGATGGCACAGGAGGCCCGGTTAGAGCGGCGGGGGGGGGGAGACGTCCCCTCCCGCTGCTCCGGTATAACAGCCGAGCGGCTTTTAGCTGCATCGGTTGTTATATCTGGATAGCCGATCGCTCGCTGTAAACGGTACCGGGATGATGCCTTCAGCTGCAGGCATCATCCCGGTATAACCCCCGGAAAGCCGAGTATGCACATCTGCGTACGCTCGGCGGGAAGGGGTTAAATAGAGTTGATTTAAATCAAGCCTCTTTACTACTGGATTTAAATGAACTTGATTTAAATCAAAGCCACCCTGCAACATTCTATAGGCTTTTTTTCTCTATTAGCAATAGATTTAGCTGCCTGCTCTACAATTAGCTACTGATTATGGCACAGAAAAAAAAAAAAACTCAACACGCCACCAACACACCAACACGCAGTCCCGGAAGTTACGGGCGTTTGTTTTTAGAGAGCCGGCCGGCTTGCCTTCTGATTGATGCCTTATCTTATCTGGATTGATGTAAGTGCATTACTTTTTTATACAATAAAAGTTTTAGACGATATACACTATGGAAGCTTTTCTTTTTCTCATATGACTGGCCCATGGATATGCTGATGAGACTCATATAAAGAAACCACGGAGATTTTATCTGATGTTCCATCCCAAGACTGTAGCTGGGTCATAAGCTAAAAAGCGTCTGTGATCTCCTTACCAGAGATCAAGGGAGCTGGTAAGAGGCAGTTAACTTAGAGGTGGAGGACTGTCCTATCTTCTACACTTGTTTCTGCGGTGGTTAAGAGTGTGCTGTCACCCTGTTAAGAAATGTGGACAGATGCCTTTGTGAACTCTGCATGGACCGTTAACTGATACCTGTGTATATGCTACGGATGGACTTTAAACTCTATGTGTGCATACACTGAGTTTTGTTTGTTTTTTTAGCGCAGTTTTCTTTTTGTTACGATCTTGTTTCATGTGGGTATCCCATATTTTTTAACTGCAGCTTAATGATATGTACAGTTAGCAAATCATATTTTGCATGTCATATAACTCTCATTGACAGCGCTGTATTTTCTACACATTTTGCTATTATAACAGCCGAGCGGCTTTTAGCTGCATCGGTTGTTATATCTGGATAGCCGATCGCTCGCTGTAAACGGTACCGGGATGATGCCTTCAGCTGCAGGCATCATCCCGGTATAACCCCGGAAAGCTGAGTATGCACATCTGCGTACGCTCGGCGGGAAGGGGTTAAATAGAGTTGATTTAAATCAAGCCTCTTTACTACTGGATTTAAATGAACTTGATTTAAATCAAAGCCACCCTGCAACATTCTATAGGCTTTTTTTCTCTATTAGCAATAGATTTAGCTGCCTGCTCTACAATTAGCTACTGATTATGGCACAGAAAAAAAAAAAAAAACTCAGATCAGCAGTTTACTGTTATTTGTATATTTATTTTATATGCCTTTGCATCCCTTTAAATACAACTCAGCTATTACTATACAATATAGCCCTTTAGCTAAATTAAGTAACGCGATTAAATACTGACAATATGGCTTAGCATAAAATATACATTTCTGTCATTCGAAAACGCAGAGAAAGGGAAAATTAAGTTCTTTACCTCCATGCTGGTGTTAAAAGCTCGATTTACTTTTGCTTTAATACAAATTTGTTGTCCAATCCTGCAAAAAATAAATATATAGATGTATATTACATGGTTACATAGTAGGTGAGGTTGGGGGGAAAAAAAAATATATATAACACACAAGTCCAACCTTTGAATATCTATACCCATCTGTAACTATTGCATATCTATAGAATACCTATATAACAAAATACAGGTGCTTGTGTATATTCAATGCAGTATAGGATATAACACAGAATAGTCATTAATGTCAAAAATATCAAAAGAAAAACAATAAAGTGGTAACTTGGCATACTTAGCAGAAGAAACTTAAAATTTCATACATAAAGTATCAAGTCTAGTAAAATGCCCCCTTTCATCCTTATTCGACTCCAACCATGCCAACACATTTTTAATAGTTATGGCTTTTAAAATTGAACTGTAGGCATTACAAAAAAAAAGCTATGTATTAAAAACTAAAATATATATTAAAAGGGTTTTTTTTTTTTTTTTTTTTTTTTAAAAAACCTGTTACACTTATGTGCTCTGTGCAATGGTTTTGCACAGAGCAACCTGAATCCTCTTCTTGGGTCCTCGGCCTCTTATAACCCCCTGTACAGTAACAATCAGACTGAGAGACAGATGTGGGGAGAGGGCCAAGTGTTCTACATTCATATGTGCTGACCAGAACATGCTGACAGGAGGATGGAGCAGAAAGGACTTCATTAGTAACTAGGTGACCTAGCTGTGTAAATCTCAGCACTGGCTGGATAGAAACACACAGTACAAAACGCTTTGGCAGGCAAGTGCAATATAATATAATATAATACATATACAGTTTTCATAGTCCTAAAATCCCATTAAAAGGGTATTTTAAAGTAGAAGTAAACCGTTTTTCACTTGTACCTGCAGGCAAGCCTGTAGTAAGGCTTACCTGTAGGTACCATAACTATATCCTAAACCTGCACCATTTAGGAGATAATAACACTGCATGCAGCCGGTGACGTCACCAGCACATGTGCTCTGAAGCAACGGCATACCCGTGCTGTCCCTTCAGAGTCCTGTGCCGTGGGTCTGACTCCTGCATGATGCATACTAGCACGTTATGCCTTTACCTTGCAGGGTTTAAAAAAACAAAAAGCACACACACACACACACACACACACACACACACACACACACACAGTCACCTACCACATTAAATATTTGGCTTTTTGCCTGTAATTCAGCAGTACATTTTTTTTTTTTTTTTTTTTTTTTTTTTTTTTTAGGAGCTTAAACACAGACATTAGGAGAGTCCACAAAGTTTACTTGCTTACGAGCCACAATCAGACACTTGGCAAGTGGTATACCACCACGCTAATCCCAAGATTCAGCAAATTCCCATGAATGTAGTTACACAGCTGTGGGTTTGTAGGGCAGAAGATTCAGTAAGGACATCATAGTACATGATATCATCCCTTTTAGTGCTGATCACTACTAGCTCACATTAGAAGCGGATTCAGGTAAGGAATGCTCAGGTAGGGTACAAAAAGCATAGTCTGCCAGTAATAAAAACAAGATATGAATTGGTGATCTGATAAACTGGTGCTGGCAGCAGATCAGTTAAGTGACAGAGGTATGGGTCCAATTAGTACTGCAACCACTTCAACCTCGCTTACTATCCCATTGATCACGATTCTCCAGCAGAAGTACATACACGAAAACCGAGAGGGGAGCAGCACCATTGATAACCACATAACTATGCTCACAGCATTGTACATGGATGTCATCAGCAAGAACTAGGGTGGCACTGATACCAAGCATTTGCACAATATTGGTATTTGTGCAAATGCTCCAATACCTGAAACCGATACTTTCAGGCTTGGCTCTTTCAGCTGTCAGCAGAATTCCTCCACTGACAGCTGAAATGGGAAAAAAAAAAAAAAAAAAAAAAAAAAGCTGCCAATCAGTTAAGGAGCAGGGTCACCACATCCTTAAAAACCGATGACTCATTCAGCTGTCAGTGGGGTTCCCCTGTTGACAGCTGCAGTGTAAAATGAAGTCCAATCAGCCTTAATTAACTTCTTATTCTCCTTCTCCATGTAATTATTTTCCTGCTGATTTTATTTAATTTTTCCCCCCACTTCTATTTTATGAACTATTAATAAATTAAAACCTTTGTATGCTTTATTAATGTTTTTACACTGTTGACATAGTTACACATTACATTAGAAAAAAGAGCAAAATGAAAAAGAAAAAAAAAAAATTTAATTTGTAAATAACTTTTTAAAGCCTTGTACTAGGGATGCATCAATACCATTTTTTTTTTTTTTTAACACTGAGTACCGATACTTCTCCTCCCCCCAAGTACTCGCCGATACCAAATTACCGATACCCATCGCCTAGGAAAGGTAGATACAGGGGTGGTTTTGGGAAGTGGGGGTTGTTAGGGAGTTGGGTGAGGCCAGGGTGAAATGGGGATCGTGGGGGTGAGTGATCTGGGACGAAAAAGTCTATGATCGCTTGGGGGAGAAAGGATGGGGAGGGTCATTGGCAGACATGGGGCAGAGGTGACAGCTGGTGGAGGGAAGGAGGATGCAACACAGGGCACAGTACAGGGGTTTAGGAGGGCAGGGATCAGGCACAGTACAAGCAGAGTGTAGGGTTTAGGGTACAGTACATGCAGAGTACAGGGTTCAGTTCTCCACCACTCCTTTTCACTGCATTCTCAGCCACATAATTCCCCCATCCACCCCTCCTCAGCTCTGACTTGTGTTCACACCTCTTCTACTGCCTTTCATCTCCTCAACCCTCCCTTAAAAGCTACATCCTGCACATGCCTTACCGCTGCACTAAACGTAAAGTACCCGGCCAACTCTAGCAGACATCCCTCACTGCAAGAGCTGCCTCTCTGCAGCCAGGGGCGTCGGCATCCAGGCATCAGGGTCAGAGAGAAAGTGCAGCCTACCTCTGGATGTCCCTCTCCCACCCCTGACAGTACTACCTGGAGTGCCAGCATCTCCCTTGTCACCGCACTACTCATTGAGACAAGCTTTCAAAAAGCCCCGATCCTAGTACAGATTTAGCTGACAGGCTGGGACTGATGTTGTGTCCAGTTCAGGTATGAGGTCACTTCCGGTATCAGTTTAGGGTATCGGAGCATTTTCGCGAGTACTACCGACACTTGTGAAAATGCCTCGTATTGGCACCGATACGCGATATCTGTGCAACCCTGCACCATTTCTGACAGATGAAGTGTAAACAAAACTGTTGCAGAAGGTATCGGTATAGACAAGTAGATAATAATAATAATAATAATAATAATAATAATAATAATAATAATAATGGTGAATCCCTAGCAAGAACTTTTCCTAGTCAATCCATAGAAAGCAATTATTTTAGTGTTGAGTATATTCTGGAGGTAACCTAGTCTTTTTGGATCTCTTTAGGTCACAATAAAGTCTCAATCCCCAAGACCCTAGCTTCACCCACATGCTGCTGTCATTAAAAGGGGTATGCAAGTCATTTTGCTTTTGCTGCAAGATGCAAGCCAAAAACGCTTATATCTCGGTGCTAGAGTCCCTGAGAGTTATAAGGAGTTAGTACGATTCAAAATGGTGCCATACACCAAAACCTGAATAATCCTCATCAACTATCTAAAAATTTGGATGGATAAACCCTTCTACGATATCGATGGGTACCACCTATACAGGGTGCATAACAGACAAGGACTAAACTACTAAACAAAAAGTGTTAATCATTTTCAAATGACAACTGTGTGAAGAAATTACAGTAAAATATAGGACGGTGGCTGCCCAGCTTCACATCAATCATCATCCTGCTTTACACAGACATTTCTTTAATCACCAACAAAAATGGGATCAAATTAAGTGGATTTTGAGCAGGGTGAAAGCACCGGGTGCACACAGACCACACGAATTAAACACCCTCTGAACATTTTATTTAATTGTCCGATATCAAGGAGCAAAGCATCACTCCTTGCTAAGCTGTGCTATTCATCTTAATAAATGGAAGGCTTTTGTGGCAGAAAATGTCCCTGAACATCCATTGAAACCATTTACTTATTCCAGCTCCCATCCATTTAGAGTATTCATTTAGCTTGTAACCTGGAACAATTCTTGTCAGGAAGACAGAAGAGGTCTGTGGAGTGAAAATAGGCCACTGCTTAGAGGACTGTGCTAGAAGTTTTCCATTCTCAGCTGCCAGGGTACATCGCAACCAATTGGAGAAGGGGAGGCAACTTCATATGATCTGCTATTTAAAATTCCTGACAGCATCACTGAATGCCACCTAAATATAGACAATGAAGACAGCATGGGGAAGATACAGCACTGCACATCACTTACAAAATAATCAGCAGAATTACCTGTATTTATGTGAACACATTACTAGCCTGATAATACATCAGATTAAAGAGGAACAAAAACCACCATTTACTGCTAAACAGGCCCTGTTAACCCTTTAGTTTTTTTTTTTTTTTTTAGAGCTAAACACCTCTACACTGAATGGATGCTGCACTTCATTCGTTTCCTAAGCCCCCCTATTGGTCCTTCAATGAAAAAAAGCAGCCGTGCTGTCTAAAAAAAAGTTTGGACTGGAAGAGGTGCGTATAATTTTAGCTGCCCACACCACCATCTACTAATCATTTTGACATACAGTTTTAACTGGGAGGTAGGAGAAAAAAAAAAAAAAAAAAAAAACACCTCTTGCTGACTAACACATGTATGCAATTGCAGGATAGGTGGGCCTTAATATCCAGTCACTGCACATAGGCGTCCATTTGACCACCGTGACAGCCACTCACAGCAATGATGTGATTGGGAAGCCACCTCTGCCTCTTGGCATTACCATCCACTTTATGGGCTGCCGGGAGGTGGCATCAGCAAGGTGTTAGAGTGAACCTGTGCTGTACCCATACGGGCCAGGTTAGCCCAAGTAGTTCTAAAGTCTAAAAGTGTTTCACCTTAAATCAGAGTTCCACCCAAAAGTGGAACTTCCGCTTATCTGATTCCTCCCCCTGACAGGTGCCACATTTGGGGGGGGGGGGGGGGGTTGGTGCGGGTACTCGTTTTTTGTAGGTACCTTGTCCCCAAGGTCCCCGGGAGACCGGGCTGCGGTGAATTAAGTCAGCAGCTCAGCCCCCCTCCTCCCTCCTTCTGCTGGGCCAGTGAGAGCACAGCGTACTTCACGCATGCGCAGTAGGGACTCAGCCATGAAGCCGAAAGGCGGCAGCAACCAAACAGCCAATGTAATAATCGGCTGCAGTGCCGATATCGCTGGACTACAGGACAGGTAAGTGTCCTAATGTTAAAAGTCGGCAGCTACAAAGGGGCCGGCGGAACTCCGCTTTAATGCATGCTCTGCATTAGGGTAAAAAAAAAAAAAAAAAAAAAAAAAAAAAAAAACTCACCACTACCTGTCCTACTCACCCCTCTGTCCTGAAACACTGACCTGGCTTCATGTCGCTTCTCCAGCACCTCTCCCCTGCTTCCAGCGGAGAGCATCCGGAGCTCCTACTACCTTCACTCGTACTCCTGTGAACAGTGAACATGGTTTACCAGCACTATATAGACAATTGCAGTTTACCCACCCCTTTGCAGGTCACTGTACAGAGGGAATATGGATGAGAGGAACATTGTTCCTCTGCAGCCTCCATAGGTGTCACCAGGGAAGCAGCGGTCCAATTGGACACTGCAACACTGGTCAATCTTTAGTAGTGGGCAATGCTTATAAATAGCAGTGCCCCTCTCCAGTTGAGGTGCAGTTGCAAAGTGGATAGAGTAGGGACAGGATCTGTGCTGGATAAGCACAGCTTATTTAGCACTAGGAGGAGGGACAGACCAGGGACACCACTGGACGGCTCTGCTAATTTTTGGACTCTGGTGCTGTGACAAAGGTTCTGGATTACATATTTTAAGTGCTGCTACACTGCCTTACAGTCACCTCTTTACCCAGATGCTGGTAATGTAAACCTTATATAGGGACAATCTTCGTGCTGGAATTACCCCAATGTGCTGCTTAGATTCCTGAGAACTTCTGTAACAGTGTTGAAGGTGTTACTGAGGTGCTGACACCATAGTATTTCAAACTGTTAAGCCAAGTACCTTGCTGTTGTTCATTTACCAAAATAGTGGCACTTCACTCGGTCTGCCATTCTTCCATACTGGGTACAAACCCACAACTGTATGTATATAGGCGCACACACACACACAGCTGGCTCGGGAGTGGGCACACAGTTGCCTCCTTAGCACTGGGCTTCCTAGAGGAGGCACCCAAAAGCACTGGCAGGGACTGCTAGAAGAGGAGGTACAGTAAGTGACCCTTTTATGCAGTATCATTGCACAGAGAAGGTAAGTATAACAACTATGAACAGAATATGTAGTCATGAACTTTTGTTTGGACATATAGCAGACAAATTGAGTACAAAAAAAAAAAATACTTTATTATGCATCATCTATAGGCTGGATTGATGTGAACGAAGTTTGTTGCCAAGATACTTAGAGCTGCCTCTTTGGTATATATGTGCCTTGACTATCTGTTTTTATGATTTACTCACATTGGGTCTAGATGGTTCCCCATTAGGAAGTCGTCCTATTTTAAGATTATGTGTAGAAGATCATTGGCTGTTTGATTGTACCTGCATTTCCCACCAGAGAGGCAGTGGCTTCACCTTGACTTACTCATTTGCAACTCTATGAGCAACACACATATCCTATGAGTTCCAGGCTACTCTACTGGCTAATACTCTAAAATTAGGAGTGGATTCGGTCACGTGTGCTCTTGATGAAGGATTCCCGAAACACGTTGAGTCCACATGTGAACTGTAAAATCTGAATCTTTGCATGTTGTGTGTGAACCCCTATTTGGAAAGTTATTTTACATGTTGTGTAATAAAGTTGTTTTTATGGTACTAAAGCGGAGTTCAACCCAAATGGAAATGGAACTTCCACTTTAAGTGATGGTGACCCCCCTGACATTGCATTTGGCATGTCATTTTTTTGGGGGGTGGGGGAAGATACCTTCTTTTTAGAGGCATCCAGCTCCCACTTCCTCCCGGGGCTCCGGAAGGAAGTTACTCTCCCTCCTATCTTCTGGGACACATCACAGGTCCCAGAAGATTTCCCAGCCATTCACAGCGCGGCTCGCGCATGCGCAGTGTGCCTAGCTGTGAAGTCACAGCTGGGTGCCCACAGTAAGAATGCCTGCACCATGGAGAGGAGGGGGAGAAGAGCAAGGCTTTGTACGCCCGCATCGCTGGACCTTGGGACAGGCAAGTGGCCGATTATTAAAAGTCAGCAGCTACACTTTTTGTAGCTGCTGACTTTAAATTTTTTTTTACATTTTTTTTCCCTCCTGGCAAAACTCTGCTTTAAGAAGCTTTGCAGAATCCATGAAAGTAGTCCCAATCTCAAGTTTGGGAATGTTAAACACAGATCTAAAGAGGAGTATCACTTTAAACACGTTGTTAGCAGGAATTGTCAATCTTCAGGGCTACTAGAATCCTGTTGAAACCTCTAGAAGCTTAAAAACCACTTAAAAAAGCAGTAGTGTACAGGTCAGTCAAGTTACAATGAACATAATGGCCACAGAGCTTGCACCTCGTGAAAAAGGAATAAAACAGTTACCACACTTCTGTCCTTCTAGGATACCTCCAGTAGACAAGTAAAAATAAAATTTTTAGTCCTGCATAACATGTGTGGAAAAACTTGTATGGCACCAGACTGTTGTAAGGAAAATAAAATGAGCTCAGTAATTGCAGAGTTTTTGCCCAAGTAAATGGCATTTTGTGTACCAAGCTTGTACACAGTCTCTAAGCAACAAATAGTTGGAGCAGGGAACAGCTGAGTCTACCTAGTAGCAAAAGCCATGCAGCCCTCCAGAGTACACAGGCCCTGTAATGATCAGTTGTAACTGCCACTGTTACATGACATGGTTCTGAAGACCCTAAATAGGTGTTAAAATAAACCTTAGTTAGACTTACCGGTGACGGTATTTCTATGAGCCTTTCAGGACAGCACCTTGGAGAGAGCGTAGCTCCACCTCTTCACAGGAAACACTGCGTGGCAACGCCCCTTTTAAAAACAGCCGCTTCCAGCATGCCTTCAGTTATTACCGAAAAGACCTCCGACGTGCTGGAAGATATAATCAGACAATTACCAAGCCCCATAATTATACTTTACATATGATAACCTAGGGAGGGAAGTAGGCTGCTGTCCTGAAAGGCTCGTAGAAATACAGTCACCGGTAAGTCAAACTAGGGTTTTCTCCCTTCGCCTTTCAGGACAGCACCTTGGAGATAACTGAGCACTTACTTCAGAGTTGGACCACTGCCTGTAAAACCTTCCTACCAATGGATTGGTCTGAGGCTGACAGTAGATCCAAACGGTAATGCCTTATAAAGGTCGAAAAACTGGACCACGTGGCAGCTTTACATATTTGCTCAGGTGATACCCAGGCCCTCTCTGCCAAGAACGAGGCAAGGTTACTTCTGGAGGTTCCAGGTCTAAGGATAGGTAAGCTTCTTTAATGGCTTGTTTTGGCCATCTTCCTAGGGTACTTTTGGAGGCTCTACTCCCTTTGTGACTCCCTTCCATCAAGGCGAAGAGTGAAGATGATTTCCTAATACTCCTTGTGATCCCTAAATACCTTAGGAGGCACCTTCTAACATCCAGAGTGTGAAAGGCCTCTTCACCTGGCCCAGAAGGCAAGGGGAAAAAGGTAGGGAGAATGATCTCCTGTGTCCGGTGAAAGACCGAGGGAACTTTAAGCAGGAAGGCTGGGTCCGTCCTTAGGACTATTCTGTCCGGCAGACATCTCATAAAAAGGCTCTTGGGTTGATAATGCCTGTATTTCACCAATTCTATGGGCAGATGTCACTGTGACCAAAAGCATAGTCTTTAGTGTTAGAAGTCTAAATTAGGTTTCTATCGGCTATAACGGTGAGTCCCTGAAGAACTAAAGATAAATTCCACTTGAGAAAAGTAATAAGAGGTCTAGGCCTAATTTTTGCCATAGCCCTAAAGAACCCAACTATCAAGGGCTCCCTTGACAGGATTTTTTTTTTTTTTTTTTGGAAAAACACTGATAAAGCAGCTCCATACCTTCCTGGAGAAATTCTAAAACTGAAATACTAACTAAATTAAAGTTTTTGCTGGAACACCAGGAATTGTAACACTTCCAGACTTTGAAGTAGATAGCCCTGGTGACCTTCCTACTGGCAAGAAGGGTGCTGATGAGCTTTTCTGAGAGTCCTTTTCCTTAATCTTTCCTCCTCAGAAACCAGGCCGACAGATTGAGGTAAGCTGGATCTGGATGGAAAATCTGCCCTTGCCCTGAGTGTTAATCTCCAGGGGGGTTTTGCTGAGAGCGCCACTAGGGTGGAAAACTAGGGCCTCTTCGGCCAATAAGGGGCGATGAGTATCATACTTGTGGACTCCACTCTGAATTTTGCTAACACCCGCAGAATTAGTTGAAACGGAAGAAAGGCACAAGACAAAGGGAAGTCCCATTTATGGGCTAACGCATCCACTCCGAGGGCTTGATCCTGCCTCTGAAGAGAAAAAAAGCCGGTGCTTTGGAATTTCTTTGATTTGCAAAGAGGTCCACTTGAGGAAAGCCCCACCTCTCAGGAGATCACCACAAATGGCTCCTGGTTTAGAGAAAACTCGGCTTCTCTTATTTCTTTCCTGCTGAGGAGATCCGCCAGGGTGTTTTCTGTGCCTTTCAAATGGACTGCGGACAACAAGGCCAAATTTTTCTCTGCCCAGCTCAGGATCGGACGAGCTAGTTCCATTAGAGTCTTGCTCTTTGTGCCCCTTGTTTTGTTAGGTATAAAACTGCCATCAATGTTGTCGGAGTGTACCTGGACATGTTGACCTTTTAGAAATGGCTGGAAACAAAGGAGGCTTAGGTGGATAGCCTTCAACTCCCTCCAATTTGAGGACCTTCATTGCCTCATGTTTGGACCACACTCCCTGAATTGTCCGTTCCTCAAGGTGAGCTCCCCACCCCCCATGCACTTGCATCTGTTAACCTCCGAGTTACCGGGAAAGTCCATGGGAGGCCTTTTGGAGGTGTTTTCCTGTTCTCTCCACCAAAGTGATCTTTGCCTTTACCCCTATTCTGAACTTCTCCAGAAGTTCTTGGTGTGACCAGTTGAGAAAAATGTCCGCCTGTAGGGGTCGAGCATGAAACCTGGCCCACTGTACTGAGGGGACTGCTGCTGTCAATAGACTAGAACAGACATGACTTGCCTTACGGACACCTGTGTGTTGGTTTAATATATCTTCAGAGCCATCTGCATCTTTTCCACCTTCTCTTGAGGGAGGAAGATTCTTTGTTCTATTGAGTCCATTTCGTACCCCAGAAACCTTACCCTTTGAGATGGCACCAGATTTGATTTATGAAGGTTCAGAAGCCAGCCCAAACCATTTAAATGTGCTTGGGTTACCTGCAGGTTGATCTCTACTTGGTCTTTTGAGTTGGCAAACAGCAGTAATTCGTCCAAGTAGGATACTATTGGGATCCCCTTCAGTCTCAGGGACTCTAGATCTTTTGTCATCACTTTCGTGAATACCCGGGGAAAGGACAATAAGCCGAAAGGCAGAGCCCTGAACTGCAGGTGCCAAACCTTCCTCCCACCCAGATTAAACGCTAATCGCAGGAACTTCTTTGATGAGGCTGCAATTGGCCATGCAACATCTGGGGGCAGATTTCTCACTGAGAAAATTGTATGCATCCTGAAATTTTTGTACTTTATGGACTGGTTCAGAATTTTCAGGTTGAGAATCAGCCAAAATTTTCCTGAAGGTTTATTGACCAGGAAAATGGAGTAAAACCTCTTCCCCTCCTGATCTTTCGGGACTTTGGAGAGGACACCCTGTTGCATCAATTCTCTTAACAGATCTCATAGCCAAGGCCTTCTCCTGATCCCTTGGGAGGTTTGTCACATAAAACCGACTGGGAGGTGTCTGTAAAAACTCTAGTCGATATCCCTGATGGATTAAATTCAGAACAAAGGGGCTTTCTGTTGCTCTTTCCCAAGCTGGCAGGAAGTCCTGTAGCCTCACGTCTACTGGGAGATGGCGATTGCTTTTTTGGGGTCTGCTCAGGAGGTCTAAAGAGCATCCCTCTGCCTCTCCAGGGCCTTTTCTGGGTTTGATCCCTTTCCTTATGGGCCTGTTGAAAAGAACGAAAATTCTTCCTTTGCTTCCCTGTCTTTTTCTGTGGGAAAGCCTTTTTATCAGCTGTCCTATCAAGAATGGTTTCCAACTCTGGTCCAAAAACCAGGTCACCTGTAAAAGTGATCCCATAGAGTTTTACCTTTGATGCTGAGTCACCTGACCAGGTTTTCAGCCAGAGAGCCCTCCTGGCAGAGTTAATAAGCGCTGAGGATCTAGCCGACATCCTGATGGATTTGGCTGAGACATCAGCCATATGTTTGACTGCTCTCAAAAAGGGTAGGGAAGGACTCCAACAGATCTTTCCTAGAAGTACCTGCTACCACATGACCTTTGAGTTGTTCCAGCCAACACTCCATATTTCTAGCAACAACTATAGCGGCCATCACCGGTTTAAGGTTAGATAGGGACGAGTCCCAGGCTCTCTTTAAAAGCGCATCTGCTCTTTTATCCATGGAGTCCTTCAACACTCCCATATCCTTAAATGCCAGATCTGTCCGTCTGGACACCTGAGAAAAAGCGGCATCAATTTTTGGTTTCTTGTTCCAAACACACACTTTGTCCTCTTCAAAAGGAAACCTTTTGAGAGCTTTGGAGAAAAACTAGCCTTTTTCTGGATATTTCCATTCTTTTTTGATCGTATCCGAAAAAACTTTGAGAACAGGAAAGACTATGTCTGGCCGCCTCCAGCCCAATACATTTGATCATGTATCGATAGCTGGGTCTTCTCTTCTTGAATCTCCAAGGTGGTATATACTGCCTTAAGTAGATCGTCCACCTCTTCCAGTGTTAGTTTGTACCTAGAAGATCCATTTTCTTTTTCCCCCTCATCCTCCTCAGAATCAATGGTTGAGGGAGGAATACTTTGTTCCTCTTCCTCCGGCTTACTTCCCAAAATCCCAGAAGCGGTAGGAGGATGACTGGATCGGGAGCTCTGTTTCTGGCTGGAACCCTTGCCCGGTTTTTTCAGATGGGAACTTACTGTCCCTAGGGTCTCTGCTAGTTCTTTTCTGACAGATGAAAAGAGCTCTTTACACTCCTGGTTCCCCAAGCAGTGTTTCCATGGCGGAAACACTAAACGGAAGGCATGGTGGAAGCAGCTGTTCTTAAAAGGGGCGTTGTCACACAGTGTTACCTGTGCAGAGGTGGAGCTACGCTCTCTCCAAGGTGCTGTCCCGAAAGGCGAAGGGAGAAAAAAAAAAAAAGGAAGAAGACTGCAACAAAATATTGTGTATATTATGGTTATTGCTGTTCTATAATAATAAATGACAACATTTAACTAAATGCTAAACAGTACATGAAATATTTTTTTTCCTGTGACCGAAAAAGCTTAGGGCGTCACTCCAGGTTCCCATCCAAATAGCTCCGGTGACTCGTACCAATGATGGCGTCAGGCTGAAAGTGCTTTTATGGGCTTAACACTCGGATTCATTCAGAAGTGCAGTGGTTTATCTTTCTACCTTGCGATTTATATAATTTTTCTCCTTGTACTCTTTAGCATCAATTTAAAAATAGTTCCACTAATATTTTAGATCTTAGGAACAATTGTAGCACTACCCCCACAGGGCTGCTGGTATGTTGCCTGGGTCTTACCCCACTTTTTTCTTGGCAGCCAGGCACAATGCATTTCCCACAGCCAGGTGCATATACACATTCGCTCGTTACTCCAATAGCCAATCTAGGGGTTTGGTTTTGTTGTTTTATTGGAGAACTTGGATAGGGTAGGGGATATAGTGGGACACTTCCAAACTGAACTAATCACATAGAAGACCAACTTCCTTTCCTAGTAAAAAAAAAAACTTGACTGAAGTCCTTGCAAAGGCACATGCAGACTTCTTCACAGCAGCAAACTGTAGAACAGAACAATGTCCCTTAGCAAGTGTTTTGTGTGGGCCCTCAGTCGACTTAGAGCACAAGAGGGTATAACTGTCTAAGGATCCTTAAGGTGTCTGTACTCACAAGGCTCCTACAGCACCACTGGTAGCCTTCTCTGTGATACCAGATGCACTATAGACTCTCCCTCTGTCAGCTATGGTAGGACCAGGGTTGCCACAGTCTTCAGGCTCTCAGATCTCCCATCTGAAGCCACATGTCAGCAATTCGGGCCCTCGGGTCGCCCACATGCCAGCAAGTGCTGGGGGGAGGCCACCCCTCTCCCCAAGCCTGGTGCAATCCTTTCCAAGGAATGGCTAAGAGCCCATGTGCACCCTGAACAAATACAAGCACCCAGCGTGCCTAGAGGCACCTCCCCTTCCAATTGGCCAGGGCTATACGCATATTCATGCTGCTAGAGAGATGATAGAGAGACACATAGTCTCTTTATCAAGTTAAACTTGAGTGAGTATGAGCGCCATCAAAACTCTGCTGCTTTGATTTACCTCCATTGCAAGACACACAAGTGCTTCTATACTGGTTTTGGATTTCTATGGATATTTCTTTGTGGGTTAGCACCAGGGCATTTACCACACAAAAGAGTGCGATGGCTACACTTGGAACTATACTGTACAATGCCTTGAAAAAGTATTTATACCACCTTGAAGCTTTCCACATTTTGTCATGTTACAACCAAAAACCTAAAATGTGGAAGGAAAATGATAAATTGTTTTCAAAATGCTTTACAAATAAATATCTGAAATGTGTCGTGTGGCATTTGCATATTTTATTGAAGAAAGTGGCCGCACACTGGAACGAGAAGTTTGCTTGACAGGAATCATTGTCGCATGACAGACAGATGATACAGGACCAAAGTGAACGTCACAACCACGGTGTATCCGTGTGAAACGTTAACTTTGGTCCTGTATCATCTGTCTGCCATGCAACAATACAGATTCCTGTCACGCAAACTCTCATTCCAGTGTGCAGCCACTTTCTTCAATACAATCCAGTTACGGTGGCGAGCACCTGGAGGGTTATTGGACCTTGTTGGCCTGAGCAGTGCATGCTTTGTGCATTTGTAGAACCACCTTTCGCTGCAATTACAGCTGCAAGACTTTTTGTGTATATTTCTACCATTCTTTTTTGCAAAATAGCTCAAGCTCTGTCAGATTGCATGGAGAGCATCTGAACAGCAATTCAAGTCTTGCCACAGATTCTCAATTGGATTTAGGTCTGGACATTGACTGGGTCAGTCTAACACATGACTATGCTTTGATGCAAACCATTACATTGTCCTGTATTTGGCTCCATCCATCTTCCCATCAACTCTGACCAGCTTCCCTGTCCCTGCTGAAGAAAAGCATCCCCACAACATGACACTGCCACCACCATGTTTCACAGTGGGGATGGTGTGTTCAGGGTGATGTGCAGTGTTAGTTTTCCACCACACATAGCATTTTGCTTTTAGGCCAAAAAGTTCAATTTAGGTTTAATCTGACCAGAGCACCTTCTTCCACATGTTTGCAAGCAGCTATGTGGGGAATACAGCAAACAGGACAACTTACAGCTTGTTTCAACAATGGCTTTCTTCTTGCCACTCTTCCATAAAGGCCAGATTTGTGGGGTGCACGACTAATAGTTGTCCTGTGGACAGATTCGCCCACCTGAGCTGTGGATCTCTGCAGCTCCTCCAGAGTTACCATGGAGCCTGCTTCTCTGATTAATGTTCTCCTTGCCCGGTTTGTCAGTTTAGGTGGACAGCCATGTCTTGGTAGGTTTGCCATACTCTCCATTTTCAGATGATGGATTGAACAGTGCTCCGTGACATTTTCAAAGCTTGGGATATTTTTTTTTAACCTAACCCTGCTTTAAAAACTTCTCCACAACTTTAACCCTGGCCTTTGTGGTGTGTTACTTGGCCCTCATAATGCGGTTTGTTCACCAAGGTTCTCTGACAAACCTCTGGAGGGCTTCACAGAACATCTGTTTTTATACAGAGATTAAATTACACGCACGCACACAATTTACCAATTAGGTGACTTCTGAAGGCAATGGGTTCCACTAGATTTTAGTTAGGGATGACAGAGTAAAGGGGATGAATATAAAAAAAGCACGCCACACTTTTCAGATATTTGTAAAAAAAAAAAAAAAAAAATTGAAAAACCATTTATCATTTTCCTTTCACTTCACAATTATGTGCCACTTTGTGTTGGTCTATCACATACAATACATTTACGTTTTTGGTTGTAACATGACAAAATGTGGAAAATTAAAGGAGTATGAATACCTTTTCAAGGCACTGTATATAGAAATCAGTTTCAAGGATCTTCTGACAGGACAAAACACTGGAAATATACAATTTTTGACAGAAGCTTCATATGTTGGAGTTTTGCACACTGCTTTCCGTCTGGTCAACAAACTAAATGACTGCTTACAATGTACCTTGAACTTTAGAGCAATTAATGTTCTCACTATCTAAACTAGATCAGCTGTTATTAGAGTCTCAAAGGTGCTATCAAGGAACAATGAGCGGTACCTGGCTGTCTCTTCAATCTGGATGTCATCCACTGATGCTGTCACACAGGCAAAACCAGCATGTCTTTCAGCTGAAAAGAAATAGATCATTTAGAGAAGTGGTTCTTAACCCTTTTTGAGTCACAGACCCCTTTTAAAAGCTATGGACCCCCCCCCCCCCCATAAATATTCACATAAACACAACTCTGCATGCAATTAATATATGTTCTTTATATTTTTTACATTTGATTGCCTTATACATATGACAAACATAACGTTTGAATAAAGTAACCAAATTTTAAACAGATTGTTATTTTATTTTTTTGGTTCCTAAAAGAATAGGTTATGCTTAACCTGCTCTGTGCAATGGTATAACAGAGCAGCACTCTTCTGAATCTCCTCTTCTGGGGTCACCCACTGGCACTTCAGGTATCTCCTCCTCTGTGTCTGCCACCATAAGAAGCAGTTTCCTATAGGGGCACTCATGTGGGGTCAATACTGAGCCAGGCTGTGTGTGTACATTGACACACAGCACAGCTCTGATCCACCTCCCACTCCCTCCTCCTACTTCCTCCTCACTGGCTTTGACAGACAGTCAAGGAGAGAGAAGACAGGTAGATGAGTCTTGACAATTTTAATTCTGCCCAATACCACTATTACTGGAAACTACAATTACTAGAAAATGAGAATTAGCACTTGCTATTATGCAGTGGTACAAGATGACAGTTGTGCAGAGAACAATGATAAAAATGTAAATAGCAAACATGGGCCAACAATAGACACTTAGTAGTCGGCGCTATAAGCAGTGACCGGGTGCATTTTCTTTATTTTAATGGGAAACTATTGATTGGGATAAGGGGGTGGGGGCTGTATAATGAATGTAAATATATTTTTTAACTGACCCTCATGGACCCCCTGAAACCCATTCATGGACCCCAGGTTAAGAACTCCTGACTTAGAGGTGCAACAACATATCATGCAGCTAGTAGTATGTTTTGTTTATTATATGTATATGAAACATGGCCAAACACGGAACTCCGGCTTAATGTACATGCAAGTCTTTTGGGTTCTATCTAGATCTTTATAATGTTGTTTCTGTAGAGCAAACCTGTCTCAACCTTTTTACCCCAAAGGGAACCTTTAACATCTTGTCGACCAGGCCATAGCCGAATGACGGCTACTGCGTGGTCGGCTAGTTCTGGGAGGACATCCAGAGATGTCCTCCTGAACATGCACACCCAGAAGCATCCATGATCGCCGGGTTCTTTGGACCCGGCCCATCACGGATCAGGGTAAAGGGCCGATGACAGTGGCCCTTTACCAGGTTATATTGTGGCAGGTCGACTTGCCTGCGCAAATAGTCGTAGCTGTAGGGCAGTGCAGGTGCGATAGGCATGGCCTGATATTCAGAGAGGACTGCAAGTGAGGCAAGAGGAGTCTAATGCCGTGTTTGTGCTTTACAAGCTCTTTTTAACCTTTTTTAATGTAAGAATCCATTTGGCTTTTGAATAAACTTACATTGTTTATACGTTTTACACTATGGGAGGCCATTTTTTGTTCTCATATGATATTTGGGACCCTGATATGACTGTGTAATTAGGAGTCCCAAAGGGAAAGTTTGGCACCATCACATGGAGTCCTGAGCCTGGTGTAACACCATCCAGAACCGGAATTTTCAACACGCCTGGAAATTGGAGATCTGTAGCTGTAAGCCTGTCCTCACCACAGGAGATCTATAAGGCTTAATATACTTCTTACTGAGGTAAGAGCTCTGGGAGCATTAAGCTATTGTGAAGTCACGGAGATTGTGTTCAGAAGAATACTCTAGATATTTTTTAGAAGAAATGGTTTCACCGCATTTGGATATTTTGGACTTTGATCACCGTTTTCACTGTTATACTGTTTAATCATTTTAGCACATTAGCAACCAATTATTAACTTTATTCATGATTTAGAAAGTTGCGCCGATCACTTTTTATTCACATTTATTCTTGTGCACTGTGTACACTTTAGGTCTAGCAGCAGTTTTCACCTATTTTATTTATTTTTTAATTCACTTGGTAGCACAAGGGATCATACCTTTCAATGATAGAAAATTGAAAAAGGTAAAAACCGTGCTTTATACTTAAATCATCAATATACCTATGCCAAATTAAATAAACTTTCATAGCAAATACAAAACGATTGATTACTTTACATCTCTTGGTAGCACCATGATACTTTGTTCAAGAATATGATTGTATTTTGATTGATCAGATTATGAGATTACATGATGGAAGCAGAAATGTGATCACTACTGTATGATCACAAATTAGAATTGTATCTTTACCATTGATCGAAGTCAACTCCCTCTTGTGTGGAATATTGATCTATATCAATATTATCTATCTATAGATAAATTATTCCTATTAGAGAGATTGGAAAAAAAGTATTTGAACATTTATCGACGTGTGTATGACCACCATAAAATATAATTTAAAAAAAAGGGAGTCACATCAAACATGACAATACCAGCTGAGTATAGGATTGTAATTCTTTGAAAGTGAACCAATCAGTTTAGCCGAGTGTGTGTATGGGGGGGTTCTCTTACCTGCCAGGCAGGCTGTAGTATCGATCCATGTGAGGAGCTGTCCAGCACTCAGTTCTCCCAGGTGGTTGGAGTGCCAGGGGTAAACAGTGTGGCACATCTGGACCTCCCCCATCTCATATCCAGAGCCAGATGTGCCCTCTCTGCGGGCTGCCCCTGCATTGGCCCTTCCATCAGATGTGTCTCCAGGGAGCAGCATGCGACTCAGTGCGGCAAACTTCTGCAACAGGTGCCTGGGTGTCAGGCGCGAAATCCTGGATCTGGATGCTGGGAGTGAAGTTCTGGTTATGGGAGAAGCAAGAAGATTGAATGCCAAGTATGCCAATGAGTGCTGAGTGCAGTGAATACAGAGAAGGCGGAGGGTTGTCAGTATGAAGTCTGCAGTGATAATCAGCATGGCTTATCGGGAGCAGGGATCATGTAAGGAGTTGTCAGGTAGATGGCTTTCTGTTCTGTGCTGTAGGTGTATATAAGAGGCATGGGATAATGTGTTTCCATCAGGTGCCTGTCTAAGTCAAAAGCCTCAGCTGATACAAAGTACAGGCTGTTCACATGTGCTGAGGTCACTTGGGTGCAGCACACTAGCAGGGTAACATCTCTGCCTGGCATCTTTCCCAAGTGGCATCCAGCCACACCTTGCCTCACACCTCCTATTAATGCTTAATAATACTCACAGCAACTACCAATCCCAAAGTTATATATGCAGGAAAGGAAGGCTGAGCTGCTGCCTGTAGCTGTAGAAGTGTTTGCAGATCTCATCCTGTGCACTTTGCAGGACACCCTTTAATCATGATCTGCAAAAATCAACACAACTAAAAAGCTCAGCAGTGCCACCCACAGCCTGTAGTGAGTACTGCAGGCAATCGCTCATTAAAGCCTCATGCACAGGAACAGGAAAAATGCTGCTGTTAGAGGAGTCTAGCATGTTTTTTTATACCCCTGAAAGCAACTCTAGGTTATCTAATGTGCACATTGTGGCATTTACAGGCGTATTTTAGAGCAGCATAAAAGAAAAATGCCTCAAACCTGTGTGTCTAGAATAAAATAATATTTTAGCCAGTAGAATAAGTTAGACGCAGTAGCTCATAAACACAAACAGTAAAATCACCCCAAAGGTCCCCGATTTGGAACAAAGTCCCTCTTTCCTCCTCATTTGTCCCTCATTTTGGTCTGATCTCTGCAGTTGTATATAAAATGCACTTTTTGGCCTCATGCACACAGGACGTTTATAAAAAAAAAAAAAAAAAAAAAAAAAGAGCCAGCGCTGCCAGGTAAAAGCAGCTTTAAAAACAACAGCGCCAACATCTTTCCACTTTTTTGGCGTGATCGGTTTTTGGCATTCAGCAAGAACACTCCCTAAAAAAAAAAAAAAAAATTATGTAAAAACGCAGCTAAACGCTTCTTGTTTTTTGGCGATTTTCGTTTTTACAGCTCAACAGCCTCTGCTCCTGGAGGCACGGGCTGTCATTTTCTTTCTACTGCCTCCAAACACCTCTGAAAGTTTGTGTGTGCATGGACACATAAGCCAACATCAAGGGGCATTTAGAGGCAGAAAAAAAAAAAAAAAGTCAGACTCCCCAAACTACAGCTATAAAAACATCCTGTGTGCATGAGCCCTTTATCTTTAAAAAAAAATGTTTCCCAGTGCCAAACCTTTCATCCAATTTCTAAATTGCTGCATTTGTAAACTTCAAACGCTAATGTAAATAGGAATAGTAGTAGGGAAAATAAATAAAACCACACTTGTGGGTTTCACTAATCATTTTTTGTATAAATCTCCTTTAAGGGGGTGTAGGCTATGCCTACATACTTTTGCTAGTAGGTGTCCCTCGTTCTCATCTCAAAAAGTTGGGGGCTGTATACACCAATATGAACCAGAGGTGCTTACCCTTCTGCACTTAAAATTAGGAAAACAAGGCGTTCTAGAAACAGCGGTGGTACCAAGCAAGCAACCTCCTTTAGCCAGTGTGCACAGGGGAAGCTGCTCACACATGGACCCGGATGATTGCGACTATCACCATAGAAGTAATTCCAGTGTCAGAGTCACACTGCCCTATGAAAACCACTGTGGGTGTCAATAGATAGTTAATGACCCCCCCCCCCCCAAGATCAGTTCGCATATCACAGTGTGAACGGTCAATTGGTGCAGGAATCAAATTGCATAGGTGAGGTGGGAACACCCATTTGATCCGATTTCAGTGAGGACCACACAAAAAAAAAAAAAAAAAAAAAAAAAAGGGGTTCTGCACCATCTTGGTGTGAAGGCAAATTCAGCTTTACAATCTGTATGGTTGAATTCGCATGGCACAGACATCACATGTGATCTGCACAGCAGTGTGGTGTGAATCACATGCAATGTCTAACATCACACCAGTGTGAACCCAGCCTAATGCTAGTCCAAACTTTTGTTTTCTTAATTTTGAGTGCAGAAGAATAAGCACCTTAGTCTGGTTTATATTGGTGTTTGTGTCCCTATGCTGAAGTATGACATTTAATAATAATAGGAGGAGACATGCAGTCTTTTACCATTTTCCTTACTACTAAAAGTGAACCTGTTAGGAAAAAAGGTTACCTGTATTTGCATAGATTCTGAGCCCCAGTACGTTACTAGCTCTAGGGAGACTTCAAGGTGCTTTTTTAATAGAAAAGCATTGCATCTAATATTTTAGAAAAGGTACCCCAATCGGGAAAAGGGAGAGCTCCACAGAATTGCATGGTTGGCTCAGTAAAACTTTCAAGTGAATTTAAATACCAAGCACCATTTTACAAAGGGCGGTAAACACATGTGGTTGATTATGTTTTTACTGCCCATGATGACCCATCTAAATCCTAATACTGTAGCTGGATGGTGTAATACACACAAAGTAAAAATTGAAGGTCCGGCAGCAGCTTTTCAACTCTGAAAAACATTTAAATCGCAGATCGCTTTTTAGAGCAGGTGGGTGTCCTAATGGTGACAACAGTGGGCCATTCCTATGAAATATGTGTTTTGAATTGACCACTTTAGAAGCTCCTGTGGCAGGGCAACGTTAAATAATAATAATTAGGGGGACAAGAACAAAACGTTGTTGTCCTATATCAGGCATTTTCTTGCCAAGGAAAGGATCGCCAGGTATGAAAACTGCAGATTTAGAAATGATGTGATTATGTGTTGGGGGTTGACAGCTCCAGTATTAGTTTAGCTGTAGGAAGGTGTCTAATGTAGGGGATTGTTAATTTCAGAGACTTAGAGAATCCCCCCATGCAAGAATTTCCATTTACTTTTACTGTAGAATAGGTTTGGTAAATGTTAGATCATTCTTCTGATTTTGAAGCTGAAGTTTTAGGTAAGGCGTGTTTTGCATAGTTAGATTGGTCCAAGCTGGATAAATGTAAGTGTCATACCTGGCTGGTCCCCGTGGAAGTTGGAAATCACTGCACTGTAGTAGCATCTCCCCATTATCTTCCTGGTCCTGTGCTAAGAAACTGCCCTGCTGCTTAGTGAACACAGGAGGTCGCTTGCTCCATTCAGAGAATACTTTGCATTTTCTAAGGAAATCATTCACCGATTGGACGAGGTTGAGATTGTGACCATCATGCCTCATCTTCACTAATCAGAGAACGATTTGCATTCACGAGTTCCCTCCTGTGTTCAGTATACAGCAGGGCAACTACTTGAGATGGGGCCTGGCAGCTGGCAATGCAATAGCGGGACATACTTCTGCGATTTCAAGAGTCGGGATCAGCCAGGCATGGCATATATACATTCTTACATTGGTTCAAGCTGGACAAATGTATTTATGCAACTAAAACATACATCAACTTTAAACTTAGGAGAATAACCAAATGAAACACATTCTCAAACGAAAGAATAACCACAAATCTCTCAATCAACATTGACTATTTTAATCCTTATGCTGCCAGCATTAGTAAAAGGAGAGGAAAGTATATTAAGCTTACTTGTTTTAAATTTTTTTTTTTTTAACTTACAAATTTCTTCTGTTACTTTCTGGTTTCCAGACCTAGGCCAATGATGTCATATATCCCAGGAGTCTTCAGGAGGAGGATTTTTTTTAAGCCAATCATACAGTCCTGTCTGCATGCCAGAGCTAAGGACAGATGGATTCCAGGAAGTAAATGCTACACGAATCATCTGTTCTTACTCAAGATGGCTATGGCCAGAAATGCTAGGGGTGTTTTTCAAAGTGATTTCCCAGCAAAATAAAGCATGGATGGGGGGGGGGGGGGGGGGGAGTTTGATTTGAAAATTAATTTTAATAGCATTTTTGGTTTGTGGTGTAATTCCACATTAATCCCTATATCCAGAGCTAATATACAAATGATTCATAGTAGCTGTATCAATCTACTAAAATCACTAGCAGTTAATAACCAAGTAGCAAATTATTGCCAAGAGGAAATAAGTCAGTCACACAGCTGTTGCATTCTGCCATAATGCTACTTCAAGGCTACTTGTGTAGTTTATACAATAGGTAGTCATTTGTGTCACCTCAACCATCACCGTGCTTTGTGATTATTCATTAGCGATCTTAGTAGCATGAGCCATTGAAATAATGTCGATAATTGAGGGCAACTGATTGTTCAATTGCACTACTGAAAGTCTCTTGTTTTGGAAATGACAACAAGCCATTCATTGCATTAGATTTTAGAAGCATATCTGAACTGACAATTTGTGCACTCCTAGGCTACAGCAATGCATGACATTTTAATCACTTTATAGCAGGAGATTTAACGCCTTGATGGCAGTTGCTTAACTTGCAGTGTATTGGTTTCAGTAAAGACAATTCTCACCAAGGAGCATGATTTCTTGCCAACTCTGACACTGTTTGGGTACAGGGAATTAGTGTCACTGATCACCACTCTGATATCACAATAAAAGCTGATTTTATTCCAAAAATATAATAATAATAATAATAATAATAATAATAATAATAATAAATTACACACACACTACACAGAGAAATTCTATACTATTTATAAACAGAATTGCATATTGAAAAAAGTTATTTAGCCTGCATCTACTGTAGTCTGCTTTACAAATTAGTAGGTGCAACACCAATGGGTTAATCCATAAAGGTTTTATGCGCCTTCCATAATCCACATTGATCAGAGTCCCAAAATCTATTATTTAAACAGATGGTGTTCTTATATTCAGATTAATGGAATTACAAATCCCTGTTGTAAAACAACAGACCAAAGGCCTGTAATGTTTAATGTATTCATTGCCCATAAATCCTTACCTGCTGGCCATCTCTGTATCTTTGACTGCCACACTCTACAAACTATTCTGTGGACCAATGTATGCTTTTTAGCCACTGAGCCAGCTCCTGTGCCCAAATCTAGGTCTCAAACTGTGACATAGGCCATGAAGTCAGCCTTTAGCTTCCTATAGGGCCCACAGGTATGTATGGTGTGGAGCAGCAGAGCCCTGCACTATGCATGGTGTATAAGTACTATTCTGGGGGAGGAGTTATTACTGGATTAAAATTCATTACTAATTCAGGCCATGTTTTCAGGATCTTCCAGGTGAAGCACAGACGATGATCTTTTCCAGCTCAGGCTGAGGAATCTCTTCCTTAGTAGCAGCAGTATACAAGCTGAGCTTTCAGGTTATTCTTATTTGAATGTGGGTTGGGTAATTACTGGTTTATTCAGGGAGTCACCTATTTAAAACAGAGAAATTACATTTTGGGCAGGAAGGGATTTCATTTGAGGGTGTGCACAGAAGAAGGTGATTTACTAAAAGGAAACCTGTAGTAAAATAAAAAAATAAAGAAGTAAAAACCATTGTTGATTCCTGATCAATGCTATTGCCTAAGGTTGACCATACATTATACAATTTTCTTGTGCAACTTTCCTTTAGATTTACCAAAACCATATAATAGGAGGTCAAACCTAAACACTTTCAATTTGAAAGCAATCAGGCAGGCCCTTCTACTACATAGTTGAAGGTAAATCTAAAGAAAATTGTATGGTGTATGGCCAGCTTTACACAGGTACTGATCCATTGGCATTAGTAGTTTCTGATTTCACCTGCTGCATGCTTGTTATGGGTCAGTATTTCAGAAAACATTGTGTTCAGTATATTACAGTACATGACAGTGAAGCACCTAGAATTTTTACAAGGATGTCTGCCATGCCATCTTCCATACTTCTTTCCACAGGTATAAAAGGCTACTTTTTTTTTTTATCTTGGCCCTTGGTAACTGTGTTTAATTCAAGCAGTCAATAAGGGCTCTTTCACACTTGCATTTACATTTTAAAGCAGCCTAAAAGCTCATTAACACACCTAAAGGGTTAATGAGCATTGAGGATGTGTTTTACAGGTGTTTATGTTGCGCCAGGCAACACTTCTCAAAAGCCCTGCGTGTATGTTTTTCTTTTACAAGGCTAAAATGTGAAATGATCACTTTTGATGTTCTGTAACCGCACTGTGAATGCCATAGGCGCGTTACAGTGCATATAAAGTGCAGTTTTGGTGCGCTTCAATAATGCTCTGCAAGCAGCATTATTAGCATTATGCTAATGCTGCAGTGTGAACACCTCTATCCACTCCCTATTGTAACAATTCTGTGTGGCATTAAAAGGCATTTAGGAAGTGTTAAAAACGCAACCCTCCTGTCTATTTTCAATGCATGCATACAGGCGAATGGATTTTTCGACCGGACTCGAGTCCGTCGGAAACATTTGAAACATGTTCCAAATCTAAAGTCTGTCTGATTTTCGACAGAAAAACTCTGCTGAAGGTCCGATGAAGCCCACACACAGTCGGATTGTCCGACAGATTCGTTCCGTCGGACCAGTCCGGTCGAAAAGTCTGCCTGTGTGTACACGGCATAAGTGCACAACAATAAAATATATAATAGCTTTTTTTTAAAGGTAATTGGATATTTTCAAGCACATGTTCACTGGGAGAAGTAAAAAAATAGTATTCACTTAGCCCTTTACATATAAGCTTCCACTTGTATAAAAGCAGTGTGTACAGGAAAGCTTTCCAGTAGCTAAAGTTGGACTCCGGGTATAGATTTTTCCACATAGTTACTGTAACTGTAGTTTGGACCAATGTAAGCAGGCATATGCCATACCTGGCAGATCCCTGCAGAAGCAGAGAATAACTAGTAGCCACCTCTACTACAGTGATCCTGGCTGTCTTCCAGGACCCATGATAAGTGGTTGCCCTGCTGCATAGTAATCGCAGGGGTTAGCCTACATGGCACGAGCACTGTTCAGAGAACGCATTCATTTTCATTAATGAATGCAAAGTGTCCTCTGTTTGTAGTGGAGATCATGAGAGATGAGCTCGGGCGTGTTCGGGATCCTAGGCCCAACCCAACTGCTCGATCCCGCCAGGAAGCCGACACTGCACATTGCTAATCATAGACATTGAGACATTTCCCGGTCTATGCAGCTGCGGACCAGGTAATGTCTCACTGCCTGTGATTAGCTGTGTGCAGTGTCGGCTTCCTGGTGGGATTGGGCAGATGGGTTGGGACTAGGATTCTGAACACCCCCGTTCCCATTCCTAGTCACCACCCTGCCACTCCCCCTCATCCATTTAGAGATAACTTTGCATTCACTGGGAAAAATGCCCTCCAAATGGCTCCAGAGCCAAGTGAATGACCCCCTGCAATTACTATGCGGCTGCTTAGCGCAGGACCTGGAAGACACAGAGAATCACTGAAGAAGCAAAGAATACTACTCTGATTCTCCACTTCTACATTGATCAACCATTTATGTGTAGCAAAGTCCGGGACCTCTAGAGGCCTAATGGTGACCTCCAGAGCAGGGCCGGACTGGGGATAAAAACCAGTCCTGGAAAAAATATCATACCAGCCCCATAGCATTATTATACCAGCCCAAACATCATACCATCATTATTTCCTTGTTCATGAAAGGGAAAACCATGCATTTTGAAGCACATTTGAAGAGTGTAATATATATATATATATATATATATATATATATATATATATATATGTATGTATATATATAGCAGATATGAAAGCACATAGGGCTCTATATATATATATATATATATATATACACCGTATAAAGCAAATTCCAGTTAAAAGTGGTAAAATTGATGCATCATCAAGGGGCACCCCAGGAACGAGGGGGGGGCGACGACTCTGGTTTCCAGATACCACCTTCCACACCTTCCACAGAAAGAATGGGGGGGGGGGGGTACTGATATAAAGGGGAAACCTTTATATCAGTGCCCCCTTATATTATTGTATTCGCTCCCCCCTTACATCAGTGACCCCTGGGTCAGATTTGCCTGGCAGCGCTGTCACTGACCTCCTCTCAGGTGCACTGTACAGGGCTCAGTTAGATGGCTCCAGGTTGATGGCTCTGGTTTTATCCTATAGTCTCCTCTCCACAGTCCACATACATCTGACTTCTCCCATGACCACCATCCTGGCGGCACTTCCACTCTTAACTCCTCTCCAGACTCCCCCTCAGAGACTGCAGACATGATATAAGACAAGAGATGGTCAGAGGTTGTGGACATGATATAAGTCATGTTTTGAGACTGAGGACAGGATACAAGAGATGGCTAGAGACTGAGGACAGGATACAAGAGATGGCTAGAGACTGAGGACAGGATACAAGAGATTGGTAGAGACTGAGGACAGGATACAAGAGATGGGTAGAGACTGAGAACATGATACAAGAGATGGTCAGAGGCTGCGGACATGATACAAGAGATGGTCAGAGGCTGCAGGCATGATACAGTAGATGTCAGAGGCTGCAGACATGATACAGCAGGTGTCGGTGGCTGCGGGCATGGTACAGGAGATGATTAGAGACTGAAGACATCATACTAAAGATAATCAGAGACTGCTGACATAGTACAAGAGATGGCCAGAGACTGCAGACATGATACAAGAGATCAATGCAGCCTCACTGTGCCCCTCAATGCAGCTTTGCCATGCCCATCAATGCAGTATCGCCGTGCCCATCAATGCAGCCTTGCCATGCTCATCAATACAGTCTCGCCGTGCCCATCAATGCAGCCTCACCGTGCTCATCAATGCAGCCTCACCGTACCCATCAATACAGCCTCGCCATGCCCACCAATGCAGCCTCACTATGCCCATTATTGCAGCCTCACGGTGCCCATCAAATGCAGCTTTACCGTGCCTATGAATGCAGTCTCACTGTGCCCACCAATGCAGCCTCCCTGTGCCCACCAATGCAGCCTCCCTGTACCCATCAATGCAGCCTCCCTGTGCCCATCATTGCAGCCTCCCTGTGCCCATCATTGCAGCCTCCCTGTGCCCATCAATGCAGCCTCCCTGTGCCCATTAATACAGCCTCCCTGTGCCCATCAATGCAGCCTCCCTGTGCCCATCAATTCAGCCTCCCTGTGCCCATCATTGCAGCCTCACTGTGCCCATCATTGTAGCTTCATGGTGCCCATCAATGCAGCCTCACTGTGCCCATCAATGCAGCTTCGCTGTGCCCACCAATGCAGTTACTCTGTGCCCATGAATGCACGCTCACTGTGCCCCCCAATTGCAGCCTATGTGTGCCCACCAATTGCAGCCTCTGTGCCCACTAATTGCAGCCTCTGTGTGCCCACCAATTGCAGCCTCTGTGTGCCCACCAACTGCAGCCTCCCATGCCCACCAATGCAGCCTCGCCATGCCCACCAATGCAGCCTCACCGTGCCCACCAATGCAGCCTCACCATGCCCATCATTGGAGCCTCACTGTGCCCATGAATGCAGCCTCACTGTGCCAAACATTGCAGCCTCACTGTGCCTTTCATTGTAGCTTCATCGTGCTCATCAATGCAGCCTCTCTGTGCCCATCATTGCAGCCTCACTGTGCCCACCAATGCAGCCTCGCTGTGCCCACCAATGCAGCTTCGCTGTACCCACCAATGCAGCTTTACTTCATTGCAGCCTCACTGTGCCCATTATTGCAGCCTCACTGTGCCCATTATTGCAGCCTCGCTGTGCCCATCAAATGCAGCTTCACTGTGCCTATGAATGCAGCCTCCCTGTGCCCACCAATGCAGCCTCCCTGTGCCCACCAATGCAGCATCCCTGTACCCATCAATGCAGCCTTCCTGTACCCATCAATTCAGCCTCCCTGTGCCCATTAATGCAGCCTCACTGTGCCCATCATTGCAGCCTCACTGTGCCCATCATTGTAGCTTCATGGTGCCCACTAATGCAGCCTCTCTGTGCCCACCAATGCAGCCTCGCTGTGCCCACCAATGCAGCTTTGCTGTGACCACCAATGCAGTTTCCCTGTGCCCATGAATGCAGCCTCACTGTGCCTACCAATTGCAGCCTCTCTGCCCACCAATTGCAGCCTCTGTGGGCCCACCAATTGCAGCATCTGTGGGCCCACCAATTGCAGCCTATGTGTGCCCACCAATTGCAGCCTCTGTGCCCACTAATTGCAGCCTCTGTGTGCCCACCAATTGCAGCCTCTGTGTGCCCACCAACTGCAGCCTCCCATGCCCACCAATGCAGCCTCGCCATGCCCACCAATGCAGCCTCACCGTGCCCACCAATGCAGCCTCACCATGCCCATCATTGGAGCCTCACTGTGCCCATGAATGCAGCCTCACTGTGCCAAACATTGCAGCCTCACTGTGCCTTTCATTGTAGCTTCATCGTGCTCATCAATGCAGCCTCTCTGTGCCCATCATTGCAGCCTCACTGTGCCCACCAATGCAGCCTCGCTGTGCCCACCAATGCAGCTTCGCTGTACCCACCAATGCAGCTTTACTTCATTGCAGCCTCACTGTGCCCATTATTGCAGCCTCACTGTGCCCATTATTGCAGCCTCGCTGTGCCCATCAAATGCAGCTTCACTGTGCCTATGAATGCAGCCTCCCTGTGCCCACCAATGCAGCCTCCCTGTGCCCACCAATGCAGCCTCCCTGTACCCATCAATGCAGCCTTCCTGTACCCATCAATTCAGCCTCCCTGTGCCCATTAATGCAGCCTCACTGTGCCCATCATTGCAGCCTCACTGTGCCCATCATTGTAGCTTCATGGTGCCCACTAATGCAGCCTCTCTGTGCCCACCAATGCAGCCTCGCTGTGCCCACCAATGCAGCTTTGCTGTGACCACCAATGCAGTTTCCCTGTGCCCATGAATGCAGCCTCACTGTGCCTACCAATTGCAGCCTCTGTGCCCACCAATTGCAGCCTCTGTGGGCCCACCAATTGCAGCATCTGTGGGCCCACCAATTGCAGCCTATGTGTGCCCACCAATGCAGCCTCTGTGCCCACCAATTGCAGCCTCTCTCTGCCCACCAATTGCAGCCTCTCTCTGCCCACCAATTGCAGCCTCGCCATGCCCATCAATGCAGCCTCGCCGTGCCCATCAATGCAGCCCCACTGTGCCCACCAATGTAGCCTCACCGTGCCCATCATTGCAGCCTCTCTGTGCCCATCAATGCAGTCTCACTGTCCCAAACATTGCAGCCTCACTGTGCCTATCATTGTAGCTTCATCGTGCTCATCAATGCAGCCTCCCTGTGCCCATCATTGCAGCCTCACTGTGCCCACCAATGCAGAATCTTTGTGCCCACCAATGCAGCCTCTTTGTGCCCACCAATGCAGCCTCGCTGTGCCCACCAATGCAGCTTCGCTGTGCCCACCAATGCAGCTTCACTTCATTGCAGCCTCACTGTGCCCACCAATGCAGCCTCGCTGTGCCCACCAATGCAGCCTCACTCTGCTCACCAATGCAGCTTTGCTGTGCCCACCAATGCAGCTTCACTTCATTGCAGCCTCACTGTGCCCATCAATCCAGCCTCACTGTGCCCACCAATGCAGCCTCACTGTGCCCATTATTGCAGCCTCACTGTGCCCATCAATGCAGCCTCCCTGTGTCCATCAATGCAGCCTCCCTGTGCCAACCAATGCAGTTTCCCTGTGCCCACCAATGCAGCCTCTCTGTGCCCACCAATGCAGCCTCGCTGTGCCCACCAATGCAGCTTCACTTCATTGCAGCCTCACTGTGTCCACCATAGCAGCCTCGCTGTACCCATCAATGCAGCCTCCCTGTGCCCATCAATGCAGTCTCACTGTGCCAAACATTGCAGCCTCACTGTGCCTATCATTGTAGCCTAATCGTGCTCATCAATGCAGCCTCTCAGTCCTCATCATTGCAGCCTCTCTGTGCCTATCATTGCAGCCTCTCTGTGCCCACCAATGCAGCCTCACTGTGTCCACCAACGCAGCCTCACTGTGTCCACCAATGCAGCCTCTCTGTGCCCACCAATGCAGCTTTGCTGTGCCCACCAATGTAGCTTCACTTCATTGCAGTCTCACTGTACCCACCAATGCAGCCTCCCTGTGCCCATCAATGCAGTCTCACTGTCCCAAACATTGCAGCCTCACTGTGCCTATCATTGTAGCTTCATCGTGCTCATCAATGCAGCCTCTCTGTGCCCATCATTGCAGCCTCCCTGTGCCCATCATTGCAGCCTCACTGTGCCCACCAATGCAGCCTCTTTGTGCCCACCAATGCAGCCTCTTTGTGCCCACCAATGCAGCCTCTTTGTGCCCACCAATGCAGCCTCGCTGTGCCCACCAATGCAGCTTCGCTGTGCCCACCAATGCAGCTTCACTTCATTGCAGCCTCACTGTGCCCACCAATGCAGCCTCGCTGTGCCCACCAATGCAGCCTCACTCTGCTCACCAATGCAGCTTTGCTGTGCCCACCAATGCAGCTTCACTTCATTGCAGCCTCACTGTGCCCATCAATCCACCTCACTGTGCCCACCAATGCAGCCTCACTGTGCCCATTATTGCAGCCTCACTGTGCCCATCAATGCAGCCTCCCTGTGTCCATCAATGCAGCCTCCCTGTGCCAACCAATGCAGTTTCCCTGTGCCCACCAATGCAGCCTCTCTGTGCCCACCAATGCAGCCTCGCTGTGCCCACCAATGCAGCTTCACTTCATTGCAGCCTCACTGTGTCCACCATAGCAGCCTCGCTGTACCCATCAATGCAGCCTCCCTGTGCCCACCAATGCAGCCTCCCTGTGCCCATCAATGCAGTCTCACTGTGCCAAACATTGCAGCCTCACTGTGCCTATCATTGTAGCTTAATTGTGCTCATCAATGCAGCCTCTCAGTCCTCATCATTGCAGCCTCTCTGTGCCTATCATTGCAGCCTCTCTGTGCCCACCAATGCAGCCTCACTGTGTCCACCAACGCAGCCTCACTGTGTCCACCAACGCAGCCTCACTGTGTCCACCAATGCAGCCTCACTGTGTCCACCAATGCAGCCTCTCTGTGCCCACCAATGCAGCCTCTCTGTGCCCACCAATGCAGCTTTGCTGTGCCCACCAATGTAGCTTCACTTCATTGCAGCTTCACTGTGTCCACCAATGCAGCCTCCCTGTGCCCATCAATGCAGCCTCCCTGTGCCCATCAATGCAGCCTCCCTGTGCCCATCAATGAAGCCTCCCTGTGCCCATCATTGCAGCCTCACTGTGCCCATCATTGTAGCTTCATGGTGCCCATCAATGCAGCCTCTCTGTGCCCACCAATGCAGCGTGGCTGTGCCCACCAATGCAGTTTCTCTGTGCCCATGAATGCAGCCTCACTGTGCCCACCAATTGCAGCCTCTGTGCCCACCAATTGCAGCCTATGTGTGCCCACCAATGCAGCCTCTCTGTGCCCACCAATGCAGCCTCACTGTGCCCACCAATGCAGCCTCGCTGTGCCCACCAATGCAGCCTCGCTGTGCCCACCAATGCAGCTTCACTTCATTGCAGCCTCACTGTGTCCACCAATGCAGCCTTGCTGTGCCTACCAATGCAGCTTTGCTGTGCCCACCAATGCAGCTTCACTTCATTGCAGCCTCACTGTGCCCATCAATCCAGCCTCACTGTGCCCATTATTGCAGCCTCCCTGTGCCCACCAATGCAGCCTCGCTGTGCCCACCAATGCAGCTTTGCTGTGACCTTTGCTGTGACCGCCAATGCAGTTTCCCTGTGCCCATGAATGCAGCCTCACTGTGCCTACCAATTGCAGCCTCTGTGCCCACCAATTGCAGCCTCTGTGGGCCCACCAATTGCAGCCTATGTGTGCCCACCAATCCAGCCTCACTGTGCCCACCAATGCAGCCTCACTGTGCCCATTATTGCAGCCTCACTGTGCCCATCAATGCAGCCTCCCTGTGTCCATCAATGCAGCCTCCCTGTGCCAACCAATGCAGTTTCCCTGTGCCCACCAATGCAGCCTCTCTGTGCCCACCAATGCAGCCTCGCTGTGCCCACCAATGCAGCTTCACTTCATTGCAGCCTCACTGTGTCCACCATAGCAGCCTCGCTGTACCCATCAATGCAGCCTCCCTGTGCCCATCAATGCAGTCTCACTGTGCCAAACATTGCAGCCTCACTGTGCCTATCATTGTAGCCTAATCGTGCTCATCAATGCAGCCTCTCAGTCCTCATCATTGCAGCCTCTCTGTGCCTATCATTGCAGCCTCTCTGTGCCCACCAATGCAGCCTCACTGTGTCCACCAACGCAGCCTCACTGTGTCCACCAACGCAGCCTCACTGTGTCCACCAATGCAGCCTCTCTGTGCCCACCAATGCAGCTTTGCTGTGCCCACCAATGTAGCTTCACTTCATTGCAGTCTCACTGTACCCACCAATGCAGCCTCCCTGTGCCCATCAATGCAGTCTCACTGTCCCAAACATTGCAGCCTCACTGTGCCTATCATTGTAGCTTCATCGTGCTCATCAATGCAGCCTCTCTGTGCCCATCATTGCAGCCTCCCTGTGCCCATCATTGCAGCCTCACTGTGCCCACCAATGCAGCCTCTTTGTGCCCACCAATGCAGCCTCTTTGTGCCCACCAATGCAGCCTCTTTGTGCCCACCAATGCAGCCTCGCTGTGCCCACCAATGCAGCTTCGCTGTGCCCACCAATGCAGCTTCACTTCATTGCAGCCTCACTGTGCCCACCAATGCAGCCTCGCTGTGCCCACCAATGCAGCCTCACTCTGCTCACCAATGCAGCTTTGCTGTGCCCACCAATGCAGCTTCACTTCATTGCAGCCTCACTGTGCCCATCAATCCAGCCTCACTGTGCCCACCAATGCAGCCTCACTGTGCCCATTATTGCAGCCTCACTGTGCCCATCAATGCAGCCTCCCTGTGTCCATCAATGCAGCCTCCCTGTGCCAACCAATGCAGTTTCCCTGTGCCCACCAATGCAGCCTCTCTGTGCCCACCAATGCAGCCTCGCTGTGCCCACCAATGCAGCTTCACTTCATTGCAGCCTCACTGTGTCCACCATAGCAGCCTCGCTGTACCCATCAATGCAGCCTCCCTGTGCCCACCAATGCAGCCTCCCTGTGCCCATCAATGCAGTCTCACTGTGCCAAACATTGCAGCCTCACTGTGCCTATCATTGTAGCTTAATTGTGCTCATCAATGCAGCCTCTCAGTCCTCATCATTGCAGCCTCTCTGTACCTATCATTGCAGCCTCTCTGTACCTATCATTGCAGCCTCTCTGTGCCCACCAATGCAGCCTCACTGTGTCCACCAACGCAGCCTCACTGTGTCCACCAACGCAGCCTCACTGTGTCCACCAATGCAGCCTCACTGTGTCCACCAATGCAGCCTCTCTGTGCCCACCAATGCAGCCTCTCTGTGCCCACCAATGCAGCTTTGCTGTGCCCACCAATGTAGCTTCACTTCATTGCAGCTTCACTGTGTCCACCAATGCAGCCTCCCTGTGCCCATCAATGCAGCCTCCCTGTGCCCATCAATGCAGCCTCCCTGTGCCCATCAATGAAGCCTCCCTGTGCCCATCATTGCAGCCTCACTGTGCCCATCATTGTAGCTTCATGGTGCCCATCAATGCAGCCTCTCTGTGCCCACCAATGCAGCGTGGCTGTGCCCACCAATGCAGTTTCTCTGTGCCCATGAATGCAGCCTCACTGTGCCCACCAATTGCAGCCTCTGTGCCCACCAATTGCAGCCTATGTGTGCCCACCAATGCAGCCTCTCTGTGCCCACCAATGCAGCCTCACTGTGCCCACCAATGCAGCCTCGCTGTGCCCACCAATGCAGCCTCGCTGTGCCCACCAATGCAGCTTCACTTCATTGCAGCCTCACTGTGTCCACCAATGCAGCCTTGCTGTGCCTACCAATGCAGCTTTGCTGTGCCCACCAATGCAGCTTCACTTCATTGCAGCCTCACTGTGCCCATCAATCCAGCCTCACTGTGCCCATTATTGCAGCCTCCCTGTGCCCACCAATGCAGCCTCGCTGTGCCCACCAATGCAGCTTTGCTGTGACCTTTGCTGTGACCGCCAATGCAGTTTCCCTGTGCCCATGAATGCAGCCTCACTGTGCCTACCAATTGCAGCCTCTGTGCCCACCAATTGCAGCCTCTGTGGGCCCACCAATTGCAGCCTATGTGTGCCCACCAATGCAGCCTCTGTGCCCACCAATTGCAGCCTCTCTCTGCCCACCAATTGCAGCCTCTCCGTGCCCACCAATTGCAGCCTCGCCGTGCCCATCAATGCAGCCCCACTGTGCCCACCAATGTAGCCTCACCGTGCCCATCATTGCAGCCTCACTGTGCCCATGAATGCAGTCTCACTGTACCCACCAATGCAGCCTCCCTGTGCCCATCAATGCAGTCTCACTGTCCCAAACATTGCAGCCTCACTGTGCCTATCATTGTAGCTTCATCGTGCTCATCAATGCAGCCTCTCTGTGCCCATCATTGCAGCCTCCCTGTGCCCATCATTGCAGCCTCACTGTGCCCACCAATGCAGCCTCACTGTGTCCACCAACGCAGCCTCACTGTGTCCACCAATGCAGCCTCTCTGTGCCCACCAATGCAGCCTCTCTGTGCCCACCAATGCAGCTTTGCTGTGCCCACCAATGTAGCTTCACTTCATTGCAGTCTCACTGTACCCACCAATGCAGCCTCCCTGTGCCCATCAATGCAGTCTCACTGTCCCAAACATTGCAGCCTCACTGTGCCTATCATTGTAGCTTCATGGTGCTCATCAATGCAGCCTCTCTGTGCCCATCATTGCAGCCTCCCTGTGCCCATCATTGCAGCCTCACTGTGCCCACCAATGCAGCCTCTTTGTGCCCACCAATGCAGCCTCTTTGTGCCCACCAATGCAGCCTCGCTGTGCCCACCAATGCAGCTTCGCTGTGCCCACCAATGCAGCTTCACTTCATTGCAGCCTCACTGTGCCCACCAATGCAGCCTCGCTGTGCCCACCAATGCAGCCTCACTCTGCTCACCAATGCAGCTTTGCTGTGCCCACCAATGCAGCTTCACTTCAGTGCAGCCTCACTGTGCCCATCAATCCAGCCTCACTGTGCCCACCAATGTAGCCTCACTGTGCCCATTATTGCAGCCTCACTGTGCCCATCAATGCAGCCTCCCTGTGTCCATCAATGCAGCCTCCCTGTGCCAAAAAATGCAGTTTCCCTGTGCCCACCAATGCAGCCTCTCTGTGCCCACCAATGCAGCCTCGCTGTGCCCACCAATGCAGCTTCACTTCATTGCAGCCTCACTGTGTCCACCATAGCAGCCTCGCTGTACCCATCAATGCAGCCTCCCTGTGCCCACCAATGCAGCCTCCCTGTGCCCATCAATGCAGTCTCACTGTGCCAAACATTGCAGCCTCACTGTGCCCACCAATGCAGTCTCCCTGTGCCCATCAATGCAGTCTCACTGTGCCAAACATTGCAGCCTCACTGCGCCTATCATTGTAGCTTAATCGTGCTCATCAATGCAGCCTCTCAGTCCTCATCATTGCAGCCTCTCTGTGCCTATCATTGCAGCCTCTCTGTGCCCACCAATGCAGCCTCACTGTGTCCACCAACGCAGCCTCACTGTGTCTACCAATGCAGCCTCTCTGTGCCCACCAATGCAGCTTTGCTGTGCCCACCAATGTAGCTTCACTTCATTGCAGCCTCACTGTGTCCACCAATGCAGCCTCCCTGTGCCCATCAATGCAGCCTCCCTGTGCCCATCAATGCAGCCTCCCTGTGCCCATCAATGAAGCCTCTCTGTGCCCACCAATGCAGCTTTGCTGTGCCCACCAATGTAGCTTCACTTCATTGCAGTCTCACTGTACCCATCAATGCAGCCCCACTGTGCCCACCAATGTAGCCTCACCGTGCCCATCATTGCAGCCTCACTGTGCCCATGAATGCAGTCTCACTGTACCCACCAATGCAGCCTCCCTGTGCCCATCAATGCAGTCTCACTGTCCCAAACATTGCAGCCTCACTGTGCCTATCATTGTAGCTTCATCGTGCTCATCAATGCAGCCTCTCTGTGCCCATCATTGCAGCCTCCCTGTGCCCATCATTGCAGCCTCACTGTGCCCACCAATGCAGCCTCACTGTGTCCACCAACGCAGCCTCACTGTGTCCACCAATGCAGCCTCTCTGTGCCCACCAATGCAGCCTCTCTGTGCCCACCAATGCAGCTTTGCTGTGCCCACCAATGTAGCTTCACTTCATTGCAGTCTCACTGTACCCACCAATGCAGCCTCCCTGTGCCCATCAATGCAGTCTCACTGTCCCAAACATTGCAGCCTCACTGTGCCTATCATTGTAGCTTCATGGTGCTCATCAATGCAGCCTCTCTGTGCCCATCATTGCAGCCTCCCTGTGCCCATCATTGCAGCCTCACTGTGCCCACCAATGCAGCCTCTTTGTGCCCACCAATGCAGCCTCTTTGTGCCCACCAATGCAGCCTCGCTGTGCCCACCAATGCAGCTTCGCTGTGCCCACCAATGCAGCTTCACTTCATTGCAGCCTCACTGTGCCCACCAATGCAGCCTCGCTGTGCCCACCAATGCAGCCTCACTCTGCTCACCAATGCAGCTTTGCTGTGCCCACCAATGCAGCTTCACTTCAGTGCAGCCTCACTGTGCCCATCAATCCAGCCTCACTGTGCCCACCAATGCAGCCTCACTGTGCCCATTATTGCAGCCTCACTGTGCCCATCAATGCAGCCTCCCTGTGTCCATCAATGCAGCCTCCCTGTGCCAAAAAATGCAGTTTCCCTGTGCCCACCAATGCAGCCTCTCTGTGCCCACCAATGCAGCCTCGCTGTGCCCACCAATGCAGCTTCACTTCATTGCAGCCTCACTGTGTCCACCATAGCAGCCTCGCTGTACCCATCAATGCAGCCTCCCTGTGCCCACCAATGCAGCCTCCCTGTGCCCATCAATGCAGTCTCACTGTGCCAAACATTGCAGCCTCACTGTGCCCACCAATGCAGTCTCCCTGTGCCCATCAATGCAGTCTCACTGTGCCAAACATTGCAGCCTCACTGCGCCTATCATTGTAGCTTAATCGTGCTCATCAATGCAGCCTCTCAGTCCTCATCATTGCAGCCTCTCTGTGCCTATCATTGCAGCCTCTCTGTGCCCACCAATGCAGCCTCACTGTGTCCACCAACGCAGCCTCACTGTGTCTACCAATGCAGCCTCTCTGTGCCCACCAATGCAGCTTTGCTGTGCCCACCAATGTAGCTTCACTTCATTGCAGCCTCACTGTGTCCACCAATGCAGCCTCCCTGTGCCCATCAATGCAGCCTCCCTGTGCCCATCAATGCAGCCTCCCTGTGCCCATCAATGAAGCCTCCCTGTGCCCATCATTGCAGCCTCACTGTGCCCATCATTGTAGCTTCATGGTGCCCATCAATGCAGCCTCTCTGTGCCCACCAATGCAGCGTGGCTGTGCCCACCAATGCAGTTTCTCTGTGCCCATGAATGCAGCCTCACTGTGCCCACCAATTGCAGCCTCTGTGCCCACCAATTGCAGCCTATGTGTGCCCACCAATGCAGCCTCTGTGCCCACCAATTGCAGCCTATGTGTGCCCACCAATGCAGCCTCTCTGTGCCCACCAATGCAGCCTCGCTGTGCCCACCAATGCAGCCTCGCTGTGCCCACCAATGCAGCTTCACTTCATTGCAGCCTCACTGTGTCCACCAATGCAGCCTTGCTGTGCCTACCAATGCAGCTTTGCTGTGCCCACCAATGCAGCTTCACTTCATTGCAGCCTCACTGTGCCCATCAATCCAGCCTCACTGTGCCCATTATTGCAGCCTCCCTGTGCCCACCAATGCAGCCTCGCTGTGCCCACCAATGTAGCTTTGCTGTGACCACCAATGCAGTTTCCCTGTGCCCATGAATGCAGCCTCACTGTGCCTACCAATTGCAGCCTCTGTGTCCACCAATTGCAGCCTCTGTGGGCCCACCAATTGCAGCCTCTGTGGGCCCACCAATTGCAGCCTATGTGTGCCCACCAATGCAGCCTCTCTCTGCCCACCAATTGCAGCCTCTCCGTGCTCACCAATTGCAGCCTCGCCATGCCCATCAATGCAGCCTTGCCGTGCCCATCAATGCAGCCCCACTGTGCCCACCAATGTAGCCTCACCGTGCCCATCATTGCAGCCTCACTGTGCCCATGAATGCAGTCTCACTGTACCCACCAATGCAGCCTCCCTGTGCCCATCAATGCAGTCTCACTGTCCCAAACATTGCAGCCTCACTGTGCCTATCATTGTAGCTTCATCGTGCTCATCAATGCAGCCTCTCTGTGCCCATCATTGCAGCCTCCCTGTGCCCATCATTGCAGCCTCACTGTGCCCACCAATGCAGCCTCTTTGTGCCCACCAATGCAGCCTCTTTGTGCCCACCAATGCAGCCTCTTTTGCCCACCAATGCAGCCTCGCTGTGCCCACCAATGCAGCTTCGCTGTGCCCACCAATGCAGCTTCACTTCATTGCAGCCTCACTGTGCCCACCAATGCAGCCTCGCTGTGCCCACCAATGCAGCCTCACTCTGCTCACCAATGCAGCTTTGCTGTGCCCACCAATGCAGCTTCACTTCATTGCAGCCTCACTGTGCCCATCAATCCAGCCTCACTGTGCCCACCAATGCAGCCTCACTGTGCCCATTATTGCAGCCTCACTGTGCCCATCAATGCAGCCTCCCTGTGTCCATCAATGCAGCCTCCCTGTGCCAACCAATGCAGTTTCCCTGTGCCCACCAATGCAGCCTCTCTGTGCCCACCAAGGCAGCCTCCCTGTGCCCACCAATGCATCCTCCCTGTGCCCATCAATGCAGTCTCACTGTGCCAAACATTGCAGCCTCACTGCGCCTATCATTGTAGCTTAATCGTGCTCATCAATGCAGCCTCTCAGTCCTCATCATTGCAGTCTCTCTGTGCCTATCATTGCAGCCTCTCTGTGCCCACCAATGCAGCCTCACTGTGTCCACCAACGCAGCCTCACTGTGTCCACCAATGCAGCCTCTCTGTGCCCACCAATGCAGCCTCTCTGTGCCCACCAATGCAGCTTTGCTGTGCCCACCAATGTAGCTTCACTTCATTGCAACCTCACTGTGTCCACCAATGCAGCCTCCCTGTGCCCATCAATGCAGCCTCCCTGTGCCCATCAATGCAGCCTCCCTGTGCCCATCAATGAAGCCTCCCTGTGCCCATCATTGCAGCCTCACTGTGCCCATCATTGTAGCTTCATGGTGCCCATCAATGCAGCCTCTCTGTGCCCACCAATGCAGCGTGGCTGTGCCCACCAATGCAGTTTCTCTGTGCCCATGAATGCAGCCTCACTGTGCCCATCAATTGCAGCCTCTGTGCCCACCAATTGCAGCCTATGTGTGCCCACCAATGCAGCCTCTGTGCCCACCAATTGCAGCCTATGTTTGCCCACCAATGTAGCCTCTCTGTGCCCACCAATGCAGCCTCGCTGTGCCCACCAATGCAGCCTCGCTGTGCCCACCAATGCAGCTTCACTTCATTGCAGCCTCACTGTGTCCACCAATGCAGCCTTGCTGTGCCTACCAATGCAGCTTTGCTGTGTCCACCAATGCAGCTTCACTTCATTGCAGCCTCACTGTGCCCATCAATCCAGCCTCACTGTGCCCATTATTGCAGCCTCCCTGTGCCCACCAATGCAGCCTCCCTGTACCCATCATTGCAGCCTCCCTGTACCCATCAATTCAACCTCCCTGTGCCCATCAATGCAGCCTCCCTGTGCCCATCAATGCAGCCTACCTGTGCCCATCAATGCAGCCTCCCTGTGTCCATCAATGCAGCCTCCCTGTGCCCATCAATGCAGCCTCCCTGTGCCCATCAATGCAGCCTCCCTGTACCCATCAATGCAGCCTCTCTGGACCCATCAATGCAGCCTCCCTGTGCCCATCAATACAGCCTCCCTGTATCCATCAATGCAGCCTCCCTGTGCCCATCAATGCAGCCTCCCTGTGCCCATCAATGCAGCCTCCCTGTGCCCATCAATGCAGCCTCCCTGTGCCCATCAATGCAGCCTCCCTGTGCCCATCAATGCAGCCTCCTTGTGCCCATCATTGCAGCCTCACTGTGCCCATCATTGTAGCTTCATGGTGCCCATCAATGCAGCCTCTCTGTCCCCACCAATGCAGCCTCGCTGTGCCCACCAATGCAGCCTCCCTGTGTCCATCAATGCAGCCTCCCTGTGCCTATCAATGCAGCCTCCCTGTGCCCATCAATGCAGCCTCCCTGTGCCCATCAATGCAGCCTCCCTGTACCCATCAATGCAGCCTCCCTGTACCCATCAATGCAGCCTCCCTGTTCCCATCAATGCAGCCTCCCTGTACCCATCAATGCAGCCTCCCTGTGCCCATCAGTGCAGCCTCCCTGTGCCCATCAGTGCAGCCTCCCTGTGCCCATCAGTGCAGCTTCCTTGTGCCCATCATTGCAGCCTCACTGTGCCCATCATTGTAGCTTCATGGTGCCCATCAATGCAGCCTCTCTGTCCCCACCAATGCAGCCTAGCTGTGCCCACCAATGCAGTTTCTCTGTGCTCATGAATGCAGCCTCACTGTGCCTACCAATTGCAGCCTCTGTGCCCACCAATTGCAGTCTATGTGTGCCCACCAATTGCAGCCTATGTGTGCCCACCAATTGCAGCCTTTCTGTGCCCACCAATTGCAGCCTCTGTGTGCCCACCAATTGCAGCCATGCCCATAAATGCAGCTATGCCGTGCCCATAAATGCAGCCTTGCCGTGCCCATCATTGCAGCCTCACTGTGCCCATCATTGCAGCCTCGCCGTGCCCATCATTGCAGCCTCACCGTGCCCACCAGTGCATCCTCCCTGTGCCCACCAGTGCAGCCTCCCTGTGCCCAAAAATGCAGCCTCCCTGTGCCCACCAATGCAGCTTCGCTTTGCCCACCAATGCAGATTCAATTCATTGCAGCCTCACTGTGCCCACCAATGCAGCCTCGCTGTGCCCACCAATGCAGCCTCACTGTGCCCACCAATGCAGCCTCACTGTGCCCATCAATGCAGCCTCCCCATTCCCACCAATGCAGCCTCCCCATGCCCATCATTGAAGTCTCACTGTGCCCATCAATGCAGCCTCCCTGTGCCCATCAATGCAGCCTCCCTGTGCCCATCAATGCAGCCTCCCTGTGCCCATCAATGCAGCCTCACTGTGCTAATTATTGAAGCCTCACTGTGCCCATCATTGTAGCTTCATGGTGCCCATCAATGCAGCCTCTCTGTGCCCATCATTGCAGCCTCTCTGCCCATCATTGCAGCCCCACTGTGTCCCCCAATGCAGCCCCACTGTGCCCACCAATGCAGCCTCGCTGTGCCCACCAATGCAGCTTCACTTCACTGCAGCCTCACTGTGCCCACTAATGCAGCCTCTCTGTGCCCACTAATGCAGCCTCTCTGTGCCCACCAATGCAGCCTCTCTGTGCCCACCAATGCAGCCTCTCTGTGCCCACCAATGCAGCCTCGCAGCATTACATGTAATTTGAAGAAGGTTTTTATTTAGTGAACGTTTAGTACTAATTACTATATAGTCTTTGTATACTATCCAATAGTGAGGTATTAGACCGCAAGCCAGATATTGTGATTTTTTTTCAGTGCTGCTGGCTTGGGCACATGGTTTGGAATTTGCTCTAGACGCACATAATGTGATGGTGAATTTCTGGATTATTTCAATGTTTCTTGAATACATGTGTAGCACTGACCCCCGAAGGAGCTGCTGTAGTTTAATTGGGCCTGTACTCTGCTTCGTTACTCCTTTAATTTCTCTCAGTCCCCCTGACACAGCTGTGGTGTAATATAGTGTGCAGTAAAAACCCTAAAGGCAATTTCTCAATATACAATGTAATATACCTTTTTGTCTTTACCCTTAGTCTCCAGTCTCCACCTGGTCATTAATAATAAAAAGGAAAACAACACGCCACACAAAAATACTTAAACAAGAACTTTGTTTACTGTATTTGCTTTAAAGTAGAACACTACAATAGTTGTACTGTCAGACCAATGTAGTGTGACAGTCAACTGATTTCAACTTACAAAGATATTACACAGATGTAAAGTGTTTGAATTAGCCTGCTAATAATGTGTCAAGGAAAATGGACAAATGGCAGAGTGAACTGATTTCACTATGAGCACTGTCCCATCCTTTGCACGCTTTGTAACTCTAAGGAAGTCGAATGCTAATTTAATAAAGTATAGCACAGTCTTAAGGGAGCTCCCATTACTTGATATCACAGTAACTTTAATATGGCAGTGAAACACAAAGCCTTGTGCGTTATTAGACAGTCCTTCTTTTCTTCTTTCTTCTGCTAGCTATGAATAAAGTGAATTTGTAATTCAATGGTTAATGACTCCTGATACAAAGCAAACTGAATATTGAATCAAAGTTATGGTACAGCTGTACTGCAACTATCTCTGATGCCAATGACACAGTACCATATCCTCAATGAGATACAGGCCTGGGGCCTATTTTTAGCTCAGTCTAATTCTTCTGATTTTGCTGTGTGGGACTATGGATCCCAGCAACTCTGTATTGTACAGATAGATGTGTAAAAGTGCATTAAGGAAACTTTTGGCCAACAGCCCTCTCACCCAACCAGGTCAGTGTTGTCAGAAAGTTACGCTCCGGTGTACAGGGTCCTGTCCCGGCTGGCCAGCACTGCTGCGCTTCTCCGCTCTGCACAACGAGACGACACTTCCTGTCAACTCCTCACATTAACCAGAAAGAAAAAATAAAATCAAGTCCATACACAATTTTGGTCGCTAGATGGCGCCAGATACTAAGCTATAACATAACACTAATTTAAATAGCAAAAATGTGACCGCTACACACTCCCCCTGCTTGGACTCTTTGGTCCCCAAAGAGATGTAAGATTTTGTTTCTGTTACACATTTTTGTTTCTATGCGGTTACATAAAACCGACAGGGGAGCTTCCCAGGGGAGCTGTCCTGTACACGCAGCCTCTCTGTGCCCACCAATGCAGCCTCGCTGTGCCCACCAATGCAGCCTCGCTGTGCCTACCAATGCAGCCTCGCTGTAACCACCAATTGCAGCCTCTGTGTGCCCACCACTGCAACCTCTCTGCCCACCAATTGCAGCCTATTTGAACACCAATTGCAGCCTCTCTGCTCACTAATGTCAGCCTCACCATTTTCTGGATAACACAGCGCTCTCCTCCCTCTGTCCTCCGGTGCTCGTATGTCACGGAGCTGGGTGTGCAAGGTCCCGCCTCCGTAAAACCGGCTCGTGTGCTAGGCAGAATACTGATTCAATCTACTATCACACGAGCCGGTCTAGGGAGGCGGGACCTTGCACACAGACCCAGCTCCGGCCAAGGCAACTATCACCTGGCAGCTAAATTTGATAGCAACCCTGCCTAAACATCAGGGTGCTACATCTGGAACACGTATACTTAAGCTGGACCAATGTAACTATGCAAAAAAGAGGTATCTGGAATTTAGCTTTAATGTTCCCTTTAACACCATTTTGAAAGTGATCCTTACAAGTAAGGCTCGAAGGGAGCCTGTGTCTTTTAGACACAGGCCCCCTTCTATGACACTGCAGTGAGAGGAGAGCCTCCGATGCAGCATTTTCATGGACAGCTTGTTCCAAAGGTGCTTTACCATTGGTCCAAGGCTCTAAGCTGTCCATTAAGCTCAGTGTTTCTGACAAGAAGTGAGAGGCACTGTGAGCTCATCCTCTCAGTCTGCTGCAAACAGAGTGTGCCAGCTTATATTTAAACTGGATTCTCTATATGTAGCTTCTGACAGGCTGCACAAATCGTATCTTGTAACCGTATCTCCAGAATGATAGGTGGCAGGAGCCCCAAATTGACCAGTGGTAGCTACCTATCCAAATTTGGGGTCTCTGTGACTCAAGGTCCCCGAGCTACGACCCTCATAGCTCGATCATTTGTTGTTTTTTTTTGTTTTTTTCTTTTATGTTCCTGGCAGGGGAGGCTCTGCCTAACTTTTTTCTTTACAGGTACAACTTGAAACTACTCAGTGATTTTTAAAGTGGGAGAGAGTGCTGGCAGTATAATGCCCCTTTCAGATGAAGCGGAATCCGCCAAGCAGATCCGCCTGCTCTGCTGATCCCCGCTGAGCAGGCAGATGATAGGTCGGCGTCCACTCCGCTATGCAGAGCGGACATGGACCTTCTTTCTGTTTCCATCCGACTGTCATCCGATCCGCTGGACAGATGGGGAACGTGTCTGTTTTTAGAGGACTAGATTGGATGCCAGCAGCTGTCAGCGAACACATGTCTGCTGACATCCGCCGCCGCTTAATGCATAGGATGCATTAAGGTGAAAAAACGTGAACCTTTACAACCCCTTTAAGGTTTAAAGAAACATTATTTCTGTGTGTAATTTGTAATTATATAATATATGTACCTGGGGACAGCCATATTTGCACAATACATACACAGGCTCTGCATTATGCAATGCTATGCAATGGTTGTCCTTTACTGCTACTCCAGTCCACACAATGGATGTCTATGAGCTGGGTGACTCTTTGAACACAATGCCCTCCCTGTGTGGCTGATATCTTATGTTATCAGTAAGACCCCTTTCACACTGAGGCAGTTTTCAGGCGTTTTAGCGCTAGAAATAGCACCTGTAAAGCGCCTGAAAATTGCCTCTCATGCTGCCTAAATGTGAAAGCCTGAGTGCTTTCACATTGGGGCGGCGCGACTTCAGGACGTTAAAAAAAGTCCTGCAAGCAGAATTTTTGGGGCGGTTTGGGAGCACTGTATACAGCGCTCCCAAAACGCCCTGCCCATTGAAATGAATGGGCAGTGCTTTCGAAGCACCTGAAAAGCGATTCAGAAGTGCAGCAACACAGGCGTTTTTAACCCCGTCTTTGGCCAAAAAGCGCAGCTTAAACAGCGCTAAAGCGTCACTAAAACGAGCGGCGCTTTAGCGCTGGCGCTCGGGCGGCCCCAGTGTGAAATTAGTCTTAGAGAAATTGAAGAGTAATAGAAAAATACAGAGCTCCCTCTAGTGGAAAATCTATAAATTGCTCTATTTAATAAAATAGAAAAATTGCAGGGCAAGCTTGTATTAATGTGACAGTTAAATACAAAATCAATTCAAGGTAAATACGTCAATAATAACTTTTAATACATGCTCACTTTCTGTATTTACTTTACAGAGCAGAATTTCAATATTACATACAGTATATGCAGACCAATTTATTTAGTTAAAATAATTTGGAGTCTGTGTAAAAAAAAAAAAAAAAAATTGTGTGGCAGCATTGTCGATTGTCCATAGCAACCTATTAAAGTCCAGTGACAGTCTAAATAAAAGCACGCTGTGATGCTGTATTTGTATTTATACATCAAGGTGACTTCTTGGATTGTAAGGAGAGTTTCCACACTGATAAGGTTACACTGCCTTCTCAGGCAATAATAATGTGTAACTAGATCCTGCCTCCCATGCGTTATCCAGTCATACACACATAAACAGCATTACATGTAATTTGAAGAAGGTTTTTATTTAGTGAACGTTTAGTACTAATTACTATGTAGTCTTTGTATACTATCCAATAGTGAGGTATTAGACCGCAAGCCAGATATTGTGATTTTTTTTCAGTGCTGCTGGCTTGGGCACATGGTTTGGAATTTGCTCTAGACGCACATAATGTGATGGTGAATTTCTGGATTATTTCAATGTTTCTTGAATACATGTGTAGCACTGACCCCCGAAGGAGCTGCTGTAGTTTAATTGGGCCTGTACTCTGCTTCGTTACCCCTTTAATTTCTCTCAGTCCCCCTGACACAGCTGTGGTGTAATATAGTGTGCAGTAAAAACCCTAAAGACAATTTCTCAATATACAATGTAATATACCTTTTTGTCTTTACCCTTAGTCTCCAGTCTCCACCTGGTCATTAATAATACAAAGGAAAACAACACGCCACACAAAAATACTTAAACAAGAACTTTGTTTACTGTATTTGCTTTAAAGTAGAACACTACAATAGTTGTACTGTCAGACCAACATAGTGTGACAGTCAACTGATTTCAACTTACAAAGATATTACACAGATGTAAAGTGTTTGAATTAGCCTGCTAATAATGTGTCAAGGACAATGGGACAAATGGCAGAGTGAACTGATTTTACTATGAGCACTGTCCTATCCTTTGCACGCTTTGTAACTCTAAGGAAGTCGAATGCTAATTTAATAAAGTATAGCACAGTCTTTAGGGAGCTCCCATTACTTGATATCACAGTAACTTTAATATGGCAGCGAAACACAAAGCCTTGTGTGTTATTAGACAGTCCTTCTTTTCTTCTTTCTTCTGCTAGCTATGAATAAAGTTAATTTGTAATCCAATGGTTAATGACTCCCGATACAAAGCAAGCTGAATATTGAATCAAAGTTAGCCATAAGTAGCCATACTGCAACTATCTCTGATGCCAATGACACAGTACCAGATCCTCTTCCTTACTGAGCTTCAAGTTCTATTTTTGGGGCCTATTTTTAGCTCAGTCTAATTCTTCTGATTTTGCTGTGTGGGACTATGGATCCCAGCAACTCTGTATTGTACAGATGGATGTGTAAAAGTGCATCAAGGAAACTTTTGGGCAACAGCCCTCTCACCCAACCAGGTTAGTGTTGTCAGAAAGTTCCGCTCCGGCGTACAGAGTCCTGTCCCGGATGGCCGGCACTGCTGTGCTTCTCCGCTCCCCACAACGAGATGTTCCAGGACTCCCAGATGGCTCCGACAGGCTTCTCTGGCTCCTTCCCAGTCTTGCCCCGCCGTCAGCCCAGCTCACTGGTATGTCACAGTATTGCTGCTTGGATCGCTCTTCTGTGGAGGTAGCCCGCGCTTCACTGGAGACCTCACGCAGATCCTCCCAGGCTGGCCATGCGTTTCCAAGAGCCCTAAGATGGCCGCGCTGAGCCCTTTTATAGTCTTCCCACAATGCAGTTCTGTTCTCCTGATGTTCATGGGAGTTAATGGGCATTATGGGTAGGTCAAGTTAATGTCCAATGTAAACAAACAAAACACTTCCTTAAAATCAAGTCCATACACAATTTTGGTCGCTAGATGGCGCCAGATACTAAGCTATAACATAACACTAATTTAAATAGCAAAAATGTGACCGCTACACATGGTAACGTTTTTCTCACTTCTTCCTCCTCTTTAACCCATTTTGACACAGTTAAAGTGCACCTGTGCCCAGACTATGGACAATGAACTATTTACGTATTCTTAACTAAGGCCCACATATAGGGGGGTACAGCCAGTCCTCCAGTACCTGTACCAGGTCCCATCGGGTTGGGGTCACCTGGGCCTGGAAGCGTACACAGCAGCCAGAGTGAAGTGATTGCCGAAATTCTGCTAGAGATGCTTGACTGACAGCTGGGACCATGGGCTAGGGCATGGCCACATGTGGCTAAGCAAGGAAGGGATTACCAAAATGACAGCACTTTTAATCAATCGTGTCAGGGAGGCAGGATGAAGGGAAGAAAAAGGGGGGAGCCTTCTCCATCCTCATGTCTATCAGCTTACCAGCCTGTGGGGGGGGGGGGGGGGAGTCACTATGTTGCTCCTTTAAAATCCTTCCAGGAAGGAAAATTAGTTAATTTCATCCTGGTGGGAATCACATAAATATTTGGGGTAGAGAATGGCTAAGAGAGATCTGCCTGGCAATTTGGAAGAGAGAAACCAGGAGAGAGAGAGAGATGACCTAAGAATGATCCTTTTTAGCTAAACCCAAGAAAAAAGCACCCCTCTACTATTGGGCACATCAAGATACTCCACCATTGGAACAGGACTGCTGAATGATCAATTGAGAAGGTGTTAATTTGAATAGACTTGTAAAGAGAACTGTTAGAATAAAATTGATTTGGACCTCCGGCCTTAGGGGAGACTCAATGTCTTCAGGGAAATTCATGTTAAACACCTATGGTTGTATGCACCTTCCAGAGCGATTGACTAAACTCCATTTTACTTTAGGCACACTTTATCTGTTTTAATGCAATGTTTTACACTATTGAAAACTGCTGTTTTTATAGATAAAAAAACTGAAAAAAAATAGATTTGGACCAAGCTTATGGCTGCTTCATGTGTCTGAAGTGGATTATTAGTAACCTTGCTGCTGTGAAGTGGGAGAGTACTTCACACTATACTGTACATCTCATGAATCACATGGAAAAGAGGGATCCCGGTGTACCCAACTGTGGACCCTGGTTCAGGCTAGGAGATTGTGGCTGATAGGGAAATGAGAACCTGTTCTTGAACCATCTGGTAACGCCTATGCCGGGAACTGAAGGAGTAACCCATCAAGATGGAACACATAAACGAGGGCTACAAGAGAGGTGAAGATCTCCATAATAGAATATATGATAGCTCAGCTACTGATCCATATAGAATTCTGGTGCTGTTTGCTATTGCCATGATGCTTTGAAACCCCAGAAGGAGAAAGTGGAGAGAGCGAAGAAGAGAGAAAGTCTCAGTCACATGTCCTGTCCATGCTGCTAAATCCATACTTGCCAAAAGTCAAATTTTCCTGGGACAATCACCACTTTTGGGCCCTCGTCCCGATCGGAACTTGTCCTGATTAAAATCCCAGGATTTTGCTTTTGTCCTGGGAAATCTGGGCTGTTTTTGGCAAAAACGGCAGCGGGCTACAAAAAGATGGCCGCCGCACTTATTCCTTGTGTGTTTAGTGGAGAGGGGAGGGGCAGCCAATCGGCTTCTCTCTTTAGTGTACAAGTAGACAATTCTCTTGCGCACTGAAGCTGAGTGGTTGCACGGATCAGAGGCCCCTCCCCTCTCCACAACGGGGAAAGCCGGGAACTCATGTAGCTGCTGCCAACCCTCAGCCCATGTCTGACAAGAGGAGACACCAGATGTATGGAGGGGCTCCACTGATGGGGACACTGATGTAAGGAGGGGCTCCACTGCGGGGACACTGATGTAAGGAGGCGCTCCGCTGAGGAAACTGATGTAAGGAGGGGCTCCACTGCTGGGGACACTGATGTAAGGAGGGGCTCCGCTGCTGGGGACACTGATGTAAGGAGGGGCTCTGCTGCTGGGGACACTGATGTAAGGAGGGGCTCCGCTACTGGGGACACTGATGTAAGGAGGGGCTTCGCTGATGGAGACACTGATGTAAGGAGGGGCTCCACTGCTGGGGACACTGATGTAAGGAGGGGCTTCGCTGATGGAGACACTGATGTAAGGAGGGGCTCTGCTGATGGGGACACTGATGTAAGGAGGGGCTCGCCTGCTGGGGACAATGATGTAAAGAGGGGCTCCACTGCTGGGGACACTGTAAGGAGGGGCTCCGCTGATGGGGACACTGATGTAAGGAGGGGCTCTGCTGCTGGGGACACTGATGTAAGGAGGGGCTCCACTGCTGGGGACACTGATGTAAGGAGGGGCTTCGCTGATGTAGACACTGATGTAAGGAGGGGCTCCACTGCTGGGGACACTTATGTAAGGAGGGGCTCCACTGCTGGGGACACTGATGTAAGGAGGGGCTTCGCTGATGGAGACACTGATGTAAGGAGGGGCTCTGCTGATGGGGGCACTGATGTAAGGAAAGGCTCCGCTGCTGGGGACACCTGATGTAAGGAGGGACTCCGCTGCTGGGGACACCTGATGTAAGGAGTCCCTCTTTACATCAGGTGTCCCCAGCAGTGGAGCCCTTCCTTACTTCAGTCGGGGGGCACCTGATGTTAAGACAGACTTCGCTGGGGGCACCTGATGTAAGGACAGACTCTGCTGGGGGCACCTGATGTAAGGACAGACTCTGCTGGGGGCACCTAATGTAAGGACCGACTCTGATGGGGGCACCTGATGTAAGGATGGACTCTGCTGGGGGCACCTGAAGTAAGGACGGACTGTGCTGGGGGCAACTGATGTAAGGGCAGAGTCTGCTGAGAATGCCTGATGTAAGGAGGGATTCTGCTGAGAATGCCTGATGTAAGGAGGGACTCCGCTGGGGGCACCTGATGGCATCTGGTTGCAGGCGACGTGGCAGGTGACACACTCAGGGCTCCCACTGATTCTGCATTATGGTGAGTTGAATGATTTAATTTTATATTACAATGTAATAATAGAAATTATGCACTTCAATCATCCTGACACTATAACAACCATGGTGTTGGGATGATTGAAGTGCTAACACCAAGTGTTTGGGGTATCTTTATCTGGTTGTTAAACTTTGTGGAAAACACATATTTCTATTGTGGTTTAGGATCTGGGCCTGCTTTTCCTCCATCCCTCGTTCTTTCCTTCCTTCTCTCTCTCCCTATCTCTTTCTTTCTCTCTCTTTCTCTTTCTCTTACTCTCTCTCTCTCTCAATCTTTCTCCCTCCATCCCTCGTTCATCTCAGACCCTAACCACACATTCTTTGAGCCATGCCTCCTTTAAGCCACGCCCAATATCTCACTTAAACCACATCCATTTTCTGCCACGGTGCGCTACATGGGCTGCATTTTACTTTCCCCACCATGCCACGCCTACAAACGGATGCCATGCCCAATAATTATAATAAAACTCCGCCTACAGGCAAAAAAGTGTCCCTATAATTTTTTTTACAATTTTGGCAACTATGTAAATCCCAAGCAAAAAGAGACTACTATGTAAGTATTATTATAATCTAATAGTTTAACTACAGCTGTTGAGTTTATAGCTAGATCCTTGTAACAGACAGTATCTCTGCCCTTTCCTTGTTATTATTTCACATGCACAGTGCCAGATAGCTTGGTCTGTGCTATTGTATGTGTAGTGGTCACCTTCCAGTTTAGTTTATATGCAGCTCCTGCAGTACAACTGCACTAACGCACTGCAATATATTGCGTTAAATGCGCACTAATGCACTACAATATACAGTGGTAAACGTGCACCAACGCACTGCAATATACTGCGGTAAACGTGCAATAACACACTGAAATATACTGCGTTAAATGTGCATTAATGCACTGCAATATACTGTGGTATATGTGCAGTAGGTATGAGCTTTGAGTTTGAGTCGAACATGAGTTCGACTCGAACATCAGCTGTTCGCCGAACAGCGAACAATTTTGGGTGTTCGCGGCAAATTCAAAAGCCGTGGAATACCCTTTAAAATCCATGGGAGAAATCAAAAGTGCTAATTTTAAAGGCTTATATGCATGGTATTGTCATAAAAAGTGTTTAGGGACCTGGGTCCTGCCCCAGGGGACATGTATCAATGCAAAAAGTTTTAAAAACGGCCGTTTTTTCGGGAGCAGTGATTTTAATAATGCCTAAAGTGAAACAATAAAAGTATAATATTCCTTTAAATTTCGTACCTGAGGGGTGTCTATAGTATGCCTGTAAAGGGGCGCATGTTTCCCGTGTTTAGAACAGTCTGACAGCAAAATTACATTTCAAAGGAAAAAAAATCATTTAAAACTACTTGCGGCTATAATGAATTGTCGGTCCGACAATACACATAAAAGTTCATTGATAAAAAAAGGCATGGGATTTTCGCCTTCATGGATATTAAGGGGAACCCTGCGCCAAAATTAAATAAAAAATGGTGTGGGGATCCCCCAATATTCCATACCAGGCCCTTCAGGTCTGGTATGGATATTAAGGGGAACCCCGTGCCAAGATTTTAAAAAAAATGGTGTGGGGGTCCCCCTCAAAATCCATACCAGACCCTTCATGTCTGGTATGGATTTTAAGGGGAACCGCGTGCCAAAATGTTTTTTAAAAATGGCGTGGGGTCCCCTCAAAAATCCATAACAGACCCTTATCTGAGCACGCAACCTGGCAGGCCACAGGAAAAGAGGGGGGGACAAGAGAGCGCCCCCCCTCCTGAACCGTACCAGGCCACATGCCCTCAACATTGGGAGGGTGCTTTGAGGTAGCCCCCCAAAGCACCTTGTCCCCATGTTGATGGGGAGAAGGGCCTCATCCCCATAACCCTTGGCCGGTGGTTGTGGGGGTCTGCGGCGGGTGACTCCGCCCCCTCTGACAACACGGGGAAAGCCACAGGAAACGCCTGTGAATTCCCCGTGCGTCAGAGGAGGGCGGGGTCACCGGGTGGCCCCGCCCTCCATTATATAAGAAATGTCAGAAGAAGAGAAGCGTCACACGGCTGAAGATTCCCACTGAGGCGGATAGTGCGCACGGAGCGGAGAAGAAGCCTGGAGGAAGATGCGGGACAAGAAGAGCGGAGGAAGAAGAAGATGGAGAAGAAGAAGATGAAGAAGATGGAGGAAGAAGAAGAACACCGAAAGAACACCATAAGAAAGAAGATGGAAGAAGAAGCCGAAAAAAGAAGAAATTAATAAAAGACTTGTCAAAAACCATCTCTTGTGTTTTTTAACCTTTTTGACACTTTTTTTGTGAAATGGTAGGGGTACATTTGTACCCAATTACCAATCCAACAGGGGGCGGGACCTAGGGGTCCCCTTGTTAAAGGGGGCTTCCAGATTCCAATAAGCCCCTCGCCCACAGACCCCCATAACCACCAGCCAAGGGTTGTGGGGATAAGGCCCTTCTCCCCATCAACATGGGGACCATGTGCTTTGGGGGGCTACATCAAAGCACCCTCCCAATGTTGAGGGCATCTGTCCTGGTACGGTTCAGGAGGGGAGGCGCTCTCTCATCCCCCCCTCTTTTCCTGTGGCCTGCCAGGTTGCGTGCTCGGATAAGGGTCTGGTATGGATTTTTGGGGGGACCCCACTCCATTTTTTTTTAATTTTGGCGCAGGGTTCCCCTTAATCTCCATACCAGACCTGAAGGGCCTGGTATGGAATTTAGGAGGACCCCCCTCACATTTTTTTTATCTTAGTTCAGGGGTTCACCTGTGGGGAAATCCCATGCCGTTTTTATCAATGAACTTTTATGTGTATTGTCGGACTGACAATTCATTAATAGCCGCGAGTAGTTTTTAATGACTTTTTTTCCTTTGAAATGTCATTTTACTGTCAGACTGTTCTAAACAGGGGAAACATGCGCCCCTTTAAAGGCATACTATAGACACCCCCCAGGTACGAAATTTAAAGGAATATTACACTTTTATTGATTCCCTTTAAGCATTATTAAAATCACTGCTCCCGAAAAAACGGCTGTTTTTAAAACTTCTTTTTGCATTGATACATGTCCCCTGATGCAGGACCCAGGTCCCCAAACACTTTTTATGACAATAACTTGCGTATAAGCCTTTAAAATTAGCACTTTTATGTTCGTGTCCCATAGACTTTAACGGTGTTCGTGTGTTCAAATGAATTTTTTGCCTGTTCGCAAATTCTGCTGCGAACCGAACCGGGGGGGGGGGGTGTTCGGCTCATCCCTGATGTGCAGTAAAGCACAGAAATATACTGTGTTAAACGTGCACTAATGCACTGCATTATACTGTGGTAAACGTGCAGCAGCGCACTGGAATGTACTGTGTTAAACATGTACTAACACACGGCAATATACTGTGGTAAATGTGCAGTAATGCAGTGAAATATATTGCAGGAAACCTGCCCTGACAAAATAAAATGACACAAAAGAAAAAATGAATGGTCGCATTACACTCACACTGTACTATCACTAGATTCACACTAAAATCATACTTTACACTCAGAATAGAATCACAATATTCCACTATAGCACACTAGCTTGCTGGTAGCACTGAACAGAATGCTATTCTAACTCTCTCCATGCCAATATCACACTGCAAATGGCCGTTATGGGAAGAATATTTTTATAGCGTGGGGTGGGATTAAAAGTCATCATGACAGTTTCCAATAGGGGCTTTGACAGTGCTATGTGCCCTGATTGGGCAAAGCTCATTGCTGCAGCCTTATCAGGGCTTCCAATGCACAGTACGGTGGCGCAGTGCATTGTGATAGTTAGGCAGGCCAAACAAAACGATTGAGCGCCCAGGACATATTACATGGAAACAAGGCACATTATAAGAGAGTAGGGCACTTTTACATGGGAGCAGGACACAGTATAAGGGGGTAGGACAGATTACATGAGAGCAGGGCATATTACAGAAGGGCAGGGCCCATTACATGGAACCAAGGCACAATACATTGGAACAGGGCCCATCACATAGGGGCAGGGCACTTTACATGGTAGCAGGACACATTACATGAGGGGAAGACCCATTATATAAAGGCAGGGCCCATTACATGAGGGCAGGGAACAGGTACAGTGCAAGTCTCAACATTCTGCAGCTAGATCCGGGATCCTCTGTGACTTCTGTGACTTCCAGCACCCCCCCCCCCCCCGCTGAAAGTCTGGCCCCTGGGGGAGGGAGAGCAGCTTGGGAGTGTGATCAGGTGGAGATGCTAAATACTATGTCTACTGACCACCAGTGTGAAATGGGGGAGGGGGTAGAATAGCACTGCCACTGACCACCAATGTAGAGGGGGGTTAACACCATAATTGGGGGTTATTATGGCGCCCACTGACACCAATGCTGGAGTTTATTATACCGTCCATTGACACCAATGCTGGGGTTTATTATTCCAGCCACTGACACCAATGCCGGGGTTTATTATTGCAGCCACTGACACCAGAGTTGGGGGTTATTTATTGCTGCCACTCGCCCCAATCCTGATAGTTTTTTAATGGCAGCCACTGATACCAATACTGGGGTTTATTATTCGGACATTTACAATTTACCAAATGTTGGGGGTTATTATTTCAGGCACTGACACCAATGCTGGGGTTTATTATTCCAGGCACTGACACCAATGCTGGGGTTTATTATTCCAAGCACTGACACCAGTGCTGGGGTTTATTATTCCAGCCACTGAGACTAATGCTGGGGTTTATTATTCCAGCCACTGACACCAATACTGGGGTTTTTTATTCAGCCCTCAGAAACCAGTGCTGGGGAGGGGGGGGGTTATTATCACAGCCACTGACAACATAGTAGAGGGTTATTTTTGCTTCCGCTCCCCCCCTACTCACACTCATGCTGAGGGTTACTGTGGTGGCCAATGACACCAATGCTGGGGGTTATTATTGCTGCTACAGAAACCAGTGCTGGGGGTTATTGCAGCTACTGACACCATAGTTGGGGGTTATCATTGCTGCCATTAACTCCAATGCTCTACACATGATCACAATAGGTGTAATAATTACACAAATGACACAGCTCTTTTTATTTAGTTATTATTATAATTTTGTAAATATTTTGTGTGACATTTAGTCATGTTTTTAACCCTCTTATCACCATATGTCTTTTGGTGGTTGTAGCGGAGAGGGTTTACATACACTCCCTGAGGCTGCAGTCACCAGGAATGTGTGTACATTTCATGAAGCCAACTATCGGCTTTCTGTGACCCTTGGAGTGTCCCCTCCAATGAAACCTCCCCTACCATGCTTCCTGGGTTCCACTGTCCCACCTGAGGGTCCAATCCCACATGGCAACTGTTGTTGGGTGAAGGGTAGGAAGATCTTCGCTGGGTAGAATGAACCCAGAAGTAAATGTGTAAAACATCACTTGCAGTTTCTATTGTCACTCCCTCAAGGGCCAGGGAAGAAGATAATGGGTTTTATTAGCTTCATTGGAGGGCTCTAAAATACTAATGATGCATCAATGAAGAGAACCTGTCTTATAAACATATCACTTTTTTTTTAAGTTTTAGTGATGGTAAAATAAAAAAATAGAGTCAAAAAATAAAGTTACAACCAAGCACTTAAAAACCCTTCCTCCAAAAATGTTTTAGCCCACCCCGCGCACCCATCAGAGGCACCTATGTGTATGTACCTATGTACAAAAATGTCCCTGGACAATTAGCCATAAGAATTTTTCAAATGTAGGTAGGTATGTAATGGTATTATAAATTTTTGGCTTCGTCACCAAGTGGTTAAATGTGAAAATATACTCCGCCATCCTGAAATGACTAAGACAGCTGTGTGATTAGAAATTGAAACAGAATTTGTATAGTATTCTCATTCGGGAACGAGTTTAGTAAGCTCTGTTCTTCAGTATATCCCATAATATTCTTACAGGGGCCATAAACACCAAATCCCCAGGCAGTATTTAATGTTGTAAAACTTCAATTCAGGTGAACAGTACAAGATTTTGCAGCGTGATTGACCCCCACAGACATCATCCTTCCAGACTATGGATTATAATTACCCTGCAGCATAACAGTAATGAGCCACACAGCGAACAAATGATGCGGAAAGAGGAAGATTTTCACATGGTTTTTAGATTTGGTGCTATTGCCAAGCCATTTTGCTGGAGAGGAAACCAGGATCCAGCTGTTACAGAAGCACGTACAATATTGTAAATGCAAGCTTGTGGGTTCTGTGGATCCAGTGCCAAATAGCTGTTATTGTTCAGTTTGAACAGTGTTAGATGCATCACAGCCATAGATAGCTCATCCAATGAGATGTGTAAAGCACCTTCCATAAAGATTTCCCTGTATGATAGCCATCAAAACTTGACAGTCTACAACAGGGTTTCTCAACCAGGGTCCTGTTGAAACATAGCACAATGGGAAATTTCCTCTAGTAGGACTTTGTAAGGCAAGAGTCTTTGAACAATAATATATCAAAAAAGTAGATCATTTTATTATCAGAAGTTAAAACATGACAAAAATAATAGAATTAAAAGAGGTGGATGCCAGCAAATTCAGATGGTGGTAACAAAAAGGAGTATACATATCTGTTTACAATAATGCAAATAACCCCACACAGACTATTTTAGTGGGGGGCTGAAAATAGATGCCCGGTGCGTTTCAAGTTTATAAATGTTGAAAACTCTTCTTCAGGGGCTGATGGTGAGGTATATGATTATCTAGAAACATTTTGCAAGGAAAAAACAGAATAAGCAACACCATAAGGACCGAACATGATATAATATTCAAATATATTCGTATAGCATAAAAATCAAAATTTAATTAATGCATTTAAGAAATGTCCTGACCGTGTTACTCCTAAGACACCATCGGGTAGCATCCAGCTTCAAGAAAAAATGGGAAGGAATGGTTTGCCAGCAGGTATCAGATCTGTGAGCCAAAGCTCGTCACTGAGAAACACGCAAGTCCATGACCCAGGGCAGAACACAGAGGGCATCCTACCACTTATAGTATGGCACCACGGATGTCAAATGCCATAGAGTAGCCTGTCAGCTAAGGGAGAGAAGGGACAGTGTGATAGGGCCCACCCCGTGAAAAATAGGGAAAGGTTAAGCCTAAGTACCAGCATGAGACTGGGCGTCCACACAGTCCCACTTGAGGAAATTTCCCATTGTGTAGTCTTAAAGGGATGTGGGCAAGGTGTCTTCTTCCATAAGGTTCCCGTCACTACCATTGTGTACATATTCCTGGGTAGTAGATACCCCTTCCTCGCTCTTTTGTGATGAGAACCTTTTGGAAAAATATTTTTTTATTAAATCACTGTATTTGTTAAACTCCCACTATGACTAACTATGCGAGTTCTAATTGGGACTCTATAATGTCGGGACTGTATAGGAATTTGTACAGAAGGAAAAGAGAGATACGGAGTTGTCATCTGTGTTCCTTAATCTCAGAAAGGTGTTAGAGAAAAAATCCTCCTATCACTGGCATATTCATTCTTTCAAACAATACATTAGAAATTAGATGAACCCCTTTGGGTTACGCATCCAAATCTGTCCTACTTTGGATGATATGAGCACTACTTTTAAAAACGAATGGGAAAAAAATCTCTCCAAATGCTCAACGGGTATGATGTCCTTATTAATGGACAAATACCAACAGAATTTGAATAGGCAACTATTATCTTTTAAAGACCATGCACTGTATGACCAGTATGACAAGGACCTTAACAAGCATTTGGAACACTACAATAGGGAGATCTTAATTAAGAAAGAAAAAAAGTTTCACAGAGACAAGATTGTATTTCAGGAATCTAGGGCATATAACTGGAAGAAAGTAGAAATAAATAGAAGTAAATACCGACATGTCAAAAATGTTGATGCAATGTCTGAGACTTCTTTTATGTCTTCTCTTTCATCTAAGGGATTCTTCAGACAGAAGTCATCTTGAAAGACCAAAAGGAACTCTCAGGGCAATGGATCACATGAAAAGAACCCCAAAAAAGCATCAACGATTCTCACACAACCGCCAGCCTTTATAGTCCACATTTGGTGTTGGGTAAAATAGGTGGTGGTGGGTCCTCTTCACTCACGCCCTTGGAGACTAACATTCCCCAAACTGATCAAGCAGGCAGTGGGATCCAGCCGCCCAGTACATTACCAGACAATTTTTTAGCCAACCCAGTCGACAATGTGATGATGTAAATGATTCTGGCCCTCAGTCAACACCATCTTCATTGATTGATACTCATAATTTCAATGTTGTGAATCTTTCTTCATGTACCCTAAATGAGGCTGAGATTTCTGTATCGGCCGGCGGTTTGAGTTTTTGTCCGGATCAGGATCTAGATAAGTTTGAAGTTACTAAGGATATTCAGTTATTTGCGCGCAAACTTATTCTGAAACAGCTATATTCTAAAGAGACACCTAAACAACCCAACTTTAAATCACAAGAATTAATTGCGCTAGACAATCTGATATCATTATTGGATGAAAACGAACCCCCAGATTTGATCGATCAGATCGATCTGGAGCATCTGCTTGGTCGATTTGACCAATCAGATCTTCCCCAACCTCCTGTTCAAACCTTTCAAGAAAAAATCGGACAAATTTCCTGCACTAAAGACGAACTCCAACGTACTGGCCTTTGTCAAATTGACATGTAATGAAATCCATAAGATCAATATTGCTTCCAATAAGCAACATAATCTCAGTTTTAAAGAACGTGAAGCCCTAAAATCATTAGCCTCCAATCCCACTATCACCATTAAACCTCCGGATAAGGGGGGCAACATTGTCATTTTGGACAATGACCAGTATGTTGCGATCTGCAACAAAATACTGTCCAACCAACAATGGTATTGCAAGATCTCATCAAGTAAGATTGAAAAGTTCAATAGGGAATTTTATAAACTCATGGATGAGTCGTATGCTGCCAACCTGCTCACCAAATCAGAATATGATTATGTTAGGACTGCCCTGCCCCGTATTTCAACATTTTATGCTCTACCAAAGTTACATAAGGACTTGCGTAAACCATCGGGTCGGCTAATAATCTCGGGCAATTGCTCTTTAACTGAGAAACGAAGTCAATTTATAGACGGCCATCTGCGGCCGTATGTGCTGAATATACCCAGTTATGTAAAGGATACTATGCACCTATTGCAGATCATAGATAGTATCCACGTTCCACCCAGGTCCTTATTGGTAGCTTTGGATGTTGAAGCCCTATATAGTTCAATACCCCATGATAGAGGACTTGCTTGTATTTGACATATACTGTCGTGGGATGACCGCCTCAGTGCAAAGAAAATATTTTCTGATTGATGCCTTGGACTTCATCTTGAACCATAACTACTTTATGTTCAATGGCAGTTTTTTCCTCCAGGTACAGGGGGTTGTGATGGGAACCTCTTGTGCCCCATCGTATGCCAACCTGTACCTGGGCGAATGGGAAAGCATGTTGGAGCAGTCCGAATCTCTACATTCCTATATGGATAATGTGGTGATTTGGCGTCGCTACATCGACGACATTTTGCTTGTTTGGGATGGTACCCCAGACTACCTTCTTAGTTTTTTGCAAGAATTGAATACCAATTTGTTCAATCTTACATTCACCATGACGTTTCATGAAGATAAGATTACCTTTTTGGATGTGACAATCCATAAGTAACAGGATGGTTCACTAACTAGCTCTCTATATCGAAAACCGACTTCCGGCAATTCTATCCTACATGCCACCAGTTTCCACCCCCAACCCCCGATTCCCTACAGTCAGTACCTACGTACTCTCAGGAGGAACTGCACCGACAACAACGTTTTCAAACGAGAGGCTAACTTGTTAAAGGGGAGACTCCTGGCACAAGGGTACTCCAAGATATGTCTAAAGAAGGCCTTCAGACGGGCATGTTCCAAACCCAGACATGAACTTATCTTCAATCCAGAATCTAATAGGAATAAAACCAATCCAATTCGTATCGTAACTAGGTTCTCTAATCAACATAGGATTGTAAACAATATCGTCGAACGGTACTGACATGTCCTTAAACTAGATCCTACCATCAGCCCCTTTGTGCAAGGCAAACCGTCCTTCACCTTTAAGTGTGCCAGATCCATCAGGGATCATTTAGTGTCAAGCGAATACTCAGGAGGTGGTGTGGGCAAACAAGATCCCTATAAACGACCTGGAACCTTCAGGTTTGGCGGATGCCCGTACTGCCAATTCATGAACATCAAGTCTAATATCAAACTACCCAATGGCCACAAGTATGCACCCAAACATTTTGCAAACTGCAAATGGTGTGGTATACTTATTAGTTTGTGACTGTGTATGCTATTATGTTGGAAAAACCACCCAGGAATTTTGGCGGCGGGCATACCGCCACATAGCCTCGATGAAATCATGCAACCCCAGCTTACCGTTGGGGAGACACGTTTCTGCGTTTCATGGGGGAATTTTTCCCAAAGTGTCCTTCTTGATCTTAGATCGTGTCCACCCAGGGTTACGCGGTGGGGATTGGATCAAAATCCTGTTGCAAAAAGAACAGGAATGGATTTATCGCCTTCAGGCCACCAAGCCACCAGGCTTGAATGATGCCATTTTTTTTCGACCTTTTTTGGAGGGCTTCACCTCTGGGGGGCCCGAGTGGGACCCCCCTGAGGTGAATGTGCCCCATTTCTTGTGAAATTTTTATCCAAGCTGATAAAAACTGCCCCCACATGTTCTCTTTGGGATACAGTGATCAAATTTTCTCCCTATTTTTGACATATGCAGATTGTTATAACCACATTAAGGAGGATGGATATGCATAGTTGTTTAGATTATATGTATGTACTTTTGTTTCACATATTGATCTTCATTGACAGTTGTATATGCCCCCCTCATTTCATCTTCCTATTGTTTTATTTTCATGTTTATTCTATTTCTTCATTGTACAGCTTCTGTCTCTCTCTTTCTTGCTCTTTGCTTCATGTTTTTTCCCCGTTCTCTCTTTTTTTTGTGCCCTTACATGTAAACTTCCTATCTTATTGTACTGCAATGGCTACTGCCCATTTAAGACACTCCATGCTGCAGACTTAGTTACATATGGCTGCCATATGTCTGTCACCCAGCACTATTTACTTTTTGCTTTTCTTTTTAGTCATTGTCTGCAGACACCTCCACTGCCTTTTCTCCCAGTGATCTCTTTTCACTGGGGGACCCAACATCATCTTTGATCAGACAGTGCCTCATGTAATATCCTCTCACCCCCCATTAGGAGCGATATATTCTACATGTATCAACAGGTATGTATAAGATATATATACATTTTTATTACACCAAATTTATAGTAGGTGTAAGCCTACTTAGGCTTAACCTTTCCCTATTTTTCATAGGGTGGGCCCTATCACACTGTCCCTTCTCTCCCTCAGGCTACTCTATGGCATTTGACATCTGTGGGACCATACTATAAGTGGTAGGACGCCCTTTGTGTTCTGCCCTGGGTCGTGGACTTGCGTGTTTTTCAGTGACGAGCGTTGGCTCACAGATCTGATCCCTGCTGGCAAACCATTCCTTTCCATTTTTTCTTGAAGCTGGATGCTACCCGATGGTGTCTTAGGAGTAACACGGTCAGGACATTTCCTAAATGCATTAATTACATTTTGATTTTTATGCTATACAAATATATTTGAATATTATATCATATTCGGTCCTTATGGTGTTGCTTATTCTGTTTTTTCTTTGCAAAATGTTTCTAGATAATCATATACCTCATCATCAGCCCCTGAAGAAGAGGTTTCAACATTTATAACCTTGAAACACGTCGGGCATCTATTTTCAATTTGATATTCCAATCGCACACTTTCTGGTCAAATGGTACAAAAATAATGGGTGCTGTAGCGATTACCATTTGGGTTCTGGAAGCATCAAACAAACGTACATCTTCGCCAGCACACCATGGATCAGCAAAAAGTTGTCCAAGAAGGTTTTTTAATGAAAAGAAGTTACATCACAAAAGGTGCCAAAGAAAACCTTGAAAAGCGTTGGGAATCTATTTTCAGCCCCCCCCCCCCCCCCGCTGAAATAGTCTTTGTGTGGTTATTTGCATTATTGTAAACAGATATGTATACTCCTTTTTGTTACCACCATCTGAATTTGCTGGCATCCACCTCTTTTAATTTCATTATTTTTGTCATGTTTTAACTTTTGATAATAGAATTATATACTTTTTTGATATAATATTGTTCAAAAACTCTTGCTTTACAAAGTCCCACTAGAAGAAATTTCCCATTGTGTAGTCTTATAGGGATGTGGGCAAGGTGTCTTCTTCCATAAGGTTCCTGTCACTACCATTCTGTTGAAACATAGGGTTCCTCCTATGGGTCAGGGTCTATACCCTTCTTCGTTATTTATTTCATATTGATCTCAAAAGAGACCCCTACAAGACTCTTCTTTGCAAACCAATTGCAGAGTTGCTTTGTCCAGAATGTCAACTGGCCTTACATCTGTTTACTGCAACTAAATTAACTATAGTAAAGACTCGGAAAACATCTACCCTTAGCTTTGAAGCAGTCAAAAACCGTATGAATGGTAAACAAGAAGTAGGGATGAGCTCGAACATCGGGTGTTCACACGGTCACTGAACAGCGAATATTATGGTTGCCCTCAACATGGGGAGGGTGCTTTGGGTTCCCCCCAAAGCACCTTGTTCCCATGTTGATGGGGACAAGGGCCTCATCCCCACAACCCTTGCCCGGTGGTTGTGGGGGTCTGCGCCGGGGGGCTTCTCAGAATAAAAGCTCCTTACTATGCTGTGACACCTTCCTTGCTGAGGAGAGCTGTGGTTTATCAATCCATGGCTGATATATACAACCCTCTGGTGAGTGTAAACCCCAAAGTGAAGTGTGGTGCACAGATTGCGGTGTGAGTTGTTTTATGATACAACATAGCAAGATTTCCAACTGAGGTTTCTGGGACTGTTTTCACATCATCTGTCAACTGCTTACTACTTATGTGTACTATATACACATGAAAGTTGATCATAAACTTTATGATAGTAGCACTGCTATAATAATTATAGGCACTTGATTTGGATCTGTGCAATTGTTGTTTTTATTATCTTTTTCTTGATATTTATGCATTTGCATTTTAAGCGGCAGCTGTTTTTATTACTATTAATATTACACAGTGATGACATTTATTGTTACAATTGTGGAAGCTCTATTAATTGTATGAAACCTGACTTATCCTTAGCGCTGAGATAGTGGAAGGAGGCCTTTATTCACTGTATTTTTTTTTTTAAATTACAGATCTAAAAGCAAAATAAAAAAAAAATACACCACAGTGTCTGACAAATAATCATCTGTCTACTTGGAAAAGAAAAAGAATGTCCAGTACTTGCTGAACCCTACAGGTCATAACGTTCCCTTTGTCAATACTAGGAATACCGCCAGATCTAAATAGGTAATCAGTTCTAACCTATGTTGTCACTGAACGGACAATTACAACGGAGCTGGAAAAGATGTCCTCAGTACCCCTGTGTGTCCAGAGACTGCTCACAATATTTGCTTTAATTGTTGACATCCAGGCTTATTGTTTGTTGTAGGCCAGGGGTAGGAAACCTTTTGAGCACAGTGTGCCAAAAAACGTTTTCAAAGAAATTGAGCCTGACGATTTTACAACCAAAAATGTCAACTTCACACTCTCAATCACGAAAAGGATTTTTTATAAAGTAAATGCTGTAAATTACTTTAGTAGTGAGAAATTGACATCCTGCACTCTCACGCCTCAGATGAGCCCCAATTCCGGCACCTTCACACCTCAAATCACCACTATAACCCCCTGCACATCTGCCCGACCACTGTACTACCCTGCACATCTGCCCCACCACTGTACTACCCTGCTCAACTGCCCCACCACTGTACCCCCCTGCTCATTTGCCCCACCACTGTACCCTTCTGCTCATTTGCCCCACCACTGTTTTACCCTCCTGCTCATCTGCGCCACCACTGTAACCCCCTGTACAACTGCCCCACCACTGTACCACCCTGCTCATCTGCCCCACCAGTGTACCCTCTTTCTTACCTGCCCTACCAATGTGCCCCCTTTCTCATCTGCCCCACCACTGTACTATCCTGCACATCTGCCCTACCTCTGTACCCCCCGCTCATCTGCCCCACCACTGTACCACCCTGTTCTTCTGTCCCACCACTGTAACCCCCTGCTCATCTGCCCCACCAATGTTCCCCCTTTCTCATCTGCCCATCACTATACCTCCATGCTCATCTGCCCCACCACTGTAACCCCCTTTCTCATCTGCCCCACCACTGTACCTCCTGCACATCTGTCCCCCCTGCTCTTCTGCCCCACCACTGTAACCACCTGCTCATGTGTTCCACCGATGTACCTCCTTTCTCCTCTGCACACCTATCCCACCAACGTACCTCCTTTGCCCTCTGCCCCAACACTGAACCCTTCTACTCATCTTCACCACCACTGTAACCCCCTTCTCATCTGGCCCAACACTGAACCCCCCCTGCTCATCTGCCCCATCACTGAACCCCCCTGCTTTCTGTCCCACTGCTGAACCCCCTTCTCATCCCTCCTACCACTGTACCTCCTGCACATCTGCTCCACAACTGTACCCCCTTGCTTTTCTGTCCCACCACTGTAACCCCTCATCTGCCCTATTAATGTACCCCTTTTCTCATCTGCCCCACCACTGTACCTCCCTGCACATCTGCTCCACTGCCGTATCCCCATGCTCTTCTGTCTCACTACTGAATCGCCTTCTCATCTGTCCTAACACTGAACCCATCTGCTCATCTGCCCCAGCACTGTAACCTGCTTTCTTATCTACCCCACCAATGTACCTCCTGCACATCTGTCTCACCTCTGTACCCCCTGCTCTCCTGCCCCACCACTGTATCCCCTGCCCATCTGCCCCACCAATACACCTCCTTTCACATCTGGCCCACTGCTCTACCCTCTGCTCATCTTGCCCAACCCTGAACCCCCCTGCTCATCTGGCCCAACACTGAACTCCCCTGCTCATCTGGCCCAACACTGAATCCCCCCTGCTCATCTGGCCCATCACTGTACCTCCCTGCTCTTCTGTTCCACTACTGAACCCCCTTCTCATCTCTTCCACCACTGTTCCTCCTGCACATCAGCCCCACCGCTGTACTCTCCTGCTCTTCTGTTCCACCTCTGAACCCCTTCTGTTCATTTTCCACACAGCTGTACCCTTCTGCTCATCTGCTCCACCGCTGTACCCTCTTCTCATCTATAATATGTGTGATATGCAGAGTGGTGAAAGGAAGCAGAGGGGACACATCTACCTGTCCTGGCACACTCATCCTGCTGATCCACCTCTCGCATCCAGGTCACATGCTTGTATGTGATGTATGTGATGTCACATACAAGGATCTTGAATGGATGCACAATGATGAGCTCAGGTCAGGGGCATTTTCTGAGCGCAGTGGGCCGTGTGAAGGATCATAAGTTGGGCCCCTCAGCTGAGAAAAAGTGGTTGGGTGTGATTTTCATTGTGCTGAATAATGGCTGTGGCTTCACCACTTCAGCCCCAGAAGATTTTACCCCCTTCTTAACCAGAGCACTTTTTGCGATTCGGCACTGCGTCGCTTTAACTGACAATTGCGCGGTCGTGCGACGTTACACCCAAACAAAATTGACTTCCTTTTTTTCCCACAAATAGAGCTTTCTTTTCGTGGTATTTGATCACCTCTGCGGTTTTTATTTGTTGTGCTATAAACAAAAAAAGAGCGACAATTTTGAAAAAAACAATATTTTTTACTTTTTGCTATAAGGGGTTAAGTGCGTTCCCTAGTGTGTGTTCTAACTGAAGGGGGGTGGGGACTGTGTAGGGGAGATGACAGATTGCTGTTCATACTCTGTATGAACAGATGATCAGTCTCTTCTCCCCTCAGAGAACCGGAAACTGTGTGTTTATACACACAGATTCCGGTTCTCGGAGTGTCAGCAGCGATTGCGGGAGCCCGGCTGTGATCGTGACCACCAGGCACTCGCATCGGCTCTGGGGGCGAGCAGCGGGTGCGTGCGTACGCCCCTAGTGGCCACAGGACGAAGCGACATAACGTCGTTTCGCCCAGCCGTGCCATTCTGCCACAGTAAAACTGCGGCGGCTGGTCGGCAAGTGGTTAAAGGGACACAAGTGCAGGGGTTCAGTAGTAAGTGACACAAAGGTTCAGGAATAATTTCAACAAAGTTCCCAGAAGCTCAACAGTAATTCTACAAACTGTCGCTTGATTGTGGTTTTCTCAATCACAGTGAAATCCCTTCTTTCTGAATTTGGTAGTGGCAACCAAGCGAGTCATCTTCCTCCAGATGGTGGATGGGGCTAACAGGACTGTGATTGGCTTTAGCAGCAGCCAATGATAGACCTCCTCTTCCTGGAAACAGGGATTACCCCCCTAGCAGAACTGCACCCAATCTCTTCCCCATCACAAAAGCTGGCGATCACAGCTACAGAAAAGTTAGAGAACCAAACAATATTTCCCGTCTTTTACAATGTGTGGGGGCACAGTGCCTCCCCCTCAGTGCAGGTGCGGCGTGGGGAACTCTGAGATTAGAATGCATTAGTGTCTCACTGACACTTCCCTGCGCTGCTCTGCTGATGAGGAGGGAGTCGAGTGCCGGCAAACGGGGCTTCGCATGCTGGGGGTCGCCGACCCCTGTTGAAGGTGATAGTGGGTGAAAGAGCATTTGTTCAGAATTGCCATGAGCCTTCAATCTACAGCATAGAAGTTCTGGGTACTGTACTGCAGTGCAAGTTGATTGATCTCAATACTTGCTTATAAAGGTAATGTTTCCAAAGTAGACTGCGTATCCCCCGCTTGCTGACATGTTCCTCAGCTTGTGGTGTCTCACAAGGGGGTCATAGAATGAAGGAGAGGGGATATTACACTTGATGGACACTGAATATACAAACCAAACTCTGGATATGGATAATACTAGTAATATCACTACATTCTTAGCAACTGGTTTATAAATGGAAAAGATGCTACAGTGTTTCCCCGAAAAAAAAGACCTACCCTGAAAATAAGCCCTAGTGTGATTTTCAGGGAGGGCTGCAATATAAGCCCTACCCCAAAAATAAGCCCTAGTTTGGAAGGGTTGTAAAGTCCAAAAATGCACTGTATTACAGTATTGTGTGGTGTAGACTGTGTATGTTTCTGTGGTCCGTTTCTGGTGATTACCTTTGTTGCAGCCCCGCTTTGCGCTCAGCTGATCCCCTGCTGCTCTCCTCCTCTTCTGCCAACTTTTAATGGGGGATCTCACCCCCCCTCTGCAGTGCTCAGAGCAGGGAGGACCAATCAGGCGACACTCTGCTGATCCCCCGCTGCTCTTCTCTTTTCCCAGCTGTCAGCGGAGGATCTCAGGGCCCCCTGCTTCTGCAGTGCTCGGATCGTGGAAGACCGATCAGGCGGGCCATGGAAGTGCTGGGTGGCACTCAGCTGATCCCCCTCTGCTCGCCTCTTCTCCCAGTTGTCAGCAGGGGATCTTGGGCCCCCCTCCCTCTGCAGTAATCGGAATGAGGAGGACCAATCCAGCGGGCCATGGAAGCACCAAGCGGCACTCAGCTGTTCCCCCGCTGCTCTCCTCTTCTCCCAGCTGTCAGCAGGGGATCTTGGGCCCCCCTCCCTCTGCAGTACTCTGAGCATGGCAGACCGATCAGGCGGGTCACAGAAGCGCCGAGCGGCGCTGTAGGAAGGCATGGTGTTAGTCACTGGTGGATTGCAGACACATGCACAGTTTACATTGTATAGTGCTGTAATGCAGTGCATTTTAGGATTTTACAGGCATGTTTTGTTCCACTGGCGATTCCTAACATGCAGGGAGGGAAATGGAGAGAAAAGACAGCACAAGACAAGCCCTACCCCGAAAATAAGCCCTACTGGGTCTCTTGTTGCCAAAATTAATAAAAGACCCAGGCTTATTTTTGAGGAAACACGGTATGTGTCTACATAAAATTTCAGCTGATCTCCAGGCATAAAAACATTCACCTTAATAAATTCTGCACTAGCTACAAGGCATATATTTGTGTCAACCCAATGCCTTTGCAAACCCAGATATTACCTGGTAATAAGTAGTGGTGACATATTTACTGGGCTGCACATAGCTTGTACAGAGAGGAGAGCTGCAAATTCGACCCAGCAGGTCTTCCCACTGCAGGCTGTCTTCAGCAAACAATAGGGAGCATATACAAGATCATTCACCACTAAGGATGAGCTCAGGCGTGTTCGCAAGCCGCATGTGCCGAGCCCGCCAGGAAGTCGTCACTGCACAGCGCTAATCACAGGCAGTGGGACATTGTCCCAATGTGCGGCTGCAGAGATCGGGAAATGTCTCGCTGCTTGTGATTAGCGCAGCGCAGTGCCGACTTCCTGGCGGGCTCGGCACGTGCGGCTTGCGAACAAGCCTGAGCTCATCCTTATTCACCACGCACAAGGAAAGAAAGACTCGTCAATGCGGCTTTATTACAAAAAACCCCTGCACAGAGGCAAAGTACAACAGGCCCCTTTTACACAGGTGCCAGTGTGTGTGTCACTGAACAGATTCCCTGCTGAATTGAATGGGATGGATGTCACTTTTGTGATATACATCTCTGTTCCGCGCTTAGCTCCATTTTAAAACTGGAGCTTTCTGAACCCATATTATTATAGGCTGCTGGATGTAAGTGAACTTGCGTCCCTTTACATCAGACTCCAATCTGTGACATTTAGGTCAGAAAAAAAAACTGGAAAAGGATGCAGACCTTGTCCATTTTTTTTTTCCCAGACCCTGGCGGATTCAGAGACAAGTGGATGTAAATGGATGCACATCTGTTTACCCATAGACTTATGTAAACACTGACAGGCGTATCTAAATTGGACCACCCATGTGAAAGAGGCCTAGTGTTGGATTACTGCACAGATATAGAAGAAAAACATAAAGGCCATCAAGATTCAAGTAACAAAACCCAAAGCTCTTGTTTCATATTTGTTTAGCTTGAATTTCTGCTTTGAGAGTCTGCTGGAGTAGATGATTTTTTTTTGCCATGTAATGTGGGATAATAGCTGTCAAGTTGTGGTAGATGCTTTTAGAGATTTTGCAAATATGTATGAAAGCAGTATTAAACTCAAACAAATGAAATATATTGCAGCTAACCAATCCTTAGATGTGGTGGCTGCATTAGCTTCCCCCCCCCCCTTTATTTCACCTGGTGATCCTGCCAGTAACAGACTTCTTGTCTTAGCGTGTCTACATTCTGCATGAATTAGTAAAGTAGATACCTTTGGACAGCAGCATTGTCAGTCTGAGGGGAGGGTAGTGTTAGACTAGAAGATTTAGATGGACTTGACTGAGGCTGGCTACACATATATGCAAATTGGATGCGTTTTTTAATCATATCCAATTTGCATAACATGTGAATGTGTCTGGCTTGTGCGGGGCAGCCGCAGTGTAGTTTTGAAAAGGGTCCTGTGCGTTTTCGGGGTCCGGTTCAGGTGCAAATTCAGGGAAAAATTTGCACTTGAATTGCAGAAACACACACAAACCTCAGACTCCAAACTGTAGCTGCATATATTTGAACCCAGCCCTAGGGCTAATTTACACAGAACGGACAGCTGCCGGAGAAGGTAAACTTTCCTCGAGCTGTAATCACACACATGAAAAAATGGTAAGAATGGGGAAAACAGCAAAGCTTATGCATTAATATGTTATACAAAATTATTAAAGGCAGCACATTTTGCTTTGGTAGCAATTACAGATATGATCAAGATAGCAATTGATAGGTGGTTACACCAGCACACAAATAGTGGCTGGGTGCAGTAATTTGCCATAAAATGTGATCTGATCCTCATCTAAGCCACAATAGACAAAATGTTGATAACACACAAACAATTGCAATTTCCTGTGCCTTTATTGAACACACCCATTAAACATTCACAGTGATGGAGGAAATAGCAAGTGAACTTCAAAGAACTCAGCCAGGTTATAGCCAGTGGAATGGCGAAGGGCCAACATGGTACATGGTATATTTAAAAAGGGCAGATATATACCTGGAAACTACAGGCCAGTCAGTCTAACATTGATCGTATGTAAACTATTGGAGGGGATGATAGGGGGCTATAACCAAGATTTTGCTGATGAATACAGTATCATTAGTAGTAATTAGCATGGCTTTACGAAAGGCAGTTCATGCCAAACCAACCTGTTAACATTCTATGAGGAAGTGAGCTGCCATCTAGATAAGGGAAGGCCTGTGAATGTGCTGTACATGGATTTTGCAAAAGCATTTGATACAGTCCCCCACAAACACTTAATTTACAAATTGAGGTCTGTAAGCATAGACCATAGGGTTTGCACGTGGATAGAAAATTGGTTACAGTAGCATGTCCAAAGGGTAAAGATGAATAACGAGTACTCAGATTGGTCTGGAGTGGTAAGTGGGACACCCCACGGCTCTGCCCTGAGACCAATTCTGTTTAATTTATTCATAAATGATATAGAAGATGGGAGAAATAGCTCAATCTCAGTGTTTGCTGAGGATACAAAGTTAAGCAGGGCAATAACTTCACAGGAGAATATAAAAACCTTACAAGAAGACCTGAAAAATAAATAAAGGGATGGGCAACTACATGGCAAATGAGGTTTAATGCTGAAAAATGTAAAGTAATGTACTTGGGGGCTAAGAATATGAATGCAAGTTAGTCACTAGGGGGAGAACCATGCATTGCCATGCTGCAGCAAGCAAAACTAGCAGAATATTACCATGCATAAAAAGAGTGAGGATTGCTACACTGTTATCCAGGGTCTGGCCTATCTGAGTGTTTATATGTGAGTGCATTTATTTTAATATAGAGTGTTATGCTATATGTAAATAGAAAACTTCACGACACCTGGATTATTACAAGGAACAGCAGCTAGCATAAATTGTGGGTAACAATCATCAAAACATTTATAAAAAATGCAGCACTTAAAAAAAAAAAAGTCCATCCAGAAAGAATCCACTATGTCTTGGAACCACCCAGAGTGTATAACAGAATTAAATCTGCAGGTAAAATGACGATCCTCCACCAACACCACAGAAAACTGGGCCTATTACCCTCAGAAGTGGACCACTAGATTATAGGTGGTCTGACAGCTCTCAAATACCCATCAGGCTTGTTCCTGTTCACCTGTTCTGGTCCAAACTAAACCAACAGCCTTCCGGTATCTGCGTCATTTCCGCTTCTGGTGAGATGAATTCTGACTGCAATTAGGGAAGGGCAGTCCCCTCTAGCCCTAAACCTATATATATGTGCGGCGATGGCCATTAGCCACGCCCCTGATTACGTCTGACACAACAAAACGTGTTGGGTAGAGCCTGGACACATGACGTCACTGCACATGTGGACTGCAGCTATCTAGTTGGTTGGAAACTATCAGGGAATTTGGATGATATGCTCAATTTTTACAGCTAATGTGTGAGAATATTGGATACTTTTTAAAAAATACCTGAGTGTTTTTACATACTACACTATGAGGCGGTATTTGTTCTCATTTTGGCACATCTATATAGCAATCTAACCTGCGGAGAGATGCTCTGAGAGGGGACAACAGGATTTGAGCCTTAACCTTTTGTGCAGTCTATGGTGAACAGGAACAAGCCTGATGGGTGTTCGAGTGCTGTTAGACCATCTATAACAGGGGTCTCAAACTGGTGGCCCTCCAGCTGTTGCGAAACTACAAGTCCCATCATGCCTCAGCCTGTAGGAGTCATGGTTGTAACTATCAGCCTTGCAATGCCTCATGGGACTTGTAGTTTTGCAACAGCTGGAGGGCCACCAGTTTGAGATCCCTGATCTATAATCTAGATGGTCTGAAAGCGCTCAAACACCCATCAGGTTGTTAGTTAGATGAGGATTGGATCACATTTTATGGCAAATTACTGCCGTAAACAAGTAAATTCCAAGGGGTTCATATACTTTTTCATGCCACTGCATATATTCCTTCAGCATAAGTGCCTGGAATGACAACACAAGCAGGGTGCAGTAGCTGTTTGGTCTAAAGGTTTAAAAAAGCCCTGCTTTGTCCAAATAAGTAATGTAAGAATATATAGTATGTTAAATCAAGAAAAAAAAGGAGCTGAAACAAAGATCAAATTGTACTACTATTATAAAATAGTAAGACAACGTTTTTTCTGAAAAAAGGCAGCACGTGTGTCGTAATTTCAGCAATCTGACACCTGCCAGAGTGGGAAAGAGGTCGGTTTTGGGTTCCAACCCCAAGCTTTCAAACTGGATCATCAGCTTCAAACCACAGCTGCCACACATTCCACAACAGGAGGCCTATAAGACCTTAGTGGGTTGTTTTAGCTGGCAATGTGTATATACACAACCACAGCACAAACAGTGGTTGCATGAACCTTCTACTGTGAACAAGTATGTGTTTATTGCAACTGTTCTTTTCGATATATATATATATATATATATATATATATATATATATATATATATATATATATATATATATATATATATATATATATATATATATATATATATATATATATACAGTGGGGACGGAAAGTATTCAGACCCCCTTATATTTTTCACTCTTTGTTATATTGCAGAATATATATATACAGTGGGGACAGAAAGTATTCAGACCCCCTTATATTTTTCACTCTTTGTTATATTGCAGAATGCGGCCAAGTACGGGGATATCCTGGACGAAAACCTTCTCCAGAGTGCTCAGGACCTCAGACTGAGCCGTAGGTTTACCTTGCAAAAAGACAATGACCCTAAGCACACAGCTAAAATAACGAAGGAGTGGCTTCACAACAACTCCGTGACTGTTCTTGAATGGCCCAGCCAGAGCCCTGACTTAAACCCAATTGAGCATCTCTGGAGAGACCTAAAAATGGCTGTCCACCAATGTTTACCATCCAACCTGACAGCACTGGAGAGGATCTGCAAGGAGGAATGGCAGAGGGTCCCCAAATCCAGGTGTGAAAAACTTGTTGCATCTTTCCCAAAAAGACTCATGGCTGTATTAGATCAAAAGGGTGCTTCTACTAAATACTGAGCAAAGGGTCTGAATACTTAGGACCATGTGAAATTTCAGTTTTTCTTTTTTAATAAATCTGTAAAAATGTCAACAATTCTGTGTTTTTCTGTCAATATGGGGTGCTGTGTGTACATTAATGAGGAAAAAAATGAACTTAAATGATTTTAGCAAATGGCTGCAATATAACAAAGAGTGTAAAATGTAAGGGGGTCTGAATACTTTCCGTCCCCACTGTGTGTGTGTGTGTGTATATATATATATATATATATATATATATATATATAAAAAATCACATAACATATTGATCTAGTTAAAGCTAAAAATTGGTAATCTACCATTTTTAACGGATAACATGTATTCCAGAAGTTACACTTGTGTAAATCTATTTTTACCATATTTCTAATTAGAAAATATTAATCTAGCAAATTCCATTTTTACATAGATTTTATAAAAGACCTGTTATATTTTGCAAGAATTTACAACAATACCTTCAACATAGGGGAATTCAGACACGAACATTCCTCAAGGTTATGTACCTTTTATTTTTTGCCACTTTTCATATTTCTTTTGTTTTTTAAACACTTTACTTTGACATTGCAACATCCCGTGTCAAATTTTAGAAATTGCTGTAAGAGCAGGCAAAAGCAAAATCAAAATCAACCCTTACTGAGCTTACAAATCACTTTCTGCATTTAAAAATACCTGGACTGTTTCCAGTGAAATCAATGGGAAATACAAGTACATTCTGCAATTAAATGATCAGTGTCACACTTGTGTTTTCTGTACATGTGGTGGAGCATACACATCATTATACTTTTCCCATGTACAGCGGTTGGATGTCAGTGGCACCGCGAGCTAACAATTTTGGCAGGATTGGGCATAGACCACGATGTTGATGGATACATTCATATCTCTGGTAGGGGTAATAGCTATAGCTCGTTTTTAAGAATGGGGGAGAAGGATTGATACATGCACATTTGTAAAATAGAAGCATATGGGTACATGTAATGTACATTTTTTTTTTTAGAAAAGCATTTTTAGTTGCATTGCTTCAAATGGCCATATAATGTCTATAGCCAGCTGTCACTAGAGACAGGCAGACTCTATACACACATTTCTATCATGAGAACATAACCGACTAATTATTGTAAGGCTACTTGCACACTGCTGTTTATTTCACACATATTTACAGTATGTGTTTTGCTAGATTTTATTGCACTTACCTTGCCAATAAAGAATGTGCGTTCAACAGGGCATATGAAAGGCACTCACAAAATATAGGATTTACTATATAAGTTTGATAAACTGCAGATGAACACATTTAAAGTGTATACTCAGCCAAAACTTTTTCTTTTTAATTTTGGATACCATGAGGAAGGATTAGAATTTGTTTTTACTGGTATCCCTGTTGTAGATTATTTAATACTTCCTGTGTGATGAAACTGGGACATTACGTGATGAAAAATGTCCCCCCAGTGGACTCCCTGATATCACAAGAGTTCTAATCCTTCCCCATGCTATTTAAAACTTAAAAAAAGAAAAAGTTTTGGATGGAATTGCATTTTAAAGCCCCTAATAAACTTCCAAAGCAGAACCCTTTATTGTAAGAGGTAATGCATTGAACTCTTTGGTGGCCCATGCCCTCATCTTATGTCTAGTCCGCCTCCATCAGACTCTTCAGCATTCCACATTTCTAAGAATGTTGGATGTCTGTGTCCCCCCACCATGCACTGTGGTTCCATCATCTGATCCCTACATCACTGCAGGACACAACAGTCAGAGGTCAATAGATGGAGCAGGGGGACACAGGCATCAGATATTACCAGAGAGGTTGAATGTCGAGTCTGACATGCCTAACAGAGCAAAGATAAAAGAGACAGTTACCAAAGAGGCAAGTATAATAGCTCTTATATTACACAACTCCTTATTAATACATCAGTAAATGCAATACAAATATATTAGCAATGCAGTGGTGGTAATGTTTTTTGTAGAAGTGTGTGAATGCCAGTTTGTATGTATCCTACAAAAAAACACGAATGTAAAATTTGTCTATATGCATTCACTGGAGATAATCTGTGGGCTGCCAACTGTGTAGAACTTGAACACGTTTCTTTATTAAATGCTTCTTATGTTTCACTGATGGTTCATACAGGTTTTACACCATCATTTTTTTTTCTTTTTAGAAAATTTCTCAGTTTATTTGGGTTTGTTCTTAAACTCCTCATATCAATGACTTCAACGATTAAAAAAAAAAAAAAATCTTCGTCTTGCAAATACTAAAATAATCAAGTCCCGCGCCATTCATGAAGTTTTCAGGATTTATATACAAAATTTCACCTTTACACAAGTCTCTCAAGTGACATATTTGATTTTTTCCCCATCCCATCAGTCAGTTATTCATAGGATAACTTGTATCAAAAGCAATTTAATAAAAGCACTCATAAGCATTTTATTCCTATCCATGATTGCAGACATTTACAAAAACCAGAACAACATTTGAGTTTACCTTAAAAAATAACTTATTAAGCAGTGATATACACAGCACAAAATAGTTCGGAGAGAAAATGCGACAATTTAGAATTCAAACTGTAAACGTGAAAAAAAAAAAAAAAAAAACAAATATGATGGAACAAAAGTCTCTATGTCTTGCTACTTAAGATGGCATGTGATAATATCCTTTTACAATGTCCTGTGGGAATATATATATATTTATATATATATTTATATATATATGTACAGATGATAAGTTGCAGTTCGGCTTAGGGCAAATCTTACATATGCCACTCTTGACAGTTGCTAGAGTTTGGACCCGCTTCTTCACAAACAGGGCAAATGGCAACAAAAAAAGATCCTTAAGTTAAACAGTACGGGTGGTGGATAGTTGTCCTCGGTGGCAGATCTGTGAAGAGGGCTAACTCACTGCGTTCTTCAGATTGAGACAAGATGATGAATCACACACTCATTGTCATGCTGGGGGAATACTGCAAACAGAGAAGGAATCTGAGGTTATATTCCAGGCAGATCATTTATTCACCCCAAAGACACAAGTCAACTTTTAAAGCAGCTAATATAATTATTGTAAATTGGTTTTAACAAGGAGCTGGAAGAGGGAAGCACATTGGCAAGGTAGGTGGTAGTGTGGTGATGCTTTGCTGTAGTAAAAATGGCAGGCAGGAAGTTACAATAGTAGTAACAGTATTATAGGCTTTGATAAGTGCTTCCTTATATTATGCTTTCAGAAAGCATGGCGGGTATTCTATATGTGAGCCCAAGACTAAGTACATTGCTTTATAAACTTTTTGGTGAGTAAAGTGGAAAATAGATCAATAGTCATTTATTATGCTGGTTGTCTGAGACTGCCCTTTATTACCACCAGGAGAAAATATTGTTTCTTCATTTTATGTTGTTGATATAGATTAAGATATAGAAAAAGGAAGGAACAATCTGGAATACATACAGTTCTTACACATGGAAACTTTTTAAGAACTAGGATTTTTTAATGTAGTTTCTTTAACCCCCTAAAATGGAAATAAACTCAGTATGCAAACTTTTATACATCAGCAACCATAATGTACACACTTCTTGTAAAACCTTCAAGATTCTCCAAACCTTTATCATTTTTTAAATATTCTAGCATAGAGGTTTGTGCATGCTTGGTTTATCCATCATTTACAGTACATTAGCCAAGCCATGATCTACAGCGTGCCTTCCCGGTGGGTGGGGCAGCACAGTGGCTAAGTGGTTAGCACGTCTGCCTAGCAGCACTAGGGTCGCTGGTTGGAATCCCAACCATGACACTACTTGCCTGGATCCTGTCTAAATTGGTCCTAGTATATTTATGTATGAATGAGAGTTAGGAACCTTAGACTGTAAGCACCTTGAGGGCAGGGAGTGATGTGAATGTGCAATATATATATATGTGAAGAGCTATATAATGTAATAAATAAAATAAATAAATGTAATGTTCCAGCACAGGCATGTGATCTCCTGAGTTTGCAGAAAACATTCTCACTTCCATTGGCATGGCTCGATTGCTGTGTGCATGTGCAAGATTACTGTATGATGTCCGTATTAGGATTGAACCAAGATTTGGGAAGGTAAAAGAAAGAAAATATCTAAGATGGCACTGGCTTCAGCACAAACGGGGGAATAAACAGACTACACCACAAAACACAGTAGGCATAAACAATAGATGTGTAAAGGGTATTTAATGACACAGTGAAGCTTGGGAATAATGTTATGACTTTTTCTGGCTTTGGATTTCAGATCTGCTAATAGCAGACCACCTATTGTATCATCTAAAATTTGAGCCTTCCTGCATCAAGGTGTAGTTTTACAATAGAGTTTAAATTATCATTCTGGTACCTGTGTGCCATTTATACAACCTGGAACCTGTGAAAAGGCCCAGAGATTAATAACATAAGGGCCTCTAGTTTGTGGTCAATAGGAAGGACTATGTTCTCCTAACACAGAAGTTTCTTTGACTTCCCATAAGAAGCCAAAGACCTGAGAGAGACTAATAACCCCCCCCCCACACACACACACACACAGATCACAAAGGTATAACTCAATTCAAGAATCAAGAAGTGGTTAAAGGAACACGCCAGCTAAAACTATAAATCCTGTTATGAAATGACCCCTTCAGTGTAACCGAGATCCTGGAGCTAACATACATTTTATGCACTGGAACAAACTAAGTCTTGTACATACCATACAGAATGCGGATTTACAGAGAGATATTGAGAGGTTACAAAAATAAATTTTCTGCTATGTTAACTCACACCTATCCAACTTTTCTGCAATAAAAAAGGACGTAATTTCTTCTGGCTGCACCTTGATAACAGTAATGTGACAGAGTGGAAAGAAGAGTGTTGGGAGCACAAAGAGCTTAGAGACACCTTACCCTATAAATAGAAATATTTGTTGTCCCTCCACACCACAAACGTTTCCTAAACCATAAGGAGGGGGAGACAAGCGCCAACGAAGTGTAGCAGTTAGAATACTTTAATGTTGATAAAAGAATAACACTCACAAAGGAAATATGACTCAAGCATGAAACGCTGTATGTGGATGTCCTCGCCAGCACGGGTCCTGGTCTCAATCCACCAGGGAATGAAGCTAAGGGCCATACAGTCTGAAGAGCCAGAGAGTCCCAAGGCTTCCTAGATCTGTGAAACGCAGAGCCCGGCAGATGTGACGCCACGACCGGACGTGATGGAGGAACGTGGTGACACGTTTGAGCCCTGAAGGAGCGCATGCTCTGAAAATGCGTTTCACGACTCTACAAGTGCCAACTAAATATAGCAGTTAGAATACTTTAATGTGGATAAAAGACTAACACTCACAAAGGAAATATGACTCAAGCATGTAACACTGTATGTGGATGTCCACGCCAGTATGGGTCCCAGTCTCAATCCACCAGGGAATGAAGGGCTGAGGTCCAAACAGTCTGAAGCTCCGGAGGCTCCTGGATTTATGGAATGTAGAGCTGTGGAACATGTTTGCAGAGCATGTGCTCTTTCTTCAGGGTGCAAATGTGTCGCCATGTTTCTCCATCAAGTCCGGCCATGACACCACAGCCGCCGGGCTCTGCGTTCCACGGATCCAGGAAGCCCTGGGAGCCTCCGGCTCTTCAGACTGTTTGGACATCAGCTTCATTCCCTGGTGGATTGAGACCGGGACCTGTGCTGGCAAGGACATCCACATACAGCGTTACATCCATTTTGGAGTGATGTCCTGATCTAGGGTGGGTCTGTGTTGTACCAAATACTTTCCACTTCTTAATAATAGACTTCACTGTGCTTCTAGGCATTGATAAAGCCTTTGACTTTTTTTGTATCCATCTCCTGACTTGTGCCTGTCCACAACTTTATCCCAGAGATCTTGGTGACAGTGCCTTGCCACTCATAATTGATTGTTTGCTTCAGTTGCACGACCAAGGACTGAAATGTTGCAGGAAAGCTCTTTTCATGCTGAGTTAATCAAAATGACCACAGCTGATCACAGTTGAAAGTCAAATCACTTTGTGTGCCATTGAGAAGGTGCTTAGCTATACCTGATTGAGTTTACAAGTCATTTTTAGGAGAGGGGTGATCCAACTCAGCGATTCTGTTTTTGAATGTTGTTTATTTCTGACATGTTCGTGTTATATCTTTCACTTGGATGTTATAATGAGTAAATACAGCTTGATAAAACAAAACTGTGTGTCTTCATTTAGAGCGGCAAAGCAACAAAATGTGATTATTTTAATGGGGGTAATTCTTTTTTTCGATTCCCGCTGTATATCTGTGATAAATGTTTCCATTATTGATTTGTTATTATTGTGCAGAGGTTTCAGACAAAAAACACAGAAAATACTCACACTTTCACTCTGGAAGGGGTTTAAGAAATTTCCACCCATTTCACCGTCATCTCTTGGCGTGCCTGGCTGGTTACTCAGACTCATGTTGTTTGGAGAATTCTGTACCCAGAATACAAGATGAGGTATAATGTAACATTACAAGCATACTGTATATGTACAATATATTATATATACTCTCTCTGTCTCATATAATATATATAACACATTTCCCATCCCCAGTAGTTTACACCTACATTTTCTTTCATTCACCCATTGCCACATTCAACACTGAGAGCAAAAGGAAATACTCCGTACTTCCAAGTATAGAGGAGCAGGTGACTAGTTCATATAGTAACTCTGGGCTAATCAGTGCTGTCAGATGGGCAGTCCATAGCCCTGTGTGCCCTACTTTAGTGACTTGTAGCTAACACAGGACTTTGCTTTTACTGAAGCTGAACAGAGCGGGAGGACCAAAAAGAAGGCAATTATATGGATCTGTGGAGGTCTGCATCAGAGTGAACCTGTTGCTTTGCTCTTTATGGGCAGAGCATAGATTCACTTTAAAGTTCATGTAAACCCTAAATCTCTTTTTCAGTGTCTTTGGTATCATGCCTCACTGTATACAGTTTTCTTAATTATGTCTTTTTGCAGCTTGGTTGTAACGTTTATTGCCAGTACCAATACTTTCTGTGATATCATCATCAATTAAGCAGGTAAAACGTCTGGAGTTGATTGCAAGTGTGGTATTTGCATTTGGAATCTATTGCTGTGAACCTACATCATGTGTTCAGACTAAACTAACTCATCAGAGAGATAGCAGCAAAATTAGGAGTAGCCAGATCAACAGTTTGGTACATTCTGAGGAAAGAAGAATGCACTGGTGAGCTCAGCAACATAAAAAGGCCTGGACATCCACAGAAGACAACAGTGGTGGATGATCGCAGGATCCTCTCTATGGTAAACCCATTCACAACATCCAGACAAGTGAAGGACACTCTCCAGGAAGTGGAGGTATCATTGTCAAAGTCTACAATGCAAGAGAAGACTTCACGAGAGCAAATACAGAGGGTTCACCACAAGGAGCAAACCATTCATAAGCCTGAAGAATATAAAAAAAAAATTAGACTTTGCCAAAAAAATTCTAAAAAATCCAGACCAGTTCTGGGAAAGCATTCTTTGGACGGATGAAACTAAGATTAATCTGTACCAGAAAGACGGTACAGACGGGAAGAAAGTGTGGAGAAGACTTGGAACAGCTCATGATCCAAAGCACACCTCATCTATAAAACATGGTGGAGGCAGTGCAATGGCATGGGCATGCATGGCTTCCAGTGGCACTGGGTCATTGGTGTTTATTGATGATGTGACAGAAAACAGAAGCAGCCGGATGAATTCTGCAGTGTTTAGAGATATACTGTCAGCCCAGATTCAGCCAAATGAAGCAAAGTTGATTGGATGGCACTTCACAGTACAGAGGAACAATGATCCCAAACACACTGCAAAAGCAACCCAGGCAAAACTAAAGGCAGAAAGAGCCACAAAGAACAACTGAAGACAGCTGCAGTTAGAGCCTGGCAAAGCATCAGAAAGGAGGAAATCCAGTCTTTGGTGATGTCCATGGGTTCCAGACTTCAGTCAGTCATTGCCAGTAAATGCTTCTCAACAAAATATTAAAAATGAACATTTTATTTATGATTATATTAATTTGTCCAATTACATTTGACCCCCTGAAAATGGGGGGGCTGTGTGTAAAAATGTTTTGAGTTCTTAAAATTTGTACTTGGTATTTATGTTCAAACCCCTTGAATTAAAGCTGAAAGTCTACACTTCAAATTCATTTGGATTGTTTCTATTTAATTTTATTCTGGTGGCATACAGAGCCAAAAGTATGAAAATTGTGCCTGTGTCCAAATATAGATGGACCTAACTGTATGTATTTATACATGTTGATAATTTCCCCCCTTACTCTCCTCTTCTCAAGAGAGAATAAATTCAGTTCCTCGAATCTTTCCTCATAGCTTAGCTCCTCCATCCTTCTTATCAGTTTGGTTGCTCTTCTCTTCACCTTCTCCAGTTCCCAGATATCCTTTTCGTGAAATATAATATAATATTGTCGCAATTTAATTCATTATGATTTGAGGCCATATAGTTTATGATTGTTAGCATTTATATTATATTGTTGTTTAGGATTGTTGTAAACCAACCATTTTTTTTAGTGCTATTTACTTATATTTTAGGTATTGTATTCGGAACCTTAGTTTGCTGCTTTTTTAGAATTTATTTTGGTTTAGGTACACCTGACACAGGAATTGGAAGAATTTTTTTTTAAAATAATTTTTTGGGTTTTATTTGAACACACACACTACTACCTTTTATTACCAAGAAAATATTATGAGGTTGATTTACTAAAGGCAAATAGACTGTGCACTTTGCAAAGTGCAGTTGCCCTCTGCAAGTGCAGTTGTACCAGAGCTTAGTAAATGAGGTGAGGCTTCCATTTGCAAAGATTACTCAATCACGTGCAAGGAAAATAAAAAAAACTGCATTTTTGCTTGCACACGATTGGATGGTATAAGTCCGCAGAGTTTCTGCTCATTTACCAAGCTCTGAGCAACTGTTCTTTTTGCCTTTAGTAAGTCAACCCCTATGTGTCTCTCACTGATTTAGGTTCACTTTGTTCCTAAAGCCTGACTTTCCAAGGCTTCCTGGCCCTCGGTGGAGGGTAACCATTACTTAACAATAGGAGAATACACCTCTGTTTGCCTAGCCAAGTTAAAAACCAACAACAAATATTCCAAGCTCTTGTTTCAGAGTTTACATTTTTTGGAGTGCCATTTGTCTTTTAGCCCCATCACACCAATCACAATATGCACTTACCTTGGAAATACTGTCCATGTCCCCTGAACCTAGTAAAAAAATGGCAACACATTAGGCACACGTCAACATTTCACCTAGAGTCACAGGTGGACATGAATGTGGCACTGAATTTAGGTAGGATATGCTAATTCTCATACTAATGGCCTGTCATTCTTTATAAATGCTAGCAGAGATGTATACTTAGAGAAGCTCTCATTCTCTGCAGGTCATTGATGATTTATATATATATCAAGCTGACAAATGATAGAAGTTTTTTTTTTAATTCCTAAGGGCTGAGAAAAGGCTACCGTTGGCACATAATCAAGGCAAAAGATAATGTGTGCAGAAAGCACAGAAAGTTACCAAAGGCAGAATCACACAGGAAGACATGCAAGTAGTCATAATGTGACAGCTGTATGTGTCAGCAAAACGTGTATTTTATCAGTTTTGGCTAGAAATGACAGCTGGCTTCTGCATGAACAGCAATCAACAGACCTCCATATGTAGAAAGGTCACAATATTTTTTCCTTCACTAACTATTCGAATGTAATCATAAAACAAAAGAAAGCACCTTACACTGGTATATACCGTAGTGGTATACAAAATCTAAGAAAGCATAGGTGGGTGAACCAGGGTTAAACAGCCATAAAGCCAATGAGATGCTAGCTACTGCATTCTCTATATGTTCAGAAATCATTAAGTTTCTACATACAGGAGGTTCTAAAGAGGTGTCTTGCACCAAAGTAAACCAATCTGGAATCATACAGCTCTACATAATATCCTCCTTTCGTCTTTAATACAGTTACCAATATTTTCAAATATGGTAAGAATACTTTCTAAGTGTAAAATAATGGTGACAGGATTAAAATATTTAATTGATGACAATACATTCAATACACAAAGTAACATTAGGACTAGAGGCAAAATGGCACACCCGTTCAAATGATTGGGTCCAAATGCATAATGCCAGGTACGTAAAGACATGAGTGGAATCGTTTGGTGTTCAGAATCTTTCTTGAGTGGCCTGCACAGAGCCGTGAACTCCACCCTAATAAACACTTATGAGATGAGTTGCTGATTGCAAGCTAGGTCTTCATATCTCACATCAGTACCTGACCTCAAAAATGCTCACTTGGCTGGATTCCCAAAGCCACAATCCAACATCTTGTACAAAGCCTTTTGAATGGGATGTTTAACAAGCTTGTATAGCTCAAACTAAAACGTACCTACAATATCAATTGAATAAACTCAACCTCCAAAAAACTTTAAAAAAATCATTATCATTTTACGTGTTTAAAATATTCTGAAATGTCTTCACTCATTATGGGCTGATAAAAGACAAACAAAATACAGCAAATTACGTATCAATAAAGTTAATGAGAAACATACCTAATGAGCCATTTATATGGTGCGGTTCCATTCCCCCTAATGCACTCATTGGACCATCTGATCCAGGGCCCATGGGAAACTAGTAAAAAAAAAAAAAAAAAAGAATCGCAGGTAAAACGACTTTGCCATCATAAAGCAAGAGTCTGATGGATCAGTGTACTTGTACTATTTTCACTGATGTAGCCTTGCTCAGGTTTAGCTGAAATGCTCTTTTTTTAATTAACTATTACTTAAATTACCTTACTAATCTGATAATATAACTAAATGGTTGTGCCATCTGCATTTATCTACCATCTACCGGTGCTTCATAGACCGTTGACAATATATTTGACAATGTGGAGTTATTTCAGTATGTTATTGTTGGTCATGGTAAATTAGATGCAGTTGTTTTGGGCGCTTTCACTGCCGTGCCAAGTAATTTGAGATTAAAATGAAATCATGAAATCCAAAAGAAATGGCACACTGAAAATGTAATTTAACGTACCACAAAGGGTAATACTAACAACCCAACCCAAAACGAAATATGCATATAAACTCAAAGAAGGTAAAAACCCTAAACAGAAGACATATCATTAACTAAAGCCCTGTGTATCATAAAAACTGCAATATTGTTCCTGTTCAAAAAAGGTTTTTATATTACGCTTCATCTTTTTTTACATCTTGTTGCTGCTGTTTCCCCCCAGCGTTTTTAGCCATTTCCCTTGTATAAGCACTCGCTACAGTGCCAGCTGCACATCTCTGCTCAGCTTTCCGTTAGTGACAACAGTGGACCATGCCTGTGCATTATGTCTAGGTATGACTGCTTGGAGTCTTCCCCAGGAGGCTGAAGAGTATTTCCAGGTGCCAGGGCAATCTAATATGTCACATAAATACCCACATTTTTTAAAATATTACAAATCTTTACTTCCCACTCAATTAAAGACAACTTTAAAGAGTAACTTCACTCTGGAAAAATACAATTACAAGTTGGCAGCTACAAATACTGAAGCAGTTGTTTTAATAAACATGCACTTACTAGTCCACGGCTCCAGCTCTGTTTTCACCCAGGCCAGTTCTTCACTGGTCTTTGGGGCTTCAGCACCATAATTTTGGATGTGGAAAGCCAGCTGTGACTTCCTTGTGCTTCACAGGCTGCTTCCCACTGTGCATGTGTGAGTAGCGCTGGGCTTTCTCAATGGATGCACTGCCTCTTGGAACTTGTCCCAGAGGTTGCAGTTGGGGTAATCTGAGCAGAAGTGGAGTGGTTACCTGTTAGAAATAGGTACCCTCTCCAAAAAATAAAATAAATTAAACCTTCGATAGTTGTAGAGGTGGGGGGGGGGGGGGGTAGGAGGAGGAAAAAGTGGAACTTCCCCTTTTAGGTGAACTTCCACTTTAACATGTTTGGCTCCATGTTCCTTATTAACAAACAACAAATTAAAATGTATACAAATTCTCTCATCGACCCCAAACTACAAATATCAGAATATTAAATATTCTCCAGCATGCTGGATATTGGTAGCATTAAATATGAATTCAAAGATACTTGGGCTGTCCAAAAGTTTTGGTGAGAGCTTGTGCATACATTATTATTTGTTGTTGGCGCTATATATTAACATGAAGCATAGGGACCTACTGTATGTGTTGAATTGTACACTTTTTAAATGAAGTGGCATATAAAGATTTGTAATGTTTTAGAAAATTGGGTATTTTTGTGATATCATAAATGACCTAGAGTTCAGTGGAAATTCTATTTTTTGTATTTTGTTTGCAGCAACCAGAATTAAGATGCAGTGTTTCTATTTCAGCGTAGAAGATGTTCTGGGGTGACACCATTCCCCAACTTTTATATATGATACTCTTGGTGAACAGACTTTAATTCCACACTCTTTTACTTCTGATTATATGGGAGGGCTTGACAATTCTGTACTTGTACTAAGCTTTTGAAGGAGTTTCCACTTTTCAAGAAAAAAGTTGGAAATCACTGTAGGCTGGTAGGGGTCTCCATGCTTGTAAACCCTCCAATCAGCAGTTCTTACAGTTCAGATGGAGAACTTAGTTAGGCTTAAATGGCACCTGCAGGGAGAGTGCTGAGGCTGCCATTGTTGAAAATGTTAGCTAACTGGCTTTGATGCCCATCCAACACATTTCATACTTTCCGAGGCACATCCCTGGAAAATTACAATATTCATGCTTGCTTTGGATAATTTCGGCGGATGACACAGTTAATTAATTGGATCTGGATTACGAGAACCTGAAGTTATAAATATTTAGCGTTAAATGGGTTTAGCCTTGTGCATGATTTGGGTTGCATTGATAACCCCAGTGACACTATTGACATCAAAACTCACCTTAAAACTATCCTTCATATATGTGGTTAATATTATCTGCCCCTCATGTCTTTCCAGGATTGCTACTTAAAATTTCATATACTGCAATGTCTGTCCCAAGAGAACAACAAGGGGACATTTCATACATGAAAGGTTTGGTAAGTTCTTACATTCTGTCTAGGGTAATACCGTTAAAGAATAATCAGTGAAAAAATGCTGACTAGGTGACTCCTCTCTATGATCAGTCCTTACATTAGGTCTGCTGGCGCCAGGAGGTACTGCATTCATTAATGTGTACATATTGTCTCCAGAGTTTGTAGAATCTGAAACATAAAAAAAAACATGGGATTTAATAATCTTACACCTTGAACTATGATTTCATTTACACGTTACATTAAGAATTTGCCAGGGACAAATAAAATGTTACAAATATGCAAGTAATGTTTATCTAGCCAGCATCTTAGTATTACGTTTACCATTTTTTCCTTTTTTCAAGGAGAAGTAGAGCCAAAGCTGTTTTGGCTATGCCTCTCATTTTGCATTCCTGTGAACCAGTTTCAGCCAACAACTGGCTAAAGTCTGCTGTTGGCTGGTATCACTCAGTCATCTGCTTGGTTCAGGCTCAGGAAAAAATCCTAACCATATGGTGGGGATCTACCCAGATGCCTGGCTCAGCCTCTCAGCAATACGCTGAGAGCCTGAGTTAGTCCCTCCCACCCCTCCACAGCCGAGCACTTCAGTGAACACTGGAGGGCCAGAGCAGAGAGTCTGCGACTTATAATGACGGCTCTCTGCTCAGAGCAGAGGGGGAGAACTGAGCGATCAGCGGTGTGTGATCGCTCACTTCTCACTGCAGAGCTGGCAGGAGACAGATGCAGCATCAGATCAATGCTGCATCCACCTAGGTGAGTATAATTTTTTTTTTGTTCATACTTCTCTTTTAAATCAAATGGTCATATATGGGAAGAGTTTGTCGAAAGACATGCATGTTTTTATTGCAACTGAATATGAAACACGATTGACTATATAAGCGAACAATGTGGGAAAGGCATAAGTGTCATAATGGAACAGAGGGTTTAAATTTTCATCTGATTTTCCATTTATCTTTACTTATAGAATAGGAGTTGTACAATAATACTCCAGCAGTCCAATGTTAATGCCTCACCGAAACAGAGAAGTGTCTGGAACGCATTATTTAGGAATCAGTGGACCCCTACACGTACAGTGGCTTGAAAAAGTATTCATAGCCCTTAAAGTTTTTCACATTTTGTCATGTTACAACCAAAAATGTAAATGTATTTTATTGGGATTTTATGTGATAGACCAACACAAAGTGGCACATAATTGTGAAGTGGAAGGAAAATGATAAATGGTTTTCAAAATATTTTACAAATAAATATGTGAAAAGTGTGGTGTGCATTTGTATTCAGCCCCCCTGAGTCAATACTTTGTAGAACCACCTTTCGCTGCAATTACAGCTGCAAGTCTTTTTGGGGATGTCTCTACCAGCTTTGTACATCTAGAAAGTGACATTTTTGCCGATTCTTCTTTGCAAAATAGCTCAAGCTCTGTCAGATTAGATGGAGAGCATCTGTGAACAGCAATTTTCAAGTCTTGCCACAGATTCTCAATTGGATTTAGGCCTGGACATTGACTGGGCCATTCTAACACTTTAATATGCTTTGATCTAAACCATTCCAATGTAGCTCTGGCGGTATGTTTAGGGTCGTTGTCCTGCTGGAAAGTGAACTTCTGTCCTAGTTTCAAGTCTTTTGCAGAATCTAACAGGTTTTCTTCTAAGATTGCCCTGTATTTGGCTCCATCCATCTTCTCATCATCTCTGACCAGCTTCCAGTGCAATGGCTGTTTGTTGGATTTATCCTCTTAGTCAGGAAAGTCAGGCCCGGGTAGTGAAGTAAAATTTGCTTAAAAAAGGACTTGATAAAAAAATGAAAGAGTCACCTTTAGTAAAAAGTAGGAGAGAGGAGATGCAAGAACTATGCTGTCCAGTGTAGTCCATAAACTATAAGAAATATTTTTTTTATAAGAGCAAAGAAAATATTTGGTCTATGCTTAAAAGTATCATTGCCAGAAATAGCACATTAGTTACATATTTTTATATATCTTCTATGTGGTTTTGTTGCCCTCAGCAGTTTAGTTGATGTTAGCTTTGCTTTTTTTGTCACAAAATTGACTTGAACAGACAATATATTTTCAGTTCTTTCCATAAGGTCAGATGTATTTAACACATGTAACTGTAATAACTGTACCTGCAGGGCTGGGCATAATAGGTGTGCCAGGCGGACCACCACCACCAGGAGGACCCTGCAGAGAAGGAGACACAAAACAAGTCAGTGCCTGCAGTTCTATGTAATACAGAAAAATATAAGACATGTTTATTGTGAGCAAATGGACTGAATTATAATGCCTGAGTTGATGATAGCTGGCAATTAAAAGTTCACCCTTTTAAAAAAATATAAATGAACATCTTTTTGCAGGTAAAAAAATGTGCATTTATGATTTCTTTTATTTGGAGCCTGTAAAGCATTGACTCCTGCAGACTTGTCAGTGTGTATCTGTCGGCTTGTACTATGTATGGGCAGGCAGATACACACTGACAGGTAGAGACAATGAACTACCAGAGCACTCAAGAGTGCCATGGTAGTTCATTAAGAACTACAAGCCAACAGCCGCAATGGCTGTCAGTGCTTGTAGTTTACCATTCACAGAACTCTGTGAATGAATGACGCGGCCGGGCGGGCGTAGCCCCGCTCGGCCAAGCTTTTTTTCTAAATAGTTTTGTTTTTTAAGTAGTGACAGACAGAAGATCTCAGAAGATCTGTCACTAGTGGTAGTGGAGCAGAAAGCGGCTGCAGGAATGGGAACATGGTACATGTTCCACTCTAAAAATGGATTGGAACATGTAACATGTTCCCAAAGATGAGCTTATCCTTTAAAGTTTATCTAAAGCAAAAAAAACATTTTTTTTAAGCTTCATCTATGCCTTATTGCGGAGATATCCCTTTAGATCCTGTCCCGTAGACACAACAGGAAATCTCCAATGAAGGACAGGACATAGACTGTGTACATTTTTTTCCCCATCAACACAGACTGTGCTGACAGGGCAGTCCCTCCTGCCGAAATACTGTGTTCTCCCGGCGTGTGATGGAAGCAGTCACTAGCGATAATCGCAAGTAAATTCGGTAGGCTGGTTGTACCCAAGTTGATTGATTGACCAACTTGGTACATTCAGCCTGCCCACACATGGTTTAAAACCACATTTAGTCCTGGTCGCAATAGTCACTAGGATAAATAGATTGAGTGAATCTTCTTGGTGAGGTCTCAGACAGCAATAAAAACCTTACAGGTTCAAATCCTTCACCACCCATCCAAAGCTAAAAAAAAAAAAAAAATGTATCTTTAAGTACACTTTAAGCCTTGTTTGGCTGATCATTATTGGGGTTTGTTTGTGAGTGAACCTAAAGCACACTTGTTCTTTGCCCATGCAGAGTTAAGCTAGGCTCACATATGCACTGATCGGGAATGCGTAACTAATCGCGCATGTTCCTGACCCGCACAAAAATGTGCTGCTCCTTAGCAAATGTGCAGGGGTATCGTAATGACACCTCCACGCATCCTCACACGCATGTCTTTAAAAGGGGTTGGGACTTCTTTCCCTGTGTTTCCCATTCAAATCGATGGGCTGCTGTACCTCCGAGTGCACACAAATGTGAACCTAGGCTAAAGTTATATGTTCACTAACAGCAGCCCCACCAGCTGAATGTTATTGCCCTTTGCTCCCCTCCATGCTGTATTTGGTGGCGAGAGCAAGGAAAAATGTTCAAGTATTGGGAGAAAATGACTCACCCTCCTTCCTCTTACATGGCAGTGCTGGTGCTTAATAACTCCCCACTCGGGCACTCAGCTCTATGACATGGGGACAGAGAAGGAGTCCTCAGCCCTGTGTAAGCCCCAAGTCACACTCTGGACATTACAAAGGGCTGCCTCTCTTTACTCCCAGCATCTGAATGGACCAGCTTTGAGAGATAAGTGGGGCTGCCATTAAAGTGAACCTGTTGCTTTGCCCTGTATGAAAGCATGTTGGAAGACTTAGCATTTTGTGACATAAGACACTGTTAATAAATTATTGGTCAGGTTAGGGCTTAAATGCTCTTAGGAAAACTTCTTGCATGATAAAAACGCTTTACTCATCTAGAAAACTATTTTAATATTTACTTCGTAAAATTGTAAAAAATGTGTATGCCTTCATTTTTTTTTTTACTAATAATAAATATGCACTTTGGAAACAAATACATGAAACCCAGAAACAGCTATGCTTTCACCCTGCCCGAGGTTCATGAATGTCCCTTTTGTCTGGTTCTTCAAATATTTTCTCTACCGCTAGAAACTTAGTTTGTTTTTTTTCATGTTTTACCTTGTGACTTCACATTACTTAGTGTGATGAAAACAGATTTAAAATGTATACAAGTGGAAGCAATGATCCTATGGGCATAAAAATGTATGGTTTGTTTTTAAGGATTATGTGCCAGTACATTTACTGGTTCCAATAAACTGACCACATTAGACTCTTCAGATTCGGAATACCTCATTGCTGCAAATGATTCTGAAGTACCTTTTAACAGTCGCACTTATTGCGGTAGATTGTATTATGAAGCTAAGCCTGGCTCTCCCTGCATCTGTGCACAGATTGGTAACGGTTCTTCAAACGAATATCAACATATGCATATTAAACGACAGACAAAACAGCCAAACATGGCTCAGATGTTCACTGTGCATACAATACACAAGGGCTCCTCTTAACATCTGGATAAGTATTTCTTTGACTAAATAAAATGTAACATCAATTCCAATGAGCAAACAGCACCAGATGAACTTACTACATAATTCCCAGGAGATGCAGATGAGTAAGGTATCTGAAAGCAAATAAAAATCAAAGTTACTCTTTTATTGCTCAGAGACAACATCTATCGATTGGTTTCCTTTTTGTATAATGTTGTTTGCAAGACATATTCTTCTTGTTAGACAGATTAGTTCTATGTGTAGTGCACAAATATTAAATGCTCATTGGCTTGAAATGTAAAAAAAAAACGGGAGTAGCTGCTTTTATACCAGGGAGTGACTATGGGGGTTATTTACCAAAGGCAAATCCACTTTGAACTACAAGGGCACTGCAAGTGTACTTGGAAGTGCAGTTGCTGTAGATCCGAGGGTGACATGCAAGGAGAAAAAAAGACTGCATTTTAGCTTGCACATGATTTTATGATAAAATCAGCAGAGCTTCCCCGTATTTCAGATCTTCCCCTCAGATTTACAGCGACTGCACTTCCAAAGTGGATTTGCCTTTTGTAAATAACCCCCTATGTCTGAAGACACGTCCAGAAAAGAATGAAGATAAAAATAACGCTTAAAGCAGAACTAAATCATCCTATCCTTTTCAGCCAAGGAAGCTACCATCTTGGCCTCTGTTTGATCTGCAATTGCCATGGTGTTGCACATGTTATCAATTATGACACCAGCCATACCATCGTATGACAGTTAGCATTCATGGCATGCTGGGAATGTAACTGTTTTTTTAAAACTGTTAAAACGATGGGTTTAGTTATGCTTTAAGAATGAAGAAAAAAGTGTTTTATTTCTAATGGTTTGTCCCCATTTGAGATGTTCCATCACTTCCCATCCTGGGAAAGAGATTTCCCAGTTAAAGGACAAAGAAAACAATAAAAACCTAAAAAAATTTGTAACTTTGCTTGCTACCTAAAACAAACCTAAAAAAAAAAAAAAAAAAAAAAAAAATTTTGACTAGAGTTGATCTAGCAATTCACTTTAAAGGGACTGCTGTAGGGGAGGTCTGAGAGAGATCAGAGACTTTTGCCCATCTGTAGCCCTTCTCTCTGTCCAGACAAGAATAACTTAAGAAAAAGTTGTTTTATAGAAGCTGGGCGGTGCATAGAGACACAATTAGATCCTATGCTGCCAAACATGTTTTGTTTGAGTTGGTGTCAAGTGCTTACAAGTGAAGATAAGCTGGCCAAAGATGGATAGAACATCGAACAAAAATTCTTATGAAAAGAAAAGTCCATTCATTGCAAAATCAAACCTTAAAAGCAAACAAAATTATTTGAACAACATTCGAATGTTCTGAGAATTTTCTACGAATTTTCCTAAGAATGTTAGCTTGAAATTCTATTCATCTATGGCCAGCTTAAATCAGTCATTCGTAAATACTAACCAGTATCCATTGCAACGGTGCCAGATTGTGCACTGAATTTACTTTTAATCTGGATATTCGTCTAATTTAAAGAAGCAGTCCAGCCTAAGCTCGTTTGGCTGGGCTTCTCCTATGGGTCACAAGAGTGCAATTAGTTTTGCACTCCTGTGACCAGTTTTCAGCAGAGAGTGGGCTGAAGTCCGCTCTCTGCTGACGTCAGAGAAATCGGTCCAGGCACTGCATCATCACGCACCTGGATCCACCAGGTGCCTGGACTGATGCCGTCTCAGGCTCTCAGCGAGCTGAGAGCCTGAGACGGCCGCTTCCCGCCCCTTTACAGCTCAGCGATCCAGTGAGTGCGTGGGGGGGGGGGGTCAGAGCAGAGAGCTGCTGAGGGTAGCTGAGACAACCGAGCCATCGGCGATGTTCAATAGCTTGGTTCTTAGTGCAGAGGCGCCGATGGGTGGAGGGGACCGATGCTGCACCCACCTGGGTAAGTATGAATCTGGAAAAAAAAACATACTTCTCTTTTAAGATGCTTTTCCCCATGCTTCAGGATGGTAATGCAACCTCATGTGCCATGCAACCTACAGTAGCTGTCTAAAAACTACAGGAGATTGTGGATTGCAACACTTAACACTTAAAGTGATATTAAAGGCCTTTTTTTAAATAAAAGAGTTTATACCCAAATAAAAGAGGTTATACCTACCTGCTCAGTGCAATACTGTACAAAGAGGTCCCTTACCTCCACTTTGGCAGTCCCCTGCTGGCGCTGAGCCGCTCATCTTTCTTCCAGGTGCCTCCTTAGCAAACCATGTGCTATGGAGGCACCTGTGCGCTTGTGCTCCCAAGCCGGGCTGTATGCGTCCAGCGCTGGTAAGGCACACCTCCCATTCCCTTTCCACATGAGTTTGACTGACAGCAGCAAGAACCTATGTTTTTCCCGCTGCTCTCAGTGTCTTCTGTGAGATCAGCAAGTGAGGGAAGTGGTGTTGCAGCTGGGACAGTGCTGGATCGATGACAAGTGTTTAGGGATGGGGAGGCTAGAACAGATAGTGGTGTTTTTTTACCTGAATGCAAAGAATGCATTCAGGTAAAAAAATTTTAAAAAAATTTGAGTTTAGAATCACGTTAAGCATTATTTGTACTGACCCGTATGCCTACAGCCTCATAGTTGTATATCTGTGGTGTAAGATAATCAACCTACCTCTTCCTACTAGTTTAACAAGATTTTGAGCAAGGGGGTGTTTGGTGATGTCACCAATGTGCTGCTCACAATTCTCCTTGCTGGAGAGAAAGTTGTGAGCGAGAATCTCCCTGCTTCTGCTTCATTTATTTTATGAACCTGTGCTTTCTGAACCTTTCCTGCTGCTTAGTGATGATTACTTTACAAGTTATCACATCACCATTCATCTGACATGAGGAAGAGAGCCCCTCTCCTCTACCAAGAGAGCATCTCCAGAGAGAGCCAGTCGGGTTTATTTACTAAAACTGGAGAGTGTAAAATCTGGTGCAGCTGTGCATGATAGCCAATCAGCTTCTAACCCCAGCTTGTTCAATTAAGCTTTGACAAAAAAACCTGGAAGCTGATTGGTTTCTATGCAGAGCTGCACAAGATTTTGCACTCTGTAATTTTAGTAAATCAACCCCAAAGCGTAGAACATGGTTTGGCAAGACAGTACTGGAAAATGATCATCTGTAGGCCCACAGATAATACTGGTGACTAGTTCTTTGTCCTCTTCTTGACTTTTATGGCACAGCTTCCATAGTTCAGGCTCACTTTGATAGACATGTAACTTTTTACAGCAAATAAAGCAGATAGATCTAGTGCAGAATTCACAAAAAGCAATGCAATCACCACAGTTTCAGATCATTACCAGGAGCAAATTAAAACCAGCACTGGGAGAATCAATGTTTAATAAGATAATAGGTATTCTTACTGAATTTGCATTGCCAGGGTTGGGCCACGGTCTTCCACCTCCAGGTCCCCTAAGAAATAAATGAACAAGAATATATCTCCCAGCCTTCAGACACATCAGGTCATATATGGTACCAAAGCCTGCTCAATTCCCACATCATAAAACACCTCATTCCCAAGGAAAATTATCTGCTGGGCATACATTACGTTTAATATCCTGTACCATCGTGTCATTCTAGAGGCAATTCATCAAGTATAGACATGCGTACGATTCCTGCTGCACTTCTCTTCAACTACGAGCTCATTCATGACAGCAGAAAATTAACCTTTTGTGCTTTATTCCAGCAAAACTACCTAGCTCTGGCACCATTCCTGGATTTCAAGTGTCAAATTTAAAGTGTGAAGATAGCAAACCTTCAGCAGTATTGTTGTATCAAAATTATTATGAGATTTCATTATCATTGCAAATAACAAAAAATCTGCAGTTTAAGGGGTCAGACCATCCAAAACAGATAATTCAGATCTTGAAAGATGTCGGTAAGTTAAAGAACCCCTGGCTTTATAATGCTAAATAAGACTGGGGGAAGAAGGGTTTGCAAAGCTGGGAACTATGGTGAGATCTCATTACTGGTGTCCCCACAAATATTTTAACATTAACTAAATATGTTAAAAAATAAGATTGAAAGGATCCATCCACCCAAAACTAACATTTCTGTTAATGGAAGAGGCTGGTGAGTTTATGTGGTTAAAGTAGAACTATAAGAAAAACTTTTTTTTTCATTTTGGATAGAGCAAAGGACAGTTATAACCCGTCAGATTTTTTTTTCTACTATCTGTGTCACATTACAAAGATTTACCTTCACTTCCTGTCTCAAAGCCAAACAGGAAGTGAGAAGAAATACCTACAAATTAGGGGAATTATTTGGGGACCCCCAGGTCACCGGAACTAGTATCCCCATTGGAAGAGTTCCCCTCTGTTACTTTTCTGGGGACAACCCAAAATTTGGGGTTTTCTTTTACTTCCACTACCAATGATAATGGTAAACAGGACAAATAGAGAGGGTGAATCTACCTAATGGGGGCACACACAGCAACACTGACAGGTGTTCTAATCCCTCTCCACTCTATCCAAAACAAAAAAACAAAAAAAGTTTTGCCTTTAGCTTTACTTTAAGGCTATTTTTTCAGGCACTGTGGTGAAAAAATCCTCCTACTGGTAGTGATCTTGGTAGGAGCTCCAGACCACCCACAACAGTCTTTGCAGCATGCAGGTGTACTGAGATCTCTATTGGATTCAATCTCCCTAAAGAAAGTGTTAGTTTATAATATGAACAATGCCACAGACCCGTTATTGTAGCATGATGAGTGACACTATTATGCTAGTCATACAAATATAATTGTATGGTCTGTACACAACCTTCTTTAGACTACCAAAACCATGCAATGTTAAAAGATAAAGCAGAATGCCAATTAGGCCATGGGTATTGGAGGTCACTTACATGTTCATTCCAGGCATTCCTGGACCACCTAGAGCATTGAGAGGTGGTCGCATTCCTCCTCCGTAGCTCTGTAATGATAACCAAGGGTCAGACTACCACCAAAACAAAACCAAAGAGGAAAGGAGAAACAAAGGAGAGCAAATTAATAACAGCCCAGGAATAGTCATCTGGACAGTGGCTGAATACACAGAACTAACAGCAGAAAAGTAAAGACACTGTAGTCAGGAGGCTTCTGCCGAATACTTACTGAGGAATCATCCCACGTTGATGTCTGACATTACCAGTGTCACATATTGAAAATAGCTGAGGATGCAGAACCCTGATGCTTAAAGTGTACTAAACCCACAACAGTAAAATCAGTCTGTATATGCAGTAAAGCATGCTTCTTATACTCACTGTGGAACCTAAGGGGTTAATCCTCCACATTGTTTAAAAAGGCTGTTTGATCATGTCTTCTCTGATCCTACCCTTCTTCTACAGTCCCCAATATATATGCTGATAAAACAGAGCCCTAGAAGGCACTCTGCACATGCTCAGTTCGGTGTGTATTGCTAGAGAGTTTCTTTTTCTTTGCGGAATAGTGCATGTGATCAGCACAGGGCCTGTTAGCACTGTCGAGACAGAGGGTCAGAGGTTTTGCAGCCCTCATAGGACAGTCAGGGGAGAATGAAAACTCCTCCTAAGGGGCACATAGTTGCGTACCACAGGATCTTATGCTTGTGGCACTAATACCTGTCGTTTCTGTCACAAACATTCTAAAAAATCAAAAGTAGTCAGGTCTTGTTCCACTGGTAAGGATTTCACAATATGGGATTACATTAACTGTGGAACCAGTAAGCTGGTCTATTCAGTGTAGTGCACCTCCTGTAATTTACAATATGTAGGTTGCACTACAAGACCTTTGAGGACACGGATAAGTGAACTATCATGGGGCATCATCTTCCTCTGATAAGGAAGTATCTAATGTGTCCAAACACTTTAAGCATATCCATGCAGGTAATATGTCTACGTTTGCCTTCTATGGTCTGGAAAGGGTTAAGAACTCACTCCGTGAGGTGATCTACATTGTAGGCTTCTTGGAAAAGAAGTCTGGTGGATTTTTAACCTCCAGACCAGAGTACCATCAGGAATTAATTTCCATTATAAAGTTGATCTTTTTCTCCGTTTTTAGTATACTGCGATATACTTTTCTTAAGTTGTTTTAAATTATTAATTTTATTTATTGTGTTTATTTTGATTCCTTTTGTTTTCCTATATAGATCATTATTTCTTTTCCAATAATCAATGTTATGACAAGTTTTGTAAGTTACCACTTCTTGAGAACCGCACACCTGCAGCAGTATCTCTTGTTTATCCCAACTACTGACATCATCTAATTATTGGGAGTGAACTACATTATCTTTTTACTCTTTTTTTTATATATATATATATATATATATATATATATATATATATATATATATATATATATATATATATGTATGTGCGTCAACGGATCTTAGGAAGGGCGTAAGCATACTAGCCCGAAACGTAATCCATTCATATCTGAATCCACTCATATCTGAAACTGTGCAGGCATTTGTTGCCTTTGATATTGCTTGGAATGATTATGCTTGCTTTGTAAATCTTTCCTGAAGATATTGTGAAATAAAGCAAAGAAGTTTTTAAGTGCAGCAACCTCTTGGACTTTTTCTCTATATATAAGGTCGGTGGGAAGACCTGATTGCTGGCACTAAACTGTAAGCAGAGTGCGGTTCTCCTCTACAATTGAATATATATATATATATATATATAGTGTTTTCCCATGGTGACTGTGCTGTGAACAAGGCTTTTGCCAAAACACGTTAGCAGTCACTTCTTTTATATGGTCATGTTGTAGTAAAGATTACAGAAGATTCCCAGAGCTGCCCGCATTTTTGTTCTTATGTTTAAGCCTTTCTGCTTCCCTGGACTGCTACAACATAATTCAGTGGTACTACTCCTAGAATCACTGAAGATAGCTCAGATCAGTATTGTAAATGGCAGTGGGCATACAGTATCTCCCAAACGTTTGTAAATATTTTATTCTATCTATGGCAACACTGAAGAAATTACACTTTACTACAATGTAAAGTAGTGAGTGTACAGCTTGTATTGCAGTGTAAATTTGTTGTCCCTTCAAAATAACCCAACACACAGCCATTAATGTCTAAACCGCTGGCAACAAAAGTGAGTACACCCCTAAGTGAAAATGTCCAAATTGGGCCCAATTAGACATTTTCCCTCCCTGGTGTCATGTGGTCTGATGAGACCAAGATAAACTTATTATGTTCAGATGATGTCAAGCATGTGTGACGGCAACCAGGTGAGGAGTACAAAGACAAGTGTGTCTTGCCTACAGTGGAGCATGGTGGTGGGAGTGTCATGGTCTGGGGCTGCATGAATTCTGCCGGCACTGGGGAGCTACAGTTCATTGAGGGAACCATGAATGCCAACATGTACTGTGACATACTGAAGCAGAGCATGATCCCCTCCCTTCAGTGACTGGGCCGCAGGGCAGTATTCCAACATGATAACGACCCCAAACGACCACTGTCTTGCCAAAGAAGCTGAGGGTAAAGGTGATGGACTGGCCAAGCATGTCTCCAGACCTAAACCCTATTGAGCATCTGTGGGGCATCTTCAAACGGAAGGTGGAGGAGTGCAAGGTCTCTAACATCCACCAGCTCCGTGATGTTGTCATGGAGGAGAGGAAGAGGACTCCAGTGGCAACCTGTGAAGCTCTGATGAACTCCATACCCAAGTGGGTTAAGGCAGTGCTGGAAAATAATGGTGGCCACACAAAATATTCACACTTTGGGCCCAATTTGGACATTTTCACTTAGGGGTGTACTCACTTTTGTTACCAGCGGTTTAGACATTAATGGCTGTGTGTTGAGTTATTTTGAGGGGACAGCAAATTTACACTGTTATACAAGCTGTACACTCACTACTTTACATTGTAGCAAAGTGTCATTTCTTCAGTGTTGTCACATGAAAAGATATAATAAAATATTTACAAAAATGTGAGGGGTGTACTCACTTTTGTGAGATACTGTACATGGCATTATGAACATAGATCTAGACATATCATTGGCTGTACCTTATACATTTAAGAATACTACGCAAATAACTTTGGATGAAAGAGGAGGCATGCTTAAAGGTGGTCATCTAATTGCAATCACATTATACACAGTTTGGCCTACAGCTGGTCATACACTGTTTTGTCTTTTTTGTTCAGCAGGTGAACAAATGAGATGGATGAAGGATATTCCCCTGTACTGTATCAGGAGCCGCTGTCAGAATACAATGATCAATGGCTGGAGCTGCTGGTCGAGGAAAACGTGTCCCTTTGACAGAAGTTAATCAAATGATCGACTTTTGTCAAGCGGGGATGGCCAAACACTGATCAAAATTCAACCGGTCCCTGCTGAACGAGCCGAATTTCGATCAGCTTTATTTAACAGCTATTAGTTACTACTAGAATAAGACATACCTGTGGACCAAGAGGAACCATTCCCCTGGGGCCGCTCATTCTCTGCATTGGCCCACCCATATTTGGATGACCTAAAAAACAAAACAACAAGAAAACTATTTATATAAAATATTCCATGGTTTTACATTACTCAGCACAGCTTCAAATCTTATGGCTATTGAAATTTTTTATTTACTCTCTCTTTGCTAATGTAACTTAAAAGCAAGGTTTCAGAAGCCAAAGTTTTAGACATCGCTTAAAGGAGAACTATGCTCAAAAATTGGAAAATACCTGTAAAGATCTCTGCTCTTTTGTTGCAAATTACCAAGGTGCTGATTGTGGATGAGATATTAGCCTGCAATTCACGGAAGCCTTAAAAATCTGAATACTTCTAATGCTGCGTACATACGAGCGGACTTTCCGGCATACTTGGTCCAGCGTATCGGAGTCCGTCGGACAATTCGATCGTGTGTGGGCTCCAGCAGACTTTTTTTTCTCAAAGGTTTGACGGACTTAGATTTGAAACATGTTTCAAATCTGTCCGACGGACTCGAGTCCGGTCGAAAAGTCCACTCGTCTGTATGCTAGTTCAAAAACCGACGCTAGGGCAGCTATTGGCTACTGGCTATGAACTTCCTTGTTTTAGTCCGGTCGTACGTCATCACGTACAAATCCGTCGAACTTTGGTTGATCGTGTGTAGGCAAGTCCGTTCATTCGGAAAGTCCGTCATAAAGTCCGTCAAAAAGTCAGCCGGACAAAGTCTGCCGTAAAGTCTGCTCGTGTGTACGCGGCAAAAGATGCTGTTTGCTAGCTTATTGATCACTTTTTCCTAGTCCGGAAAGTTTTTGTTTCGAAGATATGCTGTATTGCTTGCATGCACGTTAAATTGTTTTGGGGCATTATGTACCTAAAAAGTCCACTAACAAAGACGCACAGATTTTTGCTCTCACATTATGACTGGCATTGACAGCAAGCTTTTATATCAGACAGGCAGAAAAGCCTTTTGAGGTGATGACAGAAAGATAAAATCAGGCTCGGTTCAAATATATACGTTTTGAACCGCATCTGTCTGGGTCGGCCGCAGTCCATTTTTCAAGAGAATCCTGTATGTTTTTCAGTCCAGTTCAGGTGCAATTTCAAGTAAAAATTTGCATCTTAATCGCACCTGAACCAGTGAACAAAACCGCATTGGACTCCTTTTAAAAATGGCACTGAAACCATGGCCGGACATATATGAACCAAATCATTAGGGACGGGTTTCCAGTGGTAAATACTGACATTTATATTTGTGAGTTGAACATTTCCAAACAAAATAAACATGTATGCTTGTTTGTGAATTGACGCTAATATCCTTTTTCATCTGAGGGGAAAAAAAGCACCTTCTTGTAGAACTACGATACCAATGTAGTCAGAAGCTCAGAATTCTGCAAATGACTGTTCAAAATGGTTACCCCAACTGAGGTGGAGTAACATTAATCTGAAAAGGGTCAGAATTCAGGAAAATGTTGCTTTATTTAATTAACAAACTGCTGCCAAGCTCTAATTGGCTTGCAATACATTTACATTATATGGGTTGTGATAGGCTAAAACAACCATAACCATTGGCTCTCCCCAAGTAACACCATATTGCAGTAAAGAGTTTGGTACAACGTACCAAATCTAGTAGTGTTGTTATACAATATGTAAGCAGTATAATCATTAAAGCGGAACTCCAGGTATGGCTATTTTTGCATAGTTACATTTATCCAGTTTGGACCAATGAGGGTGTGCATGTGCCATGCCCAGCCAATCCATGTGGAAGCTGGAAATCTCTGTAGTAGGTGCTACAGTGAATGCCGCTGACTTCGGATACCCATGCCAGGAGGCTGCCCAGCTGCTTAGTAAGCACATGAAGTCACTTTTTTTGCATTTTCTCAATGATTACTAGATGTTCATTGTTTGCATGAGGTGGGGATTGTGACATCACTGCCCCTCCTCTCCACTCCTCCAATCAAACAACCCTTTGCATTCATTGAGAAAAATGCAAAATGCTCTCCAAATAGTGCCCATGCCGAGTGAGTGACCTTCTGTATTCACTAAGCAACAGGGCAGAAACTCACCAAGGAAGCTGGAAGCCAGTAGCAATCACTGTAGTAGAGGTGCCTGCTTACAGTGATTTCCAACTTACATGGGGATTGGCCAGGTATGACACATGCATGCTTACATTAGTCTAAGCTGCACCAATGTAACTATGCAAAAAAAACGCCTTACCTGGAGTTCTTTAAAGTAACAATGGTTAGCATGTATATTGATAAATGTGTAGCTAACAAAATGTAGCTAACAAAATGTGCTCACAAGAACTACAAGCCTAAAAAACTGACAGGCGGACCTGAACGGATCGGCCGTGTGAAAGAGGCCTTAGAAAAGCAAAAAAAGGAAGAGCGAGATAGAGTGGTTGAGGAAGGAGCACCTCAATAGACTTCCCAAGAATTCCCATGTAATATGATCCCAAGGGATGTACTGGGAGGTAACTAGCATGAATTATTTGTGTTCGCTACAAGGCAGATGATATGGGATAGTCCTGGGATTGTATATAACAGAGCCAGGAAAGACCAGATGGGATCAGTGCTAAAATTGTATATAACAGAGCCTGGGCTTTCAGATTCTTTCCAATTGAAGGAGTTCTCTATTTTTTAACTGCCATTCCTTTACAGTGTTTTGTCACATGGAGTAAAAGAGGTGCACTCAGAATGAACAAGCAGTATGTAATCTGATTCTAAAGCAACTTACAGCTGCTCTGTGTGCAACACTCACTTTCTGCTGCTCTGAAGTTATAGAATGCTGTGTAAACGGCAAAAAATGGTTACTAGGAGTTAAACACACACATATTATTATATTATATAAACATCCGTATGAAGAAAATTAGCAGTTCAATTATTTTTTCTAAACATTAAGTCTTTTTTTAACTTGTGTGTTAGAATGCATATGTGTTAACCTTCACAATACTACATTGAGCTGTTCATGTATGTGCATTGCATTGCAAAGCTAAACGCAATAAAAAGAAATTACAAATAAATGAGTGCAGTAATAAAAAAAAACATTACAGGACCCTACAAGAATGAATGTAAGCGGATACAGGAAGTGGATACCCTTTTCTAGAAACCAACCAACATTTCAAGCCCTCAATCTGTTTATTTAATGCTACCCAACAAAATGTCCTGTGCTGGGGATACCTTCATAAACATTCCTCCCTTGGGAAAATCCTGGCTATCAACGACTAGGCATTTGGGAACCAACAAGATTGACTCTCATGTCATCACTATGTCAGCTAGCGATCATATGCAGGCTGGATGCTTTCCTGACAGATAAGCCTGCAGATGAATACTGCCATCTTCAAGCTACAGTGAGATTTGCAATGTCATTTATTTAGTAGTGTATTTGTCAGATTCAATTGCATTATTAAAAATACATTTATTAAAAAAAAATAGCCTTATACTGTACAGTGCCTTAAAAAAGTATCCATACCCTCTTGAAATTTTATCAATTTTGTCATGTTACAACCAAAAACGTAACTTGGTTTTATCGGAATTTTATGTGATATGCCAACATAAAGTGGCACATAATTGTGAAGTGGAAGGAAAATGATAAATGGTTTTCAAATTTTTTTACAAAAAAATATGTGAAAAGTGTGGTGTACATTTGTATTCATCCTCCCCCGAGTCAATACTTTGTAGAACCACCTTTCACTGCAATTACAGCTGCAAGTCTTTTTGGGGATGTCTCCACCAGCTTTGCACATCTAGAGAGTGACATTTTTGCCCATTCTTCTTTGCAAAACAGCTTAGATGGAGAGCATCTGTGAACAGCATTTTTCAATTGGATTTAGGTCTGGACTTTGACTGGGCCACTCGAAGACATGAATATGCTTAGATCTAAACCATTCCATTGTAGCTCTGGCTGTATGTTTAGGGTCATTTTCCTGCTGGAAGGTGAACCTCCGCCCCAGTCTCAAGTCTTTTGTCGACTCTAATACACACGATCGGACTTTTCGACAGACTCAACTCCAAAGGACTTTTCGACGGAGTTCCGTCGAATTGGACTTGCCTACTCACGATCACACCAAAGTCTGACGGATTCGACCGACGAACGGATTTTTCGACCGGACTCGAGTCCACCGGAAAGATTTGAAGCATGTTCTAAATCTAAAGTCTGTCTGATTTTTCGACAGCAAAGGTCCTATGAAGCCCACACACGGTCGAATTGTCCGATGGATTTGTTCCGTCGGACCTTTGCTGTCGAAAAGTCCAGTCGTGTGTACATGGCATTACAGGTTTTCTTCCAAGATTGCCCTGTATTTGGCTCCACCAATCTTCCCATTGATTCTGTCCAGCTTCCCCGTCCCTGCTGAAGAAAAGCATCCCCACAACATGATGCTGCCACCACCATGTTTCATGGTAGAGATGGTGAGTTCAGGGTGATGTGCAGTGTTAGTTTTCCACCACACATAGTGTTGTGCTTTTACGCCAAAAAGTTAAATTTTTGTCTCATCTGACCAGAGCACCTTCTTCCACGCTTGCTATGTCCCCGACATGGCCTCTCGCAAACTGCAAACGGGACTTCTTATGGCTTTCTTTCAAAAATGGCTTTCTTCTTGCCACTCTTCCATAAAGGCCAGATTTGTGGAGTGAATGACTAATCGTTGTCCTGTGGACAGATTGTCTCACCTGAGCTGAGGATCTCTGCAGCTCCTCCGGAGTTACCATGTGGCTCTTGGTTGCTTCTCTGATTAATGCTCTCCTTGCCCGGCCTGTCATTTTAGGTGGTTGGCCATGTCTTGGAAGGTTTGCAGTTGTGTCATACCCTTTCCATTTTCGGATGATGGATGGAACAGTGTTCAGTGAGATACTGTTTTATAACCTAACCCTGCTTTCAACTTCTCCACGACTTTATCCCCGACCTGTGTGGTCTGTTCTTTGGCCTTCGTGATACTGTTTGTTCACTAAGGTTCTTTAACAAACCTCTGAGGGCTTCACAGAACAGCTGTATTTATACTGAGATTAACTTACACACAGGTGGAATCTATATACTAATTAGGTGACTTCTAAAGGCAATTGGTTCCACTAGATTTTAGTCAGGGGTATCAGAGTAAACAATGCTGAATATAAATGCACACCACAGTTTTCAGATAAATATTTGTAAAAAAAAATTGAAAACCATTTATCATTTTCCTTCCACTGCACAATTATGTGCCACTTTGTGTTGGTCTATCACATACAATCCAAATAAAATACATTTATATTTCTGATTGTAACATGAGAAAATGTGAAAAAATTCAAGGGGTATGAGTACTGTATGTCCCTAAAAACATAAAAAAAAATTTTTTGGTTATGAAATTATTAAGATTTAATGGACACATGCTGGTTCTGATAAATTTAGCCTGGCATCTAAGCATCAATTACTTATGCTCAAAAGGGTTAAAATGCATACAGAATAGCAGGAGAAAAAAATGTGCCTCAGGGCATAAAAACCTACACCCAGGTGTGAATGGGTCCCAGCTCATCATTTTTACACAGCAGCCTTGCAACAGTTAGTGGAACCATCAGCTTGGATCGGAATGACGCAGCACAGCAATGACTGAATAGAAGAGTGACTCACATACTGCACACAAAGCAATGAGCGGAGACCAGGATCCACTCAAAATATCCATCAAATCAAGTCCCTTTCTAGTTTACAGTCAGAAAATGCTACTGTGAAATACCATTACCTTTTATGGAAATGATTTGTTAAATATTATACAAAAAAAATCAATATTCATTGCCTGTTGTTGTAATAGAGGTTAAACACTTGATATTATGTTTAGCCTTGAATCTCCGCATAAGTAGATTAGCCTGATGGTCTAGTTAATAAAATGCATCAGCCAACTCCAGCTGATAATTGCAACCAATTAAAAAAATATTGCAAATAATATATACAGTAATTATAGCAAGCAGTTACATCTCATCACCTTGCTGTCTTGAAGGGTCCATCCCACTGGGAAGTAACGTCTGGCTTCCAGGAACACCCCCAAGTCCCTGGACAATAGAATATGCTTGTTACACAAAGCAGGTTATTTCAAATACAGCCCCCGTTATAGTCTTTAGGGAGGTTAAATAAGAGTTACCTGATTAGGTATTCTTAAGGGGGGCCGTGGACCACCTGGATAACGAGGAGACATGAAAGGCTAAAGAAGGAAGAAAGAAAAAGTTTAGAACAATTACGAAATTACAGAATGCTTCTCCTTTTGTTCAGAATTAGTTAGAAAATATATCCAATACAATTATATTTTTTTGTATCTTGACTATCAAAAGTATCCATTTAGGTTAGGCCATTCAGATTCCAAATTGTATTATAAAATCTGCCCTGTCTGATCCCATTAATAATCATATTTTTATGGATAGTGTTATCAATGTAAAAAAATGGATCTCTCTGATGAGGGACCGAAGTGCTGAAATTTGTTCTGATGAATGCTTTTCAACAAATAAGACTCTATAACAGGCATCACTAAATGGTGGACCACCGTCCGAATCCGGACCCAGTCAATGTCTCATTTGGGCCCTTTGCGGTGCCACCCTTTAGGAGCCTTTCTGCCCACAGCCATCACCACTGCCATTCTTACAGAGCTGACAGCTGGAGGGCAGGACAGCACTGGACAGAGGGCATGGGCTGCCCGAGTTAGGAAGCAGGTGATTGGTTGTGAGGATGCAAGGCGGTCCTCATACAAACATGCTATTCTGACCTCTGCTGGAAGAATATTTTACCGACTGGACCTCCGTGAATTTTAATTCAATAATCCTGCTCTATAAGGATAGCAAGAATATGGTTAAATGTATTCACATACAAGCCTGTTATCTAAAATAACATCTAACCAGAAGTAGATTCTCCTTCTGAGATGTCCATTTGCTTACATTTCAGGGCACATTGTCTTAAAGTGGACCTAAAGTCTCAATACAAGTGCTCTTTTTAAATGACACTAATGCCACAAAGCAAAAGTTTCAGTTTAGGAGAGCTTTTACCCCCCTGCTAATTTGTATTGCATCAAGGAAGACCCATCATTTATCTGTGAAAATTGTGAGCATAATATAAGAAATCTGATTGGTGAAGACAGATATCAGGATGAGGACAAGAATTTACCAGTGCATAATTTTTTAAATTCTGAATGACACTGCCCTTGTAGCAACAAAAATGTTATCCAAAGAATCTAATGTATTTGTTAGGACCTAAGGATTAAAGTGGAACTTCACCCAAAATGGCAAGTTCTGCTGTTTCTCCTCTAACCAAATAACCCTCCCCCTGTCAAATTTGGCACCTCATTATTTTTGGGGGGGGGAGAGAAGGTACCTGGTTTTGACAGGTAATCGCTCCTACTTCTGTCTGCACCGCTTAGGCGTTCCGAGCAGAAGTTCTCCTCCCCCTCCCTGCCTGCAGTCCATTGGGACACATCACAGGTCCCAGAAGACAGTGGGACCACTCACAAGGTGCAGCGCGGCTCGCACATGCACAGTGGGTATCTGGCTGTGAAGCCACAAGCAGTCATGACTGCCCACAGTTAAGATGCTATCGCCGGGGACCGAAGATAGGTGAAGAACCCGGCTGGTTAAGGACATCGCTGGATCCGGGGACAGCTGAGTGGCTGTTTATTAAAAGTCAGCGGCTACAGTTTTTGTAGCTGCTGACGTTTAATTTTTACAAAGGTGACTGGAGAACAGCTTTAAAGTACATCCAAAGACTTCTGTATGGCAGTCTAAACAAGTACCAAATCCATATACTATATGATGAACAAGCCTCATTAAATAAAACAAAAAAGACTCCCTTTATTTTCCCTAACTGAACCAAATTCTTCTCCATTTATCTCACATACTCCCCTCACAGACACTGCAGCTCAGAGTTGGAGGATTTCAGAAGCAGAGGCAAAGCTGTCAATCCAGAAAGCAGTGGGCAGAGCTAGGTGTGGCCAGGAGCTGATGATGAACTACAGGCTTGTGAATCAGCAGTGACAATGCGGATAACCCCTGCAACATCTTCATATCCCACTGTACTACAAGCAGGGAAAGATTACATGTAGTTTAGTTTACACTTGTGGCTGCGGGGAAAGAATCATGGTTGGGGAAAAACATGTGGTTGAGCTGTGTTTTTTTCACCCCTGTAGCTACAGTACTTCACCTAAGCTGCAAAGGCAGTCATACAGAGGTATACATATGCTGCTGCAGTACGGAGAGCCCCCTGAACTTGACCCTGTTCAAGTAAACGGGGGAGCCCTACTACCGCATGCAATGCAACAGCTCACGGCACGGTGCTTCAGGCTTTTAGGGGTCATGATGGCTCCGATCTGTCAAATACTCTCTGAAAAGTGACCAGTTGCTGTTCACTCTTCAGAGGGCTAACATATGAATAAACGAGCCCTAAGTGTGGCAACTTTGCTCTGAATCCTAGGGCATTGCAGCATCATTGCCATCCCATTTCAGGAAGCTGCCATGGGTGGCCTTCACTGATAGGCTCAACAGGTGTTTGCACAACTTTGCCTGGGGACTAATACAAAACTGTAAAGGCAGATCTATTTATTACAGGTACTTGTATAGCGCCGTCAATTTACACAGCATATATAGTGTACATTCACATCAGTCCCTACCTCAAGGAGCTTACAATCTAAATGTCGTTGATGTGTTGAAGGAAGCTAGTGTACCTGGAGGAAACCTACGTAGGCATAGGGAGAACATGCAAACTCCAGGCAGGTGGTGCTGTGGTTGGGATTCGAACCAACGACCCTAGTACTGCTAGACAAAAGTGCTAACCACTTAGCCACTGTGCATGCCAAAGTTCTTCAATAGGGAGAGGGAATTGTATACTTGTTATCGATTTACCTAGCATTTATCACATTTGATTCATTTACGGTATTTGGCTTTTTTTCTTAGACCCCTTTCACACTGGGACGCTTTGCAGGTGCTACAGCGCTAAAAATAGCGCCAGCAAAGTGCCCTGAAAGAGCCGCTGCTGTGTCTCCAATGTGAAAGCCCCGAGGGCTTTCACACTGGAGTGGTGCGCTGGCAGGACGCTAAAAAAAGTCCTGCTAGCAGCATCTTTGGAGCGGTGTATACACCGCTCCTTCACTGCTCCTGCCCATTGAAATCAATGGGGCAGCGCGGCTATACTGACGGCATTTGCGGTGGTTTTAAGCCCTTCTCGGGCCTCTAGCGGGGGGGGGGGGGGTTAAAGCGCCCCGCTAGCGGACGAATAGTGCTGCGAAATTGATGGTAAAGCATCGCTAAAAATAGCGGCGCTTTACCACCGATGCACCCACCGCCCCAGTGTGAAAGGGGCCTTAATAGATAAAACTGGATTAGCTCAGGGATGCACACTGAGTTCTGGCAGACATCATGGTTTGAGTGGCATGCCAAGTCCCCCTACCTATATACACACTACAAGTGACAACAACAAGGTGTATTTGACAGCACAGACATAGAATAAGCATGTTTTAACATGAAGGATTTGGTTTATAGGAGTGTCAGAAAGATTCACATAGATCTGAAAAGTGAAAGTGTGCTTATCCTTTACAAGAAAATATGAAGGCTGTCATTGCAGATGCTTCTTTTTCAGACGTTTGTTGCTTAGCTGTCATGTTCATCCTATCTTCACTGAGATTTCAATGGCTGTATGCTTATTCCAGATTAGTGACTCAAAATATTGACCCCAGAGACAACCAGTCAGTTAGCATTTTTAGGAGAACAGCAATGGTAGCCCACATTTTACCAAGCACAGGTTTCCTTTAAACAAAAGTCCCCTATCAGTGCATGAGCCATAATATACAGTATGTGGTAATGAGCCATACGAGAAAGGAAACAAGAATTTCGTTAATAATGCAGGTCATATATAATTACACAACTCAAACATCACCTGACCTCCTAATTATGAGAAATGCATAGTGCAGATCTGAACCACAGAGCACATAGATATGGAGATGCTGCAATGAGCACCAGAGCCCCACCGTACTCACTTGCAAACTACAGGATTAGAGGAATAAACATTCAGTTTTAGGAGACTAGGTCACCTACCTATCCAATATCTGTGCCCTCCCTCTCCACTGTTATTGAAGGATCAGAAAAGTAACAAGGAATAGTGGATGGAGAGAAAGAAAATGGTGGAAAAGTTACAATGTCAATTTAAGATACAAATAGTGCTTAGTAGACTACTTTGACGTGCTTGCTATGACTTGGTGATGTTTAAGGCATAAGAGAATTTTGTCCTGCCAGCGTGTATATGACATTCACACTAAACGTGAAAACTCCACTTTCGCTTGGAAAAAAACGCTCCTAGCATGTGAGTAGCTGTGCTTACAAAGAAAACAATTTCACCACCATATAAAGAACAGGTCTACAAATACTCACCTTCATTATGCTCCTAAACATCTCCATCTAAACCATTGGTAGATATCCTATGCATCTCCATCTAAACCATTGGTAGATATCCTATGCATCGCTATTTAAACCATTGGTAGATATCCTATGCATCTCCATCCAAACCATTGGTAGATATCCTATGCATCTCCATCCAAACCATTGGTAGATATCCTATGCATCTCCATCTAAACCATTGGTAGATATCCTATGCATCTCCATCTAAACCATTGGTAGATATCCTATGCATCTCCATCTAAACCATTGGTAGATATCCTATGCATCACTGTTTAAACCATTGTTAGATATCCTATGCATCTCCATGTAAACCATTGTTAGATATCCTATGCATCTCCATCTAAACCATTGGTAGATATCCTATGCATCTCCATCTAAACCATTGGTAGATATCTTATGCATCTCCATCTAAACCATTGGTAGATATTCTTCCAGCTATAGAGGAGCATGTCACCTGCTCTCAGAATGTAGTGCCCCAAACAATGGCATATGAGAAGGCAGAAGACGTTAACCTTTAGTAAGCAATGACCCCATCCAACATGGAAATTATACAGGGTTTATATTTCCGTCCTCAATGCAGGACTGGAGGAAATGGCCAAAACCTTTATTGTTTTTTTATTGTTTTTTTTAGCAAACTCCATTGCAGATTTCCAGCTGTTTTCTGGAAAATGGTCACTTCAATAGTGTCTGAAAACTCAATGATGACTGGGAATATCTGCCTGCTCTAATACTGCCACTTCTGTAAAAAGAAAAGCACTGCATTCTCAGCATCCAGGTCTTTTTTCTTTAACCACTTCAGCCCTGGAGGATTTTACCCCCTTCCTGACCAGAACAATTTTTGCGATTCGGCACTGCGACGCTTTAACTGACAATTGCGCGGTCGTGCGACATTGTACCCAAACAAAATTGACGTCCTCTTTTTTCCCCCACAAATAGAGCTTTCTTTTGGTGGTATTCAATCACCTCTGCGGTTTTTATTTTTTGCGCTATAAACAAAAAAAGAGCGACAATTTTGAAAAAAACGCAATATTTTTTACTTTTTGTTATAATAAATATCCCCCAAAAATATATAAAAAAAATTTTTTTTTCCCTCAGTTTAGGCCGATATGCATTCTTCTACATATTTTTGGTAAAAAAATAAAAAAAAAATCAGACATTTTTGACACTATTGTCATTTATACAGCGATCAATGCTATAAAAATGCATTGATTACTGTGTAAATGACACTGGCAGTGAAGGGGTTAACCACTAGGGGGCAGTAAAGGGGTTAGGTTTGTCCTAGGGAGTAATTCTAACTGTGGGGGGAATAGGCTTTAACACACAGGACAGTGATCACTGCTCTTGATGACAGAGAGCTGTGATCTCTGTCCTGTCACTAGGCGGCAGAACGGGGAAATGCTTTGTTTACAAAAGCATCTCCCCTTTCTACCTCTCCGTGACACGATCGCGGGCACCCGGCCGATAACGAGTCCGTGGGATCCACGGTCACAGACACCGCGGCGGGCGAGCACGAAAGCATAAGTCAGCAGCGACCGCATATGAAAACGGTGTTCAAACCACAGATGCGGGGTATCGCTGCGATTGTTAGAGCGAGAGCAATAATTCTAGCCCTAGACCTCCTCTGTACCTCAAACCATGCAACCTGTAGAATTTTTTAAATATTGCCTATGGAGATTTTTAAGGATAAAAGTTTGTCGCCTACTACGAGCGGACGCAACTTTGAAGCGTGACATGTTGGGCATCAATTTACTTGGCGTAACATTATCTTTCACAATATAAAAAAAAATGGGCTAACTTTACTGTTGTCTTATTTTTTAGTTCAAAAAAGTGATTTTTTCCCCAAAAAAAGTGCGCTTGGAAGACCACTGCGCAAATATGATGTGACAAAAAGTATTGCAACGACCGCCATTTTATTCTCTAGGTTGTTACGAAAAAAATATATAATGTTTAGGGGTTCTAAGTAATTTTCTAGCAAAAAAAACAAAAAAACAGTTTTTAACTTGTAAACACCAAATCTCAGAAAGAGGCTCGGTCCTTAAGTGGTTAATGTCTAAACCGCTGGTAACAAAAGTGAGTACACCCCTAAGTGAAAATGTCCAACTTGGGCCCAAAGTGTCAATATTTTGTGTGGTCACCATTATTTTCCAGCACTACCTTAATCCTCTTGGGCATGGAGTTCACCAGAGCTTCACAGGTTGCCACTGGAGTCCTCTTCCACTCCTCCATGATGACATTGCGGAGCTGGTGGCTGTTAAAGACCTTGCGCTCCTCCACCTTTCGTTTGAGGATGCCCCACAGATGCTCAATAGGGTTTAGGTCTGGAGACATGCTTGGCCAGTCCATCATCTTTACCCTCAGCTTCTTAAGCAAGGCAGTGGTCATCTTGGAGGTGTGTTTGGGGTCGTTATGTTGAAATACTGCCCTGTGGCCCAGTCTCCGAAGGGAGGGGCTCATGCTCTGCTTTAGTATGTCACAGTACATGTTGGCATTCATGGTTCCCTCAATGAACTGTAGCTCCCCAGTGCCAGCAGCACTCATGCAGCCCCAGACCATGGCACTCCCACCTCCATGCTTGACTGTAGGCAAGATACACTTGTCTTTGTACTCCTCACCTGGTTGCCACCACACATGCTTGACACCATGTGAAAAAAATAGGTTTATCTTGGTCTCATCAGACCACAGGACATGCTTCCAGTAATCCATGTCCTTAGTCTGCTTGTCTTCAGCAAACTGTTGGCAGGCTTTCTTGTGCATCATCTTGAGAAGAGGCTTCCTTCTGGGACGACAGCCATAAAGACCAATTTGATGCAGTGTGCTGCGTATGCTCTGAGCACTGACAGGCTAACCCCCCCCCTCCCTCCACCCCCTTAACCTCTGCAGCAATGCTGGCAGCACTCATACATCTATTTCCCAAAGACAACCTCTGGATATAACGCTGAGCACGTGCACTCAACTTCTTTGGTCGACCATGATAAGGCCTGTTCTGAGTTGAACCTGTCCTGTTAAACCGCTGTATGGTCTTGGCCACCGTGCTGCAGCTCAGTTTCAGGGTCTTGGGAATCTTCTTATAGCCTAGGCCATCTTTATGTAGAGTAACAATTCTATTTTTTCAGATCCTCAGAGAGTTCTTTGCCATGAGGTGCCATGTTGAACTTCCAGTGACCAGTATCAGAGACTGAGAGCGATAACACCAAATTTATCACACCTGCTCCCCATTCATACCTAAGACACTGTAACACTAATGAATCACATGACACCGGGGAGGGAAAATGGCTAATTGGGCCCAATTTGGACATTTTCACTTAGGGGTGTACTCACTTTTGTTGTCAGCGGTTTAGACATTTGTGTTGAGTTATTTTGAGGGGACAGCAAATTTACACTGTTATACAAGCTGTACACTCACTACTTTACATTGTAGCAAAGTGTCATTTCTTCAGTGTTGCTACATGAAAAGATAAAATAAAATATTTACGAAAATGTGAGGGGTGTACTCACTTTTGTGAGATACTGTATTTACATATATACATACACATACACACACACACTGTAGATATAAATCGATTAGCCATTACCCATCAAGGTATGAATTCCACTAGACCAAGGTTTCCCAGCAGAACATTGCCCAAAGCATCACACTGCCTTTGTCAGCTTGCCTTCTTCCCATACTGCATCCTTGTGCCATCACTTCACCAGGTAAAAGAAAATGTGATTCATCAGACCAGACCACCTTCTTCCATTGTCCTGTGGTCCAGGTCTGATTCTCACATGCCCATTGTAGGCACTATTGGTTGTGGACACAGGTCGGCATGGGCACCCTGAGCGGCTGCGGCTATGTAGCCCCATACATAACAAACTGCAATGCCCATTTTTCTGCGTTAAACACGTGAACTTCAAGAACAACATGTTCACTTGCTGCTTAATACGCCCCACCAACTTTCAGGTGCCATTGTAACAAGATAATCAAGGTTATCCACCTAATGTGTCAGTGTGTGTGTGTATGTGTGTGTGTGTGTGTGTGTGTGTGTGTGTGTGTGTGTGTGTGTGTGTGTGTATACACAAACACTCACAGACACACAAATTGCATGTAACAACCAATCAGGAATAAGTTAACATTTTCTAACCATCTATAAAATTAACAGCTGGAATCAACATCCCTGCTTGTTCTATTTTTTTTTTAAACAGGAGGCCTGGTTTTAAAACAGGATTGCCTGATATTGTATAATCCATTAAGTTAACTTTGAGTTGTACAGCATTTTCAAACAGCAGGAAACAAAATATTTCATTTTATTTGAAATGAACTAGGTAGGTAGATCATCTCCAAAATGATTTTCATACTGTAGTAAATGACCAGTGCCACTAGATGGCAGTAAAGACACGAATCAAGATTTTTTGCTCTCTCTCTTCTCTTTTTAACCTTGTCACTTTCATTATTTTGAAAAACAGTGTCATTTTGTTTTGTTTGAAAGTATTTCCTTTAATACATATAGGGGTTATATATTGCATTATCAACCACGATTAGCCTTCAAAACGGATTTCTTAACGTGAATAAGAGAAATAGGAAAATTAGGGAAATTATTTTGATTTCCTTGTAATAATCCTCAGTTCCAAGTGATCAAACCTTTTTTTTTTCCCTGAAGGGACAGTAGCACAATAGAGGAGGTGAACAAGTCCTGTGACTGCTATTACAATATCAGAACAATCAGTACAGTAAAGGGACAGTACAGGGACTTTGCCAAAGTTTGCATTATCTCAGAATGGTATGAGACAATAGAAAACTATAAATATATATGATGTGGGGTTCATAAAGTTTTAGAAAGGCTTGTGTGATCCATTTGCACATGGTTGAGTGTATTGCAGGAAAAGTGTAGGAGCCGATTACTGAATTCACTGTGTCAGCTATATACATAGAGATTGCAGGAAATGTCATTCATTGTCCATCCACCTGCAGTAGCCACATCCAGCAGTGCTTATGTACATGTCATCGATATATCCTACATAAAGAGTGTGAAAAGTCCACTTCTACCTGTTGCAGCCTGGACCAGGCAGGAATAGAGTGTTCTCTCAACAGGCAAGCTATTGCCTTGCATATCAATAAAACAGGAACAGCTGGGAGTTATAAATATTAAAGCTTCACTCCAGGCAAACTGATTAAATAGACAGATAAAATACATATATGAGCACTATATATGCCAAATAGGTTAGGATTTCTCTCCATCCAATCCTGCGATTTACGAAGCTCTTTCACTCAGCACAGCCCTGCCTGACAAGGGAGGAGGTCTATTTTTTCTGTGCAGCACTTTCACTGACAGGTCTTCTCCGCACCCTGTAGGTGGATAGTGATAGGTGAAGCAGCACACTAACCAGCATGCTCCTTGCATTTTAAAGTGATGGTTTTTGCCATAATTTGCACATATGTACAGCATACTTGCACATTATGGCAGGCTTACCTGCAAAAGCACCCTACTTCAGCAATGCAATGGGAGCGCTATCCCTCATCCCTTCCACCAACATTAAAGGCTAAGTTCACCTTTTTTTTCTCCAAATTTCAGCTCCCCTGTGTACCAATATACCATGAATGTACCTCTTTGATTTTTAGAACAAGGCTTTACTTTAGCCCCTGGTGTGTTCCATAGAAAGTTTATGACTTTCTGGTATGTAGATTTGGGACATGAAAACCAGTAAGGCTACTTTCACACGGAGGCGGTTTTCAGGCGTTTTAGCGCTAGAAATAGCGCCTTAAAAACGCCTCCTATGCCTCCCTAGTGTTAAAGTCTGAGTGCTTTAACACTGGGGCGGTGCGCATGTGGGCCGTTAGAAAAAGTCCTGCAAACAGCATCTTTAGGGCTTTTTGGGAGCGATGTATACACCGCTCCTAAACCACCCTGCCCATTGAAATGAGTGGGCAGTACTGCCGAAGCTCCGGCAGAGCACTTTGGCAATACTGCAACACGGGCACTTTTAACCCTTTCTTCTGGGTTAAAAGCGCCCTGCTAGCAGCCGAAAAACGCTGCTAAAACAACGCTTTACTGCAAGCAGGGGTGCTTTCAGTGTAAAAGTAGCCTTAGACCCAGAAAGCAGTTCACCAGCTGACCTCATTAGCACACACCCTGTACCCATCAACTATGCTTGCACGGCATCCCCAAAACCACTCCAGGTGTGCATTTGCCTGGCTTGTCAATGCAGGCTACCACCACTGCTATGTTTGCATGGCATCCCCACATCTCTCCAGACGGGCCCAGGCCACATGCTAAAGTCTCAGAGTTCTGTTGTACAGGGACTGCAAGAGGCTAATATTAGGTCAAGTTTAGGTACTTACACTGGTTAAAAAAATACATTGAATTATACTATAATGAATGCAGGGCTGCATTCATTTGTGGCTTTTATATCTGCCAGGATTTCATCAATTTGGATATATACAAAGACCTAAGAAAATGGTCTGAATATTTTGTCTCTAGGTGTATGAACAATGACTAATTACAAATACAAATGACATGGATCTGCAAATTTTGTTGAAAAATAACTCCCGCAGTTTGCGCAAGAAATGACGTAATTCAGACATAAATACCATTGATTTGATCATTTACTGTGTAGTAGGAATCCAGCACTATGTCTGTCTGGTGTTCTGAGAGCATGTGGGCAATGCACACATTTTGGACCAAAAGATCTGCTTATAGAATCACCATATTAGTAAGATAACAGCCTTATTCATTATGGGCTCTTCAATCACAGCAATATGGTTCGAAGCTAGATGTGTCATGGTTTATTATAACCCGTATGTGGGAAGCGGTATCCGTCTTTACATTCCAAGAAGCTCACACATTTCTGCGTCACTGCTGCAGTTCGAGATGGCTATTTGGACAGTACTATACTTTAGCTGTCGTAAGAATTTATTTGAAGGGTTCTAAAAACAGATTTTAGGATTCTATTTTTCCCTAAACACTGGATTGTGATAAACTGACTGTATTGTGTATGTAACTGTAGTAAACACAATATATTACAAGCTCCAATGGGATCAGGACTGGGGTTTGTAAAGTACTGCATTATAACACTGTTGGTGCTAGGTGGATCACTTTAGTAAGGTACACTTTATGAAGATGCCCTCTGACTTAAGCTTAATGAACACATTTAAATAAGAACTTCAGTTTAACTAAAATAAGCCATAAAACGAGGAGCTGCTAAAATCACCCAATATAATTACTAAAAGCTTTTCGCTCTATTACTTGCAATTAGGAGATAGCAAATTTACAAGTCCAGTACCTGACACCCTCCGAAATTGTGTCTGGTTTTCTCTCTGATTAAATCCTTCACATTTTTTCAACACATGGCAAACTCTTATGCCGTGTACACACGGTTGGAATTTCCGACAGAATGAGTCCAATGTGAGCTATCTATAGTATATTCCGACCCTGTGTATGACCCATCGGACTTTTTCTGTTGAAAATTTAGACGGACTTAGATAGAGAACATGTTCTATGTTTTTCCGACGGAAAAGCCGCTCGTCTGTATGCTGTTCCGACGCACCAAAAACGACGCATGCTTTGAAGCAAGTACGAGACGGAAGCTATTGGCTACTGACTCTTGAACTTCTATTTTCTAGTCCTGTCGTACGTGTTGTATGTCACCGCGTTCTGGACAGTCAGAATTTGGTGTGACCGTGTGCATGCAAGACAGCTTGCGCGGAATTCTGTCGGAACTCCGTCGGAAAAACCTTCAGAGTTTATTCCGACGGGAAAATCGGTCGTGTGTACAGGGCATTATAATATCCTCTACTATGTGACTTTTCCATTGAAATCAATCACACAACTATCCTTCCCTCCCCTCATACCGGGGTGCTAGGTGTAATCCTGTACTTTGATCTCTCCTTCTGGCCCTGCATCCAATCACAATCCAAATCTTGCCTCCTTAATCCCATTTTCAAAATATACCCCTTCTTAAACAATTACACCACTAAGTTGCAAATTCACTAATTTTTTATCACTGGCTTCGACTATTGTAACTCTTTCCTCATTGGCCTACCTTTACATAGGGCAGCCCTCATTTTAATTTATTGTGAATGCTTGTTGCCTGACACCTTACCAACTGCTTAAAGTCCACAGACCCCTCCCTGCCAAATCCCTTCACTGGCTTCCAATTGGCCAAATGATAGAATTCAAAATATCAACACACAAAGCCACCCACAACACTGCCACAAGCTGCATCACACCACCAACTTCATCTCAACATATCCCCCAACACATCTTCTTTACTTCTCCCAAGATGTTCTGCTCTCTAGCTCTGTCGTCACCTCCCATGCTTGTCTCCAATACTTTTTCAGAGCCTCTCCTATCCTCTGGATTTCTCTACCTCCTACTCTTTCTGCCTTTGGGGAAACCCCAGGGTGGTTGTGGTAGGCAAGTGAAAGCTTACAACTGTTATTTCCATCAACAACCAACTGTTATTGTACTAGAACAGCATGGGTTCAGTGCTTCGTGCAATTCTTCCTCTAGGAACAATGTTAGCTTTACAAGCAAGACAAAAGGGAGGTAAAATATTCAGTTAGTCATACAAATCATTTTTTGGCACATACCGCATAGTTCTAGGAAATATATATTTACCATGTAAAAAAACTGTGTTGGCCATAGATGCAATAATTATTGAGCAGTCAATTGAGAAACTGAACATCTTCCTCGTGATCTAGTAATGTAAGTGTAAAGAATAGCTACAGGGGAGGGTGGGCATTTCAGTATGTAAATGACTATATAGACACAGTAATTATATATATATATATCTATATATATATATATATATATATATATATATATATATATATATATATAAATATATATATATATATCTATATATATATAGATATATATATCTATATCTATATACACACACAGTATTCCACAAAAGTACACACCTAACGATTTTGTAATTATTTTATTATATCTTTCCATGTGACAACACTGAAGAAATGACAGTTTGCTAGAATGTAAAGTAGTGAGTGTACAGCTTGTATAACAGTGTAAATTTGCTGTCCCCTCAAAATACCTCAACACACAGCCATGAATGTCTAAACCGCTGGCAACAAAACTGAGTAAACCCCTAAGTGAAAATGTCCAAATTGGGCCCAATTAGCCATTTTCCTTCCTGTGTGTCATGTAACTCGTTAGTGTTAAGAGGTCTCAAGTGTTAATGGGGAGCAGGTGTCTTAAATTTGGTGTTATCGCTCTCACTCTCTCATACTGGAAGTTCAACATGGCACCTCATGGCACAGAACTCTCAGAGGATCTGAAAAAAAAAGAATTGTTGCCCTACATAAAGATGGCCTAGGCTATAGGAAGATTGCTAAGACCCTGAAACTGAGCTGCGGCACGGTGGCCAAGACCATACAGTAGTTTAACAGGACAGGTTGCATTCAGAACAGGCTTTGCCATGGTCGACCAAAGAAGTTGTGTGCACGTGTTCAGCGTCCTATCCAGAGGTTGTCTTTGGAAAATAGATGTATGAGTGCTGCCAGCATTGCTGCAGAGGTTGAAGAGGTTGGGGGGTCAGCCTGTCAGTGCTCAGATCATATGCTGCCCACTGCATCAAATTGGTCTGCATGGCTGTCGTCCCAGAAGAAAGCCTCTTCTAAAGATGTTGCACAAGAAGCCCACAAACAGTTTGCTGAAGACAAGCATACTAAGGACATAGATTACTGGAACCATGTCCTGTGGTCTGATCAGACCAAAATAAATGTATTTAGTTCAAATAATGTCAAGCGTGTGTGGCTGCAACCAGGTCAAGAGTACAAAGACAACTGTGTCTTGCCTACAGTCAAGCATGGTGGTGGGAGTGTCATGGTCTGGGGCTGAATGAGTGCTGCCGCCACTGGGGAGCTACAGTTCATTGAGGGAACCATGAATGCCAACATGTACAGTGACATACTGAAGCAGAGCATAATCCCCTCCCTTCGGAGACTGGACCGCAGGGCAGTATTCCAACACGATAACGACCCCAAACACACCTCCAAGACGACCACTGCCTTACTAAAAAAGCTGAGGGTAAAGGTGATGGACTGGCCAAGCATGTCTCCAGATCTAAACCCTATTGAACATCTGTGGGGCATCCTCAAATGGAAGGTGAAAGGTCTCCAACACTCACCAGCTCAGTGATGTCGTCATGGAGGAGTGGAAGAGGACTCACTCAGCTTCTAACTTCAGCTTGTCCAATTAAGTTTTGACAAAATAAAAGCTAAAAGCTGAATGGTTTCTATGCAGAGCTGCACCAGACTTTGCACTCTCCAGTTTTAGTAAATCAACCCCAACCCCACAATCTCTGCAAATGAATTTAAATAGTCTTAGCATTATATGTTAATGGTATGAAACAAAATAAAAAAAACGCCTACAAAATCTAATAGCCACCAAAAAATTATATTTTTGTCATTGGTGATGTCTAGAGGACCAAGTCCGCTGCCAGCTTAATGGAGTTTTTGGCGTTTCTGCCCACCTTTCTGTGTTCCAATTTTTCCTTTTGTATTTTCCTCAATATGAAATCAATAAAATCAATAAATAAATCCAACTGGCAGAGTGGAAACCCATCATAACGTTAACAGCATTACATACCCAGATAAAAAAAAGCAAGCATCCCTGAGAGATGTAGGATATTGCTGGGTTGTTTACCTCTTTACAACCTACCAAAAACTGAAATATCACTTCTGGGGGGACTTATCCTTTAATAATATATGCACATATTTCTGCCATATTTGATAATTACCCAAGCATGCTGCATTTTCTGCTAAGAAACACATCACAGATTGTGCCGCACTGTTTATCCCTATTAGTCTGGTCAGACCGACTGAAAACAGTACAGTAAGTACTCATTAAAAAATAAAACGCAATGTTTCTGCGAGCATCTACAAAAAGTGAAAAATAGGTTTTTTAGTAGGTAGTCAGCAAGATCGCAAAACTATAAAAAACATACAATAATATATTTTTAAAAAATCACCAGTTAGGGCAGAAAATGTAACAAAAGAGGGTTAAATTGATCTTACAACAGAGCCAGACCTAAGATTAGGTATCATTTGGATGCTTCCTAGGTCTGAGCACAGCTCGGAAATAACTGTCATCAAATAAAGGAGTGTCAATCATGTCTGCAGCAGAAGATATGTTAATTGCTCTGTTCTCTGAATGGGCTCATAAAACACTCGTAACTGAAATTCATGTCATGCTAAGCACAGGATTTAACAGTGACACCTAAATATTTAAGTACTAGTTATAATTTGGGCTGGGTGTCAAATTCATCTTTATAATGATATTGGAAGAACCGGAATAAAATACATACAAGTCACTCCACGTGTGAAAACGTTCAATATGAAGTAGTTCAGCTCATTCTTGAACTCCAGTCACCTAATGTTACACTTTATTAAAAGGAATATCTTCGGACCCCTAACACTGCCATTTTCCCTCCTCTCTGGCACCCTCTCCAGCTGGTGGCGCTCTAGGCCATGTTTGCCTTTCCCTAAATGGCTATAGCTGTCAAAATGGGCAATGCAGAAGTGATTTATGAATTCTCCACTGCTTCTTATATGACAGGTTATTATTATTTTTATTTCAGGTACTTATATAGCGCTGTCAATTTACGCAGCGCTTTACATATATATTATACATTTACATCAGTCCCTACCCTCAAGTTCACTTTAACCTTCACCAACTACCTTCCTAAAAGGAAACATTTTTCAGTACATTTTTAACAAAGAAAAGCACAAAAAGTATACTGGTCAAAGGTGGCTTGTCGATTTAAAGTACATCTAAAGCTGATAATCTTATGTTTACTTTGGATAGAGTACGTAATGGTTAAGGAAAAGACACTTTTTAGCCGTCGCTAGAAAAGATATTCCCAAAGTAAGACTAAAGCAAGATCCCCCCCCCCTTCCTGTTCTGGTGACTCAATGCAATGCTAACAAAATGTTGTTTGAGCTTTAAATAAAATTGGTGCAAATTTGTTGCTGTTACTCATGTTTATTAGCATTTTTGACCATCTGATAAAATAAAAGGATTCTCACTGGTTACTGTAGAGCTCCACTTCAGTTTAAAGACTTTCTCCCAAACAAACATGTTATTCATGCCTTAAAGCGCCAACATATTATGGTTATTATGCTTTGCTGTATTCTAAATACTGTATTTATTAGCGTATAACATGCACTTTTTCTTTTCACCCTGAAACTAGCATGTGCGCGTTATACACCAATACTTTTTTTTAGCTGCCTCGGAGGGGACAGGGAGGGGGGTGGGACAAGCGCTGTCAGATTACATACAGTGAGAATCTCCTGTGTACATGGAAGCCTCTGTAATAGGAAGTCCCGTCTCCTGGGAAGCCACTGGACCACTGTTCTGTATATCATAGGAGATTCTCACTGTATGTAATCTGTCGGCGATTGTCCTGCCCCCCTCCCTGTCCCCTCTAGGCTGCAGATTGGCATCGATCAGTGCTGCATTGAAGGCAATGGTAAGGCTGCTGCACTGATGGCAATGGTGAGGCTGCTGCATTGAAGGCAGTGGTGAGGCTCCTGTACTGATGGCAATGGTGAGGTTGCTGCACTGATGGCAATGGCAGGGCTGCTGCACTGATGGCAATGGCGAGGCTCCTGCACTGATGGCAATGGTGAGGCTGCTGCACTGATGGCAATGGTGAGGTTGCTGCATTGATGGCAATGGTTAGGCTGCTGCATTGATGGCACTTGTGAGGCTGCAGATGGGCACTGACCCTTATTTTGCTTCAAAGTTCCTTATTTAAAATTTTGTTCTTTTCCTGAAACTTCCCTCTTAAAATAAATGTGCGTGTTATACACCGATAAATACAGTATTACCACCTCCAGACAGAAGGAGTACAGGAAAATGACAGGAGGAGAATGGTGCCCTGCTCTAACATGATTACAAGCCAAGAGGCAGAGCAATGCTAGACAGAATGGGTATAAGATACAGTTGTGGGCAGAGGTGATGGAGCTGGTGCTAACTGATTACGGAAGAGGAAGACAGGAAGGCAACTTTGAAGAAGTAAGATTTGAGGAACTGTTTAAACATGCTAATAGCAATGGAAAAGATCAGTGAAAAATGATGCGCTAAAATTATAAAACAATAAACATTAAAAAATATATCAAGTATTGTGTGTAAATAATAAAAACTTTGTAATAAAAATCAATCTCCAGGGAATCCAAAGAGCTCCAAGAACGAATCCAGGGAATTGTACAGGTAACCGTGAGACTGGAAAGCCAAAAACCAGTAGAAGGACCCTGGTGACATCACCAGGGTCCTTCTACTGGTTTTTGGCTTTCCAGTCTGGCTGCTTAACATCTGAGTTCCAGCCTCACGCACGATTCCCTGGATTTGTTCTTGGAGCTCTTTGGATTCCCTGGATCATTTTGGAAATATGATCGGGTTATCCTCGCTGACATTCGAGTCCACTGTTTCTGGTAAGAGTGTATACCCCTTATCTCGGGGGGAGGACACACTATCCCTGATGCTCTACATGCCTGCTGAGGCCTTGCTACCCCACTTCTGAGTAACAACTTTTCGTGGTGGACTCCATATATGTTTACCATAGAATTGTTTCACCTTTGGGACTTTCTCACCTGTGTTTCTACTCATTATAAACATGTTCTGTTTTATATTTATTATATTTGAGATTGATTTTGATCACAAAGTTTTTATTATTTACACACAATACTTGTTATATTGTTCCTTGTTTATTGTTTTATATTTTTAGCGCTTCATTTTTCACTGATCATTTGCATTGAATTTTTTTGTCAAATTCTTATGTAGCAGCTGTTTTTCTTCACTAATTGAGTTAGCGCAGTAATATCCCCATCCACAATAGTAATGGAAAGTCTGAGAACTAGAGAGAATGAGGGTTTCCGGATAGAAACCTTTGAGTCATGCATAGTAGAGCTGCACGATTCTGGGAAAAATGAGAATCACAATTTTTTTGCTTAGAATAAAGATCACAATTCTCGCTGCGTAACATCATCTTTCATATTATACAAAAAAAATTGGGCTAACTTTACTGCTTATTTTTTTTAAAAATTCATTAAAGTATATTTTTTTTTCAAAAAAATTGCATTTGAAAGACCCCTATGCAAATACAGTGTGACATAAAATATCGCAACAACCATTATTTTAGTCTCTATGGTCTGTGCTAAAAATATAGATTGCATGTTTGGGGGTTCCAAGTAATTTTCTAGCAAAAAATAATGATTTTAACTCGAAACCAACAAGTGTCAGAAAAAGGTTTAGTCTTTAAACTGGATGTAAACCCGAAATTTTTTTAAATTTTTTTTTGATGTCATAAGGTAGAGTATAAGATTTCCTATCATTTGAGCCCAGTCTTGCCACAAAGAGTTAATCCAGCTCTGAGCAATCCTCTTTTATTGTTCAGTGAGATAAATCTTGACAAACAGAGAAAAACTTTGTCAAATCCTCCCCCTTGCTGTGAGTGACAGGTGATTTACATATCTCGTGCACTAGCCTAAGAGACATGCAGTATTTTTTAATTCCCTCCCCCACTCCTTTCTTCAGCAGCTCTGCAGGGATTGGCTGTTCCACACCTCAGCATGATTTGGCATGCTGAAGTCATGTGGTTACTTTCCTGTCTTTTCACTGGATGTTAGAGATCATAGCAGAAGTTCAGTTAGAAATAAACAGGAGAAAATGCATATTGACGCAGAAGGGGAGTGTAGAGGTGGGCGGGGAGTCTACTGAAATAACGACTCCACCCACCGAGCTCCAGACAACAGACCCACCCACAGAATATGCAGTTTTTCGGGTCTCTTTTTTTTTTTTTTGACAGCTGTCGGCTTGAGCAGAGAACTCTGCATAGAATCGTGAAAATGCTTTGTTAAGATCACGAGGGGGAAAGAATCACGATCTTGATTCTTAACGATTAATCATGCAGCTCTAATGCATAGGATTGGTGTATACGTGAAGAACATTAGAAATTCAGATTGCACAGATAGAAGTTCCTATTCCCTTACAGAGCTCTTTATGTGCTCAACCTTATGGCTACTGCTCTGTTCACCCTAGTAGCTGAGTGAGTCTATGTACAGATTTTTATACCCCACTTTTTAACTTGTCTGTTCCTATAGTAATCTATTTAACCTCATTGTCTTGGTGGAACTGAAGTATTCAACATATGGTCGTGATGCAAATATTTGTATGTTTCCTAATGATGTTTTTTTTTTCCGGTCTATTGGATACTATACTTCTTAAATAAAGAATTTGAAAACAAAAAAAGTTCCCTTTCCGTTTCTACTGAACACATTACGGTGGTACAGTGCAAGCACCTAGCAGGGCCTGCATATACCCTGGTAAAAGTTAAGTTCACTTTAAAAAATAAAATAAAAAAAAATACAAATTTTTTTTGCAGGTTAAAAAAAAAAATGTGCATTTATTTATTTATTTTTTTGTAGCCTGTAAAGCATTGCGCCAGCAATCAGTAGATCGCTGGTGCCATGCAGGTCTCCTGCAGATCTGTCAGTGTATCTGTGTGCCTGTACATCCCGTACGAGCAAGCAGATACACTGACAGGAAGAATCAATGAACTACGACGGCACTCCGCAGCTAGAACACTGGGAACTACAAGCTGACAGCAGTAAAGGATGTCGGGGCTTGTAGTTCATTCACACACAAAGCTTTGTGAATGAGTGACGTGGCCATGTGGGCAAAGCCCCGCACGTCCACGCTGATTTAAAAAAGTGACAGCTAGTATGGAGAACTTCTTCCTGTACTGCTCTCATGGGGGGGGGGGGGAATCTGGCAGCGGCTGCAGCAATGGGAACATGTTCCCCATGACTAAGCTCCAGGGGGCGGAGTGAAACGTGTTGGAGTGTGGCCTGGTCGGAGTCCAGGCTGAGGTTTCCACTCCATTCAACGTAGCCGGACACCATAGATGTTGGACTTCCAGGGGTCACCCTTTCCTTCCCTGCAGCATTGGGAACATGTTACATGTTCCATCTGTTTTAAGGGTAGAACATGTAACATGTTCCCCAAGGTGAGCTTATCCTTTAAACATATGTTCATGTGGGAGATCTACTAAAACTGGTAAGAGCAAAATCTGGTGCAGGTCTGCATGGCAGCCAATTGGCTTCCAAGTGCAGCTTGTTCAATTAAGTTTTGACAAAAAAAAAGCTGGAAGCAGATTGGTTTCTATGCAGAGCTGCCCCTGAGTTTGCACTATCCAGTTTTGGCAAATCAAGTCCTATAGGTGTTGCAGTACACTAAAGTTGGGTTTTATGCGTGTTGCAGTGCGTTTTTTTTTTTTTTACACAGCATGCACTGCCTGGAATGTGCATGCAACATCCTCATTCCCTTTCGAGCCTGACTGTCTCTGCTCCCCCCTGCTCCTTTATTTGTGGCTGTGTTTTTTTGCTTCTCATCACTCCCATTTCTTGGGTGACTTTGTCTCTACCGCATCTCCTCCCATCTTTTGTATAACTGTCTCTGCAGCCTTTTACCCCCTATTTCTCTCCTGTGCGACTGTGTCTTTGAAGCCTCTTGCCTCCTCCTTTCTCCTGTGTCACTGTGTCTGCATCCTCGCATTCCTCTCCCCCCTTTCTGTGTCACCGTCTCTGCTGCCTCTCACCCCCCTCCTCTCTCCTGTGTCACTGTCCTTGTTATCTCTCACCCCCCTTCACTCTCCTGTGTCACTGTCCTTGCTGCCTCTCACACCCTCCTCTCTCCTGTGTCACTGTCTCTGCAGTCTCTCACCCCCTCATCTCTCCTGTGTCACTGTCTCTGCAGCCTCTCACCCCCTCATCTCTCCTGTGTCACTGTCTCTGCAGCCTCTCACCCCCTCCTCTCTCCTGTGTCACTGTCTCTGCAGCCTCTCACCCCCTCCTCTCTCCTGTGTCACTGTCTCTGCAGCCTCTCACCCCCTCCTCTCTCCTGTGTCACTGTCTCTGCAGCCTCTCACCCCCTCCTCTCTCCTGTGTCACTGTCTCTGCAGCCTCTCACCCCCTCCTGTCTCCTGTGTCACTGTCTCTGCAGCCTCTCACCCCCTCATCTCTCCTGTGTCACTGTCTCTGCAGCCTCTCACCCCCTCATCTCTCCTGTGTCACTGTCTCTGCAGCCTCTCACCCCCTCCTCTCTCCTGTGTCACTGTCTCTGCAGCCTCTCACCCCCTCCTGTCTCCTGTGTCACTGTCTCTGCAGCCTCTCACCCCCTCATCTCTCCTGTGTCACTGTCTCTGCAGCCTCTCACCCCCTCCTCTCTCCTGTGTCACTGTCTCTGCAGCCTCTCACCCCCTCCTCTCTCCTGTGTCACTGTCTCTGCAGCCTCTCACCCCCTCATCTCTCCTGTGTCACTGTCTCTGCAGCCTCTCACCCCCTCCTCTCTCCTGTGTCACTGTCTCTGCAGCCTCTCACCCCCTCCTCTCTCCTGTGTCACTGTCTCTGCAGCCTCTCACCCCCTCCTCTCTCCTGTGTCACTGTCTCTGCAGTCTCTCACCCCCTCATCTCTCCTGTGTCACTGTCTCTGCAGCCTCTCACCCCCTCATCTCTCCTGTGTCACTGTCTCTGCAGCCTCTCACCCCTCATCTCTCCTGTGTCACTGTCTCTGCAGCCTCTCACCCCCTCCTCTCTCCTGTGTCACTGTCCTTGCTGCCTCTCACCCCCTCCTCTCTCATGTGTCACTGTCTCTGCTTCCTCTCACCTCCCTCCTCTCTCCTGTGTCGCTGTCTCTGCAGCCTCTCACCCCCTCATCTCTCCTGTGTCACTGTCTCTGCAGCCTCTCACCCCCTCATCTCTCCTGTGTCACTGTCTCTGCAGCCTCTCACCCCCTCATCTCTCCTGTGTCACTCTCTGCAGCCTCTCACCGCCTCCTCTCTCCTGTGTCACTGTCTCTGCAGCCTCTCACCCCCTCATCTCTCCTGTGTCACTGTCCCTGCAGCCTCTCACCCCCTCCTCTCTCCTGTGTTACGGTCTCTGCAGCCTCTCACCCACTCCTCTCTCCTGTGTCACTGTTCCTGCAGCCTCTCACCCCCTCCTCTCTCCTGTGTCACTGTTCCTGCAGCCTCTCACCCCCTTCTCTCTCCTGTGTCACTGTTCCTGCAGCCTCTCACCCCCTTCTCTCTCCTGTGTCACTGTTCCTGCAGCCTCTCACCCCCTCCTCTCTCCTGTGTCACTGTTCCTGCAGCCTCTCACCCCCTCCTCTCTCCTGTGTCACTGTCTCTGCAGCCTCTCACCCCCTCCTCTCTCCTGTGTCACTGTCTCTGCAGCCTCTCACCCCCCCTCCACTATCCTGCCACGGTCTTTGCAGCCTCTCACTCCTCCTCCATCCGCTCTCCTGTGCCACTGTCTCTACAGACTCTCACACCCTCCTCTCTCCTGTGCCACTGTCTTCTCTACAGACTCTTACACCCTTCTCTCTCCTGTGTCACTGTCTCTGCAGTCTCTTATCCCCTCCTTTCTCCTGTGTTACTGTCTCTGCAGCCGCTTATCTCCTCCTTTCTCCTATGTGACTGTGAGGTTGACTTACTAAATGCAAATACACTTTTCACTTTGCAAGTAAAAGTGCACTCTGCAAGGGAATTTTCCTTGGAGCTTCATAAATGTGGTGAAGAATACCCAATCACAAGCAAGGAAAAAAAAAAAAAAAACAGCATTTTTGCTTGCACATGATTGCATGACAGAAGTCAGCAGAGCTTCATCTCATTCACTAAATTCTGGGGATAATTCCCTTGCAGAGTGCAACTGCACTTGCAAATTGAAGAGTTTATTTGCCTTTAGCAAATCAATCCCTGAGTATCTGCAGCCTCTCACCCTCACCACTCTTCTGTGGTGTTGTGACTCTGCAGCATCCTACTCCTTCCCTCTCCTGCATTACTGATCTGTGAAATGTACAAGCAAATTTGAATGACTGGTCCTTGTGAAATGGAAAAAAAACTGCACAGATTGATTTTTTTGACAATGTTGGTCTAAAAGCTCTTTTATATGAATGACTTTCATCAGAATTACATTTTTAATCTCAGATCATTAAATTCCAAATACAAAGTATTTTACATATCCTGCCTTTTTCGTCTTTTTGTGTTGTGGACAACAATCCCTGTATGCAACACTCATTTTCCTTCATTGGATTTTTCCTGCATACCATCCTCTGCATATTTTCTCTGTGTGTAGAGAGTACAGAACTTGTACTCACTACACAAAATGTGAGTATATTAAAGTGTTACTAAACCCAGTACCCTGCACCTACTATATCTGGTCCCCCACAGTACACAGAACATGGAAATGCAATCAGTTTAGTAAATATAAACTGCTAAATACCTTATCTCAACTGCAGTATATGGCATTCTTGTGACTTCTATCAGTGTCTGGTTAAATCTTGTAGGGGAGAGTTTTCATACGGCACTAGCTGTCCTATTAGGATGCAGGACCCCTGCCCCTCTGTCTGGACAGTGCTGATTGGCCCTGTGCTGATCACATGCACTCTCCCAAGAAGAAAAAAACTCTAGCAATACACACCAAACTGAGCACGTGCAAACTGACTCCACTAACCCTGTTTTATCCAGACATGTTTTGGGGCAATGCAAGAAGGGGAGGATCTGTGCATACAAGATCAAACAGCCTTTTTACATAATGCAGAGAACTAACCCCTTAGGTTACACAGTGAGTATAACAAGCATGCTTTACTGCATATACAGACTGATTTTACTGTTGTGGGTTTAGTAACATTTTAAGATACCATATTTAAAGTAGGATTGTACAGACAGACAATAAAGAAAATGGCATGTGTACCAGAAGAATGAAGTAACTACTCATGTTTGTAAATTACAGAGTTATAGTACAGGCCTATGAGCTGAATATTACACTCCCTACAAACCATCAAATTTCAGTCACCTAAAATGATAGCTACTGTCACAACAATTTTTTTGTGGTCAGATCCAGATGCTGTATATACCCTATCTATGTTATGCATCTATGAAATTGGAACCTGCCTAAAAAATGGAAACACATACTTATGCAATTGTAGAATTACACTATTCCTAAAAGTGCGCACGTTAACATCTCTTGCATGTATAGAAATTGCAGAAGCTCTTCCCACGTGTCTCTTACAAGACAATTTGGCTAGGGCACGCTTTTAGCAGTTTAATGTCAACAATCCCACAAGATCTGTTTGAAGAACAGCCAAGTATACAGAAGATGAAAGTCCTGAAATGCCTTTCCTAAGAAAATGCCAGGTGAGCTCTACTGCTGCTCACATGACCAGAATTCTAGGCATTTGGTCACGTAATCTCTGTTAAAGGGAAGGATCAGAGTTCAGATTCGCAGATCCTCCCCTAGAACAAAGATGACGGTGAGGGTGGCCATAAAGCAGGTCAATCACTGTAAGCACTACTCTTTGATAAATACACACAGTGCAGCTCAATGTAAAGCACACACTATCCAGGTCTATCCAATACATACACGCTGGGATCGCTGGTGTATTGACAACACTATTCTTATCTGCACAGACCTTAGGACCTGTGAACAATGAAGTGGCTGTGCCATTGCCACTTACATATGCCACGTAAAGTGGTTGTAAACCCTTACATATACCCAACCTAAGTGACTAGCCTCAGGTGATACACAGAGGTGAAATAAATCCTTCTATATAAGTTGTACCTGTTTATCCTCAGCCCTCTCTCCTCTACATCCTACTAAAGCACACATTTTACACAGCATTTTTGAGCACCAGAAGGCAGGGGCCGGGATCTGACAACACACACTGCACAGCATAGAGCAGGAGTGTAATCTAAAACCTGAATGAAAGGAATGATCACAGCCCACCTCTACAAAGTTTTATAGGGAAAAATGCACAGATGAGGCTGTCAATCACCTACTGTGTGCTGGAGGGGGGAAACAGGGCTATCTTTCGGGATCGTTTGGTGTTGGCATAGACTCATGCAGATAGAGGAGTGACAGAGCAGACATAAATCGCACTAGGTGCATTGGATTAAGGCAGGTACACACTATAACAGTGGTCTCCAAACTGCAGCCCTTTGCTTGCCTTCATCCAACCTTTGGGGCATTGTTCCTTTTACTGATACAAGACACTATTTCTCCCACTGACACCAATAGGGCACTAGTCCTCCCACTGACACCAACGATAGGGTACTTTTCCTTCCACTAACACCAAAAATGGGGTACTATTCCCCCCACTACCAATGATAGGGCACTATTCTTCACACTGACACCAATGATGGGACAATGTTCCTACCACTGACACCAATAATTAGGTACTATTCCTCCCACTGACACCAAAGATGGGGTATGATTCTTCCCACTGACACCAACGATTGAGCATTATTCCTCCCACTGAGACCAACAATGGGGTACAATTCCCCCCACTACCAATGATAGCGCACTATTCCTATCACTGACACCAACTATTCCTTCCACTGACACCAACGATGGGGCACTAATCCTCCCACTGACACCAATGATGGGGTATGAGTCTTTCCAATGATACAAACAATGGGGCACCAATCCTCCCACTGACACCAAAGATGGGGTACGATTCTTCCCACTGACACCGATTGAGCATTATTTCTCCCACTGATACCAACAATGGGTTACTATTCCTACTACTACCAATGATGGGGGCACTATTCCTCCCATGGACACAATGAGGCACTATTCCTCCCACTGACACCAATGATGGGGAACTATTCCTACCACTGACACCAACAATTGTGTACTATTCCTCTCACTGACATCAATGATGGGGCACTAATCCTCCCACTGATACCAACAATAGGGTACTATTCCTCCCACTGATACCAACAATAGGGTACTATTCCTCCCTCTGACACTGTCTGCCCCCTAAAGTCTGAAGGACAGTAAACTGGCCCTTTGTTTAGAAAGAGTTTAGTTTGGAGCCCGCTGATATAGCAGGATAGGTTATGTTTAGATACTCCTGAGGAAGTCACGTGGCCATGACAATACGTGTGGAGTGGAGCCAGGTGACTGCCAAAACCGGAAGTGATGCAGGAGCCTTCAAGGCCTGCTGTCAGTTTTAGGAGTTTAAAGTCTTGTACTGTAACGTAAGTTAATACATTTTTTTTATTAAATACTGCACTATGAGGATACCTTTTTTTGCACGAGCAACTATAAGGAAAAAAAAGCGTTAATTGTTTTAAAGGGCCATACACACGACTGGCAACAGAGGGTCAGAACACCAGGAGAGAGAGAGAGAGAGAGAGAGAGAGAGAGAGAAAGAGTGAGAGGTGGAAGAAGACAGAGAAGTCTAAGATTGCTCACCCCAGCATTGGGAACAGTGTGACTTGACCTAGCAAGAGAGGTCATAAGTCAAGGTGAGCGCATAGTTTGGAAGGTGGTTGGGAATCACTGAAGCACCAGCACTTTTTATTGGGTTCCTATTGCTGTGGAGTCACTTAATTCAAGCACTAACACCTGTCATCTGGATAACATTGTTGAGAACCACTAAATTAGCTGCACGTTATAGTTTTAAATCAACTTTTTTTTAAGGACTATACTTTATTCGTTTTGCACTGAAAATTTTATGTGGAAGTTATATACAGTAGAAATAAAAAGTCTACACACCCCAGTTAAAATGTCAAGTTTATGTGATGTAAATAAATGAGATAAAGATAAATAATTTCAGAACTTTTTCCACCTTTAATGTGACCTATAAACTGTACAACTCAGTTGAACAACAAACTGAAATCTTTTAGGTGGAGGAAAGTAAAAATAAAAAAATAAAATAATATGGTTGCATAAGTGTGCACACCCTTACACTAATACTTTGTTAAAGCACCTTTGATTTTATTACAGCACTCGATCAGTGAAGCCATTCCTTTGTTGATTTGAATGTATGCTTTGGGTCGTTTTCATGCTGAAAGATGAAGTTCCTCTTTATGTTCAGCTTTCTAGCAGAAGCCTGAAGGTTTTGTGCCAATATTGACTGGTATTCGGAACTGTTCCTAATTCCCTTCCACTAAGGCCCCTTGTCATGAATCTGCAGTAATACTTTCATGCCCTGTCTACTTACTTTCATGCCCTCTCTGGACTGTGTATCAGCCTTAGGGCCTGCACTCTCACACCTGCATGGTTAAGTAATGTTCCTCAGCATGACTCCACCCCAGCCTCAACAGGAACCACTAATTAACACCGTGTTCTCCAAGCCTGTCTTGCAGAGCAATATTATGTGTTTGGTTTCCTGTGTGCTTCTTGCCGTGTGTTCTATGTCTGTTTCTGTTTACCGATCTTGGCTTGTTCTTTGACTATCCCTGCCTGCTTTACACCCTGACCTTTGGCGTGTTCTCTGTCTATCCTTGTCTGATAGTTCCCCCGACCTTTGGCTTATTTCCTGACTGTCCCTTGTTGTCCTGGACTGCTGCTGCCGCTCTATCCTACCGTGAGCTGGGTGACCCTGGGGGCCGTGACCTGGAGCCACATGCAGCATAGTTCATCCTCAACACTAGAGGCTCTGGTAAACACCTACTGGCTCTTAGACTCTGCGCCCTGGGGAATCTTATGCTCTAGCTCCCAGTGGGATCCGTGTTGGTGCTCCAGTGGACCTGCCTTCCTGAACCACCCAGAGTTCCATCCACACCAGTCAGCCGTAGGGTCCACTACCTTAGCGGTGCACTCCTGACTCCAACGGTGTGCATCTGTCAAGTTTTCTCAGGTGACCGGACACCCCTGTTCCAGTTGAAGAAAAACAGCCCCAAAGCATGATGCTGCCACCACCATGCTTCACTGTGGTTATGGTGTTCTTTTGGTGATGTGCAGTGATGTTTTTGCGCCAAACATATCTTTTGGAATTATGGCCAAAAAGTTCAACCTTGGTTTCATCAGACCATAACACATTTTTCCACATGCTTTTGGGAGACTTTAGATGTGTTTTTGCAAAATTTAGGCGGGCTTGGATGTTTTTCTTTGTAAGAAAAGGCTTCTGTCTTGCCACTCTACCCCATAGCCCAGACATATAAAGAATACGGGAGATTGTTGTCACATGTACCACACAGCCAGTACTTGCCAGATTAATTATTCCTGCAGCTCCTTTAATGTTGCTGTAGGCCTCTTGGCAGCGTCCCTGACCAGTTTTCTTCTCGTCTTCTCATCAATTTTGGAGGGACGTCCAGTTCTTGGTAATGTCACTATTGTGACATATTTTCTCCTCTTGATGATGACTGGTATATCTAATGCCTTGGAAATTCTTTTGTACCCCTCTCCTGACTGATACCTTTTAACTATGAGATCCCTCTGATGCTTTGGAAGATCTCTGCGGACCATGGCTTTTGCTGTAGGATGCGACCAAGAAAATGTCAGGATAGACCTACTAGAACAGCTGAATTTTATTTGGGGTTAATCAGAGGCACTTTAAATGACAGCAGGTGTGTACTGACTCCTATTTAACATGAGTTTGAAAGTGATTGCTTAATTCTGAACACAGCTACATCACCAGTTATGAGAGGGTGTGCACACTTCTGCCAAACACAAAAAAACCAAAGTCAGCGCTGACCCCACAACCAACTTTCAAATGTTCACAGTCTATATAGAGAAAGTTCTCTTGCTCTAGGTGCTGCAGTTCTCTCAAAGATCCACTGGGTGGCGGACTTAATCTGAAATCTGACAAGGAAAATAGAGCGCATGGTTGCCCTAGTGTATTTCCATTTTAATGATACAAATGCAAAATCAAACAATAGAGGATTGGCTGGACCCTGCATGTGCCCTACAGCAGACACAGCTTGACGAGATGAGGAAACAGAGTCCGCGGTGACTTCTCATGCCATCACCATTTGATCTTGGGAGCCAACCCAGTTATACAGGCTAGGAAGGGAGACCTACATCCTGCTGTACATACGATCTAAGTCCCATGTTTGTGAGTGCAATCCTCTATTGTTTGATTTTAAATTTGTATCATTAAAATGGAATTACACTAGGGCAGCCGTGCGCTCTATCTTTTCCTTGTATATTGTGCACACTTATGCAACCACATTATTTTAGATTTTTATTTCTACTCCCCCCCTTAAAGATTTCAGTTTGTTTTTAAATAGAGTTGTACAGTTTATAGGTCACATTAAAAGTAGAAAAAGTAAAAGAAAAAAGAAAAAAAAAAAGGGGGGGTGTAGACTTTTTATATCCATTGTATGCAAAAGCACTTTAATGATATTGTATGCAAGTCATGGTATAAAGCTTATATGTTGATGGTTTAATACATACAGCATATAAGTCAAGGTGAGCGCATAGTTTGGAAGGTGGTTGGGAATCACTGAAGCACTAGCACTTTTTATTTGGATCCTATTGCTAGTGAGTCACTTAATGCAAGCACTAGCACCTGTCATCTGGATACATCTTCAGCGAGTTATTTGTCAGGAGTAAAGACCATAACTAACACGGACTTACATAAGTCCTGATTAGCCAGCTCCATGCAGGTCAGAACACCTAAGGAAATGTACATACATCCAAAGCGGTAGCATAACATTAGCTATTGTCAGAACATAATCTCACTTGAAATGTTTGACCTAATTTTATGCCATTATTATGGTTGGCTTCTATCATAAGTAAGAAACATGCTGTCCTTCTGAAATATAAACTTGAATAGATCAGATGTCAAGCTGAGTGCCATACAGGAATTCTATAAACGATGAAAATAATATATCAAAAATATATATAATTTACAGAAATGTAACAATACAAAGCACAGCAAACGGCTGATAGCTGACGTGATATTTTCAGTTCACATTCTGTATGTGTTGATGTTTAGTCTGAGCATACCTGAAAGAATCCAGGAGGAACCGGGCCCACTGGCATTCCATCCCCTGGAGGCATATTTCCTAGTACGGGACTGGGCGCAGCCGCAGCACTCTGTAAGAAAAGCAAAACGCTACCATTAGCCAGGTTTATCTACAGAACTGTCACTCGCAGTTAGTTTACAAAAACAATTCAGTATAAAATGCAGGCAGCAACATCTTCATCTATACTCTGGCGCACTAAGAAAATGAATGACAGATACATCAAGATTAGGTTAATTGGCTTCCACCCAAACGTATGCATTTGTACGGATGACCGACCGTGGTAGGGGCACTACACTGAGAGCTCCTTTGGAGGAAGCATTTGATGTGAATGGCTGTATTTATTACTTATAGGTACTTATATAGTGCTGTCAATTTATGCAATGTTTCACATATATATTGTACATTCACATCAGTCCCTGCCCTCAAGGAGCTTATAATCTAAAGTCCCTAAAGCCTAGTACACACGATCAGAAAATTGTATGAAAAATACAGCTTTCGAAGCGATTGTGCGATAACCTGATCTTTAGTACACAGCTTGAGCCGATCGCGACAGTTCATCCAAAATTATCAGACGGGACAAACGCAAAAAATGTTCTCGTATGATACTAGATCGTAGGATTTTCGTTTTAATCAGTACAGTTTTCGTCTGAAAATACAATGCAATACAATACAATATAATATATGACATCACTTCCAAATTTTTATTCTGTCGTACGAGAATTTTTTTAAACTTTAGTAACCTCTCCATTTTCAATATGGAGACTAGCGTGCAAAAAAAAAGAAACACGGACGATCATTCATCCGATATTCTCATCGTGTGTACCAGGCTTTACTCACATTCACACAATAGGGCCAATTTAGGCAGGGGCCTATGGCTCAGCTGCCCTCAGTTCCTCCTTTGAAAGTAGGAGGTGAAGGGAGTGGAGCTAGAGCTGGGGACAGTGCTGGAACAGTAACATGGAGCCAGGTACGTGTTTAGGGATTTATGGGATCTGTTCTATCTGTCAGAAGTTTTCTGTTTAAGCAACACAGCTTAACTAGTTTACTTTGCTGCCTCAAGCCTGTGATTGGAGAGTGAAGGAGAAGCAGCATCCCTGCCCCCGCTTCTCCAGTCTGAAGATTTCTTGACATTTTATGAGCCCTTCAGCACACCTGATTTGCTTCTAGTACTGACCTCCCTCAACCAGTCAAAGCTCTGCTGGCATTACAAGAGGCTGATACCAAAAAATGTAACTTACAATAATTACTTTTAAAATACACTTAAAGTGTTGCTAAACCCACAGTAAAATCAGTCTGTATATGCAGTAAAGCATGCTTGTTATAATCACTGTGGAACCTAAGGGGTTAATCCTGTGCATTGCATAAAAAGGCTGTTTGATCCTGTCTTTTCTTAACCTTCCCTTCTTCCACTGTCCTCAATCTATCTGCTGATAGAACAGAGCCTTGGGGGCAAGCTGCACATGCTCAGTTTGGTGTGTATTACTAGAGAGTTGTTTGGTTTTTTTTGGGTTTTTTTTGGGAGAGTGCATGTGATCAGCACAGGGCCAATGAGCACTGTCCAGACAGAGGGTCAGGGGTCATGCAGCCTCATAGGACAGTCAGAGGAGAATGAAAACTCCTGCAAGCTTTAACCAGTGCTCAGCCAGACACTGATAGAAGTCACAAGACTGCTATATACTGCTTATGAGAAAAGGTATTTAGCAGTTTATATTTTTTAAAATAATTGCATTTTCATGTCCTGTGTACTGTGGGAGATCAGATACAGTGAATGCAGGGCCCTGGGTTTAGTAACACTTTAATCATTTTTTTGATGAATTCATTAACTGGCGTTTTTATATTGATTTTATCTTTAAATATCCAAAATGGCAAAAATGTACAAATAAACAGCAAAATGTTACATTTGATGTAGTCACTGGACACTTTGCCTCATTTATTTACATGTCAATCAATAGCAATCTATCAAAACTGAGCTGACAGGTTTTCTTTGTCAATTTGAAAAAATAATCTGGTTGTTATAAGCATCGAAGGTCCTTTTTCTGCCAAACAGTTTTATAAAAAAAAAAGCAGACGGTCTGTCCTACTTTCTGTTATAAAAAAAAAAAAAGGATGCATGATCTTGAAAATGTCATCACTTTCCAGCCACATGTCCTGCTGTCACGTCCGATATTATGAATGGGAAAGTTACAGAAGTGTTGGTGACATTTCCTGACAGTCCTCTAAACTAAAACAATGTCACAAAAATTGGAGGAAGTTGAGATTTCAACTGTGTTTTCAGTAAACAAAACTTTTCTTCCTTTTGTCTTTTTTTTTCATTTGTAGGAATCTGGTTGCTAAAGCTGAACTTTAGGCAGATCTAAAAGCACCAAGTAATCTTGGTATGGACTTCTTAAAACACATTAAATGTAAATTGAAATACTGATGGTACACATTGATCAGCCATAAAACTATGACCTCTGACAGGTAAAGTAAATAATATTGATTATCTCTTATAATGGCATCTGAAAGGGGTTGGGATAGATTAGGCAGCAAATGAAAAAAAATGGGCAAGCATAAAGGATTTAAGCAACTTTGAGAAGGGCCAAAACTACCAAAAATGGACCAAGGAAGGAAAATTGGCGCACTGGTAACAAGGTGGTCATGGGGTATTGATGCACGTAGGGAGCGAAGGCTGGCTCATGTAGTTCGATCTAATAGAAGAGATACTGTAGCTCAAATTGCTGAAAAAGTTAATGATGGTTCCAATAGAAAAGTGTCAGAACACACAGTGTATCGCAGTTTGTTGCACATGGGTCTGCATAGCCGCAGACCGGTCAGGATGCCCATGCTGACCTGTGTCTACAACCAAAATGGGCATGTGAGCATCAGAACTGTACCAAAGGGAGGAGGTAACCCAGTCTGATGAATCACGTTTTCTTTTACCTCATGTAGTTGGCTGGGTGCATGTGTGTCCTTTACGTGTGAAAGAGATAACACCACAATGTATTATGAGAAGAAGCCAAGCTGGCAGAGGCAGTGTGATACTTTGGACAATGTTCTTCTGGGAAACCTTGGGTCCTGCCATTCATATGGATGTTATTTTGGAGCCCATGCCTTGACGAGTCAGGGCTGTTTTTTAGTTTAGTTTTAAAATCAGAATCAAATTAAATGACTGCTTGTAATCTTGAACAAACATGGGTATCAAAATCCGTTGGGAAAAACAAAAATACAAATAAAACGTATAAAAGCCCCATTTTCCTATATTTGATTCTCCTCTAGAAAGAGTAAAGCTCCAGTTTTTATATCATTATGGGTAAGAATACAGGCAGGTAAATGGATCCTTCATCTCAAAAATACACAGAGCATTCCTTTGAAAACTCTGTGCAAAGTTAACCATTTTAAGTCTCCCTTCGCAGTATTTCACCAAGGATGTCTGCATTCCTGAGAGAGCTTACTTGGAAGACAAATCGGAATCACTGATCCCTCCAGGGATTTTCTCAAGCACACGTGGGTTTATACTGTGCAGAGGAAAAGTCAGAAGGATCAAGCCTCTATTAGCTGGCACCGCGTGCGGAGGGCTAAGGCTCACTAAATAGTGGCGAGGCAGGGGTTAACGACAGACGTATTTTATGTACCTATGAGAACGCTGGAAGGCTGCAGGTATATCAACAAATCTAAATACAACAGTATTTATAATGCACAGAAAGTGGTTTCAGAATCTTTCTAGATAAAGAAACACTTTTAGAAGATCCAAGAATAGTCACAGGTCACAGTGATGACGGATGCAGGTTATAAACCCTATAGGGGCATACTGCACAGAAAAACAAAACAAAATAAATAAAAAAACAAAAAACACACACATATATATAAGATAGATAGATAGATAGATAGATAGATAGATAGATAGATAGATAGATAGATAGATAGATAGATAGATAGATAGATAGATAGATAGATAGATAGATAGATAGACAGACAGACACATACATATACACAATATCACCAATTACATGAACTTTAATGGCATCCCAGTCTTATGCCCCGTACACACGGTCGGATTTTCCGATGGAAAATGTCTGATCAAAGCGTGTTGTCGGAAATTCCGACCGTGTGTGGGCTCCATCGGACATTTTCCATCGGATTTTCCGACACACAAAGTTGGAGAGCAGGAGATAAAATTTTCCGACAACAAAATCCGTTGTCGGAAATTCCGATCGTGTGTACACAAATCCGACGGACAAAGTGCCACGCATGCTCAGAATAAATAAAGAGATGAAAGCTATTGGCCACTGCCCCGTTTATAGTCCCGACGTACGTGTTTTACGTCACCGCGTTTAGAACGAACGGATTTTCCGACAACTTTGTGCGACCGTGTGTACGCAAGACAAGTTTGAGCCAACATCCGTCGGAAAAAATCCTACGATTTTGTTGTCGGAATGTCCGAACAAAGTCCGACCGTGTGTACGGGGCATTAGTCCGTAGGGTTCAATATTGAGTTGGCCCACCCTTTGCAGCTAAAACAGTTTCAACTCTTCTGGGAAGGCTGTGCACAAGGTTTAAGAGTGCGTCTATGGGAATGTTTGACCATTCTTCTAGAAGGCACTGATGTTGGACGAGAAGGCCTGGCTCGTAGTGTCTGCTCTAATTCATCCCAAAGTTGTTCTATCGGGTTCAGGTCAGGACTCTGTGAAGTAAAGTTCAGGACTCAGTAAAGTTCCTCTACCCCAGAATTGCTCATCTAATGTCTTTATGGACCTTCTTGGTGCACTGGTGTGCAGTCATGTTGGAACAGGAAGGGGCTATCCCCAAACTGTACCCACAAAGTTGGGAACATGCAATTGTCCAAAATGACTTGGTATGCTGAAGCCTTAAAAGTTCCCTTCACTGGAACTAAGGGGCCAAGCTCAACCCCTGAAAATTAACCCGATACATACGCGATCCTGCATTTCCGGGTATTGGGCGCGAATGCGCACCGGCGGCGGCTTGCTTCCACTATGGTTGTTTACAGCCGATGGACAGGTATCGCAGACTGAATGTCTGCTGGCACCTCCTGATCATTTATTACACAGGCAGATTGCCGATCTGTCAGTAGGGAAGACATGGATCATGGGTCTCTTGCAGGGACATGGATCCATGTCTTTCCCTAGTACAAGCACCTCCCCCCACAGTAAGAAAACACCAGCTAGGCACACATTTAACCCTTTGAACGCCCTCAATGTTTAACCCTCTCCCAGCCAGTGTCATTAGTGACCGTGCATATTTTTATCACTGTATTAGTGTCACTGGTCCCCAAGAAAGTGCAAAAGTGTCAGTCAGTGTCTGATTGTCTGCCTCAATATCGCCGTTCCGCTATAAGTTGCCGATCACCGCCATTACTAGTAAAAAAAAAAAATGAAATAATAAATAAAAATATCCAACAGTTTGTAGATGCTATAACTTTTGTGCAAACTAAACAATATACGCTTTTTGTAGCAGAATACATAATGTAGCAGAATACATATTGGCCTAAATTTATGAAGAAATTAGATTTTTTTTCCCCCACTTTTTTATTGGATATGTTTTAGAAAGTAAAAAATATTGTTTTGTGTTTTTTTTTTCAAAATTGTCGGTCCTTTTTTTGTTTATAGCACAAAAAATAAAAAAAAACACAGAGGCGATCAAATACCACCAAAAGAAAGTTCTATTTGTGGGAAAAAAATGACATAAATTTTGTTTGGGTACAGCGCCACACGACCGCGCAATTGCCAGTTAAAGTAACGCAGTGCCATATCGCAAATAAATGGCCTGGTCAGGAAGGGAGGTAAATCTTCCGGAGGTGAAGTGGTTAATACGGTCTTCACTACTCTACTACCATAGGTAAATTGTTAGTGCTATAAAATACTTGTAATAAATGAAAAAAAAATTGTGATAGGAGCAAATCGCAGGAAAGGAAGTGAAGTTAGCCAGATTAAAAAGAAAAGGATGCAGTGCTAATGGAAGGGTCTGAAAAGAACATGTATTAGATGATTAGAAGAAACCATTCATGGAGCATGGCTATGGGAAGTTACTTTTTATCAATTGGGTTTAATAAGATTCCTGGACAGGGATGAGTCACCCGTCTAATGTTCATCTTATACATAAAAAAACCAAAGCCTGGCTTTTCTTCAATCCTGGGCTTAGTGCAGAAAACACATCAGTCAATGAAATAGCAAACATGAAGATGGCGAGAACTACAGATAAATAAAAACAGAACGCTACGATATATTTTTAATGACATTACTTGGCACAGCGTGAACATTAATGGCTGACACTGCATATCTCTGGTGCACAGAGCACAACACATAAAATTTATTGGTGCAATTATCAATGGTTTTGTTTGCTACACCTGTAATTCAGCAATCTCCCCTCCTTCTCTTTTATAATATAGACAATTTAATTAGCTCAATATTTTATAAATAAAGCACATTGATGGAACATCAAGAAGTCATTATACTAATGAGGTTTCAATAGGTGAGTGGCACCGCTATGTTTTCACCGATGTCTTCCCATTGTCTAGCGAACGTTTTGTAAAATAGAACTCATTACAAGTGCTGACAAAAACAATTCCGCCATTCAGACTTTAATACAGTTATACGGCGGTAATAAAATGCTCTTTTCTTTGTGGATGTACTTATTTGGAATGACTATAGAGAGCAGATTGCTCATATTCCGGGCTGCAGATTCCCCATATACTCCCCCATCCAGGCTCCTCTCTTCTCAGCCTAGCTCAGGGTGGGCAATGCTGAACTCCCCAGAGCTGGTTGTGTAGCTGGTATTACATGACTAGCTAAACTGGGACCTCTAAGACCCAATTCTCCTTTTGTGTTGTAGACATTTTAAGTGTTGTATGTAGTGTTAAAACTAATATTAGCCATAGTCATTAAATATTTCTATTAGAGATCATTGTTGGTATTGCCGCCATCATCATCTGAAAGTATTCTTTCCCCGGCACCTTAAAGTGGTTGTAAACCTTAAGATATAAAATATTAACAAAGCATATCCCTCTATGGTGTGTACTTGTCTCAATTAAGAGCACTATGTGTCATTTCTGTCTGCTGCTTCATTCCTCTGCCATCAGCATGAGACACTTCCTGACACCAAGAAAAAAAAGGTGACAGGGGAGGGACCTCCAGCAGATTGACAGCCTCAGCTCTGATCCTGTGTGCTGTGTGGAGGGGGGGGGGTGTCCCTTCCCTCCAATCAGTTCTCTGAGCTCTCCTCACTGAGCTCTGCAGAGTGTAACTTCAGCTCTCCGCTCCGTTTTTGGCAGCTCAGACAAGCTTTAGGCTCCATGCACACTAGTGTTTTTTTTTAAACTCCTAAAAGCTATTATGACCATTTTTTTGTCTACTCCTAGAAGCTAATAGTGGTAATGCACATAATTTTATGCTAGAAGCTTTTTTCAAGCTTCAGTGTTTAGGAGCAGATAAAAAAATGTTTTTGGGAGTGCTTCCCCAGCAGAATATAAACGCTTAATGCTTTTCAATGATACTAAAATGCTCCTAACAGCTTTCTTCGAGCAGTTTTTTTTTTCTTCATGTACTGTAAAAATGCTAATAAAATGAGAATGCTCCAAGCTTCTAAAACGATACAAGCCGGCAAAAAAAAGGCTATTATCAGCATTTTTAATCCAGTTATTTTTTTATTTTTAGCATTTTTGAGCTTATAAAAAACATTAGTGTGCATGTAGCCTAACATATTCTGGACTTTGAATGGATGAAGAGAAGACAGGAGATAAACAGGTACAACTTATTTGAGAAGATTTGTTTCATCTCTGTATCACCTGAGACCAGTCACTTCACTGGGTATATTGAAGGATGTGCAACCACTTTAAAGAACAGCACTAAAGTTCTGAGCTCAGACCCACCAAGACCTTATCTACATCCCTGGTGACCAACCTTCAGCCCCAGGGCCACATGCAGCCCTTGGGTACTTGCTCTGCAGCCCTTTGCAGACTCCCAGTAGTGGAAGCATTTGTAAAGATGCTATAATGACAATGCTCTCTAGCAATCTTATGTTGCATGTCTACAGTCTCTGACCATGTCCCACAGTGTGTCTTTAGTACCCAACCACCCCCTTTGTTGCATGCCTGCAGTCTCTGATCATCACCTCTTGTATGTTTGAAGTCTTTGATGGTATTCTGTCATATACTGAATATTACGTTCGGTCCCTTGGAGCGATCAGGGGCCAAAGTTGAGGCTTCCTTCACCTTTTAAGTTGGCAATCACTGCTCTATATTCTCCCCTAGTATTGGTTGAGTGCTGCATGCTCCTGAGAATGTGTGCTAATGCTTGTGTGACAGTATTAGAAAAAAGACTGTGATCCGCACGGGCACAGGCTGATGTAAACAGGTTGCCTGCAGTCTGAAAAATACATTGGTACTGCATAAATATGTTACATTTTAATAGTTAATATTTATGCCATTTTCTAGGCAAACAAGTCTTTCCTTTATCTTTATGAGCGCCGTAAAAACCAAGCCTTACCAATTTGAGTCTAAACAAAGGCCAGGAAGAACGCATGAACTGGGTTGTTATACAGAGGATTACAATCAATTAGATGCCATCTCCAGGCTCTGTCTCGAGGGATTCACAGGGATTGTGTAGAATAAAGTAAGATTTACCTCTCAAAGTCCATTCATCCTGCAAACAGCTTACAATGAACACGGCTCGCATGATACTCAGAATCTACATTCTGCTGCATTGTCTAGCTGGGAAACCAAGAAAAACTAAACACGCCGTTCACTGCTGCTTGAATATATTAATTCTAAAGACTTTCCCTAAGAAACTCAATATTCCTGTATTCACCCTATAAAACCAGGACTGTCAAATATCTAGCTCTAGAAGTAAATAATTATGACTTTTCGTCATCCATTTTGGGTTCACCTGAAAGTTATTTTGGCAAGACTGCCATAGTTTCATGATCATCTAAACCAGCCTTTTTCAACCCTTGAAAAAACTTTCCAGTCTTATGCTAATAGACCTTAATATCTATCCAAGTAATATCTACAGCTCATGATACATTAGTATGATGGCCAGTGGGAAGAATGCCCCATACACTTGTGGACATTGGGAAGAATTACCCCCTACAGATAGCTAAAAAGGTCAATGGCGTCAGTAGGAACTTATCCGAGAGGCAGAAGTTGCTTATTACTCAAGGAACCCCTAGTAATCTCTGGGGGAACCCTAGGGTTCAATGGAGCCCTGGTTGAGAAACCCTGGTCTAAACAAATGTATGAATTTAGGGCTATCAGCCAGCATCAATAGTCCTTGCTTTACCTGGTACCTGATCTAAAGAAAAACTACAAGGTCTCTTTCATTTATGTACCGTATTTATCGGCATGTAACACACACCTAAAATTAAAGAGGGAAGTTTCAGGAAATTTTTTTTTTAAATAAACAACTTTGAAGCAAAATAGGGGTCAGTGCCCATCAATGCAGCCTGATCAGTGCCCATCTGCAGCCTCCCCATCTACCATCAATGCAGCCTGCTCAGTGCCCATCTGCAGCCTCAATACAGCTTGATCTATGGCCATCTCCGATCAATGCAGCCTGATCCGTTCCCATCTGCAGCCTCCCCATCTCCCATCAATGCAGCCTGCTCAGTGCCCACCTGCAGCCTCAATACAGCTTGATCAATGCCCATCTCTGATTAATGCAGCCTGATCAATGCCCATCTGCAGCCTCGATGCAGCCTGATCAATTCCCATGTGCAGCCCATCGCCCATCAATGCCCATCTGCGGCCTATCTCCCATCAATGCAGCTTGATCAATGCCCACTTGCAGCCTCAATACAGCCTGATCAATGCCCATCTGCAGCCCATCGCCCATCAATGCCCATCTGAGGCCTATCTCCCATCAATGCAGCCTGATCAATGCCCACCTGCAGCCTCAATGCAGCCTGATCAATGCCCATCTGCAGCCCATCTCCCATCAATGCAGCCTGATTAATGCCCATTTTCAGCCTTAATGCAGCCTGATTAATGCCTGATTCAGCTTAAACAGTGCAGGAAATCACTGAGCCGTCATCTCCTGTTTACTCGGCAGTTACACACACAGTCCCCGCTTCGCCATCAGCATTGGACCAGCTCCTGTGATAGACAGAACACTGATCCAATGCCGATGGCGGAGGCGGGACTGTGTGTGTGTGATGTGAGAGCTGAGTAAACAGGAGATGACGGCTCAGTGAATTCCGGCGGCGTTCGTCCCCCTCCTTCCCCTCCTAGGTACACTATTGGCGTATAACACACACCCGTGATTTGCCCCCTATTTTGAGGGGGGAAAAGTGCATGTTATATGTCAATAAATACGGTACTTAATATATAGGTGGGCAGGGCACATTTAATAGTCAGTTTTATAGTGATAAACTAATTATTTATATATACTTTTACAATATTTTCATTATTTATACAATAAACGTTTTATAGGTTTTTATTCCTAACAAGGAATCCAATCAATAGTTTTACATTTGTTGACTATTCCTTTGCAACAAAAAATCCATAAGAGGCTTTACAAACATAGACAGCGTGTCATTTATCAGACTAGTTCTATATGTTTGTTAATAAACTAGAATAGCTGGAGATACACCATTCTATTCAGGCTTTTCATTGTGTAAAAGTAAAACATTGAAAATTAAAAACAAAGAATAAAGCCGCACTCCCATAAAGTCTCCCCATGAAGTCTAATCAAAGCAGTTGGCAGTCCCTTTTTTGTTTACTGCAGAAAATGAGTCTGCAGTCTCTACAGTTCCACCTCTTGGCTGCCAGTGGTAAAACTGAAAAATATATATTTTTAATATAGAAATAAATAGATTGTATCTCCAATGGTAAGCCACCTAGACAGTGTATATTTAATAAAAATATCTATTGCCTCACATACACAGGTAATAACTAGGGGTGTACACTGCACATTCCTTACTAGTCCCACTGAAAGCTCCATTGACACCAGAGCTGAAGGTGTGTTGAACTAAACTGCTCAAAACATAGGAACCCACTGGAAAGTCATTGGGGTAATTTGCTAAAACTAGAGAGCTTAAAATCTGGTGCAGTTTTACAAAGAAACCAATCAGCTGCCATTTTTTTTTGTCAAACCTTAATAGAACAAGTTAGAAGCTGATTGGCTACCATGCACAGTTGCACCAGGATTTTGCACTCACCAGCTTTAGTAAATCAACCCCATTATCTCACTTTTTGGTGAGTTCCATGTCTCTGCAACATAATGCATGCATTGGCCCTGTGGCATTAGATATTTTGAATAAAGTACACTCAAGGCTGCTATGAGAGAGAGAGCAGGAAATCTGAATGAACAAGTCGCAACAGGCTCAGTGAACTCATCTGTAGACAAAGTAATAAAAGATATTATCTATACACTTAGGTAATGTGAGCACTAAAGCACAATCACTGTTCAACATTAGACATGCGGAACAAATATGGGTACCCACATGTACCCCATAACACTATGAACTATACGTTTTTTTTTTAAATTTTATTTTAATAAAGCCAAATGCCAGCATGAAGTCATCTTAGTGCAGTACAGATCTTAGGAGGCCACACACTGGGGATATATATTGAAATGAAGCACCTTCTTTTTTGAAGGTAAAGCAAAGATTCTTTTGGCCAGCTAACAGGGTTGAGCTCTGGAGAACTTTTGTACTTGCCAGAAATAACACCAAGCCTTAAAAAGTAACCATTTTAAAAATAAGATTTCTATAATATTGACAATTAATATATGCTGCTGCCAGACTCGCCAATCTTACCAACTGCTTCTCCGCCAACCTCAGCCCCGACCTCATACAAAGCCAACCTTAGCTGCCCCTGCTACATTACCAACCTCATCTCAAAATATCACCCAACTTTCCCCTTTTGTCTCTTCTCCTTCATTTTCTTTTGGGTTTCTGGTTATCTACAAGACCTGTGTGGCTCTTTCAAAACCTTTTGATGGAAGTTTTTCGATATTTTGTACTACTGTACTCGCGTACATTATATTCTCCTTTCTTTTTTACTGTTTGTATTTGTAAATTCAATAAAAAATTCTAACTGATGAAAAATATCACCCAAATGTCCTTTTCACTCCTTCCTACACGTCCTGCTGTTTTGTCTGGCTCCCTGATCACCTCCACCCATGCTTGTCCCCGGTACTTCTCCAAAGCCTCTCCCATCCTATGGAACTCCTTCTCTCCACCTATGACTATCTCCTACTCTGTCAGCCTTTAGAAAATCTCATCTCTTCAGAAAAGCACATTCCGCCTTTATCCAAAAACTGAACCTTTATTTTCTCCATTAACTCATTCCCATAGTTATTACCTTTTATATCACTTGCCCCTCCTTGTTAAATTGTAAGCTCTCATAAGCAGTGTTCTCCTAATCCTTAAAATGTTTTGTAACTGTACTATCTCCCTTTATACTGTAAAGCACTGTGCAAACTGTTGGTAATGTATAAATCCTATATAATAATAGTATCTAAAATCTGAGATGGAAAAAAATAAAAAAACTAACATACTACGGTAGTAAAAAGACTTGATTTAAATCATAATTTTTAAAGGGCAACTGTCATCTCTGTCCCGCAGCGGCTCCTCCTCTAACCCGCTGTTGACAGTCTCATTCACTTTAATGGGATGGCTGGTGATGCGGCAGTGACAAGGTGAGGGACGTGGCGGCAGCAGGTGAGTGGATGCCCGCTAATAGGCACTGCCATGATAGTTCTGAAATGACAGGTGCTCTTTAAATGTAAGGACTTATTCTTGCTGGTAGTTAGAATCTTTAATATTTGTAAACAAAATGAAGGTTTCCCATTTAGAATAACAAGCTGTCAGGTTAGTAAAACAGCGATATCAGAACCGATTCAATCATACAGTTTGTAGTGTACATAGATTTGCAAAATAATGGAATAAAGGAATATTCCTGAACTTTGTTTTATCTCATGGCTACTACCAGGTCTTAGCTTTCGCCAGTTGTGTAGTACCAGAAAAAAGGACAACTGAAATGGGATTGGTTGATATGGGCAATAACATATCTTCATCCAGTCTACATTGCACAGTAGAGGGTTGATTTCCAGGGCAGTACCTGCCAAACATTCACTCAAAGGGGAGTTAGCAATGGGAATCCTGCTGCTGTGGAAACAGGAAACCCAGCAAACCCTGTCCATATTTCTACCCCTATTAGAGCAAATCTATTTAAATCCCACCCATGGTTTAGTTAACCACTTGCCGACCGCCTCACGCCTATATACGTGAGCAGAGCGGCACGGGCAGGCAAAATCACGTACCTAGTACGTGATTGCCTTCCCGCGGGTGGGGGGTCCGATCGGACCCCCCCCCTGTGCCAGCTGCGGTCGGCATTTGGTTGGGAGCGATTACAGACGAGGGGGAGGCCATCCGATCGTGGCCCCCCCCTCGCGATCGCTCCCAGCCACTGACAAACATCCCCTGCCTCTGTATAGTACACAGAGGCAGAGGATGTGATGTCATCTCTCCTCGGCTGTCAGTTTCCGTTCCAGCGCCGAGGAGAGATGACATGTAAGTAAGTGCACAACACAAACACACACAGTAGAACATGCCAGGCATACATTACACCCCCGATCCCCCCCGATCGCCCCCGATCCCCCCCCAATCACCCCCCCCCCTGTCACAAACTGACACCAAGCAGGTTTTTTTTTTTTTTTTTTTTTTTTTTCCTGATTACTGCATAGTGTCAGTTTGTGACAGTTAGCAGTGTTAGGACAGTTACTGTAACCCCCCTGTAGGTCTAGGGTACCCCCCTTACCCCCCCTAATAAAGTTTTAACCCCTTGATCACCCCCCCTCACCAGTGTCGCTAAGCGATCATTTTTCTGATCGCTGTATTAGTGTCGCTGGTGACGGTAGTTAGGGACGTAAATATTTAGGTTCGCCGTCAGTGTTTTATAGCGACAGGGACCCCCATATACTATCTAATAAATGTTTTAACCCCTTGATTGCCCCCTAGTTAACCCTTTCACCACTGATCACCGTATAACCGTTACGGTTGACGCTGGTTAGTTAGTTTATTTTTTATAGTGTCAGGGCACCCGCCGTTTATTACCGAATAAAGGTTTAGCCCCCTGATCGCCCGGCGGTGATATGCGTCGCCCCAGGCAGCGTCAGATTAGCGCCAGTACCCCCCCTAATAAAGTTTTAACCCCTTGATCACCCCCTGTCGCCAGTGTCGCTAAGCGATCATTTTTCTGATCGCTGTATTAGTGTCACTGGTGACACTAGTTAGGAACGTAAATATTTAGGTTCGCCGTCAGTGTTTTATAGCGACAGGGACCCCCATATACTATCTAATAAATGTTTTAACCCCTTGATTGCCCCCTAGTTAACCCTTTCACCACTGATCACCGTATAACCGTTACGGTTGACGCTGGTTAGTTAGTTTATTTTTTATAGTGTCAGGGCACCCGCCGTTTATTACCGAATAAAGGTTTAGCCCCCTGATCGCCCGGCGGTGATATGCGTCGCCCCAGGCAGCGTCAGATTAGCGCCAGTACCCCCCCTAATAAAGTTTTAACCCCTTGATCACCCCCTGTCGCCAGTGTCGCTAAGCGATCATTTTTCTGATCGCTGTATTAGTGTCACTGGTGACACTAGTTAGGAACGTAAATATTTAGGTTCGCCGTCAGTGTTTTATAGCGACAGGGACCCCCATATACTATCTAATAAATGTTTTAACCCCTTGATTGCCCCCTAGTTAACCCTTTCACCACTGATCACCGTATAACTGTTACGGGTGACGCTGGTTAGTTAGTTTATTTTTTATAGTGTCAGGGCACCCGCCGTTTATTACCGAATAAAGGTTTAGCCCCCTGATCGCCCGGCGGTGATATGCGTTGCCCCAGGCAGCGTCAGATTAGCGCCAGTACCGCGAACACCCACGCACGCACCGTACACGCACCATACACCTCCCTTAGTGGTATAGTATCTGATCGGATCAGATCTATACTAGCGTCCCCAGCAGTTTAGGGTTCCCAAAAACGCAGTGTTAGCGGGATCAGCCCAGATACCTGCTAGCACCTGCGTTTTGCCCCTCCGCCCAGCCCGGCCCAGCCCACCCAAGTGCAGTATCGATCGATCACTGTCACTTACAAAACTCTAAACGCATAACTGCAGCGTTCGCAGAGTCAGGCCTGATCCCTGCGATCGCTAACAGTTTTTTTTGTAGCGTCTTGGTGAACTGGCAAGCACCAGAGGCCTAGTACACCCCGGTCGTAGTCAAACCAGCACTGCAGTAACACTTGGTGACGTGGCGAGTCCCATAAGTGCAGTTCAAGCTGGTGAGGTGGCAAGCACAAGTAGTGTCCCGCTGCCACCAAAAAGACAAACACAGGCCCGTCATGCCCATAGTGCCCTTCCTGCTGCATTCGCCAATCCTAATTGGGAACCCACCGCTTCTGCAGCGCCCGTACTTCCCCCATTCACATCCCCAACCAAATGCAGTCGGCTGCATGAGAGGCATTTTCTTTATGTCCTCCCGAGTACCCCTACCCAGCGAACCCCCCCAAAAAAGATGTCGTGTCTGCAGCAAGCGCGGATATAGGCGTGACACCCGCTATTATTGTCCCTCCTGTCCTGACAATCCTGGTCTTTGCATTGGTGAATGTTTTGAACGCTACCATGCACTAGTTGAGTATTAGCGTAGGGTACAGCATTGCACAGACTAGGCACACTTTCACAGGGTCTCCCGAGATGCCATCGCATTTTGAGAGACCCGAACCTGGAACCGGTTACAGTTATTATAGTTAGTTACAAAAAAAAGTGTAAAAAAAAAAAAAACACAAACAAAAATATAAAATAAAAATAGTTGTCGTTTTATTGTTCTCTCTCTCTCTATTCTCTCTCTATTGTTCTGCTCTTTTTTACTGTATTCTATTCTGCAATGTTTTATTGTTATTATGTTTTATCATGTTTGCTTTTCAGGTATGCAATTTTTTATACCTTACCGTTTACTGTGCTTTATTGTTAACCATTTTTTTGTCTTCAGGTATGCCATTCACGACTTTGAGTGGTTATACCAGAATGATGCCTGCAGGTTTAGGTATCATCTTGGTATCATTCTTTTCAGCCAGCGGTCGGCTTTCATGTAAAAGCAATCCTAGTGGCTAATTAGCCTCTAGACTGCTTTTACTAGCAGTGGGAGGGAATGCCCCCCCCCCCCAACATCTTCCGTGTTTTTCTCTGGCTCTCCTGTCTCAACAGGGAACCTGAAAATGCAGCCGGTGATTCAGCCAGCTGACCATAGAGCTGATCAGAGACCAGAGTGGCTCCAAACATCTCTATGACCTAAGAAACCGGAAGCTACGAGCATTTTATGACGTAGATTTCGCCGGATGTAAACAGCGCCATTGGGAAATTGGGAAAGCATTTTATCACACCGATCTTGGTGTGGTCAGATACTTTGAGGGCAGAGGAGAAATCTAGGGTCTAATAGACCCCAATTTTTGCAAAAAAGAGTACCTGTCACTACCTATTGCTATCATAGGGGATATTTACATTCCCTGAGATAACAATAAAAATGATTTAAAAAAAAAAAAAATGAAAGGAACAGTTTAAAAATAAGATAAAAAAATAATAATAATAAAGAAAAAAAAAAAAAAAAAAAAATAAGCACCCCTGTCCCCCCTGCTCTCGCGCTAAGGTGAACGCAAGCGTTGGTCTGGCGTCAAATGTAAACAGCAATTGCACCATGCATGTGAGGTATCGCCGCGAAGGTCAGATCGAGGGCAGTAATTTTAGCAGTAGACCTCCTCTGTAAATCTAAAGTGGTAACCTGTAAAGGCTTTTAAAGGCTTTTAAAAATGTATTTAGTTTGTCGCCACTGCACGTTTGTGCGCAATTTTAAAGCATGTCATGTTTGGTATCTATGTACTCGGCCTAAGATCATCTTTTTTATTTCATCAAACATTTGGGCAATATAGTGTGTTTTAGTGCATTAAAATGTAAAAAAGTGTGTTTTTTCCCCAAAAAATGCGTTTGAAAAATCGCTGCGCAAATACTGTGTGAAAAAAAAAAATGAAACACCCACCATTTTAATCTGTAGGGCATTTGCTTTAAAAAAAATATATAATGTTTGGGGGTTCAAAGTAATTTTCTTGCAAAAAAAAATTATTTTTTTTATGTAAACAATAAGTGTCAGAAAGGGCTTTGTCTTCAAGTGGTTAGAAGAGTGGGTGATGTGTGACATAAGCTTCGAAATGTTGTGCATAAAATGCCAGGACAGTACAAAACCCCCCCAAATGACCCCATTTTGGAAAGTAGACACCCCAAGCTATTTGCTGAGAGTCATGTTGAGTCCATGGAATAATTTATATTGTGACACAAGTTGCGGGAAAGAGACAATTTTTTATTTTTTTTATTTTTTTTTGCGCAAAGTTGTCACTAAATGATATATTGCTCAAACATGCCATGGGAATATGTGAAATTACACCCCAAAATACATTCTGCTGCTTCTCCTGAGTACGGGGATACCACATGTGTGAGACTTTTTGGGAGCCTAGCCGCGTACGGGACCCCGAAAACCAAGCACCGCCTTCAGGCTTTCTAAGGCCGTAAATTTTTGATTTCACTCTTCACCGCCTTTCACAGTTTCGGGGGCCATGGAATGCCCAGGTGGCAAAAAAACCCCCCAAATGACCCCATTTTGGAAAGTAGACACCCCAAGCTATTTGATGAGAGGTATAGTGAGTATTTTGCAGACCTCACTTTTTGTCACAAAGTTTTGAAAATTGAAAAAAGAAAAAAAAAATTTTTTTTTCTCGTCTTTTTTTATTTTCAAAAACAAATGAGAGCTGCAAAATACTCACCATGCCTCTCAGCAAATAGCTTGGGGTGTCTACTTTCCAAAATGGGGTCATTTGGGGGGGGTTTGTGCCACCTGGGCATTCCATGGCCTCCGAAACTGTGATAGGCAGTGAGGAGTAAAATCAAAAATGTACGCCCTTAGAAATCCTGAAGGCGGTGCTTGGTTTTCGGGGTCCCGTACGCGGCTAGGCTCCTAAAAAGTCCCACACATGTGGTATCCCCGTACTCAGGAGAAGCAGCTAAATGTATTTTGGGGTGCAATTCCACATATGCCCATGGCCTGTGTGAGCAATATATCATTTAGTGACAACTTTGTGCAAAGAAAAAAAAAAAAAAAAAAAATTGTCACTTTCCCGCAACTTGTGTCAAAATATAAAACATTCCATGGACTCAACATGCCTCAAAGCAAATAGCTTGGGGTGTCTACTTTCCAAAATGGGGTCATTTGGGGGGGGTTTATGTCATCTGGGCATTTTATGGCCTTCAAAACCGTGATAGGTAGTGAGGAGTAAAATCAAAAATGTACGCCCTTAGAAATCCTGAAGGCGGTGCTTGGTTTTCGGGGCCCCGTACGCGGCTAGGCTCCCAAAAAGTCCCACACATGTGGTATCCCCGTACTCAGGAGAAGCAGCTAAATGTATTTTGGGGTGCAATTCCACATATGCCCATGGCCTGTGTGAGCAATATATCATTTAGTGACAACTTTTTGTAATTTTTTTTTTTTTTTTTTTTTTTTGTCATTATTCAATCACTTGGGACAAAAAAAATGAATATTCAATGGGCTCAACATGCCTCTCAGCAAATTCCTTGGGGTGTCTACTTTCCAAAATGGGGTCATTTGTGGGGGTTTTGTACTGCCCTGCCATTTTAGCACCTCAAGAATCGACATAGGCAGTCATAAATTAAAGGCTGTGTAAATTCCAGAAAATGTACCCTAGTTTGTAGACGCTATAACTTTTGCGCAAACCAATAAATATACACTTATTGACATTTTTTTTACCAAAGACATGTGGCCGAATACATTTTGGCCTAAATGTATGACTAAAATTGAGTTTATTGGATTTTTTTTAGAACAAAAAGTAGAAAATATCATTTTTTTTCAAAATTTGCGGTCTTTTTCCGTGTATAGCGCAAAAAATAAAAACGGCAGAGGTGATCAAATACCATCAAAAGAAAGCTCTATTTGTGGGAAGAAAAGGACGCAAATTTCGTTTGGGTACAGCATTGCATGACCGCGCAATTAGCAGTTAAAGCGACGCAGTGCCGAATTGTAAAAAGTGCTCTGGTCAGGAAGGGGGTAAATCCTTCCGGGGCTGAAGTGGTTAATAAAAACAACAGATTATAACTAATTATAAGGTGTGCGTATAAAATGATGCAAGATATTAAATATCTTCTATAAAAAGCAAAAAACCTAGGCATTCCACAGTAGAGATCTCATATCTACTGAAAAAGTCAAATATAAATGTTATTGCAGCACCGGGCATATTTGTGCATAAGTATAATTCTATTACACTCCAATAGATGTCGCTCTGAACTTCTGTTTTCATGCATATTATGAAAGCTGTCAAAAAACTCCTTTGTTGTCAAAGGGACAGGGCAAAAACTCTGCTGGAGACTAACTGACATATTCCTACTTTTCTCGGAAACCGCAAGACACAGTTTATCTACTTGGGGTTAGCTGGAAAAAAACAATATCAGCAGCAGAGTCTGACTTCGATGAGGCGCGAATACACATTCGGATTTTATAGCTTGTAACTGGCTTGTCCCTGTCAGTTTAGAGACGATGGCTGAAGGATGTAATGGCTGTATGCAGATATATGAAAACTGGATGAAAATAAACAATATCTAAAAATGAAAAAAAATCCCAATTCTAAACTATGATTTAGTATTTGTACAGATCTGAAATTCAGTAATCATCAATAATTGCTCAAAGAATTGTTACTAAACTTAGAAGTGTTTACTGTAATGAGGAAATTCACCAAGTGGTCACCGACACATCCCCTAAATGGCCGATAACAAATATTGTACAAAAGTTTTGATTGTTGGAAAAAAAAAGTAAAACATCACAACTGTATTTAAACACTAAAGTTGGCCATACTTAGCTCCGTTTGATTTGTTCAGGGAGCAGGATGAACAAAAAAACTGAACCAATTCCCCCATCCATGTATTTGAGGTTATTGGAGGATTGCCCCCCACTGCACTATTGTATTCTGAAAGCAGGGGGGCTCCACCACTGACAATACATAGAGCAGCACTGCAGCTGCTGATTAAGCAGCTTTTCTCCAACAGGTCGGGTCCACAGAAGTCAATTAATAGATCGACTTCTGTTGCGTGGCAGTGGCCACATATGGATCGAAGTTCAGCCGATCCCTGTTGAACCTGCTGCTTCCATCTATGGCCACCTTAGGGCCCCATGCACATCTAAACATTTTGAGCTTGAAGCTCAAAAATACTCAACTTCCTAAATCCCATGCATTCAATTGCAACTCAGAATAGTCACACAGAAGTGCTTAGACACCTTTAGTTTCAAAAGCTACATGAGCTGAGGCAGATTTGGGTGTTTTTTGGCCCAATAGACTTTATTGGGAACACCTGAAAATGCTTTGAGTGTTTGAGCATTTTTTTCAGACATATTAAAGGCATTTGTAAGCCTGCTAAAACAAAAATGCCTGAAGTTGAATACACATGTAAATGTCAGGAGCATTTAGTGCTCCTGTTCCTCATTCCAGCATCCGGGGTTTTGGCTATGGCACTCTTTTTGTCTGTCTATCCATCTGCAGGCTGATTAATATGATCAGTCTCTGGGTGGAACCAAGCCTGTTATAAGCCAGCTGAACCCTCATTTGGATATGCTTGTGATAGACAGTGATACATGTGTTGTTCCTGAGCAAGCTCCCTGTCTGTCTGCCCTGTTCTGCTAGATTGTATTTCCCTGTGTATGACTTTGGGCAGGATTTTGGACTATTCCCTGAATTAAGCCTGCCCTGAACTGTCAAAGAACCATGCTATCTGTCTGCTAACCTCAAGTATCTGTTTGCTTTGCTCAGTTCGCATCTGCCCTGGCATGGTGGCCAGGCACTATAGCATTGCGTATAAGTCCTGGGGGCAACCGAGTACCTGTAGACCTGCTTGCCTTATGGGAAAGGGGGCTGCTATAGATGAAGAACACAGTAGCCAGCTATAGCGTCTGTCCACCTACGTTGGGGTAGACATGACAGTAAAATGCTTGAAATACACAACTAAAAGACTTGTAAATGCATGCAAAACTGCTCAGATAAAATGCCTGCAATTGCCTTAATTTCTTCTGTTGAGGTGTAAATGCAGTCTAAAGCTGAAAACAAGACCTTGCACTGAAGGACTGATACTTGTAATGCATTTGCAGAGGAATTGATGTAAACCTTTCAATATATTTCCATCAAACACGTTCCTGGAGTCTGTAGTAAGTAATGCAGCAGGATAGAGTTTTCCCATAGTTTTTTCCCTGTTTTAATATGAATCGTTGGAATATCTGCCATTGTTTGAATTGCTCTGAAGTGATGACAAGTAAAACACAATTGGCTGATTCAAATCATTTTACGACCCACCATGTTACCAACTAACACAGATTGTTTTCCATTTTCATATGCTTCCTACTATGTTTTTCATCAAAGACATATGCAGTGCAAAAAAGCAACATGTAAATGTTGTAAATATTACACTTGAAATAATTAAAGTGTTAACTGAACACAGAACTGTTGAACACATCCAAAATACAATAAACTTATTTTTCAACAGCTAAAATAGCGATGCCAATTATTATGCGCAGCAAATATTTTCAGACATATATTTGCATTTATTAACTTAAATGAAAGTTATTCTGGGTAGCTGAGATAAAGCAATAGACAAATATGTGCCAAGATCAACAGTAGGCTGAAAGGGGAACCACACCCATAGAGTCTAGTCCAAAAAAACTAACAGCACCCAAAGCTCACCTCTCCCTGAATGGTACAGGGCCACACCCCTGAAATGTTTTGGAAACCCAAAAATATAACCGCGGTAGACTGCAACAGTACTGAGACAACAGTCTCCCATACTTTGGGACATATTTAAAAAAAAAAAAATTAAAAAAATGCTCGACACATTTGCCTGTCTAAATTTGCATGCATATTCAGGCATAGTGCACAAATGCAAATGAGTTTATAGCAGACCTTGCAGTAAAAAGTAAGGTCTACTTAACCACTTCAGCCCCGGAAGGATTTACCCCCTTCCTGACCAGAGCACTTTTTACAATTCGGCACTGCGTCGCTTTAACTGCTAATTGCGCGGTCATGCAATGCTGTACCCAAACGAAATTTGCGTCCTTTTCTTCCCACAAATAGAGCTTTCTTTTGATGGTATTTGATCACCTCTGCCGTTTTTATTTTTTGCGCTATACACGGAAAAAGACCGAAAATTTTGAAAAAAAATGATATTTTCTACTTTTTGTTCTAAAAAAAATCCAATAAACTCAATTTTAGTCATACATTTAGGCCAAAATGTATTCGGCCACATGTCTTTGGTAAAAAAAATGTCAATAAGTGTATATTTATTGGTTTGCGCAAAAGTTATAGCGTCTACAAACTAGGGTACATTTTCTGGAATTTACACAGCCTTTAATTTATGACTGCCTATGTCGATTCTTGAGGTGCTAAAATGGCAGGGCAGTACAAAACCCCCACAAATGACCCCATTTTGGAAAGTAGACACCCCAAGGAATTTGCTGAGAGGCATGTTGAGCCCATTGAATATTCATTTTTTTTGTCCCAAGTGATTGAATAATGACAAAAAAAAAAAAAAAAAAAAAAAATTACAAAAAGTTGTCACTAAATGATATATTGCTCACACAGGCCATGGGCATATGTGGAATTGCACCCCAAAATACATTTAGCTGCTTCTCCTGAGTACGGGGATACCACATGTGTGGGACTTTTTGGGAGCCTAGCCGCGTACGGGGCCCCGAAAACCAAGCACCGCCTTCAGGATTTCTAAGGGCGTACATTTTTGATTTTACTCCTCACTACCTATCACGGTTTTGAAGGCCATAAAATGCCCAGATGACATAAACCCCCCCCAAATGACCCCATTTTGGAAAGTAGACACCCCAAGCTATTTGCTTTGAGGCATGTTGAGTCCATGGAATGTTTTATATTTTGACACAAGTTGCGGGAAAGTGACAATTTTTTTTTTTTTTTTTTTTTTTTGCACAAAGTTGTCACTAAATGATATATTGCTCACACAGGCCATGGGCATATGTGGAATTGCACCCCAAAATACATTTAGCTGCTTCTCCTGAGTACGGGGATACCACATGTGTGGGACTTTTTGGGAGCCTAGCCGCGTACGGGACCCCGAAAACCAAGCACCGCCTTCAGGATTTCTAAGGGCGTACATTTTTGATTTTACTCCTCACTGCCTATCACAGTTTCGGAGGCCATGGAATGCCCAGGTGGCACAAACCCCCCCCAAATGACCCCATTTTGGAAAGTAGACACCCCAAGCTATTTGCTGAGAGGCATGGTGAGTATTTTGCAGCTCTCATTTGTTTTTGAAAATAAAGAAAGACGAGAAAAAAAAATTTTTTTTTTCTTTTTTCAATTTTCAAAACTTTGTGACAAAAAGTGAGGTCTGCAAAATACTCACTATACCTCTCAGCAAATAGCTTGGGGTGTCTACTTTCCAAAATGGGGTCATTTGGGGTTTTTTTTTGCCACCTGGGCATTCCATGGCCCCCGAAACTGTGATAGGCGGTGAAGAGTGAAATCAAAAATTTACGGCCTTAGAAAGCCTGAAGGCGGTGCTTGGTTTTCGGGGTCCCGTACGTGGCTAGGCTCCCAAAAAGTCTCACACATGTGGTATCCCCGTACTCAGGAGAAGCAGCAGAATGTATTTTGGGGTGTAATTTCACATATTCCCATGGCATGTTTGAGCAATATATCATTTAGTGACAACTTTGCGCAAAAAAAAATAAAAAAAATAAAAAATTGTCTCTTTCCCGCAACTTGTGTCACAATATAAATTATTCCATGGACTCAACATGACTCTCAGGAAATAGCTTGGGGTGTCTACTTTCCAAAATGGGGTCATTTGGGGGGGGTTTGAACTGTCCTGGCATTTTATGCACAACATCTAGAAGCTTATGTCACACATCACCCACTCTTCTAACCACTTGAAGACAAAGCCCTTTCTGACACTTATTGTTTACATAAAAAAATAATTTTTTTTTGCAAGAAAATTACTTTGAACCCCCAAACATTATATATTTTTTTTAAAGCAAATGCCCTACAGATTAAAATGGTGGGTGTTTCATTTTTTTTTTTCACACAGTATTTGCGCAGCGATTTTTCAAACGCATTTTTTGGGGAAAAAACACACTTTTTTACATTTTAATGCACTAAAACACACTATATTGCCCAAATGTTTGATGAGATAAAAAAGATGATCTTAGGCCGAGTACATAGATACCAAACATGACATGCTTTAAAATTGCGCACAAACGTGCAGTGGCGACAAACTAAATACATTTTTAAAAGCCTTTAAAAGCCTTTACAGGTTACCACTTTAGATTTACAGAGGAGGTCTACTGCTAAAATTACTGCACTCGATCTGACCTTCGCGGCGATACCTCACATGCATGGTGCAATTGCTGTTTACATTTGACGCCAGACCAACGCTTGCGTTCACCTTAGCGCGAGAGCAGGGGGGACAGGGGTGCTTTTTTTTTTTTTTTTTTTTTTTTTTCTTTATTATTATTATTTTTTTATCTTATTTTTAAACTGTTCCTTTCATTTTTTTTTTTTTAAATCATTTTTATTGTTATCTCAGGGAATGTAAATATCCCCTATGATAGCAATAGGTAGTGACAGGTACTCTTTTTTGCAAAAATTGGGGTCTATTAGACCCTAGATTTCTCCTCTGCCCTCAAAGCATCTGACCACGCCAAGATCGGTGTGATAAAATGCTTCCCCAATTTCCCAATGGCGCTGTTTACATCCGGCGAAATCTAAGTCATGAAATGCTCGTAGCTTCCGGTTTCTTAGGCCATAGAGATGTTTGGAGCCACTCTGGTCTCTGATCAGCTCTATGGTCATCTGGCTGAATCACCGGCTGCATTCTCAGGTTCCCTGTTGAGACAGGAGAGCCAGAGAAAAACACGGAAGACGTTGGGGGGGGGGGGGGGGCATTCCCTCCGACTGCTTGTAAAAGCAGTCTAGAGGCTAATTAGCCACTAGGATTGCTTTTACATGAAAGCTGACCGCTGGCTGAAAAGAATGATACCAAGATGATACCTAAACCTGCAGGCATCATTCTGGTATAACCACTCAAAGTCGTGAATGGCGTACCTGAAGACAAAAAAATGGTTAACAATAAAGCACAGTAAACGGTAAGGTATAAAAAATTGCATATCTGAAAAGCAAACATGATAAAACATAATAACAATAAAACATTGCAGAATAGAATACAGTAAAAAAGAGCAGAACAATAGAGAGAGAATAGAGAGAGAGAGAACAATAAAACGCCAACTATTTTTTTTTTATTTTATATTTTTGTTTGTGTTTTTTTTTTTTTTTCACTTTTTTTTGTAACTAACTTTTATAACTGTAACCGGTTCCAGGTTCGGGTCTCTCAAAATGCGATGGCATCTCGGGAGACCCTGTGAAATGGCGCCTAGTCTGTGCAATGCTGTACCCTACGCTAATAGTCAACTAGTGAATGGTAGCATTCAAAACATTCACCAATGCAAAGACCAGGATTGTCAGGACAGGAGGGACAATAATAGCGGGTGTCACGTCTATATCCGCGCTTGCTGCAGACACAACATCTTTTTTGGGGGGGTTTGTTGGGTAGGGGTACTCGGGAGGACATAAAAATGCCTCTCATGCAGCCGACTGCATTTGGTTGGGGATGTGAATGGGGGAAGTACGGGCGCTGCAGAAGCGGTGGGTTCCCAATTAGGATTGGCGAATGCAGCAGGAAGGGCACTATGGGCACGACGGGCCTGTGTTTGTCTTTTTGGTGGCAGCGGGACACTACTTGTGCTTGCCACCTCACCAGCTTGAACTGCACTTATGGGACTCGCCACGTCACCAAGTGTTACTGCAGTGCTGGTTTGACTACGACCGGGGTGTACTAGGCCGCTGGCGCTTGCCAGTTCACCAAAACGCTACCAAAAAAACTGTTAGCGATCGCAGGGATCAGGCCTGACTCTGCGAACGCTGCAGTTATGCGTTTAGTGTTTTGTAAGTGTCAGTGATCGATCGATACTGCACTTGGGTGGGCTGGGCCGGGCGGAGGGGCAAAACGCAGGTGCTAGCAGGTATCTGGGCTGATCCCGCTAACACTGCGTTTGTGGGAACCCTAAACTGCTGGGGACGCTAGTATAGATCTGATCGGATCAGATATTGATGCGATCAGATACTATACCACTAAGGGAGGTGTATGCTGCGTGCGCGGGTGTCAGCGGTACTGGCGCTAATCTGACGCTGCCTGGGGCTGGTGCTTGCCAGTTCACCAAAACGCTACCAAAAAAACTGTTAGCGATCGCAGGGATCAGGCCTGACTCTGCGAACGCTGCAGTTATGCGTTTAGTGTTTTGTAAGTGACAGTGATCGATCGATACTGCACTTGGGTGGGCTGGGCTGGGCCGGGCGGAGGGGCAAAACGCAGGTGCTAGCAGGTATCTGGGCTGATCCCGCTAACACTGCGTTTTTGGGAACCCTAAACTGCTGGGGACGCTAGTATAGATCTGATCGGATCAGATATTGATGCGTTCAGATACTATACCACTAAGGGAGGTGTATGCTGCGTGCGTGGGTGTTAGCGGTACTGGCGCTAATCTGACGCTGCCTGGGGCTGGTGCTTGCCAGCTCACCAAAACGCTACCAAGAAAACTGTTAGCGATCGCAGGGATCAGGCCTGACTCTGCGAACGCTGCAGTTATGCGTTTAGTGCCTTGTAAGTGACAGTGATCGATCGATACTGCACTTGGGTGGGCTGGGCTGGGCCGGGCGGAGGGGCAAAACGCAGGTGCTAGCAGGTATCTGGGCTGATCCCGCTAACACTGCGTTTTTGGGAACCCTAAACTGCTGGGGACACTAGTATAGATCTGATTGGATCAGATATTGATCCATACAGATACTATACCACTAAGGGAGGCGTATGCTGCGTGCGTGGGTGTTAGCGGTACTGGCGCTAATCTGACGCTGCCTGGGGCGATGCATATCACCGCCGGGCGATCGGGGGGCTAAACCTTTATTCGGTAATAAACGGCGGGTGCCCTGACACTATAAAAAATAAACGAACTAACCAGCGTCACCCGTAACGGTTATACGGTGATCAGTGGTGAAAGGGTTAACTAGGGGGCAATCAAGGGGTTAAAACATTTATTAGGTAGTATAGGGGGATCCCTGACGCTATAAAACGCTGACGGCGAACCTAAATATTTACCTCACTAACTAGCGTCACCAGCGACACTAATACAGCGATCAGAAAAATGATCGCTTAGCAACACTGGTGACAGGGGGTGATCAAGGGGTTAAAACTTTATTAGGGGGGTTAGGGGGGTACCCTAGACCTAAAGGGGGCCTAAGACTCACTGCCCTAACACACTAACTGACACAAACTGACACCAATACAGTAATCAGAAAAAAAAAAAAAAAAAAAAAAAAAACCTGCTTGGTGTCAGTTTGTGACAGGGGGGGGGGGTGATCGGGGGGGGGATCGGGGGGTGATCGGGGGGGGATCGGGGTGAAATGTATGCCTGGCATGTTCTACTGTGTGTGTGTGTTTGTGTAACTCACAGTTCAGTCTTCTCTCCTCGGCCCGGAACGGAAAATACCGAGCCGAGGAGGGATGACATCATTTCCTCTGCCTCTGTTTACAATACAGAGGCAGGGAAATGATTCCATTGGCTGGGAGCGATCGCGAGGGGGGGGCCACGAATGGATGGCCTCCCCCTCACCACCGATCGCCGGGGGACATTTGCCGACCGTCGCAGGCACCGGGGGGGGGTCCGATCGGACCCCCCACCCGCGGGCAGGCAGGGACGTACAGGTAAGCCCTTTTGCCTGCCCGTGCCGCTTTGCCGACGTACATCGTCGTGCGGCGGTCGGCAAGTGGTTAAAGCTTAATTCAGGTCTGCTTTTGTATTTTGCTGGCAAAATAATAAAATAACCTAAAATCTCTAAATGTCTTTTTTTACTCACTTCAGTAGTAATGTTTAGTCTATAAGGTCTCTTCTCTTCTTCCATGCACAGGAGGCAGATTCCTTTTTCTACTGTGCATATTATTGACTGTATAACAAGGACATTTCTAATTGGCTGTCCAGCACCGGGGTCCTCTAAGGACCCAGAAGAAAGCCTGTAAGTGATGTCACACGAGAGAGAGAACCACCTGTGCAGACACATTAGCAGTTTTGGATTACCAGTCTCCTGCACTCGGAAACAGCGCCGGTTGGGGACCCAGACAGTGGACTTTGGGCGGAAAAGATGCTACAGAAGATCATTTAAAAAAATGTGCTGAATGGTTTAGAGGGGTGTCAAGGAGGTTTAAATGTTGCCCGGGGATGGGCTAAATTTATTACATGAGGCCCCCTCTCTCTCATTCCAAATAGCAGCATGAATGTAAAAAAAGAAAGAATGTCATGTACTCAATATCTTCTGAGGTGACGTCCCACCACAGTGCAGGAAGGTCCCTTCATAAGATTTTATATATTCCCATTTCCCCACGATCTTGCTGGAAGCATGATGAGGTTACTACCCTCACCTAGGCACTGCTGGGAAAGGCCGGGGTGAGGCTAAATTGCCCCTAGAGGTGTTTTCTTTTACATTCTTGTGATTATTTACAATGGGGCAGAAGCAGACCTTGCATTCTACTGCAAGGCTTTCTTTAAAGGCTGGAACATGCATATACAGGGCGTGGAAAATAGGTGAGAATGGTGATAATTCCTTATTTGCAAAGGGGTTCAGTAGCCCACACATGTACAGTTTTACATTTTTGAGACTTTTAATAGTCCTTTGCTGTTCTGTGCAACCCCAGACTCCTGGTTTTCCAAAATATGGTATGCTCAGCATAGTTTTAGGTTTGAATATGAGTAGCAGTATATGTGACATGGCAAAGAATTGCATCGCATCACAGGCATTCATGATTGCTACAAAAGATCTTTTTCACTGCATATGCTTATTTATTCACAAGCTTCAGCCTTATTTCAGGACACTTCGTTCACACCTGAGCGTACTGGAATTGCTCGCCACAGAAGAGGACGTGACGTACTGTGCCGCGGCCGGGCTAGGACGGAAGTAAATATATTCTTTCTAAAAAGGTAGATAAGAACATTTAAATAAATATATATCCAAAAACGAGGGGTGGCCTTTAGTTTAAGACAACCTTGCAAAAGTGGGTGGAAATCCGCTTTAAACACATCCTTAGAACTCACCTGTTTTTACAAGTGTATAATCTGATCTGGTTATTCTATACAGTTACTGATCCTGCACGGCATCCTCCTCCTCCATCTGACAAGGCACACTTTGTTATCCCATAAACAGCCTACTGATTTCCTGTTTTTACCCATCTCTCAGGACTATACTGTACATGAAACACATTTCCCTCTCTAGTCAGATTTATCACTTAGCACAGCGCTACAGCATATAATAGCATATATATATATATATATATATATATATATATATATATATATATATATATATATATATATATAGATACATATACAGTGATAACATTGACAAATACATCTGAAAAAGATTGTGCTCTGTATAAACTAAGGATAACATTGCAGTTATGGTTTTGGATATGTGTTGCATGAAACTTGGCCTAATTAAAAAGTATATTACCTAAAAAAAATATTTTGATTTATATAGTGCTATTATATGCTGTAGCGCTGTGCAAAGTGATAAATCTGACCAGAGAGGGAACTATACAGTGCCTTGCAAAAGTATTCACCCCCTTGGCATTTTTTGTGTTTTGTTGCCTCACAACCTGGAATTAACATGGATTGTTTGAGGATTTGCATCATTTGATTTACAGAACATGCCCACAACTTTGAAGATTTTTTTTTATTATAGGGCGTACACACGGTCGGACTTTGTTCGGACATTCCGACAACAAAATCCTAGGATTTTTTCCGACGGATGTTGGCTCAAACTTGTTTTGTCTACACACGGTCGCACAAAGTTGTCGGAAAATCCGATCGTTCTAAACGCGGTGACGTAAAACACGTACGTCGGGACTATAAACGGGGCAGTGGCCAATAGCTTTCATCTCTTTATTTATTCTGAGCATGCGTGGCACTTTGTCCGTCGGATTTGTGTACACACGATCGGAATTTCCGACAACGGATTTTGTTGTCGGAAAATTTTATCTCCTGCTCTCCAACTTTGTGTGTCGGAAAATCCGATGGAAAATGTCCGATGGAGCCCACACACGGTCAGAATTTCCGACAACACGCTCCGATCGGACATTTTCCATCGGAAAATCCGACCGTGTGTACGGGGCATTATTGTGAAGCCAACAACAAATAGGACAAAATAACAGAAAATGTCCAATGTGCATAACCATTCACCCCCCTAAAGTCAATACTTTGTAGAGCCACCTTTTGCAGCTATCACAGCTCCAAGACACTTTGGATAAGTCTCTATGAGCTTGCCAAATCTTACCACTGGGATTTTTGCCCATTCCTCCTTGCAAAACTGCTCCAGCTCCTTCAAGTTGGATGGCTTGCGCTTGTGAACAGCAATCTTATGTCTGACCAAATATTTTCTATTGGATTGAGGTCTGGGCTTTGACTAGGCCATTCCAACACATTTACATGTTTCCCCTTAAACTACTCAAGTGTTGCTTTAGCAGTGTGTTTGGAGTCATTGTCCTGCTGGAAGATGAACCTCCATTCTAGCCTCAAATCACACACAGAGTGGTACAGGTTTTGCTCAAAAATATCCCTGTATTTAGAACCATCCATCTTTCCCTCAACTCTGGCAAGTTTCCCAGTCCCGACTGTTGAAAAACATCCCCACAGCATGATGCTGCCACCGCCATGTTTCACTGTGGAGATGGTGTTCTCTGGGTGATGTGATGTGTTGGGTTTGCGCCAGACATAGAGTTTTCTTTGATGGCCAAAAAGTTCAATTTTAGTCTCATCAGACCAGAGCACCTTCCTCCATACATTTTGGTAGTCTCCCACATGCCTTTTCGCAAACTCAAAACATGCCATTTTGTTTTTTGCTGAAAGTAATGGGTTTCTTCTGGCCACTCTGCCATAAAGCCCAACTCTATGGAGCGTACGGCTTATTGTCGTCCTATGTACAGTTACTCCAGTCTCTGCTGTGGAACTCTGCAGCTCCTCCAGAGTTACCTTAGGTCTCTGTGCTGCCTTTCTAAATAATGCCCCCCTTGCCCGCTCCGTGAGTTTTGGTGTGCGGCCGTCTCTTGGCAGGTTTGCTGTTGTGCCATGTTCTTTCCATTTGGTTATGACAGATTTGATGGTGCTCCTAGGGATCATCAAAGATTTGTAGATTTTTTTTATAACCTAACCCTGACTTGTACTTCTTAACAACATTGTCCCTTACTTGTTTGGAGAGTTCCTTGGTCTTCATGTAAGTGTTTGGTTAGTGGTGCCTCTTGCTTAGGTGTTGCAGCCTCTGGGGCCTTTCAAAAAGGTGTGTATATGTAATGACATATCATGTGACACTTAGATTGCACACAGGTGGACATCATTTCACTAATTATGTGACGTCTGAAGGTAATTGGTTGCACCAGAACTTTTTATGGGCTTCATAACCAAGGGGGTGAATACATACGCACATGCCAATTATCAGTTTTTTATTTCTGAAAAATATTCTTATGTATATATGTTTCTAATTTTACTTAACCAACTTAGACTATTGCGTTCTGATCCATCACATATAATTCAGATTAAAAAAACATTGAACTAAAGGCTGTAATGTAACAAAATAGGTAAAAAGCCAAGGGGGTGAATACTTTTGCAAGGCACTGTATGTTTCATGTACAGTATAGTCCTGAGGTATATGGGTAAAAACAAGAAATCAGTAGGCCGTTTATGGGATAACAAAGTGTGTGTGTGTATATATATATATATATATATATATATATATATATATATATATATATATATATATACGTGCTAGCTTGTAATTTAGATCGATTTCCTTATCGATAAGTTGTGATGTAAATGTCCACCACTGGCGTTCCAGGTTTGGGTTTCAGAACCACAGGTCCCCTGACAGCTCTATCTGATATACGTCTCACATCGAACTGGCTAAATTGAATGCAGGAATTCCTATTATCTCCACATTCCTTCGAGCTTGGAGAACAGACAAGACTGTGACATTGTGCGGCTCAAGTGTACAGCGGCAACAACAATAACTTTAATAACAAAGAGAAAGGTTGTGTTTACACACAGCAGAAAGACAGGAGCAAGAATTTGAGTGTTTCACAGCGTTCGGCCTGACTTATAACATTACCATCAACTAGAAGGAATGGAGGAAATGTTTTTGCATCTCTGGTTCTAGATAGCTTGATAAATAACTCAATGAAAATGTGATACAGTTGGCTTCACACGGCAGTAATGATTTAGTACAAGGACCTGAATGAGAAACAAGCCTGTAACAACCTCACAGACCAAGAAAACAAGATGGAATTTACACGGCGCTCTGCTAAAGGAAGAGGAAAGTGAGCCGAAGAAAATATATGCAAGATGCAGAATAGATTAAAACACGGGGTGCATATTGACCAAGCTATGGGGAATATTGATTGCCTGGCTACTAAATATAAAACTAAATAACATACAAGTAGAATTAAACTGTACGAGACATTTGCTGCTTCAATTTCCAATCTCATCATCTCCTAATGACCAAGTTAACACAGAACCTGCAGAGGATGCAGAGAATACTAATCTTTTAATGCCCGTTGGGTGGGGGGATGCTTTACATTGGTGACAAGATGGAGAGACAGCAGCTAACTAACTCCAACACAAGCTTTCACTGAAAGAAGGATGTACCTTGATGATTCTCATCTACATAAAGTGCAAAAGATTACAACAAACCAGGCCTAAAGTGGAAATCTGTGGCATTAGACATTTGGAAATGGCTACTGGTAACCTCCAAACAAATACAAGATAACTGGCCATTTGCTGGTTTCAGTACATTCCAAGACTCTGACTCAACAAGTATGAACATGCATGGAGGAAGTGAGGTTTAGGTTTGGATTGCGGAAAGGTGGGGGGCAGGGAAGAATATCTGTCAGGTTTCCATGTTAGTCCTTGACACCATTAGGAAGATTTCAACTTACTCCTGTCCCTGTGACAGGGGGACAAGAAAAGAGCACAACAGTTGTCACTGAGGGCATGCAGAACAAGTCCCATTTAATCTCTGAGAAGGAAATGAGGGAAATCTCTCCAATGAGGCTAAAGATCACTGTAAATCCTGGTAGGGGATCTATACCTAATCAAATGTTAAAAAACTAAGAAACAAAGGAAAAAAAATAAAAAATAAAAAAGGTCTGAATAGGAGTGGGATATGAATAGAATCCTCATTGGCTTTAATGATGGAATGCTACCATTGGGGAGATTTCCCTACACTTTCTGTAGACACAGGTAGTGTGGTCACCAACTGAAACAAAACGTTTTTTTTTAGTGAAACAGGTAAGGATTAGAACCTCTGTCAGGTTTTTATTGTTGTTATGGGACTCAGCTGCCACGATTGAATCAGGCCTGTAGTATCCCTTGCCACACCTGAATCAGGCCTGAAGTACTGGCTGCTGCCTCAGATGAATCAGGCCTGTAGTATCAGCTGCCACAGATAAACCAGGCCTGTAGTATTGGTTGCAACACATAAATGAGGCCTGGGGTACTCAAGAAGCATGGCCTGTAGTATTGGCTGCCACACATGAATCTGGCCTGTAGTATTGGTTGCCACACATGAATCTGGCCTGTAGTATTGGATGCCACACATGAATCTGGCCTGTAGTATTGGTTGCCATACATGAATCTGGCCTGTAGTAGTGGATGCCACACATAAATCTGGCCTGTAGTATTGGTTGCCATACATGAATCTGGCCTGTAGTATTGGATGCCACACATGAATCTGGCCTGTAGTATTGGATGCCACACATGAATCTGGCCTGTAGTATTGGATGCCACATATGAATCTGCCCTGTAGTATTGGTTGCCACACATAAATCTGGCCTGTAGTATTGGTTGCCACACATGAATCTGGCCTGTAGTATTGTTTGCCACACATGAATCTGGCCTGCAGTATTGGTTGCCACACATGAATCTGGCCTGTAGTATTGGATGCCACACATGAATCTGGCCTGTAGTATTGGATGCCACACATGAATCTGGCCTGCAGTACTGGTTGTTACAAATGAAGGAGGTCTATATTATGAGTTGCCTCAGATACTACAGTCTCTGTTCATGAAATCTCTGTGCCATTTATCTGTACCAATCATTTCAGCTCCTGGTACTGAGGTGCATGTGGCCCACACTAAAGTTTGTTCTGAACCTTTCTGTATGAATGTAGTGTTCACAGAACCTAGATCACAGTATTAGTAGAAACATATAATATATGCCTCCACAGGAAGAGCTACAGACAAATGTGCTCATGTATGAATTCTGATAAGGTAGGCAGAAAACAGCAACGCAGGCCAGATTTATTGCAGCGAGAAGTCTGCAGGACTCCTGGCTGCAGTGCAGGGATGCAGCCTGAAGAAATCTTATTTATTACTTCAAACTATAACTAGAAAACCAAAATAAAAAATCTAAGAAAATAACGAGCCAGAGCTAACTGGACGCGCTGTCATTAACAGGAGAATTCAAGTGTTCACTGTGATTTATCCTCCCTGGCTACGCCAATATCTACTCTACTCTACTGTACAGCCAAGAGACAAGTATGGAAGGAGAAACACTGGGTTGAGCAAAAAACTATTGTTGACTATTAGGAACACGGTTTGGATATCCAAATGAACAATTTTGGGTCCTATTTAAAGACGTGTATTGGATACATTATCCACAGGAGACAACTATGTTTACCCCACAATGCAGGACAGGGTATGGAGCCAGCATTGTCCTTTGGAGTGTTCTCTGCACAACTACAAAAATACAATCTGTATAGGAGAGCTCGGTCACATGACTCTGACTTCACTCCACTTTTCCCACCATGTCCCCTCCATTAGATGAATGGGGCTTCACTTGCTCCAGAGCTCCAAAGCAAATGAAACGGGAAAACATTTGTAAAGCACACCACTGTGTTTCATAGATAGGCAGATTTTTTTTTTTTTTTTAAAAAGCAGTGCTAAGATTGCAAATAGATTGTAAATCCATACTGATGTTTTATAAACAAGGCCTCTTTGTCTTGTTTTCTAAATTTGTGAAGGTGGATAGTGTGTAGACTGGCTGATTTCTTGCACCAGACATGGGGAAATGTTTTCTGTGTGCAACCTGACTGAAGATCATTGGAAGTCAAAAAACGACGGATAGCTATCAAATGTGGGAGGGGGGGGGGGGGGGGAGCATGGCATGTACAGCGCCTTCTTTCATATGTTCTACAATGAGGTCTCCAAGAAAGGAGAGAAGGTAAAATCTGCAGGGGGAAAAAGCTGCGAGGGTACCAGCCTTCCATCATTCTACCAAAAAAAAAGTGAGGGTAAGCGTCAACAGCAGGGACAGCAATACAACCCTGACAGGGGCTTCAACCCTTTTCCCACACTATAAGTTGAGATCAAGCGGCCCAACATTCCCGCTGCCACTTAACATTCCACTGTGAACCTGTGCCATAACTTTGCATATTAAAGCATTTACATACTCTTAACAAGCACTAAAAATGCTTTAAAACAAGCCCAATTCACCTCTGTAAGTATTGTGTAGAAATTAATTTCCAAAATTTACAACAGAGACAAAGAAATCTTATTTTTTTTCTATTTTCCCACTACTGCCTACTGCAACAAAATCATAGAAACCTGCCAGCCTTCCGCTGTAAACAAACTGTTAGATACCAAGGCCCCTATTCACACTTACGATGAGGACTGTTGTGCAAATTCCATCAGCTAATATCAGAAGTGAAGTCAGAAAAATGGCTTGCACTCAGCCTATACAAAGCAATGACGTTAGGCCGCAGCTGTCCGTGGCTATTCACACATCTAGTTATCAGCTTCAGGTATTGATCAATGTTTGTCCCTGGATGCAATCTGTCTGTATCTAGGAACGATCATCGGTCCCCAACTGCAGGTAATAGTTGTGTGTCCAATTATATCTGAACAGCCACGGCAGCTGTGGCCGCCATCAACTTGTCATTGCTTTTTATAGGCCACAGCGATTTGAAAACACTTGTCATTCTGGCCTCAGTTAGCATCGGACTCTTGTCGCTGGAATTCACGCTATAGTGTTAACTGAAAGTGTGAATGGGGCCTAAAACTACTTTGGTCTTTGTTGTGATCTTTGAAAATGAATTACTGCAGACTATATGCAGCTAGAATGGTCATGGGTGGCTTGTTTGTAGAGCCAATGGACTTTAATGTCTATAGTCTGGGCACAGGTGTACTTTAATTACCAGAACTTCTTTGTTCATTGACATTTGACAGCTGCAGGACAAAAGGTGGGTCTTAGCATTATGAGGGGACGTAAAGAGAAGTCAAGGTCCCATATAAAGTGTGAGCCTATGTTTCAGGGTTCTATCCAGGCAAAAATCAATGGATGGGAGGAATGGATTTGAAGACAGATCAAAGCACAGATTTATGGAAGTACGTTTATTTGGACAGAGGTAAGCTACAAGTAACATTTGGTCTCTAGTTCTAGGCTTTAGAATGGAGTAGGAAACATGTTGCAGAGGAACAGTGGTGTAGTGTCCACATAAATTTACAAAAGGTGTGAAACTCAGACCTGTGATGGGCAATTTATTTTCTTATGAAACCACATTAATTAAAACAATATTTTTTAAACTATACACATAACGCAGTACTAAAAAAAGTGTTTTTATTCTACAAATAAAAAGTAGCAAAAGAGGACAAGCAAGCTATACATGTTCATTGTGCTCTCAAATCTCCTATATACTTTTTGATGTATAGAGAAAAATATTTATCAAAGTAAAAGATTTAAGTAATGAATATTACAACCAGATTTTTTTTTTATTTTATCAGATACACTCACTACACGTTTATCTACCCTTCAACAGCTCATTAAAAGCATTTTCTTAAACGTAAAAGCATAAAAACATGTTGGCATGGGAACAGAGTGCAAATTAATAGAAATCCATTTTAGAACATTTAACACCCCAGTATTTTCTAGCCTTCTCTTCATAAAATGTTACCTATAATAAAATAGGATTTTTTTGTCATACTTACCTGTAAAATCCTTTTCTTTGAGTACATCATGGGACACAGAGTCAGGATAATATTCATTACCTGCTGGGTTATACTTCATCATCAGGTGAATGGACACTGGTAGACCAAAAGTCTTCAGACAGGAAGTGATCCCCTATATAACCCCTCCCATACAGGAAGTACTTTAGTTTTGTAGCAAGCACTAAATCCACAAAAAAAGGGGGGTGGGGGAATTTCTGTGTCCCATGATGTGCTCAAAGAAAAGGATTTTACAGGTAAGTATGATGGAAAAATCCTATTTTCTTTTTCATACATCATGGGACACAGTCAGGCTAATATTCATTACCTGCTGGGACGTACCAGAGCAATAGCCTTGAAGGGAGGAAGACACCCTGCCAAACAATAGCCATCAGAACTTATACGGCAGCCCGCAGTACATTGCAGCCGAAAGCCGAATCCTCGGCTGCTCGAACATCCACTTGATAAAATTTTGTGAACGTATGTACTGAAGACCAGGTAGCAGCCTTACAAATCTGAGCCACAGATACCCGATGGCGAAAAGCCCAGGAGGTTCCTACACCCCTGGTAAAATGAGATCTCACCCTAAAGGGAGGAGCTTTATGTTTCAGACCGTAGGCCTGAATGACCAATTGACGGACCCAATTGGCAATGGAAGCTTTGGAAGCTGCCTGCCCCTTCTTGGGTCCTTTTAGTAAAAAAAAAAAAAAAAAAAGTCTGATCCTTGGATCTCCGCAGATGTAGACAAATAAACCTTGACTGCCCGGACAACGTCCAAAGAATGCAGTCATCTCTTCTGCCGAACGAGGCGGAGAGAAAAAAGAAGGCAAAATAATGTCCTGATTTAAATGAAAGGCCGACACCACTTTTGGCAAAAAGAATGGAGCAGGTCATAACATGACTCTGTCACGGTGAAGGATCAAGTGCGGTTCCCTGCATGAAAGGGCCACCAACTCCGACACCCTTCTAGCCGAGGTGATAGCTATCAGGAAGGCTAGCTTGCGTGACAGCAAGTCTAATGGAATTTCCTTAATAGGTTCAAATGGTTGTTTCTGTAACACAGACAGCACCAAGTTCAAGTCCCAAGGACACATAGGTGACCTAATGGGGGGAAGCAAGCGAGTTGCTCCCTACATAAAGGTTTGGATCAGTGAATGGGAGGCTAAAGGCCTTTGGAAGAATACTGATAGGGCCGAAACTTGACCTTTGATTGTACTCAAAGCCAATTTTAATTCCACAGCTGACTGTAGAAAAGAGAGAATTCTCCCAATCACATATTTCCGAGGATGCCATTTTCTGGCTTAACACCAAGCAATATAAGTCTTCCAGACCTTATGATAAATCTTCCTAGTGACAGCTTTTCTAGCATTCAGTAGTAGTAGTAGTAGAGTAGACACCACTGGTACCGAGATGCCACGGTCCTTGGCTTCAATAGCCATGGCGTCAGATTTAGAGACTGTAAATTGGGGTGGAATATAGGACCTTGAGACCATAGATCGGGGTGACATGGAAGCGTCCATGGCCCGTCTATTGTCAGTCTCACAATCTCTGGAAACCAGGGCCTTCTGTGCCAGGCTGGTGCCACCAGAATGACTGGAACCCCCTTTCGCCAAATCCTGCGCAGCAAATGTGGAAGGAGAGGGGTCGGAGGGAAAGCATAAACCAGGGAGTACTGGCTCCATGGAACTATCAGAGCATCTGCTCCAATTGCCAGAGGATCTCTTGTTCGAGACACAAACTGCTGTAAGCTTGTTGTTGCACCTGGATGCCAGTAGGTTGACCTCTAGCCATCCCCAACGTTGACAAATTTCCTGGAACACCTCTGGGTGTAGGGACCATTACCCCGGGCAGATCTGCTGGCGGCTCAGATAATATAAGAAAAAAGACCTCTCCTGCGCTCAGGTGTCCATGAACTGGATATGTGGTGCAGCCACCTATAGAAGTAATGCCTAGCGTCTTGCAGCCCTCATTTGAACAATGGGTATTCAAGCTAAAAAACACAAAAAAGAAAGAGGGCGCACCAACCTAGTGCATTACCACTGATAAACTTTAATGCAGCATAAAAACAGTAAAAATTATACTCACAAACGAGCTAGTATAAATAGCTTTCAAAAGGGCGCAAAAGCGCTGTTTCTGTGGATCGACACCCCAGGACCTGTTGCCGAGAGGATAAGACCAGCGCAAATGGCTGATGGCTTACGCGTTTCAGGGGAGCACCCCTTTCTTCAGAGCCTAAGCGGGCAATGGTTGGTCTCTCGAGTTGCTCTCTCTATAAATGTATGTATGTGCCTGTGTCTACCCCACCCAATTAGTGACGACGCCCCCTCCCACAGATATTGGGCCCCACCCACCCATTCGGGTTAACCCTCCCTATCCCATCCCTCTGAGTGTGATTCCCCATTTGTAGCCAAAATATAGAGGGCAAACATCACTCTATGTTATCTGCTAAAAAGATAATGATAGTAATAATACTAGTACAAAAAAAAATTGATTAATTGAAAAAATAAATAGATATAAATATAACTATAGAAACACTGGACCAGTAGATCAGTTTCACTCTCACCATAGGCTATGTGCAACAGGGCAGGGGAAGGGGGATTGGGTGCGCCAAAACAAAGACACCTCACCTCCTGCATGCAGCTCTAGTTGTGTCCCCATGCCTCTGATCTACTGGGGTGGATGATGCCGGGCTCCTCCGGCTCCCAGGAGCCATAATAGTGCCGCATGCCATGTGTGGAACGCACGCCATTCAAAAGACCAGAAATTGCGGGTGTACCTGCGTTCCACCCGCAACTTCCGGCCGATCGTGGCGTCATTTTCTGCTCCTCCACAGGCGTCAGAGGTCCCTGTGCGCCAGGAACATGACCCGGAAGCGTGGGTGTGTTTGCGTTCCACCCACTGCTTCCGACCGTCAACCTGTGGTAAATAATGCGCGTGCATCTCAGTATGGCCGCGCGCTCTCCATCAATCGCTCCACTATTAACATTATCATTGGCAGAGACGCGATCTGGCTGAGCAGGACAAGCAGCATTCTGGCGGGGGCTACTAGCAGCGCTCAACCCACTTTTCTCTAAAGAAACATTGATGAAAAATGGAGGGGAAAAGGAATGTATAATTTAAAAACTTAATTAATTGAAAAATAAAAATATAATTGAAAATATTATAATGTGAATATCGATTCCCAAATAAGGAAGTGGAAAAAGGGATAATGGAAAAAGGATTCCAAACCTATAGGTTGATCATAATGTAAAATTATTAGATTAATAGAAGGAGTCCGCAGAAATATCCCTCCAAGGTACAGTAGATCATACCATATCCATAAAATTCATAGATTGAAATATAACATATAATATACTTAATGTTTAAAGAACAACACATGGGAGTCCATAACAATTAGTCGTTATGATATCAGCACGATACTAATCTAGAGGAGGAAGGATTATAAAATAATAAATAATACATAGTATAAAATACTAAAAATACATATGGGATCTCAAAGTGAATACTGAACCTCATCAGCCTATACCAACATTAGTCACCATTAGACACAGCAATAGAGTGTTCCTACTGAAAGGCTACACCCCACTCCATGTAGATATAAAATATATATAAATATAGTGACAAATATGTATATAAACCATATAATAGTAAACCATACTGTACCAAATGACAGTGGTACCCATCACCTCAGCATATACCCTGGAAGATACCTCTGCGGACCTGCATACCATAGACAAGAGAGAGAGAGAGAGGCACCATTGCCCGCTAGCATCTGGTGGGAATAGACACTAAACTCCAATGGCGGTAAATTACATTGGCGGTAAATTGCATAAAATTACAAAAAGTACATCATGTAGTCAAATAGGCCAATAGGCGACTATCTGAAACCAACCACAACCTAAACCTAATAATTACCTTCTAAATAAATACCTAGCGGCTAAAACCTATTACTACACCTGCCAAATGGTCTACCCAATTCCTAGTCCTTGACCTTAGTGCATCCCATAAACCCCAAGAATGAGCCCCTACCAACATGGTGGAGGCGAAGGACACACTAGAGAAGTCACATCAGAATTAACTAACTGATGTTAATAATGGCTCGAAAGCTTGGACGGGAACTGAAGGAATTATGCTACATTGTGTAGTTCAATTTCCTCGTTCAGACCTTTCGGGGCCAAAGTTCCTAGGGAAAATATCCAGAAGGCCTCTCTACTACACAGCATTTGATATTTTTTACCACTATCTAGGTCGCTCGGCATTGCTTCTATGCCGAACACTTTGAGGCCCTCTGTACTGCTACTGTGGGTTTCTTTGAAATGTTTCGGTATTGAGTAGTTATCCTTTTCTGTCAGAATACTACTCCTGTGCTCGTTCATTCTTATCCTCATAACTCTTGACGTCCGTCCAATATAAAGGAGGCCACAGGGGCACAGAAGGCCGTAGATGACATACGGGGTACCGCAGTTGATGAACTGCTTAATCTTGTGGACCCTACCGTCTGTTCCAAAGACTTCTTTCTTTCTGTGGCACATATGCACGCAGTTCCCACAGTTGCTGCTCCCACATCTGTAACTGCCCTTCTGGTCAAAAATTGTACTCCAGGTGCTGCTGAGTCCTCCATTTCTTTGTTTTCTTACCCTACTAGGGGCAATGATGCTCCTAAGGTCCTTCGGTCTCCTAAAGACCAAATTAGGATGCGAAGGAAGGCTTGTCTTTAAGATGGGATCTGATTCAAGGATTCTCCAATTCTTTTTGAGGATTTTTTGTATTATCGGGGCCTTGTTATTATACCTAGTGCAAAACCGTACTTGTGGTTGTTCGTCCACATGTGGGTTTATCTTCTTTTCTTCTCCAACACAAATGTTGTCGTACAACACAAGGTACTTTTGGAATGCCTCCTCTATATGCTCCTCTACATAGCCCTTTTCCTTGAACTTATTCTTAAGGATAAGGCTCAGTTCTTCATAATCTTGCTTCAGGGTGCAGGTTCGCCTAAGCCTGCAAAACTGACCAAAGGGGACATTCCTAATCCATCATCTGGAGTGGTACCGATGAGGAGCTGAAAGGATTTCTTGCACATTGTGCAGGAAACCCCTATGGGATTTCCTTTACCCATGTGGTGGACGACAAGTCCCTGGTTTTCCTGGACCTAGAGCTACAGGTGGGCGACACTGGGACCATCTTCTCAAAAACCCACTTTAAACCGAGCGCCGGGAATTCATATCTCCACGCCCGGAGCCACCATCACCCTAGATGGATTAGGAATGTCCCCTTTGGTCAGTTTTGCAGGCTTAGGCGAACCTGCACCCTGAAGCAAGATTATGAAGAACTGAGCCTTATCCTTAAGAATAAGTTCAAGGAAAAGGGCTATGTAGAGGAGCATATAGAGGAGGCATTCCAAAAGTACCTTGTGTTGTACGACAACATTTGTGTTGGAGAAGAAAAGAAGATAAACCCACATGTGGACGAACAACCACAAGTACGGTTTTGCACTAGGTATAATAACAAGGCCCCGATAATACAAAAAATCCTCAAAAAGAATTGGAGAATCCTTGAATCAGATCCCATCTTAAAGACAAGCCTTCCTTCGCATCCTAATTTGGTCTTTAGGAGACCGAAGGACCTTAGGAGCATCATTGCCCCTAGTAGGGTAAGAAAACAAAGAAATGGAGGACTCAGCAGCACCTGGAGTACAATTTTTGACCAGAAGGGCAGTTACAGATGTGGGAGCAGCAACTGTGGGAACTGCGTGCATATGTGCCACAGAAAGAAAGAAGTCTTTGGAACAGACGGTAGGGTCCACAAGATTAAGCAGTTCATCAACTGCGGTACCCCGTATGTCATCTACGGCCTTCTGTGCCCCTGTGGCCTCCTTTATATTGGACGGACGTCAAGAGTTATGAGGATAAGAATGAACGAGCACAGGAGTAGTATTCTGACAGAAAAGGATAACTACTCAATACCGAAACATTTCAAAGAAACCCACAGTAGCAGTACAGAGGGCCTCAAAGTGTTCGGCATAGAAGCAATGCCGAGCGACCTAGATAGTGGTAAAAAATATCAAATGCTGTGTAGTAGAGAGGCCTTCTGGATATTTTCCCTAGGAACTTTGGCCCCGAAAGGTCTGAACGAGGAAATTGAACTACACAATGTAGCATAATTCCTTCAGTTCCCGTCCAAGCTTTCGAGCCATTATTAACATCAGTTAGTTAATTCTGATGTGACTTCTCTAGTGTGTCCTTCGCCTCCACCATGTTGGTAGGGGCTCATTCTTGGGGTTTATGGGATGCACTAAGGTCAAGGACTAGGAATTGGGTAGACCATTTGGCAGGTGTAGTAATAGGTTTTAGCCGCTAGGTATTTATTTAGAAGGTAATTATTAGGTTTAGGTTGTGGTTGGTTTCAGATAGTCGCCTATTGGCCTATTTGACTACATGATGTACTTTTTGTAATTTTATGCAATTTACCGCCAATGTAATTTACCGCCATTGGAGTTTAGTGTCTATTCCCACCAGATGCTAGCGGGCAATGGTGCCTCTCTCTCTCTCTCTTGTCTATGGTATGCAGGTCCGCAGAGGTATCTTCCAGGGTATATGCTGAGGTGATGGGTACCACTGTCATTTGGTACAGTATGGTTTACTATTATATGGTTTATATACATATTTGTCACTATATTTATATATATTTTATATCTACATGGAGTGGGGTGTAGCCTTTCAGTAGGAACACTCTATTGCTGTGTCTAATGGTGACTAATGTTGGTATAGGCTGATGAGGTTCAGTATTCACTTTGAGATCCCATATGTATTTTTAGTATTTTATACTATGTATTATTTATTATTTTATAATCCTTCCTCCTCTAGATTAGTATCGTGCTGATATCATAACGACTAATTGTTATGGACTCCCATGTGTTGTTCTTTAAACATTAAGTATATTATATGTTATATTTCAATCTATGAATTTTATGGATATGGTATGATCTACTGTACCTTGGAGGGATATTTCTGCGGACTCCTTCTATTAATCTAATAATTTTACATTATGATCAACCTATAGGTTTGGAATCCTTTTTCCATTATCCCTTTTTCCACTTCCTTATTTGGGAATCGATATTCACATTATAATATTTTCAATTATATTTTTATTTTTTAATTAATTAAGTTTTTAAATTATACATTCCTTTTCCCCTCCATTTTTCATCAATGTTTCTTTAGAGAAAAGTGGGTTGAGCGCTGCTAGTAGCCCCCGCCAGAATGCTGCTTGTCCTGCTCAGCCAGATCGCGTCTCTGCCAATGATAATGTTAATAGTGGAGCGATTGATGGAGAGCGCGCGGCCATACTGAGATGCACGCGCATTATTTACCACAGGTTGACGGTCGGAAGCAGTGGGTGGAACGCAAACACACCCACGCTTCCGGGTCATGTTCCTGGCGCACAGGGACCTCTGACGCCTGTGGAGGAGCAGAAAATGACGCCACGATCGGCCGGAAGTTGCGGGTGGAACGCAGGTACACCCGCAATTTCTGGTCTTTTGAATGGCGTGCGTTCCACACATGGCATGCGGCACTATTATGGCTCCTGGGAGCCGGAGGAGCCCGGCATCATCCACCCCAGTAGATCAGAGGCATGGGGACACAACTAGAGCTGCATGCAGGAGGTGAGGTGTCTTTGTTTTGGCGCACCCAATCCCCCTTCCCCTGCCCTGTTGCACATAGCCTATGGTGAGAGTGAAACTGATCTACTGGTCCAGTGTTTCTATAGTTATATTTATATCTATTTATTTTTTCAATTAATCAATTTTTTTTTGTACTAGTATTATTACTATCATTATCTTTTTAGCAGATAACATAGAGTGATGTTTGCCCTCTATATTTTGGCTACAAATGGGGAATCACACTCAGAGGGATGGGATAGGGAGGGTTAACCCGAATGGGTGGGTGGTGCCCAATATCTGTGGGAGGGGGCGTCGTCACTAATTGGGTGGGGTAGACACAGGCACATACATACATTTATAGAGAGAGCAACTCGAGAGACCAACCATTGCCCGCTTAGGCTCTGAAGAAAGGGGTGCTCCCCTGAAACGCGTAAGCCATCAGCCATTTGCGCTGGTCTTATCCTCTCGGCAACAGGTCCTGGGGTGTCGATCCACAGAAACAGCGCTTTTGCGCCCTTTTGAAAGCTATTTATACTAGCTCGTTTGTGAGTATAATTTTTACTGTTTTTATGCTGCATTAAAGTTTATCAGTGGTAATGCACTAGGTTGGTGCGCCCTCTTTCTTTTTTGGGCTCAGATAATATGCCTTCCAGTTCTCTACTCCCGGGATATGGACTGTCGATATAATTGGCACCTGTCCCTCTGCCCAGGCTAGTATGTAGTTCACCTCCTTCAGAGCTGAACGACTCCTGGTACCGCCTTGGTGGTTTATATAGGCCATTGCTGTGGCATTGTCGGACTGAACCCTGACGGGGCAGTCCTGGAGCTCCACCGTCCAGAACCGTAGGGCCAGACGTACTGCCCGTAATTCTAGGATGCTGATGGGCAGGGTCTGCTCTGTCCCTGACCATTTCCCCTGAGCTGTGAGCCCGTCTAGGATCGCTCCCCAGCCTGAGAGACTGGCATCTGTATTCAGTACTCTCCAAGTTACCGGAAGAAAGGATTTTCCCTTTCGCAGGTTCTGATCCTGCAAAACCAGTTTAGGCTCAAGCATGCCTGCGGAGATAAGCACATTGGATAATCCAGGGCTTTTCTTCCTCTGTTACAAGCCAACAAGATGTCTTGTTGTAAGGGCCTGGAATGGAACTAGGCATAGGGCACTGTCTGGAAGAAGGATACCATCCTCCCTAGAAGACTCATACAGAGCCGAATGGATTGTTGTCTGGTGCCCATTATCTGACGCACCTGATCCTTCAGGGCACAGATCCTTACGGGTGGCAAGAATACTCTTGCTTGGACTGTATCTAGGATCAGATCTAAATACTATAGACTTTGAGCTGGTCTCAAGGCTGACTTTTCTGTATTTATGATCCAGCCTAAGCTTTTCACTCCTTGATGCATCTGAAGCAATAAGTTTCTTTTTGGAGGATCTGAGGGAATGCTGGATCTTAGAAACCTCTGAGGGGGGAACCCCCCCACAACTCCAGCTTGCAACCTCGAGATATAATTGAGGTAACCCACTCGTCCTGAATGGTAGTTTTCCAAATATCCGCAAAGTGCAGCAGCCTTCTCCCCCTCACCCGATGGAGTGGGGGCATCCTCTCAAAAGGAGGGCTTGGTTCTGGGTTTCAAAGAATTTTGGACCGAGGGCCTTTTCTGGTCCTGGCCTTGCGGCTTGCCCCTGGCCCAAGCGCCCTGTAGGTGGCGAAACCGCCCTGACGCTGAGACATTTGAGGAAGCAGTCCCTGGGTTTTTAAATGAGGGACGTCTGGTGCTTTTCTTCACAGGAAATAGAGAACTCTTCCCTCCGGAAATCTTTTGGTTATATTTGTCTAAGGGATCACCAAATAAACATTCCCCATGAAACGTCAAACCTGCCAATAACTTTTTACAAGGAAGCTCAGCTGACCAGTTCTTCAGCCATAAAAGTTTGCACATATGTACAGACAAGAAAGCCAGATGAGAAACCTGCTGTATTGAATCCTTTAAAGCATCAACAGCAAAAAACAGCACTCGAGGAATATCTGTCTTACTTCAGGCAGATCATCCTTCTGGTTAGGCCTATCAGGCCGTTTGACCTGATCCTTTAAGGACTGGCAAATACCAATTCCTGCAACAGCTGGTTGAATAGCTGAACTGACTAAAGAAAAGGAAGCCTTTAATAATAACTCCCATTTTCTGTCAACAGGGTCTTTCAAGCCCTGTGCGTTATCTACCAGACAAGTTAAGTTCTTGTTTAAGGAAGAGACTGCTGCATCTACGGCTGGCATGCTCCATTTTTTAACAAAACTTTTCATCCATGGGCTATAAAAGGGAAAACCTTTTAGGAGGAACAAAAGTCCTGTCAGGATGTTCCCAATCAGCGTACACCTCCTGTTCCAACAGGGGGTGTAGAGGGAAAGTCTGTGTGACCTGAAGAGCCCCCAGAGATCCCAAAGAGGACCAAGGGGGCTCAGTCACCTCTGCAAGAGGCAACTTAAAGGGAGAACGAACCATTTTCAGTCAGAGTCAGGATCAAAAGCCTCTGCGACTGAGAGGCAGACATCGACTGGATATCTTCTTGTTCAGATTGCTCGGAAGCAGACTCATCTGCCTGGCACTCCACTGGATCCTGAGCTTTAAGCTCCTCCCCATCCTCAACCCATTCCTGCTCCAGACTAGGAGACTCCGGGGAGGGGGATCTGTCACGCTTCTTGCCACCCTGTGGGATGGAGGCAATGATGTCGGCAATCCTGTGCTATAACCTGGCTAGGGCTGAGGACAGTTCATCCTTAATGATAAAGGGTGAAGCAGCAGCATTGACTGTAGGCACAATACCAGATAGGCACAGTGGCTCAGATTGCCCGGAAGCCTCTGGTCCTTCAGGGGTTACAACACTAGGGATAGGACTAGGTTCATCAGGAACTACTGACGACATAGGTGCACCCTTCCCTGTGGTGTTAGTCCCACTCCTCTTTTTGGAAGACATTTACCGTATATACTCGAGTATAAGTCGAATTTTTCAGCACATTTTTTTGTGCTGAAAGTGCCCCCCTCGACTTATACTCGAGTCAAGCACTTTTCTGCAGCAAAAAATGTCATTTTCCGAACCGACTTTGGGGCCCCGTATCTCAGGGCCACTTGGTGCTAGAAACCCCAAATTTGGTATGCAAACCCAGTGGATCTAGTATTACAACATATCCAAAGCGGAAGTTCCTAGCACTAAGTGGCCCCGAGATACGGGGCCCCAAAATCGGTTCGGAAAATGTCATTCTCTGCTGCAGAAAAGTGCTTGACATTTTCTGAACCGATTTTGGGGCCCCATATCTCAGGGCCACTTGGTGCTAGGAACCCCAAATTTGGTATGCAAACCCAGTGGAACTGGTACCATAACACATCCAAAGCTGGGGTTCCTAGCACCAAGTGGCCCTGAGATACAGGGCCCCAAAACTGGTTCAGAAAATGTCATTTTCTGCTGCAGAAAAGTGCTTGACATTTTCTGAACTGATATTTGAGGCCCTGTATCTCGGGGCCACTTAGTGCTAGAAACCCCAGCTTTGGAAATTTTATGGTGCTAGTTCCACTGGGTTTGCACACCAAATTTGGGGTTCTTAGTACTAAGTGGCCCCGAGATACAGGGCCCCAAATTCGGTAAACTGTGTCTATCTGCAGCAATGTCATTTCGGGACCCTTTGGGTTCAGAGACCCCAAATTTTGGCTGCAGCTAGGGGGCATCTAGGAACCCTTAACTACCGAGTTTGAAGTTCAGGGGACCTATGGCTGCAAATGGGCACAGTGAGGCATGCAAATGGGCACAGTAATGCTGCAAATGGGCATTGTTGACCCTCTTTTCCACTTACAGTAGCTGTGCATTTCTCACCCTCGTCTTATACTCGGGTCAATAAGTTTTTCCCATTTTTTTGTGGTAAATTAGGGCCTCGACTTATACTCGGAACGACTTATACTCGAGTATATACGGTAATAGCCACAAACAAAGAGTACTTGGGTGTAGTATTAAAACACCTCAGAAGGGAGACCCTTTAATATGGCTCACCAAGCCCCTATGCAACAATCCTGCTAAGCACCTTTAGCCTGCCAAGCAACACTTGGTGACTCACATGACCCGGGTAAGGAAAAATGAACCACTGCAAGTGTCTGTTCAGCGCCTGCTCTGTGTCCCACAGCTGCCTTCTGGGAGCACCACATGCTTGGCCTACACAGCTTAAAATAAGTTGGGTGTGCGCCGGAGCATTCTATGCGTGTGTACACATGTGCGTGGTCCCAGCGAAGGGCACCACTGTATTCGCGTACAACGCAAAACTTTGTGCAGCCAGATAAAGGCTGTGGCGCATGTACGGCGAAGCCGCATGCGCTATGGCCGCCAAACTGCTGGGCCCAGCAGCGCTCTTGCGAACGCACGTGCGCCATGGCGAACCAAGGCGAAATGGCGCACCGTTGTGCGCCATAATACAGTTAAAACGCAACCAGACACAACCAAAAAAGGTACACTTTGCAAACACCCACAGCTAGCCCAAAACTCCCCCCGTATGGTCACCGCACACAGGTGTCCAGCTTTTAGCTAGCTTGACTTATTGTTACAATCACTGGGACACCACACAATAGTAAAATAAAGGGGTTTCACTTACCTGTCCAGGCGCAGGGCCACTTAGAATCTAAGGGCTCAATTTTCACCCTTCACGGCGGGTTCCTGTCACTTGGACCTTCAAGGACTGGGTACCCTTAGGGTCCACTCCCTTGGACCTGTACAGCACCCTGCAGGTGCCTTAGACCCCTTTCACACTGGGGCGGTATGCAGGCACTACTGCGCTAAAAATAGCGCCTGCAAACTGACTCGAAACAGCTGCTGCTGTGTCTCCAATGTGAAAGCCCCGAGGGCTTTCACCCTGGAGCAGTGGAGCGGCGCTTTACCGCAGACGCACCTCCTGCCCCAGTGTGAAAGGGGCCTTAGCGCTGTAGGTATCCAGGATTTCCACTCTGCAGGGTCCATTCATCTGATGAAGTATAACCCAGCAGGTAATGAATATTAGCCTGATTCTGTGTCCCATGATGTATGAAAAATAAATTCTGTTTATTCCAAGTTCTGTAAATAAATCCCGTTTAACTTAAATTCTTTTTAAAGTCATTGATATGAAATAGTATCACTATTTATTTTTCATAGCGTTTGTACAAATGGTCATTTTGTTTTCAAAGGTGCACAAAATATTACGAACATTAATATTAGCTTTGACAGCACAATGTTCCCTATTACAATGACTGTCATTGCAGATTTACACTTCGCCCTTCAACAATTATAAAAAAACAATTGTAATTTTGTCAGCTATTTCTTGTTTCAACAATAGTCCCTCTCAAATATCAACTTAGAACTAAGACTCATGAGGAGCTATGGTACAGGAAAAATGCTACACAATATTCTTTAGGGTCCATACACACTGGATTTAAAAATGCTGCCTATACAGGAATTTTGCTTGTAGAAGCAGCTCAATGTTATGTGTTGATGCACAAAATGTTGTGTGTGGGGGTAGAGTGTAAATCAATTCTTACCCTCAGGAGGCACCATCCCTCAAGGAACGAATATAAAGATACATAATTGTTTGGGAGTTTACATGTACCTCCTTGGGTGTAATAAACACTGACTTATTTGAAAAACAATTTCACATGGCTTTATTCAAACTATTAAACAATATCTTAAAAGAGGTTTGTTTTAAAAACAAATTGTCATACTGGTTGTCCAGGATAGTGTTGTCCTGGTCTTGAGATCTTATTTTTCTGTAGCCAACGCGTTTCGTGGGCTATCCCGCTCTGTCGGGGGTTTCAGATATTGTTAAATACTGTGATAGTGTACAAGGAAAAAAAAAATCACAAATCACAATATTTGACAGCGAATCACATCGTATGTTATGTCCAGTTTCAAAAACACATATACAATTCAGAAAAATTCTATCCATTGCTAGAATTCACAAGAGAGGGCGAGTATCATGTATACTTCCTTAGTTATACAAAATAGTTAACTTTAATTGTTGTGCATAAAAAAAACTGGACATAACATACAATGTGATTCGCTGTCAAATATTGATTGTCTCCTTTATGATTTTTTTTCTTGTACATTATTACAGTATTTAACAAGCTCTGAGGCCCTGACGTAGCGTGTCAGCCGGCAAAACGCATTGGCTACAAAAATAGATATTGGGCAGAGGTGGTTGGTACACTTAATAGGCTATTAGACGTAAATATTGCTGTTGAACCACTTACGTGTCTACTGGGCTTTTTATGATTCCTTTGTTTTATACTCATAGTGAATACTATTAGATGCGCCCTGTTTGTGGCACGCAGACAAATTGCCCTTAAGTGGACCTCCCCTTATCCTCCTACCTTATCGGACTGGATTTTTGATCTTAATAGGATTATTTCTATTGAAAAACATACATATTTTTTAAGGAACTCAATGGGGAAGTTCGAGGCTCTTTGGTCACAATGGCTTGAGGCTATGTCCCCGGTATTGGTATAGGCAAATTCCGTACCATAAGTATTGATGTATATATGCATCTATATACACCCTCAACAGAAAAAGGTACTTAATGCCAACTGTACTGTTCACCCTATTTTGTAAGCATAATTTTTTCTAATGAATATGTCTGAGTGTTCAATTCTCCAAAATTTGGGGTGGGGTGGTTGGGGGTATGTGTAATGTCTTGTGAATTGTGTTTTGTATAATATGTCTGTATTTTGTAAAATTTAAAACTTTGTTATATAAAATCTGATTAAAGCTACAAAAAAAAAAAAAACGGATCTCAAGACCAGGACAATACTATCCTGTACAACCAGTGTGACAATTTGTTTTTAAAGCAAACCTTTTAAGATGTTGTGTAATATTTTGAATAAAGGGATGTTAAAATAAGCGGTCAGTGTTTTCTGGTAGAAAAAATGCTAAACGCTCCTAAACGCCCGTACAAAAACGCTCTATATGCGTTTCTGCCAAAAGAACGGCTAAAAAAATAAAAATAAAATTTAATCCCAGCATGCATGGACTCTAAAAAAAAAAAATGTAATTCCAGCGTGCATGGACCCTCAAAGGTAAACTCCACTAAATATGATTTCATTATGGTTATAAAGGTAAGGGGTGCATGTACCCATGGTTCACTGCTTGGTGCCTCTGATCTATTGGCACCAGCATCCCAATAAGAATTTCTGCCGATATGGGGGCTTCATTATTATTGGTTAATACAAAAACAAACAGAGCTAAACTAGTCAAACTAAACAAAATGCACTAAAAATAGTACAATTCTGCTTAATTCTATAAAAAATTAAATAATAATCATGATTAAAATAGGGTGCTTTGATGCCTGATATAAATCATTACTAATGTAGTCTGGCAGCACTAGGGTCGTGGGTTCAAATCCCAACCACAGCACTACCTTCCTGGAGTTTGCATGTTCTCTCTGTGCCTTCGTGGGTTTCCTCTGCGTACTCCGGTTTCCTCCCACACTCCAAAGACATGCTGGTAGTTTAATTGGCTCCTGTCTAAACTGGCCCTAGTATGTGCCTATATGAATGTGAGTTAGGGACCTTAGATTGTAAGCTCCTTGAGAGCAGGGACTGATGTGAATGTACAATATATGTGTAATGCACTGCGTAAATTGATGGCGCTATATAAGTACCTGAAATAAATAAATAAATAACGTCCTTTATATAAATTGCATTTTTTTAAATCTCCAGTTTAGGCCAAAGTAACACATACATTACTACATTTCGTCCTCACCATCTATACATGAAAAATATGTGCTATAAGCTATAGGAGACTTTCAGACATGATTTAAAATTCCCTAATCAGAAGACAATCATTTGGTTTGTATTCTACGAACCTAGACTGAAAATAAGGCTAAATGCATTGTTGATTATCACTTACACTCGGTCACTGTGCTCTTTTGCATTTGCCTATATAATTATCACTCTATACCAGATGCTGGGAGTTATAAATGGTTGGATTTTATACTGTTCTGCTTTTACAGTGCTGTTTCATGAGATGACACTTCTGAAAATGAAAATTCAGATTCTGCTTGACCTCAACATCCAATACCCATGAGAGGGAGGAAAGCTGTACGAGGCGGAGAAGCCTACTGTAGATAATCAATAGCACACAGCAATTTAGACAACGACTTCTCCAGCCCCTACTTAGCAAATCTAAAACCTGGCATCCCTGCCAATTTCTGCAATGTCTCCAACACATAAAAATGCTCTTGTCTCATTCAAGGTTGAACAGCAACGAAAAAGTTTTTGCACAGGCAAGCATTTTCTTTTTGTCGTAGATTCCGGCGAAGGACACTGTTACGGCAGGAAATAAAAATTACACTGCTCAGGAAGGAAGCTAATGAGCTCCCCTCCTCCCAAGTGCTATTAGACGACTTCCTGAATACATGAGAAGCACATCAATTGAAGAGATAGACTTACAGGCAATGCACATTTCAACACATGCCAGGCTGCATGTTCAGGGGCACATACTCCACTTAATGGTCCCCTACACAACATACACAGCTCTTAAATAAAATACACGTATTTATGATTAATAAATATATTTCAATTTGTATGCAAGTCGCATGGTTATGACCTCTTATGAAATAAATCATGGTACGAGCAGTGTTCTCTGATTCCTCCTGTATTAAATTGTATTGTGTATTGTACTGTCTGCCCTCATGTTGTAAATCGCTGCGCAAATTGGCACTATATAAATCCTGCTTTTTTTTCGCAGAGAAGAGGTGCAGGTGCGCCCAGCTTCACCCCTGGCCTCCGTCCCCTATCCACCACCGAGCACGATCCTCTGCAGTCAGGAACAATTCCCACCAGCAACAATAGATCCCGCAGCAGCAATAGACCACCCAATCAGCAACAATAGATTCTACCCCCCCCCCCCCATCAACAATAGACCCTCAGCAACAAAATACTACCCCAACAAAAATACACCCCCCAATTTATTACAATAGATCTCATAGGAGCCAAAAACAATAGACCCCTCTCCCTTAACAGTAGATCCCTCCAGCAACATAAGATCTCCAAAACGACAATAGACCCCAGCTGCCAGGATCAATAGGCTCTCCTGCACCCCATTTAGTGCTGGAGGTGCCGGAACTATGTCCCCCCCATGTTCCTGCTGAAAAAAAGCCCTGATAATAATAATAATTATAATAATATATATGGAAAGAGATGCCTTTCCTCTTTTAAACCATGAAGAACCCTTAAAAATGAAACCCTTTCCAGTGTCAGGGAACCCCTGCTTATAATCAATACAGCTACAGCTCAGGGTACATTGGTGTGATGGTCACTGGGAAGAATGTTCCTTAAATGTGTGGGTGTTGGGAATAATCCCCCCTTACATGCAGCCAAAAAGATCAGGGGTTACTTATCTGAGAGGCAGAAATTGTTACTTGCTTAAGGAGTTCCTTGTAACCTCAGGAGAAACTCTAGGGTTCCACTCAACCATGATTGAGAAAGGCTGGATAATACTGTACACCTCTAAAATATATGTGAGAAGCTGGGAGACATTACATATTACAGGTTTCTACAACTGTCAGTAGATGAAAATACATGTGAACTATGAAATAATAGCCATCCTACAATAGCATACAAAGGTATTTGTCAACTTCAGCACCACAAGGTGTATGACCGGGTAACCCCTCTGTGATCATGTATTTTAAGAACTAGTCGGAAACCCTCTACACATTAGGGGTTCCTCCATGCTATACTCTGCAGAATGGGACTATGAACACCACAATAATGGACACAAAGTCTGTTGGCATTTAGGAATATATGAATGTAAAATGACAGCATAGCGGAAACAGAAGAAATATGTGATAAGGTAAGAAGGATTTCAAAATGGCGACCTTGGCTCAGTTCCTTCAGATTCCACTGCATGGTGCAGCTATGAAATGCACACTTGAAGGTTACATTCTAAAGCTGGAGTGCGGGAAAAAAAAAAGCTATACTTTGGGATATAGTCTGACAAATCTACAACAGAACCGATAACAAATTTCAACTGGAATTCAGATTGAAGAACTCAAGTGTCAAAAAGAATACTGTGGGGTTATTTACGAAAGGCAAAATCCACTTTGCACTACAAGTGCACTTGAAATTGCACTGGAAGCGCAGTCACTGTAGATCTGAAATGAGGGGAAGCTCTGCAGATTTTATTATCCAATCATGTGCAAGCTAAAATGCTGTTTTTTTTAATTTTCCTTGCATGTCCCCCTCAGTGCAATTTCAAGTGCACTTTGCACTTGTAGTTTGCACTTGTAGTGCAAAGTGGATTTGCCTTTAGTAAATTACCCTCTGTGTATACAAAAACTCAAAGGAGACAGAAAAAAAACACGTATGAATGTAGTTGTGGATTTGATAAAAAGAATTAAATGATCTCAAATATACTCCTTCAATTACCTGTTTTATCCACTTTAAATCTTTGAAAAGCTTATTTAAAGTGTATCTATGGTCAAAAATAAAAGACTAATATGTAATGAGGCACTGAATTTCCATTGTTGTTGCATAGTTCATCAAACTACAATGCTCTCCAAGTTACAAAGCATTCCTTTTGAACAATCCTGTGGTACCAACTTTCTTGATTGCCATGATACACAATGGGAGTATGCTTTGCTGTCCATTGCACTGAAACTACAACTGATCGTGAACAGGTTCTAAGCATAAGATGCAATCTTCGCCTTAGGGCAGCCCTCGTCTGCCAGTAGTGGGGTGTCATGAATAGAGCACCCCCTTCTATGGCATCATCAGTGGTGGCCACAATGCAGGCTGGGAGATGCAGTATTCACAACACAGGCATCCTTCACATGAAGCAGGAGAAAGCATCAGCAGCAGCAATTACAGCATAAAGTCATTTGTGAAAGTCGGCCAGTATACAGTATTTGTAATATAATTATATAGCTGTTTTATTTGGTTATCAAAGGAAAAGATCCATAGGCCACACATCATAAAGTAGACCCATGTGCATGAAGTGAGATGAATGGCATCCTCAGCCCGTACTCCAGCCAGGCCACGCCCCCAACATGTATCGCTCCGCCCCTTGGAGCTTAATCATGGGGAAGGGATTTATTTGGTTATCTTTGGCTGGTGTCATAAAAGCAAACTTCATATTTTGACTTTAAATCTCCTTTAAAGCCCAACTCTGGACAACTAAATAAATGATCCCTTACAGTGGGATTGCACCCACCTGCAAGGTTTAATAGCTTGTTTTGTCTAGGAGAGGGGGGGAACAATGTTACTTACCTGATCCTCTGCTCCCCCCCGGCAGATGACACTGCCCCGTGCTTCACCGGTGGACTGTCCCTCGGCATCATCATGTCCAATGCAATATGGATCCTGCTTTGGTTTGGATGACATCAGGACCCTAGACAGCTGTACCAGCTTAGCTTAGGGGAGGAGCTGAGGATCAGGTAAGTAAACTCTTTTTTGTTGTTGTTCCCTAGCCCAAAATGAGCAATTCCCTAAGCCTAATCATTTTTTTTAGTTGCCTGGAGTTGGGCTTTAAGCTTACATTTCCGACAATGAAAAACACTAGACTGTACTTGTGACCGACCTTGTTTATAATAAAAGTGCTGCACTGCTGTCCGCTTACCAAAATGACTCTACCATCTGTGCAAATTTTATAGTGCAATATGTGATCATATATGACAACCACATAAAAGTAGCAAAGATAAACTATAAAATGAAAGCTCAAAAAACGAAAGTGAATCACCCAAAAATGTACTTATATAAATAATCAATGTAGTATACACAGTTTCAAAATATCTCTCATTAATAAAGAACAGTTGATATCCAGTGTGTTGCTCTTAACTTCACTCTTCCATGACTGATGACCCCCACACCAGTGTAAAACCAGAAAGTGTACATGGATAAATAAAACTCGTGCCACCTCATTGCTCACAGAGCTCTCACCTTCATTATATGACCCACACAGAATGCAAGGTCATAAAAGGCATGTACACATAACCATCAGTGTATCCTACGCTCTTATGGTGGGAACACCAAGGCCTTCTGTCCACTAGGCACACTCCCATATACATTTAGGAAATAAGGGGTCACTTTAAGGCTGCTTACTATTCATACGGTCATGTTGTATCAATTTAAAATGTAAACTTGTTTTTTTTTGTTCCCCTAGACCAAAATGAGCAGTTACCCCTATGCCTGGTCTTTTTTTTTACTTGCCTGGAGTTGGGCTTTAACCATTTGACATCCCGCCCGTAGTGGGATGACGTCCGCAGGAGGGATCTCCTATCCTAGGCGGGAATCATAGGATATCCTCGGCTTCCCGGACGTCTGGGGGGGTGGGCGTCACTCGGGATCCGGTGCGCGTGCCTGGCGGACTCGATGTCCACCGGGCACCCGGGATTGCCGGTGATAGAGCGGGGACATGGATCTGTGTGTGTAAACACAAAGATCCACGTCCTGTCAGCTGAGAGCAGACCGATCAAGTGTTCCCAGTACAGAGGAACACCGATCGATCTCCCCTTGTGAATCACATCTCCCTACAGTTAGAATCACTCCCTAGGTAACGCATTTAACCCCTTGATCGCCCCCTAGTGCCAGTGACATTTACACAGTAATCAGTGCATTTTTATAGGACTGATCGCTGTATGAATGTAAATGGTCCCAAAATAGTGTCAAAAGTGTCCGATGTGTCGCGGTCCCGATAAAAATCGCAGATCGCCGCCATTACTAGTAAAAAATAAATAAATAATAAAAATGCCATAAATCGATCCCCTATTTTGTAGACACTATAACTTTTACCAAAAATATGCAGAAGAATATCAGCCTGAACTGAGGAACAATTTTTTTTTTAATTGGGATATATATTATAGCAAAAAGTAAAAAATATTGTGTTTTTTTTCAAACTTGTCACTCTTCTTTTGTTTATAGCTCAAGAAATAAAAACCGCAGAGGTGATCAATTACCACCAAAAGAAAGCTCTATTTGTGCGGAAAAAATTACAAAAATTTAATTTGGGTGCAGTATTGTATGAGCGCGCAATTGTCATTCAAAGTGTGACAGCGCTGAAAGCTGAAAATTGGCCTGGACAGGAAGGGGGTGAAAATGCCCGGTATTGAAGTGGTTAAGCTTACATTTCTGACAATGAAAAAAGAAATAGACTGTGTATGTGACCGGGTTGGGAAGTATGGTGTATTTATAGTGTTCACTTGTATTTTTGGATAGCTTGTAACAAACCTGAATGATGACAGATCTTAATTAGGATTGTGTGAATGATTTTTTGCAACAACTCTCCTTATGAAGTGAATGGAGGTTCATGAAACGCGTTGAGAAAGTTTTACTATGAGTGTGCCAATGATGTAGTTCAGCCATTTACAGCCTGTCTATCACTACCCATGCGATAAGAACACCTAATCATGGATGTGGATATCATTTTTTTTTTTTAGCTTTATTAGATTTATGTAATAAAATCAATGAATTTTATTGCATATTCTCATTTTGGCATTTCTTGACAAAGCCCCCTGGGCATTCCTTGCATGTATTTTACCATTGTTTGGGATGAAGAAAGGGCAATTCTGCGCAGGAAGCCACAAAACTTAATTAGACTGTATCTGCAGCTCCATAAAAGTATGTGAAGACACAGTAATACAAAGTCCTAATGCCTGAGAATGTATTAGGATTTTTTTAATCATGAAAAGGTTTTTTCCCTGAACACTTTTGGCACCTTGTAATTTTAGATTTACTGTTCTTTTACTTTTTCAAGAATAAAGCAATCTTCTAAACATGCCTTGAGGGTAGAGGAAGAGGGGAAATCCAAGTCTAGGCTAATAAGAGAAGCAGTTCCCGATAAAAGGAGATACAGAGTAACGAAAAATATACATGATTTTTAAAAATCATTCTTATGTTTAATATGTTCCTTCTCTGCTCTGCTGTTGCTTCTACAGGATTGGTTAAAGGGAAGGAAATAGAGATTGTTTGTACATCAATTTGTGACATAAGTGGGGTACACACTATAAAAGAATCGGGTGAACGTTCGTCCGAATTTTCTTGATGTTTCACAGCAAATCGGAACTGATGAAAGAAAATTTGTACGGAAATTCTTACAAATATTCTCGTACAACGAAGGCTTTTTTGTTGTTTGTTTCTGATCATGCGCAGTCTTTCTTTTCTGATTTTTCTTGTAGGAAAACCGTACGAAAAACAGTACACATTAAAGCGAAAATCGTTCGTTCTGTTCCCGTACGGGAAAATTCAGAATCGGTTGTCGAAAGTTGTATACACACTATACGAAAATTCTTTGGACGAGAATGTTCGCCCGATTTGCTTATAGTGTGTACGAGCCTATAGAGGCATCTAACTAAAGTTCAAAGGAGTCTTTAGAGGTGTAAACTGCACTGGGCTGCCAGATCTGCCCACACAACTACATCATCCATTCACTGAGATCTGAATGAAGAGACTACAATTCTCATCTGCCACTATGACAGAGGGACTCATAGACCTCAGTAACGCACAGGAGCAGTGACATTGCTGCACTTTGGTCCATTGATACTTCCACTGGTCCCATAACTGAAGATCCATACCTCGGTACAGACCTGTTGTTCGGGAAATAGTCTGCAGGAGCTTGTGTACTGTATCCGCAAACAGGAGTGTAATTCATTCTGCACTCCTGTGACCCGTTTGCAGCAGACAGCGGGCTGAAGTTGACATCGCAGAGCCAGTCCAGGCTCAGGCAAGATGGCAACAATATGGTCGGGATGCACCTACAACCCTGCTCAGCCCCTCAGCGAGCCATTGATAGCCTGAGCCAGCCGCTCCCGCCCCGTCCACAGCCAATCGCTCCAGTGTGCGAGCGCGCACGGGGGGGGGGGGGCAGAGCAGACAGCGGTGACTGATAGTCACCAGCTCTCTACTCATGGAGCTCTGAGAACTGAGTGATCAGTGATCCTTGATCTCTTGGTTCTCAGTCTTTAGTTTCAAAGTATGAAATATCTATTTTTTTTCTAACTGACATTCCACTACAGTGGCCAATGAATACTAAGAACTGAAAGTGGAACTTTAGTCAGAACAGAAAATTAAGTCCTGATCACCTAAACAGGCTGGCCCCTTTTGCAGGTATGGACCATGTTGTACACAAATTGGGACCGACACCCACCATTGGTTATTGATGGCTGTATATAGGTTATTGAACTATAGGCACTGACGAATTTGTAGAGGCTGATCTGCTGACTGCCTAAAGCAAAATTGAACTATCCTATACTTTACAGCCAAGGAAGCTGCTTCTGTTTGATCTGCAACTGCCATGCTGCTGCACGTGTAATCAGTTATGACACCAACCATTTGATGGTTTGACAGTTTGATTGAGGACACAAGCAAATGTGACAGTTAGCAATCTCGGCATTCCAGTAATGTAACTGCTTTTTGTTAAATCGATGGGTTTAGTTCCACTTAATGAGTTACTGCTGTTCAGGGGCTCTGGGCTTCAGCAAAATGGCAACCTCCAGCAACAAGAAAGAGGAGCAATGCTGGAGGCAATTTACAGTACACACTAATTTTGGTAGTATAATTATTAATGTGGAATGTATGTTCCTTGCTAAAGAACATTATTTTTTATCAAGTTGTTATGGGTAAAATTCCACTTTAAGTTTTTGTTCGATCACACTAGATCACACTGCCAAAAGCTTAGGTCAGCCCAGTTCCGTGACATATTTGGAATAGTTAGCTGGTAGCTTCTCTTGCAGAGTGCCTTTAACATCTCATTGGTGGAATGTTAGGTGTCCACAGACAGTGCAGTCCATTTCTTTTCCCATCCGGTTCACAGACCCGTTCAATTTGGTAATCTATATAGGAAGCTAAATTGTAAACAGATGTGGGTTTTCAAACTACATTTATCAAAGGAAACTCGAAACAGACATATGGCACTAATACCACATAGAGTTAAAGTTCTGAACTGAGCTGACCCACTAAGCTGGGCTGACATGCATTTCTAGGAAGCAGACAGGCCCCTCTCTGTTGTCTGCAGATGAGGACAGTGACCTTGAATTCTATAAAGTAGTCTGTACAGGCATTCTCTAGGTGAGATCACCAGGTTAAACTGGATTGGTTGTAGCTACCACTTATATTAAACTTGGCAAAAAATGATACCATAAACACGAGAAGGAAAAGGTTAAGCTCTCCTAAAAAAACAAGCATCTCGATGTGTGTCAAAAGGCATTTTAAGATTCCTAAAGGATTGCAACACAATGTCAACATGATTTGACAGATTTCGCCGTCTGGAAATGTACAGCAAACCACTGTAACATCTCCTGCTGGTCAAAGAATCAGCTTGTATGGATACTCCTGGTTGTCTGTACATCAGGCCTTTCTCAACAATGTGAATTTGGAATACAATAGTCACATCCACAAAGAAAAAACTGAAAGGCATACTTGGTATAAGTGAACTAAAAAAATGTAAAAGATCTAGATCATTTTGTCTGACTTGTGCGATTTCATCAATTGGACATGCACTATCTCCATTATCAGCAGTAAGCACTTGCTGTTTTCGCAACATAATTCAGTTCAGATCTCAAGCTGACTAGAATTCCAGGTGGGAGTATCTGAGAGCAGAATGAAAACATAATCTCAGCTGCTCGCCATCATTTTTAAAAAAGATGGCTTGTGGATATAACATGATGTAAAAGTCTAGACACCTATGTGCTGACAAACACCTCTGGAAGACAACCAAGTCTCCACCAGGCACCCTCCTGTTCTGATACATAAAAGAAAAAGTAAAACCTTATCAACAAAATCCGCCATGAGATCATCCTACACTAAAATCAAGACAGACATTAGATTACGGGGACCTAAACGTCAACACGTCCCCAGCTGCTGACAATTCCTTTTTTGCCTGTGCAAGCAAGTTAAAGAAGTCCTATGTAAAGCTGGCCATAGACGGTTCGAATATCCTGCTGACTCGGCCGAGATTTGAACCCTGTATGGGCAGTGTCAGGAACCATAAACCAGGCGGAGACAGAAAATTCAGTTAAAAATCACACCTTTAATGAAATAGCAAAACATAACAGTACAGAAACATAGTCAAAAACTGAAGCCAGGGTTTGGATGCCTGAGCAGGTAATTAGACGAGCCGTGGTCAGGAAACCAGAAATCAGTGTAGTAAGGAGCAAAAGCAGAAAAAGGTATCGGAAGAGAGGTCAGCCAGGCCAGGTCATACACAGGAACACAGACAGGAACACACTGGATATCGTTGACAATGCAAGGGCGAGGGAAGAGAATGAGCTAAGCTGCTCAAATAGCCAAAGGGGGCTGGCTGTAGGGTGGACTAATGAGGAAGATTAATGGTAAATAGGTGAGTCACTATGGAAACGAGTGGCTGGTAGTTAACTGAAAGCTGTGCAGCCTCTGTGCACTGAAAGAAAAGAGCTGCCCATAAGTAGCAGAAGCAAGCCTTGACAGGCAGGCTGAATATACCCAAGTTGATCGATCGATCGCTCCACTTGAATACAACCAGCCTGCTGAATTTTACATGAGATTAGCCTCTAGCAATAATCACAATGTTCTCCCAGTGGGGAGGTCTTCCCCTGCCAGGAGAACACAATGGCTCAGCAGGAGGGATTCCCCCCATCAATACTGTCTGTGTTGATGGGGGGAATCAAGCAAATTTCTTTCCTGCAACCTGTGGTTGCAGGAAAGAAATTTTCTCCATCTATGGCCAGCCTAAGCTTAATTTTGCTCTAGTCAGAACTTTCACAGGGCACCCTACTCATGTGACAGTGCAAAGGCATGGCGACTAGCCCTCAGGCACCGAGCCAGGAAAGGGCATTTTGTTTTATCCATTTGAAAAGTACAGCACTCTTATTCATTAGCACTGTTCCCAACGCTCTCTTTGGACTACAGAAAATCTCTCACTTAGTCAAGGTTTCTCAACGGTTCCTCCAGAGGATGCTAGGGGTACCTAATTGCCTCTGACAACAAAGATCTTTTCAGCTATCTGCAAGGGGGGAATTCTTCCCAATGACCACCAGTGTACGGAGCATTCTTCCCAGTGCCCATCACACTAATGTATCTTGAGCTGTAGATTTAGTCATTTTTAACAGAGGTTCGCTGAGACCAGAAAGGTTGAGGACGCCAACTCTAAGTTTTGGGGGAAAAAATGGGAGGTGAAGTGTTCCTTAGTCCGAACACATTTCCTGTTCCAGGAGGACAATTCTTTCTTTCTTTGTAATTAGGATACAGAGAGAGAGAGCACTGCCACCATAGTATAGGAAGTGTCTTACTGGCAAGATCTCAGGTGCAAGTGAAAAGTAAAAAAAGTCTGAAATAAGGAAAATGAATACAGCCACCACATTTAAGGACAGGTAAGCTGCATTATATTACTGGGCAATTATAATAACAAAAAAGTTTGTTTAATCTGTAGAGCAGCCCTCAAATTTTCCACTTGCCTACTCGCATTTTGCGAGTGGAAAATGATGTCTGGCGAGCCCTTCTCCCAGCCAGGGGAAGAGAGGAGAAGAAGAGTCGAGCTGGCCGATCATCAGAGAGCGGGGATTGCCCACTGTAACAGCTTTCATTTGAATTGATGGGTTCTCATCACCGCTCACGTCACACAGTCCCGCCTCCTCGCCCGACACATTTGATAGACAGAACACTGGTCCAATGTTGGGAGGCGCCGAGTGAGATTGCGGGACTGTGTGATGTGAGCGGCGCCGGGCGAGGAGGCGGGACTGTACGACAATGAGCGGCGCCGGGAACCCAGCAATTCAAATGAAAGCTGTTGCAATCCCCGCTCTCTAATAATCTGCCAGCTGGACTCTTCCTCTGCACAGGTGAGACTGTATTGATGGGCACAGGTTAAACTGTACTGATGGGCACAGGTGAGGCTGTATTGATGGGCACAGGTTAGACTGTACTGACGGGCACAGGTGAGGCTGTATTGAGGGGCACAGGTGAGACTGTACTGACGGGCACAGGTGAGACTGTACTGATGGGCAAAGGTGAGACTGTATTGATAGGCATAGGTGAGACTGTATTGATAGGCACAGGTGAGACTGTACTGACAGGCACAGGTGAGACTATACTGACGGGCACTGGTCACGCTGTATTGACAGGCACTGGTCATGCTGTATTGACGGGCACTGGTCACGCTGTACTGAAGGGCACTGGTCACGCTGTACTGAAGGGCACTGGTCAGGCTGTATTGATGGGCACTGGTCACGCAGTATTGATGGGCACTGGTGAGGCTGCGCTGAAGGGCACTGATAAAGTTGTTGTTAATATTTAGTTTGTAACTTAATTCTGCATAAAACATTTAAGTGTCATTTCATGAGATAATTTATGAGGGTGTGTTTAGGGGCGGGATTAGGGGTGGGGCTTGGTTGGGGTTGGGTGGGGAAACCCTTAAGCCTTAAGGCCTGGCTAGAAGCTCAGGACTTGAAATTTTGAGCCCTGCTGTAGAGTACTACAATAGTCAGGAATCTGGGCAAGCTGGGCAATCAAGAAATGAATTACCTGATTTTCAAATTAATATTGTTATTAATAGAATTCTTTTTAGGCCCCTTTCACACGGGGTGGATCCTTCCAAGTGGAATCCGCCTGCTCAGCGGGGGGATCTCTCCGCTGATCCCCACTGACCAGGCAGATGACAGGTCCGTGTCCACTCCGCTATGCAGTGCGGACAAGGACAAAGCCTGCTCTCCTCTATGGGGTGGTGGTGGTCAGATAAAAAAACGGACTGCATGTCCGATTGTCATCCTGCATGTCCGATTCTAATCCAATCTGAGCCCCTGGACGGATGGCAAATGTATCGCCATACGTGTATTTTCAGAAGATTTTGTTGGATCGGATGCCCGGCGGGTGTCAGCGGGCACATGTCCGGTGACATCTGCTGCCCCATAGAGAACAATGGGTGGCTGAATCGGGTCCCCCTGAAAAACAGACAGGCAGACCCGATCAGTGCGCTGGTGTGAAAGATGCCTAAGAGCCAATAACTGAACAGAAGCAAGCTACAATTTCATTCACCAATACAAACATACTATAGCATGGCCAGCTTAGACAATTATCAAAAAAAGGAATTAGTTCTGCTTTAGATAAACACTCTGCCTTTCTGAAGGATAAGAGATTACTTCTAGAAATAGCTCTTCTTTTCATTTTTCTTTATTAGCTCTCCCTCTTTATTCCAGGAATCCTACCTTCTGTTTATTTTCATGTACTAACTTCCTTCTGTTCTACAGTACTTTGGAATAAACTTTTTAGGTTTAATTAGAAAGCACTTATTATTGACAGGCTTTCCAAAACTGTACTACTATTTTTCCAAGGAATAACATTAGCTTATCAAGAATATATGTAGATGTAAACTGAACTTGTGGGATGTATTTTACCATTCATAGCTAGCACCAGTTAAAGTAGAACTCAAGGCTATGCCTAATCTTAAAACTGATTCCACAATGATTTACAATATTGAGAAGACGTTTAAGGCTTCATTCAAGTGTACATAAGTGTCTGCTCTTTAACAAAAAAAAGCCATACTTCTCTATGGGTCACATAAGTACACTTACTCTTGTTCTCCTTTGACCCAGTGTCAGCTGATAGCAGGCTATTGCTCCAGGCTCTGGAAGGATCCCGACAATACTGTCAGGATCTACTCAGCTGCCTGATGGACAGCTGGCTCTGCCTTTCAGCATGCAGCTGAGAGCCAGAGCTTGCTGCACCCATCCCCTTCCCAGCCTGGCACTCCCGTGAGTACTGGAGGGGCAGAGCGAAGCGGACCATCACTGCTTTCTGCTTAGAGAAACACAAGAATTGAGCGATCAGTGGTCATGTGATCGCTCAGTACTTGAGGTTACAGCCAATTTGGGACAGCTGCAGCATCACAGCAATGATGCAGCATAAAGGTGAGTACCCTTAGTCTAGAATTCCTACATTTTAGAATTGGCTGGGGCCACATTGTAAGATTAGAGGTCAGTAATCTGTGAGGGCTCACTGCTCAGGTGTGCAGCAAGACCTCAGTTCGCAGGTAGATAAATATCAAAGAAGGCTGCGGCTACCATGCTAAAGGTAAGTAAGCAACTACAGTGGATAAAAAAAGTCTACACACCCCTGGTAAAATGTCAGGTTTCTGTGATATAAAAAATGAGACAAAGATAAACCATTTCAGAACTTGTGACCTATAAACTGTACAACTCAATTGACCAACAAACTGAAATCTTTTAGGTGGAGGGAAGTAAAAATAAAAAAAAATAAAATAATATGGTTGCATAAGTGTGCACACCCTTACACTAATACTTTGTTGAAGCACCTTTTGATTTTATTACAGCACTCAGTCTTTTGGGGTATGAGTCTATCAGCATGGCACATCTTGACTTGGCAATATTTGTCCACTCTTCTTTGCAAAAACATTCCAAATCTGTCAGATTGAGAGGGCATCTCCTGTGCACAGCCCTCTTCAGATCACCCCACAGATTTTCAATCGGATTCAGGTCTGGGATCTGGCTGGGCCATTCCAAAACTTGAATCTTCTTCTGGTGAAGCCACGCCTTTAATAATTTGGATGTATGTTTTGGGTCGTGCTAATGCTGAAAGGTAAAGTTCCCCTTCATGTTCAGCTTTCTAGCAGAAGCCTGAAGGTTTTGTGCCAATATTGACTGGTATTTGGAACTGTTCATAATTCCCTCTACCTTGACTAAGGCCCCTGTTCCAGCTGAAGGAAAACAGCCCCAAAGCATGATGCTGCCACCATCATGCTTCACGGTGGGTATGGTGTTCTTTTGGAGATGTGCAGTGTTGTTTTTGCACCAAACATATCTTTTGTAATTATGACCAAAAAGTTCCACCTTGGTTTCATCAGACCATAACACATTTTCCACACATGCTTTTGGGAGACTTCAGATGTGTTTTTGAAAAATTTAGCCGGGTTTGAATGTTTTTCTTGGGTTTTTTTTTTAGTCTTGCCACTCTACCACATATGAAAAATATGGGAGATTGTTGTCACATGTACCACACAGCCAGATATTCCCGCAGCTCCTTTAATGTTGCTGTAGGCCTCTTGGCAGCCTCCCTGACCAGTTTTCTTCTCATCTTTTCATCAATTTTGGGGGGACGTCCAGTTCTTGGTAATGTCTTGGTAATGTCACTATTGTGCCATATTTTCTCCACTTGATGATGACTGTCTTCACTGTGTTCCTTGGTATATCTAATGCCTTGGAAATTCCTTTGTACCCTTCTCCTGACTGATACCTTTTAACAATGAGATCCCTCTGATGCTTTGGAAGTTCTCTGCGGACCATGGCTTTTGCTGTAGGATTTGACTAAGAAAATTTCAGGAAAGACCTACTAGAACAGCTGAACTTTTTATGGGGTTAATCAGAGGCACTTTAAGGCTCCATGCACACTGGCTTAAAAAACGTTGCTTCTACAGGAGTTTTGTGTTCTGCCTGTAGAAGCAGCTCAGTGTTATCCTAGGTGTCCATGCACATTAGGACGTTAAGAGGCATATTTTGAGTTTATAACGTTTAGAGGCAGAAAAAAAAAAACCCTTCTGGTTCGCGTTTCTGATTGGAGCTTGGAGGCAGAAAAAATGTAAAACTCTCCTAAACTTGTCTAAACTTTGTACGTTTTTTACTCCTGAGAGAACAGACGTGTTTTTGAAGCACAGTGTGCATGAAGCCTCAATTATGGCCGGTCTGTACTGACTCCTATTTAACATGAGTTTGAATGTGATTGCTTAATTCTGAACACAGCTACATCCCCAGTTATCCCAAGTTATAAGAGGGTGTGCACATTTATGCAACCACATTATTTTAGTATTTTATTTTAACTACCCCCCCCCCCCCCCCCCCAAAAAAAAAAAACTGAGTTGAACAGTTTATGGGTCACATTAAAAGGTGGAAAAAGTTCTGAAATGATTTATCTTTGTTTCATTTTTTTTTTTACATCACAGAAACCTGACATTTAAACAGGGGTTTGTAGACTTTTTATATCCACTGTAGGTGGATAGAGGGGTGCTGTTAAAGTATATGTTAGGGGACTGGTGAGGGTTTACTAATGTCGTTTTTACTAAAAGAGGTATTCTTGTCCATCCTGTTTTGAGAATTACACAACCCAGTCATGTGACTGAAGAGTAAAAGTGGAGCACATTGCCAAAATCAGCCCTCTCCTTCATCATGCTCTTTGTCAGCACATGTACTCCAAAGCAGAACTGATTGGTTTCCATGTCTAGGTGTTACTGCGCAAGAGGGTGGTACTAAACAAAACACTTTTTATGATTTTTGAACAAATACTTAACTGGATTTACTGCAGTTTTTCCTACATCTGCCCAGAGTTACTCTTTAAAATACTGACTATACAACCATTATATAAAAAGTAATCTCAAGACATAAATAGCCCATTTACTAACAAACATTGTAGACAAAAACCAAGGGCACTCAGTAAATAAATTAATGAGTTTAGTTAGTAAATCATAAAATGCTTAAAAAAAATGCTTTAAATTTCCGTTTTAATCAAATTCAATGAGACTGCACCTTTAAGAGAAGGGTCCAAGATTCAATTAACAAGTATGTATTGATTTCCTTCCATTGTTGTAGAGGCTCCAGATTACAAACTGCAGTCAGTATGCGATCAGCGTGCATTCTTCTCTCTGGCTAAATGCCGGTAAAAAAACTTCACATATGGACTATTGATGTTTTCTTTTTAAATTGTATGCTAGGAACAACCCTTATAAACAACACTTTCTCTATATAAGATCGCTTTATAATTGTGTAGGCCCTTAAAAAAAAAAAAAACACAAATACAACAGGCCAGCTAACACTTCTAGTACATTCAATTCTTCCTACTGTGGTTGGACTGCAGTAGCCCTATAAATACATAGAAATTTATTTTTGCTTTATTGTGCAAAACTAATTTTGCTTATGTGTTATAAGGCCTGATTCACACCTATGCATTTTTGTGTGCTTTTTGCATTTTGCAGATTTGCACTACAGAGCGTGTTCCATAGGAAACCATGTTAGACTCACTTTCCAACATGAACACAGACAAACACACAAGGATTTCTTCAGAATAAGGTAGAAATCCGCAACAAATATTGTTAGAATCCTTGCAATGTACATAGATTCATAGATTACCCCGAGGGTAATTTTTCTTCACAACAAAAGTGGAGTTACACTTTAAGGTTTACAAATGTATAATTTTCAACGGCTTTGTCAAAAAAAAAAAAAAAAGGTCTCAGCAGCGTTTCAGGGATGAATGCCAGTTTATGATGTCATAGGTGCAGGTAAATAGGGGGAAATGACTGTGCGTCTTATGGAGCAAATGTTAACCCCCCCGTTGCCGCCGGGCCGCATGTCATTTTGAGTCCCGAGTCTCTGAATTCCTGGGCAGCTGCTTGGGCCGGCCCTGCTCACCCGCCGCCAGCCTCTCCGCGGAGCCGTCCATGGGCCGCATCCATGTCCTTCTGGCCGAGTCCCCAGTCCCCATCCAGAACTCCCCTAAGGCAGCTGGGCTGCTCCTTGGGCCGGTGCCGTTCACCTGGCCTCACCGCAGCCAACTACGTGGCCGTCCTATTATATAGCTCAGGGGGACAGAAATAAAGTGGTCAGGTGACCATAAACAGGGAGGAGGAGCTGCCTGGAGGAGTCCCCTTCTGCCTGATGTCGGAAAGGTGTCTCTGCAGCCGCAGACACCAGGGCCTGGACTGCTAAAAAAAATAAGTGACACTATGCCAGCCTGCCTATTTTCCCAAAATGATGTTTTACACGATTTATGATGAGAGCATGCTTTAGTCTGGTCAGTGGTCACCACTGTCTCTCTTTTATACATGTGGGTGATGCTGAACAAAGGTAGAAGGTAAAGTGATGGCATCAGACATTGTATGGGAGAGGGACCATTCTTGGGCCCAAAAGGGCACTTAAAGTGTATATATGATTTTTTAAACGCTGCACTTACCGGGCCAGTACTAAATACACCACAATTACAAACGCACACACACACACAAAAAAAAAAAAATATATATATATATATATATATATATTTTGTGTGTGTTTGTAATTGTGGTATATGCAGTACTGGCTGGGCAAGCGCAGTGTTAAAAAAAAATATATATATATATATATATATATATATATATATATATATATTATTATTATACAGTATTTATATAGCGCCAACAGTTTACGTAGCGCTTTACAACTTGAGGGTAGACAGTACAAATACAATACAATTTGATACAGTAGGAATCAGAGGGCCCTGCTCCTTAGAGCTTACAATCTAAGAGGGGAGGTCAAGAGATACAAGAGGTAATAACTGTGGGTGATGTGCTGATTGAGAAGATAAATGTACAGTTGTTAGGTGGGGGCCAGATAGGCTTCTCTGAAGAGATGAGTTTTCAGGGATCGTCTGAAAGTGGATAAAGTAGGAGAAAATCGGACGGATTGGGGTAGAGCATTCCAGAGGATGGGGGAGGCTCTGGAGAAGTCCTGAAGGCGAGCATGGGATGAGGTGACAAGGGAGTTTGAGAGCAGGAGGTCTTGGGAGGAGCGAAGAGAACGATTAGGTTGGTATTTTGTGACTAGGTTAGAGATGTAGCTAGGGGCCAAGTTGTGGATGGCTTTGTAAGTTATAGTTAGTATCTTGAATTTAATTCGGTGACTGAGTGGCAGCCAATGGAGGGATTGGCAGAGGGGTGTAGCAGACGCTGAGCGGTTTGTGTGGTGGATGAGCCTGGCCGCAGCGTTCATGATGGACTGAAGTGGGGATAGCCTATTTAGAGGTAAACCAATGAGGAGGGAGTTGCAGTAGTCAAGGCGGGAGATGACCAGGGAGTGGATTAGAAGCTTTGTGGTGTCAATGGTTAGGAAGGGGCGTATCTTGGAGATGTTGCGAAGACAGAGGCGGCAAGCTTTGGATAGTGATAGAATGTGGGGTCGAAAGGTTAGTTCAGAGTCCAGGATTACACCTAGGACCTTGGCGTGGGGAGATGGGTTGATAGTTGAGCCGTTGATCTTGACAGGGAGATCAGGGGAAGTGGCACCTGAGGGAGGAAATATCATGAGCTCGGTTTTGGATAGGTTGAGTTTGAGAAAGTGATGTGACATCCAGGCTGATATGTCTGCTAATAAGTTGGTAATGCGTGAGGAGACAGATGGAGAGAGCTCGGGGGTGGAGAGATAGATTTGGGTGTCATCAGCGTAGAGATGATATTTAAAGCCGTGGGAGGCAATCAACTGACCCAAGGAGGTGGTGTAGATTGAGAAAAGGAGAGGTCCGAGAACAGAACCTTGGGGGACCCCAACGGAAAAAGGAAGAGGAGAGGAGGAAGTAGAGTTGTAAGTGACACTGAAGGAGCGGTGGGATAGGTAGGATGAGAACCAGCGAAGAGTACAGTCACGGAGACCAAAGGAGTGGAGTTTTTCGAGGAGGAGGGGGTGGTCCACTGTGTCAAATGGGAAATAAATATGGGGTGGGACTTTATATGAGCCGTGACCATCTGGTACACAGGACTCCATCCCCGATAATTTGGCACAAGAGGGAAAGGGGGGGCAAAAAAGGGAAGTGGGACTTTATATGAAACAAAACACTTGGGGTAGATTATATATATATATATATATATATATATATATATATACACACACACACACACACATACAGGCCCAGGCATCATTTGGTTCAGAATATTTGTTTTCTTGTTTCCTCCTCTAAAACCTAGGTGCGTCTTATGGAGCGAAAAATACGGTAACCAGAGGGTACAATGCTCGGTTATGTGATGCATTATACATTGTGTTTTCTTTTGCTAAATAACTCTGCAAGTATAATGCTAATAGAGTCTGACTATAATCTTCCAAGTCTCCCTTCTCCAAGAGGAATGTATTGCCTTAGGTATGTTCAGACCGAACTAAGCTGGCAACTTTCAACTATTACAATATAAAAATGTCAATAAGAGCAATGCCGCAAACGAGGTTTAATACCTTACAAATAGTCGTACAAAGTAACAGGCCACATAAGAGTGCATTCATTTCAAGCCCTTTACCCCAGTGAAGGTTTTACTTTCCTAATTCTTAGAGGTGAACAAGCACTGGTAGGTTTCACATACTGTACCTGAGAGAGCTCTATATAACAGTATTCCCAGGCGGGACACAACGGCATCATTAGATTTCTTTGCAGAGAAGGGTTAAAGGGAACTTACCCCCCCCCCCCCCCCCCACACACACACACACACCAATCCACTTTACTGTATTAATTCCAGATATGACATTATTTCTTTACTGATAACCCCGTGTGATATGATTAATTGCTCTGATAAACGTTATTTCTTTAATAAATTATTTTAATATTGGCAGTAAAAAAAAGAGTGCCAAGAACGTTAGCAAAGTAGTAACAGCACTAGGAGGTGTAATGGTAGTATTAATGGTAGTAGTAGTAGTAGTAGTAGTAGTAGTAGTAGTAGTAGTGACAAGTGTGGTTTTAATATTTCAGAAGGAAACACTGTAAACGAGTAGAACTAGAAGAGTTGAATTGTTGTTGTAGTAGCAGAACTTCCAACTGTCCCTCCTTTGAGATCACATCCCTCTGTCCCTTGTTCATTTTTAGATGTCCCTCTTTTTAGTCTGATGTGTACATCTCTATACAAAAGTACCAGATTTTCTACCAAAAGAATTATATTACACTAAACCTTTTATCCAAGTTCTAAATTACTGTTAAGGCCCCTTTACACAGACGGCAGTTTCTACTGCCCACTTAAACGTGATCTGAGGCGCATCGCTTTTCAGATGGCATTAACGGTGGCCATGGTTTTATCCCCCACAGGTGCTCCCCGATATACAGTACTGCAAAGGTGGGGGGACCATACATTATCATTGGGTTCAGAGGGGAGTCAACTGATTGGGGGCACCACACTAGTTCAGGAGGCTATACAGTGCCTCCTCACCGTCGGTCAAATGCTCCCTTCAGAGGACAATACTAGTGTAAACTAACTATTGCACTTAAAGCGGATGTCCACCCAAAAGTGGAACTTCTGATTATATGCTTCCTCCCCCACTCCAGTGTCACATTTGACACCTTTCAGGGGGAGAGGGGCCCATTTATGACAGGTCCCCTTCCCCACTTCCGGGAGATCGCCCCCCCCTCCTTCCCCCTCCGCCAGGTTAATTAGAAAGCGCAGCGCGCTTCGCGCATGTGCAGCAGGGAACCAGGAGTGATGCCGAAAGACTTCACTGCCTGTTTCCCCTATCAGGAATGGCGGTGGCAGCACCCAGGAGTCGATCCGAAGATCAGCTGGGGTGCCGACATTGTGGGCTCCCTGGACAGGTAATTGCCCAAATATTAAAAGTCAGCAGCTACAGTATATGTGTATATGTAGCTGCTGACTTTTACATATTTTTTTTTGACTGGACCTCCTCTTTAAGCCTGGTACACACGGGGCATATATCGGTCAGTATCAGCCGGTTCAACAGAAACCGGCCGCCGTTTGGCCCGTGTGTACATCAACCGAATGGCCGACTTCTGTCAAATGGGCATGCTGGAGAACCAGCATCCAATCAGCACTCTCAGCCAATGGCTTCCAGCACCGACCGGTTTGTTCTGGTGGGGGGTGCAGACCCCCTGTCAGAACACAATAGCTCAGCAGGGAGATTGCTGTACTAACATCACATAGTTAGTACAGAAATTTCCTCCTGAGCTCCTCAGTTTTTTTTTCATTCGGCCTGCTGGGTTGAACAAAAAAAAAAAAACTGATAGTGCCAGGCTTTACGGGTTTTGTCTCTCCCCCAGCCTGCGACCAGATAATGAAGGAGAAACAGCAAACTGTTGACTGCTCATCTCATATCAGCATTTTACTTGTAAGCAAAAGAGCACTGCAGAAAAGCTGATTGCCTCCTTCATCTGCCTTCCCCAGTCAGAGCTCTGCTGTATGACGACCACCACAAGAGGCTGATACAAAGTCAAATTCAAGCACTTACACTGCTTGCATTTAAAAATAAATAAGTGTAATGATTAGTGAATACAAAGCTGCATCCATTTGTGTTTTTACATGCAAGTTGAAATTGATGGTTATACGGGGCAGCCATGCCCAATATTCCATAAGCATGGAATCTGCTTTAGAGGATGCTGGCACTGGGCATCACATACCCTAACAGTATATGGAGCAGCATCTTAGAGTGATTTTATGTGATTCCTAAAACATTGACATTCTATGGTGAGGAATGAATAGGAGAGTTACGAAAGTCCAAGTGTTTAGAGAGCAAAAAGGGCAACAGTAGTTGTAAGTTAAAGTGATTGTGAACCTCAAACATGAAATATCAACAAAGCATATCCTTCTATATAGTGTGTACTTTCAATCCAGAGCACCAAGTGTCATTCATGCCTGCTGCTTCAGTCCTCTGCTATCAGCATGAATCCCTTCTGACAAGTTTTTCTGACACCAAAAAAAAAAATGGTGACAGGGGAGGGCACAATTGATTGACAACAATAGCTCTGTTCCTGTGTGCTGTATGAAGGGGTGTGTCCCTTTCCTCCAATCAGCTCTCAGAGCTCTCCTCACTAATGTAACTTAAGCTCCCCGCCCCCTACTTGTCAGAGCCCAGAGATCCTGTGTAAATTCTGCACTTTGAATGGATGTAAGGGAAAGATAGCTGAAGATTAACAGGTACAACTTATGTAGGAGGATTTATTTCATCTCTGTGTATCACCTGAAGCTCATCATTTCACTGAGTATATGTAAGGATTTACAAGCACTTTAAAGAGGAACTGCAGTCGGCGCACATAATTTGTAATAAAAACATCTCTGCCATTCTGAAGCTTCCCTCTAACCACTTTGCATATTATTTTATATATACTGTGATTCTGTACTTGCCAAATATGCTGCAGAAATCTCCCTCCGCTGAGTCAGGCTGTGGGCAGCTGAAGATGCCTGTTCACTTCCTGGATTTACACAGACGCACACCTCCAGCTCTGCAGCTCTCATTGGCCCTCTTATGACTCACCCCCCCTCCTACCTTCCTGGCAAACTCTAAGTAGAGAGAGTTGTGCATGATGTCATAAGCCTAGGCTACTGACTAGACGAGACAGGAAGTGGGCTGTATAAGGTATTTACTGGCAGAAAAAAAATGTTTTACTATCCAAAGTTAAAACAAGTGCAGAAGATAGATAATAGATGGAAAGTTGAAAAAAGTACTGAAGTTCCACTTTAAGGAGAAGGTGAGAACAGGGGGATGGAGGGGATAGGGGGCCGTGGAGCTGGCAATAGAACAAAAAGGGAAGGCATTATAATTGTAGTGTGGTGGGACAATATCTCTCACTGCCCACCAATCACCTTGCACAGAATAAGCAATAAGCTTATAGAATAAGAATCCAGAGATCTACAAATCCTGTGATGAAAAACAATCCTCTTTCTATTACAATCAATTGTATTAATTTTTCACAATTAATGAGTCAATGGGAAGCCACCATGGAATTGTCAGCAGTTACATGGAATTTCTTTTCTAATATGAATTTCAATAGTATAATCATGACAAAGTCTACAAATGAATCCTGCAAACAGCCAGGGAAATCATTTTCTGGTCTTTCCAATGTATATGCAGTCATGCAAACAATTAAAGTGGTTCCAAAGCCTTAAGGTTTTTCACCTTCTGTGTGCAGAATCCCCCCAAACCCCCCCCCTGATTCTTGCCTGAGCCCGATCCGATCCAGCCATGTGTACGAGAGCAGTAGCTCCTGCCGCTGTCTCCCTCCTCCCTGGGCAGATTAATAGCAGCCGTCAATCAAATGCTTTGCCGAGTGAGCGGGAGGCGGGGCCTAGATGCCCACTCTGTGTCAACAGACGCAGAAAGGGTGGCTTGGGAGTGAGCATGCATGGGTGCCCCCAGGGAAAGTGGCTTTCCCTGGGGGCACTTGCCGAAGAAAAGGAGCCTGGAGCGCCAATGGGGGGACCCCAGAACCATTGCACAGAGAAGGAAAGTATAACATGTTTTGTTATCTTAATTAAAAAAATGACACTTTAAAGTGGTTGTAAACCCAAAAAAAACCCTGCAAGACAAAGGCATAATGAGCTAATATGCATAGCATACTAGCTCATTATGTATTACGAGCAAAGCCCCCGCAGCGGGCCCCGTTCACTGCTCCGGCCGGCGACATCGCTCCCAGAGTTACTTCTGGGTATCGCGGGCTCCGGTGCTGTGATTGGCCGGAGCCGCAATGACGTCACTCCAGCGCATGCACGCGGAAAACGCCGGTAGCGGCAGCCTAACTGAAGCAACGGCACGTACGTGCTATTGCTTCAGTTTGCTTCAGTGCGCATGTGCCGATGACGTCAGCACATTCTGATACAGGGGATATCTCCTAAACCGTTCAGGTTTAGAAGATATCCAGGGTAGCTAAAGGTAAGCCTTATTATAGGCTTACCTGTAGCAAAAAGTGTGTTGTAAGGGTTTACAACCACTTTAATATAGCTTTAAGTAACTTTAATGCCCTGTACACACGAGCGGACTTTTCGACCGGACTGGTCCGACGGACCAAATCCAGCGGACAAACCGACCGCGTGTGGGCTTCATCGGACCTGCAGCGGACTGTTTCTGTTGAAAATCTGACGGACTTTAGATTTGGAACATGTTTCAAATCTTTACGTTGGAACTCCGCCGGACCCAGTTCCTATCAAAAAATCCGCTTGTCTGTATGCTAGTCCGACGGACGAAAACCGATGCTAGGGCAACTATTGGCTATGAACTTCCTTATTTTAGTCCAGTCGTACGTCATCACGTAGGAATCCGTCGGACTTTGGTGTGATCGTGTGTAGGCAAGTCCGTTCGTTCGAAAGTCCGTCGGAAAGACTGTCGGATCTTTGTTGCCGAAAAGTCCGCCTGTGTGTACAGGGCATAAAAGGGTATCTTGGGTTACTAAGAAGTAGTAGGGATGCCAAAGGAAAGTAGAGGAGTATAAAAAAGAAAGCAAAAGGGATCTGCAAAACCTAGCAGACAGAGGAAAAGATACCGTATATACTCGAGTATAAGTCGTTCCGAGTATAAGTCGAGGCCCTAATTTACCACAAAAAAAATGGGGAAAACTTATTGACCCGAGTATAAGACGAGGGTGAGAAATGCACAGCTACTGTAAGTGGAAAAGAGGGACAACAATGCCCATTTGCAGCCTCACTGTGCCCATTTGCATGCCTCACTGTGCCCATTTGCAGCCATAGGTCCCCTGAACTTCAAACTCGGTAGTTAAGGGTTCCTAGATGCCCCCTAGCTGCAGCCAAAATTTGGGGTCTCTGAACCCAAAGGGTCCCGAAATGACATTGCTGCAGATGGACACAGTTGACCGAATTTGGGGCCCCATATCTCGGGCCCACTTAGTGCTAAGAACCCCAGATTTGGTGTGCAAACCCAGTGGAACTAGCACCATAACAGCTGGGGTTTCTAGCACCAAGTGGCCCCTAGATACAGGGCCCCAAAAATCAGTTCAGAAAATGTCAAGCACTTTTCTGCAGCAGAGAATGACATTTTCCGAACCGGTTTTGAGGCCCCGTATCTCAGGGCCACTTGGTGCTAGGAACCCCAGCTTTGGATATATTACGGAACCAGTTCCACTGGGTTTGCACACCAAATTTGGGGTTTCTAGCACCAAGTGGCCCTGAGATATGGGGCCCCAAAGTCGGTTCAGAAAATGTCAAGCACTTTTCTGCAGCAGAGAATGACATTTTCTGAACCGAATTTGGGGCCCCGTATCTCGGGACCACTTAGTGCTAGGAACTTCAGCTTTGGATATGTTGTGATACCAGTTCCATTGGGTTAGCACACCAAATTTGGGGTTCCTAGCCCCAAGTGGCCCCGAGATACGGGGCCCCAAAGTCGGTTCGGAAAATGAAATTTTTTGCTGCAGAAAAGTGCTTGACTCGAGTATAAGTCGAGGGGGGCACTTTCAGCACAAAAAAATGTGCTGAAAAATTCGACTTATACTCGAGTATATACGGTAAAATAAAAAGGAAAAGGAAAATCCTATGACGGGGACTCTGGACTGCTGAGCCATAACCTCCCTTTATAATACACCAAGAAAGTTCAGTGTAGGGTTTATGAATTTAGCACTTAAGCTGGCCATATACAGCTCAAAGTTTGGTTGACTGCTGCTGGATCAGCCATGAGTGGACCTGTCACTACCAACCGGCTCGACTAAACTCAAATTAAAAATACAAGTCACTGTCACTGTCACTGTTCAGGTATTCAGCCACCTCGGGGCCTGTGGCTGCCTGAATACAAAAGCTAGCAGTGGAGATTCCTCCATCCACAATGATACCAATACGGCACACTACGGTTCCACCATACTGTTGCTGGTGTTGATAAATATTGTTTGGTAGGCTACATTATTTTATATTAAAATATTCATCTGCAAGCTTCTTCTGTAAGAACCCCTAATCAGGAACATGCTCCTCACAACTACAGCCCGTCCCAAACGTTTGATCGCTATCCACGTTTTGTCATTCTTTTCCAGATTCTTCTGTAAATGTATGACAGCCCCTGACTGGAGAATCAATAGGAGAAAGACCCCTGTCAGTCATGTGAAGCCTCATTCCACAAAATCAAAGACGCAAAGTGTTGCCATGACAGCCAGCCTGTCCCTGAGGCACAGTACTTCACAAGAACCTTGCTGTGTCTGGAAGTCATATTGTACCACATGATGAATGTAATGTACAGTGCTCTGCTTTGCTCCAAGCTAGACCTAAAAACAATGAATAGTAAAATGGGGAATATGAATACCACATTTCTACTCTCACGCCTCAACAATAGACATACGGTATAAGGTAGTCTACAAATCCAGACAACAAGTAGAAATAATCATAACCACTTCTAGTGACCCTGTGGTCACTTTAGAAGCACTTCATAGGCAGGAGATTGAAAGCAGGCACCGAATTGCCTGCAAGCAAGTTTATATATCTCGCACAACTCCTCAGGGGCCCAGAAACCCAGGGGCCAAATGTCAAGCAGTTCCTGTCATCAGGAGCTCAGGCCCACCTTCACAAACGCCGGTGAGGCTGTCCATTAGGGCTCATTCACACTTGTTGCGACTTTAACATACAATTAAAGCGCCTACTGCTTCAACATGCTTTTTTGATGTGTTTTTGATGCTTCTGTAATGCTTCGGTGATGCTTTTTTGAAGCTTTAATGAAGCTTGGCCAATGCCGTGTGTGTGTGTTGATTTTCTATTTGTTTTAAAGGAGCCCCCCCAGCAGATTCCCAGCTCATTAGTAGCCCTGTCCAGCAGATCCCCAACTCATTAGTACCCCTGTTCAGCAGATTCCCAACTCATTAGTAGCCCTGTTCAGCAGATCCCCAACTCATTAGTAGCCCTGTTCAGCAGATCCCCAACTCATTAGTACCCCTGTTCAGCAGATCCCCAGCCCATTAGTACCCCTGTTCAGCAGATCCCCAGCTCATTAGTAGCCCTGTTCAGCAGATCCCCAGCTCATTAGTACCCCTGTTCAGCAGATCCCCAGCTCATTAGTACCCCTGTTCAGCAGATCCCCAACTCATTAGTAGCCCTGTTCAGCAGATCCCCAGCTCATTCGTAGCCCTGTTCAGCAGATCCCCAACTCATTAGTAGCCCTGTTCAGCAGATCCCCAACTCATTAGTAGCCCTGTTCAGCAGATCCCCAACTCATTAGTAGCCCTGTTCAGCAGATCCCCAACTCATTAGTACCCCTGTTCAGCAGATCCCCAACTCATTAGTAGCCCTGTTCAGCAGATCCCCAGCTCATTAGTACCCCTGTTCAGCAGATCCCCAACTCATTAGTAGCCCTGTTCAGCAGATCCCCAACTCATTAGTAGCCCTGTTCAGCAGATCCCCAGCTCATTAGTACCCCTTTTCAGCAGATCCCCAACTCTTTAGTATAGACACAAGAACCAGAAGTGACTTTCCGCTTCACTTGTTGGTGTCCCAGTGCATCCTGGGAAATCTCATAACTGCAATACCTCCAAAAAAAAGAAAAGATAACTGAATAAAAGCCCCTCAAAAGTTGCATGTGCTGTTAGCGAGCATTGCCATAGACTTCTATGGAGGCTTTGGAGACACTTTGAAGCACCAAGAAATCAACATGGTTTTTGAAGGAAAGAAAACACAACAGTGTGAACAGGACTATATGTTTACCATTTTATTTAGACTCCTTTCACACTAACAGTGCCCGCCGTGAGAGCTAAAGCAGCGCTCATTTTAGCAGCACTTTTTGGCCACCTGCTGGGTGGTTTTACCCCCAAAAAAGCTTTTAAGGCGTTTGGGAGCGCTAAATACAGCGCTCCCAACCCGCCCCAAAGATGCTGTTTGCAGGACTTTTCGGAACGTCCCGCAAACACACCGCCTGAGTGTGAAAAGTCACACTGCAGTGAATGGGAGGCGGTTTTAGGCACTTCGCAGCAGCTATTTCTAGCGCTAAAGCGCCTGAAAACCGCCCCAGTGTGAAAAGGTTCTTAAGGAGAGGTCCTTTGATTGGATTTCACAGTGCTTTAAAAAAAAGCATGCCAAATGCTACATTTAAAAGCAAGTGTAAACAAGCCCTTATAGTTTTGGCACAGTAGGGGGTTGGGAAGGCAGGAATTGGCAGGCCTAGAATATCAAATACAGCTGTATGTAGTGATAATCACAACAGGGCACCCAAGGTTTGTGCTTCCCTGGGAACTCTACTATGTATGCAAGGAAACATGGAACTTTCAATATCTCCTTCCCATTTTAGCACCTGCAAAGCAAGCATAGGTTCAGTTCAAATTATTTAGGTAAACCTGTAATTGTGCTAAATTGAATCTTGGAAATCTGCAGCTTTGCAAAGCAATAATTTATTCTCTAACTTCATGTAAACAATCAAAATCGCAGTGTAAAAAAAGTCAATAAGGTGCTAATAAAAAGCATTTTCCGTGGCAATTTTGATAATTCCTTCATCCAAAACTGGGGGACAACTAAAATCATGTGTGGTGAGGAAAACTGCTGTGATCCAAAGTCAATGGAAAACTCCAAAATGATAAAGTGTGGCCGGTATCAGTTTATGTATGCTAAGGGTAATTCCACATAGACGGATTCAGCAGACCATTCCCCTTATACCATAGCATAAATAAGAAAAAATGACCGCCCAAACACAAAAAAATAGCTGCAGTTTTAAAATTGTGGGATATACACAATCAAATAAAATAGTGTTAAATAGTCATAGAATAGTGGCATGGCAACCAATACGTCATCTGACAGCTGGTATATACACAAGAAACTGGGTTACTACCTGTGCACGCTTAACCCCGCTGTTGCCAGGTAACCAGGTGACATTTATATGGTTCCTCTAAACAAGAGTCCCGTACAGCGGTGTGTGGCGGATAATACAGGGACGGGCTGTGCGCTGCAGGTCCTCCTTGCCGCTCATATATTGATCCTGGGGACAGAGCCACCCTGGTCTGCCTGGCTATCCTGGTCATCCTCCCCCTATATTGTCTATCATATTAGGACTTCAACACGATTGTGCGCCTGGTTCATTTACACGCTGTATCACAGCTTGCTGTTGGTAAGCATTGAATTCACCTGGTGGCGGATTTTTTCACGTGGTGACACTGGAAGGATTTATTGGCCTCATTGCACTTTATTGGATATTATTTACATTTATATTTGGATTTTATTGCACTGATGTGATTTCTCTCATTAATTTATTTTCACACTGACTTTATTTTCACATGGGTTGTGTCTAGTGTTTTTTATTTCTTTGTGATATTTATGTGAATCCCTTCGAGATCTATTTATATTTTAATATACTTGTTTGCAGCGCGGTTCTTATTTTTACCACCATTCCCTCTATACATCTGGAGTGGATCTGTGTCCTTGTGATTCTGTTCAACCAGAACCGTACCCCAAAGTGTAGGAGAAGCTGCGATGGGTGGAGGAGATTGTGAGAGGCCACTGGTCTGTGTTCTTATAGACTCGGATACAAGCCTTCTCAGAAGATGAGGATACCAGCAACAGCAATGAAATCCACAATGACAGGGCAGGCAAGCTGAGTCCCCTGATTTGAAGGTAAAATGTCCATGATGGATTCACACTTTAAAATACTTAAAGCGACACCCTCTTACTCATCTTCCCTTCTCTGCACCCCTCTTCCCCTTCGTTACTGAAATTGGCTTTTTTTTTTTTACAAACTTTACCCCCCCCCCCATGCCTAGGCGAATTAAGTGCACTTTGCCCGCAGTGCCCCCCGGGATACATGACATGCATTAGCATTAGCTTGCATGGAGAAAAGAGGACAGGGGTGGGCCTAGCAGTGAGTCTTTGGGAGAGGAGTCGGCTAAACCCAGAGGCTTTCTGATGACATCACGCATGAAGAAGGTGGCGCGGGGCCAAGCATTAAGCAGAAGGGAGGAGAATCTCAGGACACCGCTGGATCTGGAGGGCAGGTCACTATGTTATGTGTACAAGACCCACAACAAGGTTAGCAGGGGAGAAAAAAAAATGGGAGGGTACTAAAGTAAAGGACTGCTTTCAAGCGGTTGTAAACCCTGTACTACCACTTTTACCTACAGCTAAGCCTATAATAAGGCTTATCTGTAGGTACCGTGAATATCTCCTAAACTTGCCCATTCAGGACGTTTCTTCATGAGCTGTGCTGTGACCGGTGGGAATGACGTCATCGCGCTCCGGCCAATCACAGCGCCGGAGCCCGCGAACCCAGAAATAACTGCGGGAGACATGTCACCGGTCACATCGGTGTACGGGGACCACTGCAACAGCTTTGATCTAATGCCGCGTACACACGAGCGGACTTGCGAACGGGCTAAACTCCGTCGGCATTTCTGACGGAAAGATTTAGAACATGTTCTATATCTGAGTCCGTCGGAAATGCCGACAGAAAAAGCCTGATGGGGCATACACACGGTCAGAATGTCTGACCAAAGACTCCCATCGGACCTTTCTGTCGGAAAGTCCGGCCGTATGCACGGGGCATTATAGAAAGTATTTTTAAAAAAAACAAGTTTGCGATGCATTAGAGCTCATTATGTCTTTGTCTTGCAGGTTTTTTATTTTATTTTTTTTGAGAGTTTACAACCACTTTAAGGTGTATACTGTATAAACTCTAACATTTTATTATATTGGTTTGCTAAAATAAATAGTTCACAGAAAGACATGCCTTTATACGTGTACACAAGCACAAGACACATTTTTACAGAGACAGTCTCTATAGCTAATGAAAGCAATCTATAAAATCAGAAAAAAAGGGGTCATGTTTACGGACATAAAAAATGCTTCATTTAGATCTGTACAGTATATAGTTTTTATGGATCTGTATGCAGCAGAAGCATCAGCTGCACCCATGGCCCGTATTTCTGCATAGTTTATATGTATATGCTTGTTAACCATACCTCCCTACTTTTTGAGATGGGAATGAGGGACACCTATCAGCAAAAGTATGTAGGCATAGGACACACCCCTTACCATGCCCTTTTAAAGGAGACTTGTACAAAAAAACAAGTTTGGTTAAACCCACAAGTACTTTTTTTTACCACTACTATACCTTTATATTGGCTTTTTGATATTTACAAATGCAGCTATTTAGATATCAGATGAAATGTTTAGTGCTGGAAAACACTTTTTGATAGATAAAAAGTGCATTTTATATACATCTATATAGATCAGACCAAAATGAGGGACAAATGAAGAGGAATGAGGAACAGAGGGACATTGCTCCAAATCAGGGACAGTCCCTCGAAATCAGGGACAGTTGGTAGCTATGTGTAAACACATGTAAACTACGTAGAGGGTTCTTTACTGTAAGAGCGGTGAGGATGTGGAATTCTCTTCCACAGGCGGGGGTCTCAGCGGGGAGCATTGATCATTTCAAAGAACTATTAAGCAACTGAATGACCACAACATACAGGGATATAAAATGTAATACTGTCATATAATCACACACATAGGTCGGACTTGATGGACTTTTTTTGGCCTTGCCTAGGATTAAACACTGAGCTAGAGGAATGGAAGAAGATTTTTACAGATGTCAACATTTTACGGACGTTTATGTGTTTAAATGTTTGTAAGCCGGGCACTTTATGGACTTTTTTTTTTTATTCACGGGATCTGTCGGCAGGATTCTGCCAAGATATCAGTATTGTATTACTCCCATGTGCATAAGCCTCAGATCCGCTAAACTCGGACACTGATCTGAAATATAAAAGTGCCTGAGATGAAGCTTCTCTGCCAACTGCGTCAAGCAGATTCTTTTTAAACCTGCCCTTGTAATTGACAGCCACAATCTAACCGGGTACAAAAAGAAACAATTACACTCTCCATAAACATGAGACCTATAAACCCAGGAAACAGATCTTGTAAATGTAAAGTCAGTTTTCCCCTCGGAACCATACATGGTGTCCCATGCCAGCTGCTGAATCAATACGGGGAAGCAATGTAATGCCATAGATCCAATACTCAAGACAAGGAACAATTTAATGAGCTCTCCAAGAAACACAATACAGAAATGACCTGCATGTTACGTGTCGTATGATGCCATGAGGATTAGACCAAAACGTTTTCCATATGAAAACTCCTATTGCATTTTAAACTATTCAGATTCCTGTACAGAACAGAATCATTTATTAGTAAATATTCAACTGGGGAGGAACTTTTATTTTTGGCAGCTCTCACATACTTGTTCCCTTTCTAAAGATCACAGCCTCCGTACAACAAAAGGGATCAGTTTCTAAAATCTGAAATACAGGAAAAAAAAAAAAAAAACGCCACATCTGACTGTTTTAGGCTTTTAGGTTGCTTTGAGCAGCTTTTCAGTTTCTTCACTTGCTTCTGAGTTGCAGCTATATTTACTTCATTGGAGGGGGATTTACTAAAACTGGTGCAGCTGTGCATAGTAACCAATCAGCTTCTAACTTCATCTTGTTCAATTAAGCAGCATGCACGCTCACATCCCTTATGGCAGATGCTCAGATCTCCCTGGAATCCAAGATCCATTTACACATTCACTGGTTCCAAAGCTGGCTCTGTAACTCCTCCAATCTCAAGCTGACATCCACTCATGTGGTGATACAAGCACACCATACACCATGGATGAAAAGGTAATTCATAGTGCAGTATTGATTATAAAAAGCTTGTTACAACACAATAGAGTGGTATTTAAAAGCAAGTAAAAAACACCGCCGTGCACTTACATTCCTCGCTGCCACACCATGAATCGATGCGGTGGCATGACGTCACACACGTAGCTCCGCCCAACGTGTTTCCCACAAGAGTGCGTCCTTGGGACGTTTTTAAATACCATTCTATTGTGTTGTAACAAGCTTTTTTTTTAATAAATACTGCACTATGGGTTACCTTTTCATCCATGGTGCATGGTGTGCTTGTATCACCACATGAGAGGTTAACAGCCTGAGATTAGAGGGGTTACAGAGCTAGCTTTGGAACCAGGGAATTGTATATGGATCTTGGATTCCAGGGAGAGCTGAGGCTAACCATCTGCCATATGGGATGTGAGCGTGCATGCTGCTTATAATCTGGCAGCCAAACTATCTGGTGAGTGTTTTAAATTGCACACTGGGTGGAGGAGCTTTTCACAGCATTCTTGGTATCATTGGAAGCACTTTTGGGTGTTATTGAAGAGGAGTATAAATTACATTGGATGTTGATTTATTCACTGATGTTCATTGGGATTTCTTCTTTGTGAACTTTTTGTCAATTTGGGACTTTTCATTATTCATTTTTTGCACATTGCACTTTATTATTCACAAATATTCTGTTTAAGCGCTGAAATTTTTGTACTATAAATGATGAGGTGTTAGTATATTGCACTTATATTGTTAGCAGCTATAACACTGTTTTTATATAGTGCTGGCTGTTTTTTATTTATTTTTTTGTTCAATTAAGCATTGACAATAAAACCTAGAAGCAGATTAGTTAGTATGCTCAGCTGCACCAGATTCTGTGTGCACCAGTTTTACTAAATCTCCCCACTGAGTTGCATGGGGATGAAATACAGCTTGGGTCCAATTAAAGTCCTGATTACTCAAGATTATCCACTTGAAGTCCACCTAACATACATACATACATTACAGTTTGTATAGTGGTATACCGGGATGATGCCTGCAGCTACAGGCCTCATCTGATATTTTTTTTTCAGGATGTGATTTTTGTAAAAACCTTCCAAGCGGCTAATTAGCAGCTGGATTGCTTTTACAAGTGGTGGAAGAGGGTTGCCCCACAACCCCCCCCCCTTCCCTGATACCTCTTAAAGATCTCCGTCCCACCAGCTTACCACAGAGCCCATGGAGGAACGGAAGGTCTCCAATAAGCTCTGTGGTAGAGGAAACCGGAATCCATGAGTGCGGTCGTTGCATCCGGTTTTCCCATAAGTTATACAGCGCCATATATAAATCTTGAAAGCATGGTGTGATCAGATGCTTTTAGGGCAGAGGAGAAATCTGGGGTCTAATAGACCTCAGATCTCTCCATAAAGTTTACCTGTCACTGCCTATTGCTGTCACAAGTGATGTTTACATTTCTTGCGACAACAAAAAAGTGATTGCAAAAATTAAAAAAAACTGTGTAAAAAACAAAAAATATATATTTAAAAAAAAATTAAACCGCCCCCGTCCCCCTGTGTTCACGTGCAAAGGTGAAAATGCGCGTTGGTCCCACACGCATATGTAAACAGTGGTTGCATCACACATGTGAGGTATTGCCACCAACATCAAAGCGAGAGCAATAATTCTAGCACCAGACCTCCTCTGTAACTCTAAACCGGTAACCTGTAAAGGTTTATAAAGCGTCGCCTATGGAGATTTTTAAATACCATCATTTGGCACCGTTCCACAAGTGTGCTCAATTTTAAAGCGTGACATGCTTGGTATCCATTTACTCGCTGTAACGTCATATTTTATATTTTACCAAAACATTGGATATTATATTGTGTTTGTGTGCATTATAATTCACTAAGTTTATAGTAAGTATACTAAGTTTAGTTTTCCCCAAAAATTGCATTTGAAAAACTGCTGTGCAAATATCACGTGACGTAAAAATTTGCAAAACCCACCATTTTTGTCTCTATGGCCTCTGCTAAAAAAAATATAATGTTTGGGGGTTCTAAGTAATTTTCTAGCAAAAAATACTGTTTTTTGAATGTAAAATTTGAGAGGTGACATGATTTCAATTTATAAATACCGTACTGGTGACCCCACAATAGGGATAAAACTTTTTTGCGGAAGGGAGTTTAACAAGACTCGTGGCCCCTCATTAAAATTAGAAGAAAAGAGGTTTAACCTTAAACTACGTAGAGAGTTCTTTACTGTAAGAATGTGGAATTCCCTTCCACAGGGGGTGGTTTCAGCAAGGGGGGGGCATTGATAGTTTCAAAAAATTATTAGATAAGCACCTGAACGACCGCAACATACAGGAATATGCAATGTAATACTGACATATAATCACACACATAAGTCCATCAAGTCCAACCTGTGTGTTTTTCAATCTTACCTACTATGTAACAAAAAGTGTATTTATATATATATATATATATATATATATATATATATATATATATATATATATACACACATATATACATATACATATACATATATATATATATATATATATATATATATATATATATATATATATATATAAAGGACCAGCCTTTTCTAAGTGTTGGTTCTCCCTTCCCAATTTATCAGCTGCCTCGTACTGCTTGAAAACATGATGTTTTTGTGGCTAATTCATCTTATCTCAGCAGTCATCTAGCAGGATTGTAGAATATACAGACAAACCAGATACATCATCACAACAAATATCAGCAAACATAAAAAAAAAAATGTGAAAGACTCATCAAAATGTCCTGAAGAATATGTGTTAGCTGAGAAACACACCAGGGACACGGTTTCCCACAGGTCTATTTAGTAGAAGCCTGTCCATCAGCCATAACTACAAGTGACTGATGCAGTATAATAGAGTGAAAAGAAGCTTGTGACACATTGAATAAAGTGTCCCCTGTTTCCAGATGGTGATCCCTCCATTCAGATCAGCAGCAGCTACTTATTAGTCCAGACAGGGGTTGAATGCATGTCTGCCGCCAAGTTGTAGATTTTCATACTGAATTGTTTCACTGTCCTGGCTGGCGGATCTCATTCTATTTAGAGCTGTCAAAATCAGAGACAACAGCTTTCTAAGCTGCTCCAGGGATGAGTCTTTCTCCACATACCATATGTAATAAACCCAAGGACAAAATGGCGAGGTGTCCAACACTAAAATAGATTTTCGAAATAACAAAATAATGATCAAAAAAGACCTCAAGTGGCATATGGCCAAATCTGCAACCTGGACTACATAGAACATTAATGACCTGTTACACGTAAAGCTGGACAAACGCTTGAGAGTAAGACATACTGAAAAGGCAGTATGGATGATGGAGTGACACAAGGTGAGGGAATGACCCATTAGAATAGGGCGAGTTGAGTTCTACAGTTTGCGAGCTGCTGACCAATTCACTAGTGTGATATGGCTTAAAGTAGAACTTCACTTGCTCCCTCACCCCAACTATGGCTGAGTTATAGGTATTTTGGGGGGGGGGGGGTGACAATAAAATCTCTTGCCCTGCTGCTTCCACATCACACGTCCCAGTAAGCTCAAGGATCTTTCACAATACGCTGCACAAGCTCGTGCATGAAGAGTGGGGGGTCAGCTGGGATTTCTCAGAAGGCCACATCCAGCTCCTCTATCCAACATGGTGGGGATCCGCAGTGGTAAGAAGAAGAAGAACGGGCTGCAGGAAGAAAGCGCTGGACCCCAGGCACTGCGAAGTACCTGATTTTTAAAGTAGACCCATTCTGTAGGCTGGTACCCACAGGTAAGCCTAGAATATACTATGAGGTCACCAGCGCATGCCCTCTTAAGGGACGGTATACTGTGCTGTCCCTTCAGAGCTCTGTGCCGTGGTCCGTGACTCCCTTGTGCATGCAGGGAATCACATCATCGCTGCGCAGCCAATCAGACGGCCAGAGGGTGCGAATCTGGAAGGAAGACCAGGTGAAGATGGTCGTGTCTCTCAGAGGTGACAGCGTGGCGATGCAGGGCTTCGTTTTAAGGTAAGCATTTCATAACTAGCACATTATGCCTTTACTTTGCAGGGTTTTTAAAAAAAAAATAATAATAAAATTTGGCATGGTTTACTTGCAGCTACAGCATTTGTAGCTGCTGACTAAAAAAAAAAAATTCCGAAGCACACATTTTTTTAAACAGAACGTGTGATTTGCTTACTAAAGGTGTAAAGTACATAGTAAAATGACTTTAAGCCTCATTCACACAGGTTTTTTTTTTTCTCCCGTGGATGCCTTAGTTCCTAGACAGGAAAAAGAAGCTTCAAAACTGCATTTTGCACACGCATTTAGGCTCCTCAAGCGTCCAGTGATTCTATTGGCCAGAATGTTAATTTATTTTGGCCACTGTAATGAACGCTAAAGCACTAAACGTATCTAGCATTTAGGTACGTTTAGATGGTTTTACACACATTTAGGACCGTTCAGCGTTTTTTTTTTTTCTGCCCAAAAGATCCTCTCTTCAACGTGCAAGTGTTTTTAATTTTTTGCTCATATGTGCTCCTCTTTCAATATGCCTGTAAACGTCTATCCATGCATGGGCTACATAGGCTGACCTGGAGGTGCGTTTACAGGCTAAAAGAAAAAAAAATACAAAAATAAAAAGGCAAACATCTGAACAATCGGTGTCTATCCATGCATGGCTACACAGGCTGACTTAGAGGTGCGTTTACAGGCTAAAAGAAAAAAAAGAAAAAAGCAAACACCTGAACAGTCGTGTTTAAGCCCTCTGTGAATGAGGCCCTTCATGCAATTTCATCCGACGATCGATGTGACGATTTTCAGATCGTTAGTATGATGCTTTTGACAGCCAATTCCAGTTTTTCGTCCGACAAAAGCTTGATGTTCAGACTATAAAATTTTTGTCATACGTGAACTCAACGTCCGATTTTCGTTTAATTAGTACGGTTTTCGTCCAAAAAAAAATCGTAAGAACAAGACTATGCATGCTCAGAAATGAAAGAATACATATAAAACTATTCAACACATTACGTCACTTCTGAAGTTGTATTCTGTCGTACGAGAATTTTCGTATGGTGAGTAACCTCTTCACTTTCGATATGAGACTAGCATGCAATAAAAGACGGGTGAAAGGACGTCCAAAAATCTGGTCGTGTGTACGAGGCTTTAGTTAACGAAGTGAAGCCGTGCTAAAGTCGATCATCCAACCACAGACAAGCAAAAAATACTCTTTTTACCTTGACTGTGTATTTGTTTCCACTACTTTCACTAAGATGAAAGTTCACTTTGAAAAGGAAACATGCTCTACTCTTTTAGTAAACCAGCCACATTATCGAGACAATAAATGCTTTGGGTTGCCATACACAGAGCCAACTTTTCAAAAGTCAGAGCAATGTGTGCAAGAAATACTGAGTAGTGTAGGGTGATTACAAAGTGCTAACAAAGTCTCAGTAGTAGGTGATATTGTGCACGCATGCGCACACACACACATTATATAATTTTAAAAGAACTGTGCAAGTGGGCAGGGATTGTTCCCTTTCTCATAGAAAACTCAATGGCAGG